>OZ020609.1:73479768-74679768 GCA_963971545.1 Philophylla caesio | reverse complement strand
AAATAAAGCCTCTAGTCTCAAAATAAAGTCTTTAAATTGTGACCTGGTGATAAACAGGTCACAAAAAATTAAAATACAAACAAAAAAAATAAACGTGAAAATGAGGAAAAGCAATAATCTATAGCTCATTTTGAGACTTGAGATGAGACTGAGTTACAGAATTCGGGCATTAATCTAACAATTCATATGATGCAAACACGTAACGACTTTCCGCCAGAATAAGAAATTTCACGAAAAATTGGACGGATCACAACAAAAAGCTGTTTTCTTTAGTAATAAAACAAATATTTAATTTGGCATTTGACTCCTTCACTACATGAATGCTAATTTTTTCTAATGCTATATGGAAGTTAGAAGCTAAACTTATTTTCATACTTTAATACAGTTCTCTGTTTAAACGACCTGCAAGTTTTTATATCCGACATTTTTCCATAGCACGTCTTGACTATATACGACTGCAGCGATGTGTTTTGAATTGTTTGCAGATCCTAAAACGTTTCGTACATTTTTCCAGTAAACTAAATATTTTTTTTCGAAAATTTTGTAAAAAAATTTATTTTTCACAAATAAAAAACAGCCTAGCTTATTTTTTTGCCAAAAATATTTTTTCTATGTGTTTTTGGTATTTTTTCATATACGTTTCGTTACATTTTCGTAACATATTCTTTACATATTTGCTAAACGTCTTTTTCTATATTTCGGTTCACTTTTGATACTTTCTCGGTACATTTCTCATACTTTTTCGTTCGATACGTTTTCGTAAATAAGCTGGTACTTTTTTGCTAGAAACATTTTCCTATATATTTTTGCTGGGACATTTTTGCTAGAAAAACTATAGATTCAAGACACGCAAAAAACTAAAAAATAAAGTTAGCGAATGTAGGCTCTCAAAATTGAATATATGATTATACACACATAAATAAATTTGAATTCTCAAAATAATTTACTTTTAATTAGGGAGCTAGCCAGAAGTCGTCCAAATGTTGGTAAACATTTAAAACGTTTTTCGATGATAATTGAAAGTGAGAAACAATATTTATGAATTCTTTAACAAAAGTCGTTTCATAACAATTTAGAAAATTTCAAGATTAGTTCGATACACTCCAGTATATTTGCGGTACAATTTGGTTACTTTTCTGAAAATTTTAGGTATGTACTTTTACTTTTTTAACACTTTTTATACTTTTTCAAAAAATTTGAATTATTTTTCCGGAAAATTTTTATTACCTCCATGACACTTTCGCTACTTTTTCGGTACATTTTGGGTACAGTTTAGATATATTTTTCATGCCTCTTCGATTTGGTCCTGAAAGTTTCAAAAAAAAAGTACCGCACTGGCCCCAAGTTAGTCCCGATTTATTTCCGAACTCGTCTCGAACCTCGAACTTGTCTTAAAATGGTCCTTTAATTGCTCTGAACAAGTCTCGAGATGATCCCGAAAACTTCATGAGCTTGTCTCGAAATGATCCCGAATAAGCTCATAGAACCTAAAAACTCTTCAGTTGCTCATTTTACCTGAAGCATACAAAAACTCTTCCTATAGAATAGATTACACTGTAGTCATCCCAATTTTTGAACATTGCTCAGCCTCGATAAAAAACTTGCATAAATAGGTTAATAGTCGTACAAGTGCAATCCACCGCAGTCAACTGTCACATGCGATCTTTCTTTACTCGTATTTCAGATTTACGAGGTAGGTAATAGATACGCAGCGCATTAGAATTATTTATCGCTTGGAGAGGTAGTCTCTACAAGAACTATCCACCGTCGATACCTGCATAACTCGCCCTTTCTCTTTCTCTCTCGCAAGCTTTAGAGGCAAGTGAAAACCAGAAATAGAAATCCTTACCCATTTCACACTGCACATCCTAATTTTAAGAGCCGTCTCGCGTCTAGTCACTTATTACTTTGTGCACAACACAGCGACGTTGAACCATTTTAAGACAGTCATAACCTAAATGCTTACTGAGTTATGTCAAGCTATCTAACGCACTCTTCTACAAAAACAGACCCCAGACCACACTTTTGCTGTAATTACAGCAAGAAAAATTACATTTTGGAATTCGCAACATGTTTTGTTTCAAAGTGCAATGAAAAATTTGTTTACAACGCTGGCTATTCAAATTATTTGCAACAGAATTTACAACATTTAAATACAAAGTCCAGTTGAGGTCAAAGAGTGAATGCAATGGCAGCAGATTGAAAATTTAGTTTTATACATACAAACACACTTTTTTGCATTTAGTATAATTGAAAATGAACTAAGAGCAAAGTGAGGCGCAGTTTAATAGACGCTTTTTCACCCACACTAACCAAGAGTCTACTCGGCCAGTGCACCAAAAATTATGCTTTTACCAACGAGCAGTGAACTGAAATAGCCCATTAACCGAGCTTGCTTTCTCTGCTGCCCTGTGCTAAAAACTGTAGCGAGGCATAGCATTGCACTGCTGACCGCATCCAGGCTAGCTTACTTAAAATGGTTTTGTAGGCGTTGATGCATTCAATCGTAACTTTATGACCCTCTTACGTGTCCAGTGGGCAAAGAAAACCTCGGGCTCCGCCGCCTCTCTGAGTACAATATGAAATTACTATTTACCGCCAACCAACTGTTATTTGTCTTGCCTGAGCTGTGTGATACACATACTTATTTACCCTACTACTTCCTTTTTCCCCACTCATCTTCAAATACATTCAGCTGCTGTGTAGTTTGTCTGATAAGTATCCTTGACGCGCGTTCCAATATCCCTTAGCTGTAAGGGATTATTCACTCTCCTCACCTCCAAGAAAAAGTTCAATTTTTATAAGGTTCGCTTGTACAGCAACGAAAAGTGCGAATGTTGTAGTTTTTTATGATGTCCTGTCGTTTACATTATCCCTTTTCATTGCTCGTTTGTTTAGGTTATAGAATGGCGGCAGCAAGCAACAACTAAATAATAGTAACATCATTGACAACTACAACGACGACTAGGTGCGGCTTGTCGGACATTATTAACAAAACAGCAAACAAGAAGGCCAACAAAAGTAGCGGCACAGCCAACGAGCCAGGAATTTTTGCAATCATCAGCAACGTACGCGTTCGCTACTCTTCTTAAGCATCAACCTCGGCAGCAGCAGCAGCAGCAGTATTGGCGTGGCATCATCATCATCATCATCACTGCCAGCGTCTGCATCGTCAGCCAAACTAATGGCCTATAAAAGAATCAATTTTCAATTCGCTTAGGCAGCCACCCTTCGCCGTCTATTGCCGCATTGCCGCCATTACATATCACGCCACTTCGTTTGGTCCTTTGAAGGTCGCTTCTGGCAGTCCTTAAATGCCTCAACTAACCGGCCAGTGTTCGACTGCTTTTCCATCAGCTGCCAAAGTGCTGATATTGTTGAATTGTTACTCTTAACAAAGTGCTGTGTTGAACGCAAACTAAGTAAATAACTAAATAACAAAGAATGTGTGGCGATACTATAGTTTTCCTTTTGCTTTCAATTTTCTTTTATCCAATACACGAAACAATGAATGAAAGACAAAAAAAAAACGAAATAGTTATAAAAACCTCCTCCTTTATTAAGGGTTAAGCGGCAGCATGTCAGCACTTTCGTTGTAACTAAATTCTTAAAAGCTCTTCTTTCTTGCTCGCTTACATTGAAGTCACTGCTACTTTCAACGTTTTTATGTTCTTTACAAAAAATTTATGTTATCAATAAAGTTCGTTGGTTATTGAAAACTGTATAGCCGGATTATTAGCAGAAATAATGGCTGGCATATTGTTGGCAGGAAAAAGGGTTAATGGCTTTGAAGTTGTTGACACGAACAAGTTGATGGTTGACACATAATCATTAAGTAAGCATAATAGATGATGGCTTATAAATAATTTAAACTTAAGTAGAACTTTTTAAGAGATTTAGAGCATCAATATGGAACAACAGCTGTTGGCACGCTGAATGTAAGTATATTTAAATATTTGTATATAACACATGCGGGAATTGACAAATTAACTTGAGGGTCATCTTAAAAAGCGAGTGTGGCCAACGATCTGAGTCATAATCTTCACAGCACCAAATTAACGAATACTGAGTAACATTGAGAAAGCGTTACTTTCCTAAAAATACTAAGTAAGTATCGCGAATACCAGCAGCACTAGTATGACGACTGCTTAACGAAAAACCTACCCTACACGTTCAATATACTATGTGGTATTATGTGCGTCATCATTTAAATTTAACTTTTGTGCTGTTTTGTTTAAATTACATACAGAGAGAAAATCTAATATTTATTTTATTATATTTGGTTGAAGCTACGAGTATTAAATATTTTTTATTGTGCCATCTCTAATCTTCTGACTAATCGCGATTTTTTTTTTGCGTTTTATATCTCGATCCACTAATATTTCAACCTTCGCGGTCCAAATTCCACATTATGTATTGATCGTGTAGGTGCCATATATCCATAAAATAACGCCGATTGGGCAATTTCGAAAGTTTTTGAATTTAAATGTTTCGCTGTTTTTTCCAGTGACATTTCAATATTAACTTCTGAAGTTTATCGAACGTATTTGGAAATTTGCTAACCTCTGAATAACTATCTAAGAGCAGAGTGAACAAGAAAAATATTATTTACGGCAAATTGTTTTTATTATTTATTATTTTGGTCATGTTTGAAATCAGACTTTACGCGGGTTTGGTAAATCATTAAATTTTTAGCTTTATCTTTTTTAGTTCAATGTTTCTTTTAACATTTTTTTTTGTTAATTTTGCGCAAATGCTTCTTATGAAATCGTTTACTATTCAATTTAAATATAGGAAAAGGTGTTGAAGCACATAAATCGGCCTTAAAGCTCCTAAACAAATAAAATTAAAATAGTTATATGGCCAAACAATTCCAAAAAAATGCAAAGTGATCTAGTTTGTTGCTTTTTCTCAAGTTTTCTAAAGACATGCCGGTTTTAATTTCATAACTGGAGATATGAAAAGTTATATGAAGGTCCAACTTAATTGAAAAAGAAATCTGAAATTAGAATTACGCATTGGTTAATATGTTCAGCCTACCGCAATTGCAGTAAATATATGTTGCTGTTAGAAAAAAAATGTAATATTTGCTGCCTCACTGCGAAGATTTTTCTTTTTTTAACGCAGTTTTTTAATAAGATCAACTGCAAAACTTTCTTGTATTATTTAAACAATTGCTCCAGAAAGTTACTGCATTTGATTGTCTATCGTTAACATTTGACAATCTTAGCGAAAAACGTAGAGTATCAAAAAAACATTCATTGTTATGATTTTATCTTTTTCCATTTACTTGTTGAATGGTATTTATACAATTAAAATATAAAATGTTGAATATACAAGGAAAAACGCTCCAGACACATATGTAAGCATGTTATGGTCTTACTCTTGTAATTTATGATTAATTTAATGGCATATAACATATTTGATATATTTGTACCACATTAACAGAAATAAACATTAAAAACAATTACAAAAATAAATTATTTTAAAAAAGTTTTAAAAGTGCATAATCAGAAATTACATTCGCTCTTAATTTTTATAACTTTATCCAACAGCAAAGCATGGGAAGAAAAAACTTTAAAAGCAGAATTAAATGGGAGCCCGCTTTCAAAATAATTATTAAATTTTGAATATCAATAGATTCAAAAAATTGCAAATAAAGACAAAGCAGGGATGCAATTGATTCAGAGACCAAAAGTTAAATATTGCTTGCAGACATGAGTTTATGTTGTGTTGCTTATTTCTTATTCGGCAATTTTTTTGTTATTATATATGTTTGTAAGAAATTAATTGAACACTCTTTCATAAAACGTCTTTTACTTCTTTAACGTTTGCCGCAAAATTTTTAAATCTATTGGAATTTTTTATCAAATCTGCTACGATTTGGCTCTTGGAAGGTGGAAACTCTGGTACTGAGGTTAGAGTAAGATTCCCATCAATCTCTATTAATATAGAATTACCTACCTTTCCGCTCTTAGGGAACCAAAACACAGTCTCTCTTAAGGCTTACTCTTATCAATAAAAATCTAGTTGTTCCGCTGGTTGATGGTTTTTAAGGAAATTCTACGCTAAAAAGAATTTGTTTATAAATAATTATATATGTATGTAGATGAACCTCTAAGATAACTTGCAAAAATAAATAAAAATTAATTATCGGCTTTCACTTCTTTGAAGCTTTAAAATTTGCAATGAGTTCTACGCAACGACCCTTAATTGTATGTATTTAATTTCAATATATATAATTATGGCATACAACACAAACTTGAAGGAAACAATTAAAGCCAATTTATATTGCCAATAAATTTAATCGAAGTCATAAAAACAGTGTAAAACATAGCAATGATTTTTACATTTCTACGATCAAAGTTTTATTTCGATGCTTTTTTCAATCTGTTTTGAGTACTGCAAAATCAGCCAAAGTGCAAAAGTGTCGTAAATTTATTTTGTTAACGTTTTGGCAACTGAAATATTATTTGTGCTTTGAGATTTTTTTTTTAAACTTGTAGAGAAAACGTTGACCTTTACGCATTTTATTGGCAGAAAAGCCAAAATGCGAAGTGCAAATAGCAAAAAATTCAACACAAAGTCAATGCGAATAAAATTCATATTTTTACGACTTCCACCACCATAACATTTAAGATTTTACGATATCGAACTAATTCTTGATGTAACCCATAAATATATACCTACATATGTGTGTATTTATATGTGTTCAAAGATATGTTTGAACTACGCACGGCAACAAGGGAAATGCTGAGCTCAAAGAAAACGAGCAACGAAAGAACAACAAAAATATTTAGATTGATAAGAAAGTGAACAGTTTTATGCAATTCATACAAATTTGCTAACAAATTTGATGTCATAAAGAGTAATACGGCCAAATCCATATTTTTATATACATCGAAAAATTCGTAGGTTGGGTGAAGGAAATCCGGCTGCTGCTTCAAATAAAATGCATCATCATACTCGTAGCAAGAAGAACAATAATGTTTGCTGAAACAACAACAACAACACTGACAGCAAAACATGCACGAACGAATTTACTAAAGCAATAAAAAATATCAGCAAAGTAAAATCAGAGGAAAACAATTTCCAGCTTTGCGCTACTGAGTGACCAGCACCAAGAAGCAAGTGAAAAAGCAAAGCAAGTGGATGTCGTCCAAAAACAGCACATGTGTACTTACCATACGCATACATACATAGTACATATCTCTGTTTATATATATTAAATTGCTTGCTGTGGCAAACACTGTTTGAGTATGTATGTAGTCCACATACAGTCAATGAATTATATCCGAACTGGTTGATAAACTACTATTTTCCAACTAGTACTAATTTGAAATTTTTTATTATTATAGTTATTGCAGAGTTATTCTCATTATATAACTAAAGTGCTTATAATAAATACAAGACTCACTCATATGGGCAAATTTAGACTAATAAGTTTTCCTTCCGTTCTACAATTTTCTAATAAAAATATTTAATTCTATTAAAAAAAAATAAAAATATAAACCCAAGTCTAAAACTGTATAAAATTTTTATTATAATTGATAACAGTTGTAGCAACATATTTTTTAAATTATAAATATGTTTAAACTTTTGGGGTTTGTACTTTTATAGTCCATTCAATTTAAGTACACAAAATTGCAGGTTTAAATTGATAAAAACTTAACGCTGATTTTTCAATTTGTTTTTACCGCAGTAACTCTCATAAATGTAAGTCAGACCAAAATTTATTTATATACATACTACATCCATATGTAGTACATGTAGAAATATAACATCAACAAAATAAAATTAAAAAACCATGGAAAATTTTTAGCCACGTCGAACTTTCATTGTAACAAAGGAAATACAATATTTTGAGTTTGAATTGGTTTTGTATGACTATAAAGTGTATGCCAATATTATGCAAAATATTATAAATAAAATAAAATAAAAACAATTAGCTAAAACTTTTCTTTAAGGAATGCAACTGTTTTCCTTCATCATTTTTATAATTTTTAAATATGTACATATTAAAAAAATGCACCAATGCATAAAATTTATTTTTACAATTTTTTTTTATTATTGCTATACTACATACAAAGAAATAATGCGTCTTTCAGAGAATTAAATTAATTAAAATTATCACTTTACTCCTTAGTTAAATATTTTAGATTTAGCACTTAAACTTAGCGCAATTTTAAATGCATTTCCTGAAAGACGCTTTTCTAGCTCTTTCTTTCTGCTTTTGACGAATATTTTCCAACTCATGATAGATATTTAGAGTGGTTTTTCTTTAATTTTAATCGTGAAAGTTTAATATGTTTTTACACTTTTTCACCGAGTTTCGTGGAAGGCAATCCTTACTCAAACTCCGCAAACATCAGTCTTTGTTGTTCAATAAATCTACACGTTTTCCAAACGAACTTCAGAAAGCGTCAAATGTACTTTAGAAGACGACAAATGTACTTCAGGTTAATCAGTTGTGCTTCAGAAACTGTAAAATTTTATTTCCGAAAGTGCAAAATGTACTTCAAAATAGTCAATTATTTTTCAGAAACGGTTAAGTGTATTTCTGAAAAAGTAAAATTGAAATCATAAGGATTCTATTTTGTTCGGGAGTTTGAACAATACTCCGAGTATTTCCGCAACTCTTATTGAACCCTCCAATCACGCTGAGGGTATCATTGCAATTTCTACTGGGTTAGTTGAAAATTTGCAGACTTACGCAATGCCTTCACATTCAGGATAAGGTCTAATCTTTTACCTACTATTCTTTTATCCTTTCATCATCCAAGTTTTATCACACACTGAGCGAACGAAAAAATGCAATCAAATTTAATCAGTATATTTGCATCTACCAAATAAGCAATGTCAACAAGAGAAGTAACAGCGATATACATACCATAGTATATTAAAATGCTTTGTTAGTTTGTCTGGCAGAACAAAATTCGAAATAGGCATGGCCGATGTGAACAGAACTTCTTCTGATTTGTTTGCTAGAAAGTCAGATGATTTAAGAAAAAAAATTTATACCTTAAATAATCCCGAAAAACTCCGTAACTAGTCCCGAAAAAGCCAAAAACGTCCTCTACAAGCCCCGAAATGAATTGAAAAAGTTCTGAAATGATCCCGGAAAAATTCCGTCTTTTAAAGATCCCGAAACTAGTCCCAAAATCATCCAGAAAATGTCCTCAACTAGTCCCAACATAATTTGGAAAAGGTCCCGAAATACCCAAATTACACCCCGAAATTTATATACCCGGAGAGTTAGCAGCAGAGTACTTTTGCAACAATAGTGCTCAGCTTTTAGCCTTCGCTAAAATAATTAATACAGTATGTTTAAGGCGGAGCTTATGGTTATATCAAAGCCCGGGAAAATTGAGCTGCGGAATAGCGTCTCTTTCCCAACATATCGAACTTATAACGTTGGGGTCCTTTGTCATTTCGACATCAAGAGCTCTGTAAAGCTGATGAGCTTGCTTATCGAATAATGACTCTATCAGGCACTGGCAATGTTGTAATAATCAATTTTTACAACCGCGAATAAGGAGTACCAGACACGTCGGCCATCAATGAACGAAAAACGAAGTAATCTCTTCGCAATGTGAGGAGATATTAAGATGAGAACCTTGGTTCTAAAAGAGCACTGCTCAGAGCGCCTAGGAATGACAACCGTAGAAGCTGTCGGTAAGTGGAAGAGGGAGAGACGCAACGTCAATCAACTCTTTCGCTACACTTAAAAGGCCAGGCAAAAAGTCGAAGATCTCGGATCGATAGATATGAGAAAAGAGGAATACAATATTATTCAAACGGTATCAAAAGAGGCGGTGAGCCTAAATCAGGGACTCGCCTATATTCAAACCCAACCAATCTTACATAAACTTGGAACTGCCCCGTATTAGTCTTGAAATGATCTTAAAAAAGTTTGGATCTAAATATAATAAGCAGTATGGCTGGAACAGTTGACTAGATTTGTTTTCACCGATTGCACGCAGAGAGCTTAGTTCCACATAAAAAAAAAATTGTTTTTTTTTCAATTTGCCATAGATATTTTGCATGGAAAGTTGTACGTTCGAGCTCTTTATTTTTGCCTGTGCGGCCGTGAAGACTAATGTACACATCCCGCCTTATATTTGCCTATTTATTATAAAATTATCTGCTAAGCTAATGTCCACTCAGCAGGCGAACCAGCAACAGCACAAAAATTCTTTTTATGAAGAGCTCACACTTCCAAAACTGCTTCTAGTAGTACTTTTCGTATGTAATGCTTCTGTTTGCTTTGTTTTTATACAAGAGTAGTACAACTGTAAAATTACTTCCGCCGGTTTCGTACACACATGCATTTAGGACTAAGTGATAATGGCGACATATACATAAACCCTGCAGTCAATCGAATTGGTTTTTAAAAATTTAACAAATTCGTCTACTATATTTTTAGCTGTTAACAAGTAAGCGATACTATAAATAAAAAATAATAACTGATTTTCACAAATCGATATGCTCTTACCAATCCATAAACTCGCCAGCCTTTGCATCAGCTTCCTTCCAATTGACGCACTAACTAATTCTATACTTAAGACTTAAGTCTGAGCTGGTTGGATCACTATCAACACCAAATACTAGTTCATAAACTAGAATGTTTTAAGCTTAGTTTGTCCCCCTTCAGTGTAGTCTCTATCTACGCAAGCACACGCATACGAAAGCTTATATGCACATGGAAATAAAAAGGACATATTACAGGATATATGTATATATAAGCATGTTATGCTGTTTGTGTGTGTGTGTATTTGTTGGTTGTTGAATTTAGTCTAATTCCCCGTACTTCAGTTAGTTGTCCTCTCGGTTGGTTGCTCGTTTCTACTGGTTTTATGCTTTATTGCTGCCTATTTTCATTGTCGTTTGGTTTTTATGTCACATTTTTCCTGCTACTTACTTCACCCACTTGGGTGTTACAAATATATAAAATGTAGTTTATGTAGCGGTGTAGATAACTTATGAGTGTGTAATAAACGGAAGCTGAGCTTGCATTTGGTTGCTTGAACAACGTTCGTAACGTAATGGCTATTTTGTCACTACTGCCAACTCGGTTTCAGTGTGTCCTGCCATGCGTGAGCGGGTTTCCTCTCATTAAAATATCATAAAACTCGTATGCCTCGTGCAATTTCTCTATCTCAGCAATGTTGATAGCAATTTTGCTTAGTTTGTATGATTTGTGTTCATGTCATTACACAATAACAAGCATAGATACCTACAAACGTTAGATACTAAAATCTTTGACAGTTCTTTTGAAGCTGTAATTTTTCGCATGGAATTAATTGTAATTATTTTGGGCAAATGTGATAAGCATGCCAACCATTTTATGTACTCATATAGCTTAGTTTTCTCGGAATTTTTAGTTACTCTGCTGAGTGTAAATCTGACTGAGCTTAGATGAGTAAATATCGTTTTAAATGTTCAAACATAATTTTAAATAATAATTCAAAGTGATGACTATTTGAAAAGGATCTATCTTCTTTACAATAACGGATAAAATCTATGTTTTTAATTTTTATAATCGACATACGTCAATCTATCAAGTGGCTACAAAGCTATCAACTTCACGGCGGAATAAAGTGTCTTAAACCCTTCTTTAGTGATTTCGTTTTCAAGCTCAGCTCTAAAAAGTGATTATACATCAAAAGCGATATTCGCTGCTATCAGCGAATATTATTAGGTTTTGTACACATAAGGATTCAAACTTGAGGGTTGCGCTATAGCTGTGTACAGTAAAAATCATTTCGGTAAGCGATGCAGCGTTATTGATCAGCACAGAGCCACATTTCTCGCTACAGGGGTTACGCTGCTACCAAGTGCAACATCAACTCTTTGTAACCATTATATTTTATTGAAAAGGAGTCGTTGAGAAGTTAAAATCTGTAAAAAGCTTGGGATGTTAATAGACGCGAAATGCGCTCAAAATCTTCCGAGTCAAGGCGAACTGCTGTACAAATACATTCCATCTTATCCATTAGAAGTATGTTCAAGCAAATTGCGCCAAATATATGGTCTTAGACTACTTTATAGGAAAATCTATTATATGTAATTATTATTATTATAAAATCAGTTTATTTTTGAAAACAGGCTATGTAAATAGCGAGAGACATATCAACCTTAGCAGCCACGCAAGCATTATGTGAGACTCAAAAGGCACGTGAAGGCATTTTAGAACGCATTATTTAGGGAATTTGAAGATGAGAATGCGTGAGTACATAGATGATTGACACAATGAATTGTATGATCCCCCATAGGGGAATGAAAGGCATTGACACAGTTGCACAGTTTATTCATTCTCCAATTATTTAAAATTACTTAATCGTTAATTCTCTCGCCAATAGCATTAAATATAATTTTTTAAATTTTATAAAAAATATAGAAAGAATTTATCAAAATTTCGAACTTTTAGAAAAAGTTTTTAAATTTTTTTGGGTTTACTGTTCTTTGGCTCATACAATTTTGTTGTAGGAAAATGCAAATTTGTAGTGGCTACGAATTAACACTGATTTTTGACATTTTTTTTTTACTAACGCTCTTTTTCGAATTTCCTTCTACCTTTTTAAAAAAAAAAAAACCGCGGTTTTGAATTGCATGGAGAAAACTGCCTTACTCGAAAAAAAATAAAACTTTTTTTTCGAATTTTTGGTTCATTTTGTAAATAATTTAAAAATGGCTGTTTTTGGCTTTTCTTAAAGAATGAATCATATTTTACATGAAAAATGATTTTAATTCGAAGAAAAAGAATGTGCCCAAATTTTTCGATAAGGGGTTATGCTATAAGTAAATGTAAATTTATTTTATTATTTTCTGAGTGCCAGGCAACTATCCCAAATGTTGAATACCTCTAGACAAAATAAATTGATACAAAATGCATTTATTATGCACTGAAGGTTAGTATTCGAGACAATGCTTGATCACAGACATGAAGACCAAGATTGTAAGAACTTGCAATTTTTAATTCTCGCATTTCATTAGCATCACCGACAAATTTGTAGAATTTTTTTTATTTGTGCCGCTAAAATCCAAAATTCCACAAATTCACTACAACTACTACATATTTTGACAACAATCAGCTTCTGGAAGTCTAAGTGGTCTTAAACCCCTTTTGCTTGAATCCAATAGGCGCTCGCGCTAGTTAATGACGTCATCACAAGGCACAACGTTTCCACAACCAAAACATGCATTATCAAGAAATGCATTATCAACACGTAAACAACAGATAAACATGCATTACCGAGAAATGCATTATCAACACGTAAACAACAGATAAACATGCATTACCGAGAAATGCATGTAAACAACAAACAACTGACCTGCACATAAGCAACGGACAATCATTGGAACAATAGAAATGCACTATCACTACAAACAATAGATATCTACACTCGTAAACAACAAACAACTGACAATGGAATAATCCACTACGATAACTACCACCACATCTCAATAGTATAAATAGAACTAAGAATTCAAAATGTAAGACAGTTTTTAGAAGATCAATAAAGAGCACGCATTTCGGCGTAGCGATAAAAGATATTTTTTTAAACTCATATCGTGTGAACGATATTAACTGGGGGCTCAACCGGTCTAAACTCTTGACTACAGCCAAATATCCTCGAAACTACAGGATAATAAAATAAAAAATTCCACGGCTTTGAAGAAAAGCACAAAACCAGTCTCTGAAAAAAGTGAGATATAATAAGTTTATCCAGTCGCGTAAAAAGGCAAACCTTGAAATAGCAGGCAGCCTAAACCGAAAAAAAAGTGAAAAGTGAAATAAGAGATTCCTGATTTTAAAGAGAATCCTTCACCCTGGACTCACGCGATAAACGCCAACAAATTTTCAACTCTCTGCGCCCAATACCACAAGACGATACAATGGCTCAGGACATCGCAACTCTACGAGCACAGGTAGAACTCCTCACACATGCTCTAAACAATACACAATTAAAAGTAAATACCCTGGAAGCACAACAAACCCAGACTTTCACTACGACAGATCAACATGTAGAATGTACACCAAACATCACGGATCAATCGCAAATAAACTTGGAAATATTCAAAACGTTACCCAACTTCACAGGCGATAGGAATCAATATAGATCATGGAGGAAACGTGCTTGGATACACATGGAGAATATAAGGGAATACACTACAACACCCACATACTACACGGCACTCTCGATTGTACACTCAAAAATTCAAGGAGAGGCAGCAGATATTCTAATCAACCACGATACAAAGTTCAATTTTTATTCAATAATTAACCGCCTCGATTACACTTATGCGGACCAGAGACCTCTATATGTCTTACTGGAAGAAATGAAGAAGCGCAAGGTAAAAGGACATTAGCAGAATTCCATTGTGAAGTCAACAAGGCATTAAACCTCGCACTCACGAAAATCGAGATGGAGAACTCAACATCCCCTTCTGATATGCAACAATATGCGAATCAGGAAGCCGTCAGGACATTTATTCTCGGATTAAACAGCAAGTATACCAGCGGCACCCTCTATAGCCACAACCCAAGAGATTTAGAGACCGCCTACGCTATCGCAAGCACAATATATCACGATAACGTGAACTCACAATTCGATGTTCCGCAATACCATCACCTTAGACCCAACAATACACCGCAGCATCAACCTCCTCAGAACAGAAGATATCACGAGGACCCACGAAGATACAGACCAGACGTGCTAGTGCAATATACACAAAATGCACCCAGGCAACAGCAACAACCAATGGAAGTAGATCAATCACACCAATACATGAGATCTACAAACTTCAACAGAAACCATCCTGCACCCCCACAAAACAGCTATAACCGCCAAAACCAAGGGCTACCTCCAAATAACCCATTCAGAGGAGAACCACAGAAGAGAGAACGAAATCCTTCATCTCGCAACTTCAACACACAACAGAAGGTACAGCGGGTAAACCAAACACGCGACGAAGAACTGCAATCGCTTGCACCAGAACATAACGATGATGATGAATACGAGACCGGCAGTGCTTTTTTAGGCGTATGAACGATTTGCCGTGTCTGCAACGCCACTGCAGGGATACAGGCAAAACTATAAACATCCTCATCGACACTGGAGCAACAAATAACTATATAAGTACAAAATGCAATATCGGTAAGCCTATTCAAATTAAACCTGTAAAAGTAAAAACTCTTCATGGTCACTCAATAACCAAATCAAAAAAAATAATAACATTATTAGAACATAATCTCACATTTTTTGAAACAGATGCATTAGAAGAATTTGATATGCTTCTGGGCGAACAGGGGCTCAGAGCAATCAAAGCAGAGGTCAACCTTTTCGAGTACAAGCTCAGTTATAAATATAGGGCCAAGAAAGAAAGTGACTCTGTACAGAGAATAAATTATACAATTAATAATGAAAAATTCAGGGCGGAAATCGCCGAAATAATGCAAAAAAATGAAAGTACTAACGCCATACTACCATTTACTACCACGATACAAGCCACCATTAGGACGAATTCCGAAGATCCTATTTGGACAAAGCAATACCCGTACCCTATGTCGGATAATGAGTTTATTAACAAAGAAATCAATAAACTTCTAGAAAACGAAATAATTCAACACAGCAAAAGTCCGTACAACTCTCCCATTTGGACAGTCGCTAAAAAAGGTACCGATGAACAAGGGAAACCTAAGCGCAGAATGGTCGTAGACTTTCAGAAGCTAAACGCTCAAACTATCACAGATAGATACCCCATACCTGATGTGGCTATGACCATACAGAATTTAGGTAATGCAAAGGTATTTACTACTTTAGATTTAGAGTCTGGCTTCCATCAGATCCTTATTAATGAATCTGACAGAGAAAAAACGGCCTTTAGTGTAAATGGAGCTAAGTACGAATTCCTTCGTATGCCGTTCGGCCTGAAAAATGCCCCATCCATTTTTCAAAGATGCGTGGACGATATTCTTAGACCATATATCGGGAAGTTCGCTTACGTTTATATAGACGATGTTCTCATTTATTCTTCCTCTCCCGAAGAACATATCGAACATATCCGCATAATTATAAACGCACTTCACCAAGCCAACATGAAGATTTCGAATGAGAAATCACACTTCTTTCATGACTCTGTAGAATACTTAGGACACATAATAAAATATAACCGGATAACTGTTGACCCTATAAAAATACAAACTATTAAAGATTTTCCTATTCCCAAATCGCTGAGGGAACTCAGATCCTTTCTAGGTCTCGCCAGTTATTATCGAAAATTTATACAAAATTTTGCAGCCATCGTCAAGCCACTCACTACGTTCCTCAGAGGAGACAACGGTGGCATATCAAAAAATCAAAGTGCAAAAATAAAAATCTCCTTAGACGAACCTGCACTAGAAGCACTAAACAAAATAAAAGAAGAACTGCAAACCCAGGTTGAACTCTTCCAACCAAATTTTGATAAACCTTTTGAATTAACCACGGACGCTAGCAATTACGCTATAGGAGCTGTATTATCCCAAAATAAAAAACCCATATCATTTATTTCACAAACACTCAGCCAAACAGAACAGAACTACTCTACAAATGAGAAAGAGTTACTCGCAATTGTGTGGGCATTACAGAAACTCCGCAACTACTTATATGGTATAGTGGATTTGACTATTTACACTGACCATCAATCTTTAATCTTCTCCATATCGGAAAAAAACCCCAATACAAAATTAAAAAGATGGAAGAATTTCATCGAAGAATACGGCGCAAAACTTGTTTACAAACATGGACACCAGAACGTTGTCGCTGATGCACTTTCTCGCCAGCAAATAAACAACACATCAAATTCGGATGACTCCCAACATTCGGCACAAAGCTCACCAACACAAAAACTCAAACGAGTAAAGCAACCATTAAACTGCTTTAAAAATCAAATTGTTATAAAACAATCAGATGCGAACCTAATCGAAATATCATCACAAAATATTTTTTCTAACAGTCGACATACACTTTTCTTTAACACCAAAGCTGAATTACTGGACAGACTAAAAAATATAATTAGACCAAAGGTAACTAACGCTCTTCAAATAGACGAGCAAATATTATTTTATGTCGAAAACGACATTATTGACACATTTCCGACCGTATCAATCGTATTAGCCCAAAAAATGGTAGACGACATCACCGAAACCGAACAACAAAAACAAATCATACAAGACACACACAGACGTGCTCACAGAAATTATAAAAATAACGCGCAGGAAATTTCACTCAGATATTACTGGCCGAACATCCGTGACGCTTGTAAAAAAGAAGTACAAGACTGCGAAATATGTCTTACCAACAAGTATGAATGCCGACCAAATAAACAACCAATAGGTTCAGCACCAATACCAAACAAGGTAGGCGAATGCATACACTTAGACTTATTTTATATGAGCAATAACATATACATTAGCTCAACCGACAAATATTCAAAATTTTGCCATTTGAGACAAATACCCTCAAAGAAAGATACATACAAATACGTTGACGAGATTCTCTCACAAATATACCCAAACGCAAAGTTTGTAATGACTGATAACGAGTCAACACTCACTAGCATTTGTGCACAACAAATTTACAAACGACTACAAATAACACACACCAAAACTCCTGCCTTTCATTCTACAACAAACGGGCAAGTCGAACGTACGCATAGCACGATAATCGAACTCGCGAAAGTCTTGGCACAGCAACACAGTTCAGCACCTGACGAACAGATATACGAAGCAGTCCGACAATACAATAAGACAATCCATTCAGTGACCAACGAGAAACCCGAGGACGTGTTCTTCAACCAAAAGGGGTATCCTGGCATCAAAGAGCGCCTTCAACAAAACCAAGACAGAGTCTTACGATACCACAACCACAATCGCAAACAGCTGAATTACAAACAAGGTGATGTTATATACTCCAAGACGCATAGACGGAACAAAAACGTAAAAACATACGCCAAACATATAGTTAAAGAAGACAACGGAAAAACGATAACAACAAATAAAGGACTCATTATACATAAGGACAACATCAGAGTGAAGGCATGTACGGAGTAGTATTTATCTTACTTTTCCCTATCGCATTTAGCGATAATATAATAGACTTAACCAATAGAAAATATGTACTAGTGGAAACAGATCCTGTTTACATTTATCAGAATACAGCTTTCCTGTATCACATATCTAATCTTTCAAAAATACTCGCGCCTTACGAAAGTGTAATGAAATCTACATATAATTTAGAAAACTACCCTGAGACTCAAATTTTAGTGAACAGAATTGAAACTTTAAAAAATCAACTCATACCAAATATCTACAGACCAAAGAGATCACTTAACTTCCTTGGTTCCATCCTTAAATTCATCACTGGCACACCAGACCACAATGACCTTATAGAAATTAAAACGTCACTTAATATGCTAATAGAAAATAACAATAAGCAAAAAACAATTAACTTACAGTTCGAAAGAATACTCGAAACTCTTGATCCCAAAACAATTAGCGAAAATATTGTTATATCAGAAGTCTATAATGAACTTCAATCAATAGCGAACACTATTAATTTTGCGAAAAATAATAATTTTTATTCTGGCACATTAAATTTGAAAGATGTGTATGAGTTAATAAACCATGAACAGTTGGATCTTCCAATAATCAATATATTAGAATATGCGGACATTCATATCTGTTACCTACAACATGCAATTATAACAATATACAAATACCCTATTCTTGAAACTAAATGTAACCTATTTAACGTATATCCTTTAGCACATAAGCATGGTAAAATTAATTTAGATCCTAAGATTGCAAAATGTAACGATTATCAAAGAGTATCAAAATGTAAAAATTATATTAGTACCTTTATTTGTAAATCAGAACCCTCTGATAATTGCACTTTAAAAATATTAAAAGACAATCCTGCGCAATGCGAAACAATCCATGAGAATAACGCCCCACTCCGAATCCTAGAGACTGGTCACATCTTGACGGATTATGAGCATACTTGGAACAACATGCATATATCAGGCCCAAAACTAATACATTTTAAAGAATCTACAAACATCGATGGCATCACTTATTATAACCATCAACAACAACTCAGAGAAGTTATACACAACCAACATAGCGAAAAACTTGAGGTACTCCGTATCCTTTCCTCAGACTCAAAATACAAATTCAACAACATTCAAGAACTCTCAACGTTTTTAATACCTGTCGAGGAGAACCCTGTACAGTTTACACTTTTCATCATAATTGCATTCCTTACCTTAGCAGTCACCACTTATGGTCTAGTACACCTCTGCCGATACTGCGAAAATAAAAGAACACTTGGCAGACAAAGGCGAATGGACGAACTTTACGAAATCGAACTCAACCGTCTTCAACAACAACACCTAGCAGCAGTGTAGCGAGGACGCTTCATTTTAAGAAGGAGGGGAGTTAATGACGTCATCACAAGGCACAACGTTTCCACAACCAAAACATGCATTATCAAGAAATGCATTATCAACACGTAAACAACAGATAAACATGCATTACCGAGAAATGCATTATCAACACGTAAACAACAGATAAACATGCATTACCGAGAAATGCATGTAAACAACAAACAACTGACCTGCACATAAGCAACGGACAATCATTGGAACAATAGAAATGCACTATCACTACAAACAATAGATATCTACACTCGTAAACAACAAACAACTGACAATGGAATAATCCACTACGATAACTACCACCACATCTCAATAGTATAAATAGAACTAAGAATTCAAAATGTAAGACAGTTTTTAGAAGATCAATAAAGAGCACGCATTTCGGCGTAGCGATAAAAGATATTTTTTTAACTCATATCGTGCGAACGATATTAACTCGCTTGAGACACATACCTTCCTTAAGTGGGCAGCTTGCTCGCTTTGTGAGAGAGATGTGGCAACGAAGGGCAAGTTGCCTAAAACTTATGTGGTTGTGAAGTGATTTTAGCTACCTATAAATGTATGTATATTAAGCTGTTTGCATTTGCGTCTCGATAGAAATTTAGGGTTTTGGAGAAATCACAAATGAAATGAACGCTCCACTTCTCTTGCTTTCTTGCTGCTTTCTCTATCACTTTTTTTCGTACACGCCGAACATAAAGCATTTACGTTTAATGTTTTCAACATTTTATGCCATTTGTTGGAGATTCAAATTTTGGTTTGTTGTCAGTTAATTTTTGTTATTCGCTCTGTTGTAGTAGTTTGTGTTGGCTGAATGTGTTGACTGCCGCATGCTTTTCTTGTGGCAACTTTTACTGTAGCCTTCTTATGCCCTTCTAGTTGTTGTTTTAATTTTATTGTCTGACTACCGCTTGGCGTTTACATTTCACAATCCCTTCTGGGAACTGAAATTAAATTGGTCCGTTTTATGTTGGTTTTTGCGCTTTTCGCTTTTCAAGCATCCCCTCTCTCTCATGTTCACATCACTTACACTTTTTACCTCTGCTGCGGTCTTCTTCAATACTACTAACTTCTGCTCCTGCGGCTGGCAATGGTTTTACTGCACCATTGGTCGGTTGGTTGGCTGTGTAGCAGGGCTCCACTTACGGGTAACTAACTGCGTGTGCCTTCTGGGATCTGCCTTTAGCTGTTTCCACGCTCCGGTTCGCATCGGATTTTCGTATTTGCTTATCACCTTCCCTTCTACGAGTATCTATCGTTTTCTCTCTCTCTCTCTGCACAACTCATTGCTTTGTGACGGCCTTGGTTGTGCATATTTTTGTTGAAATTAAAATGCTTGTTTTCACTTTATGCAAATTGTTCGTAATTTCAGAGCAGCGAGCAGCGTTCGCCAACAAATATAAAAAAAAAATAAACAAATATTTGTTCAACTGCGAAAGCACTCACTCACACCAAAAAATCTTTACACCGCCTCACGCACATCTACACAATTAGCAGCGGCAGCAAAAAATCCTTCGGGCTTCTATTGAGAAGCAGAGTTGCCGCTTTGTCAGAATACAATCCAAACTGGTAAATTTCGTTTTGTGTTTGAATTGTTTCTTTATTTATTTATTTTGGTAATATTAGAATTACCCACGACACAAAAAACTGGCCGAGCTGTAAATGGCGGATGATTCATTTAAAGAAACTTTTTCCCAGGGGAACTTTATGAAGGGCTGGGTGTTGGTCTGTCAAAATTTCAAACCGCTTTTGTTTTTCCTGATGAAATCCAAACAATATTTCATCAGGAAAAACGAAAGTTTGAAAAAGTTCAAAAAGTTTCGATAAAATTTTATTATTTCTCTCCTAAAGATAGTAAATGAAAATTAATGCGGGAATAACAGGCACATATGAAATACTTAAACTTTTCTTCGAAAATTACCGACAGTCAACATTAAAAAATTATTTATGAAAATTAAAAATAAAATGCCGTTGAAATGAACTGTTTTTTTAAAATAGTGACTTGAAAAAAAACAGTTGCAATATAATTATGGTAAGTTCAGTAGAATGTAAGAGAGAGCCAGTAAAAATTTGTATTTATAAGCGCATAGAAAACAAATTTTTACAGAAGGTATTTTTTTTTAATTCTACCGTTGTATTGCATAAAAAAAAGTTGTGTAAGTACTTGTATTTGTTCTTTTTTGCTGTTTGTTTTTTTAAATTCCTTATATTTACACTCTTATTGCAAAAAACTAAAATCAGATGTTTTCTGGTAGACTTGTTTTGGTAGCAAGCACAAGTTTTTTGAGGCGGCAACACTACCGCCAAGTGCAATTGCCTTGCTTTTGTCTGACTGACTGCCGTTTGTTGTAGGTGTGTTTTTTGTGTGAGTGTGTGTGTGTAGGGTTGTATGATTACTGCTCTGCTTATTTACCTTTTGTATTTTCATATGCGTTTATTTTTTGGTATTTTTGCATTTGTAAATACGTTTTCCTTTTAGGTTTTTTTATTGACGTCGTCAGCATTTGCCAGCATTTGTTTTGGTCTCTTGAGGTTTACGAAATATTAAAATGTTTTCACAAGTGCTTAACTGTCTTTGCGCTGTCAATTTAAATTAAAATCAGCCAAAATCAACAATGGAAAATGGTGGCTCATTTTGTTTGCACTTAACATTTTGTATTGTTGCAGAATTTGTTAGTGAGACATTGTTGAAAGTCAAAGATTTGCTCATTTGAAATACTGCTCACGAAATTCCGTTGTATTAAAACAGCTTTACTCGTAGAATGGTGACCTACAAGATGGTCGTACCTGCGCCATAATGGCTGCAGGTGCGTAACTTTATCCTGAGTCAGACATCAAATATTAAGTACGTGGAAGATATGGAAAAGTAAAAACCTTCAAGACTTTTGGATCTCTGCATTTTGCTTCTTGGCCTTAAGTTGTAAAATAACTTCATGTTAAACGCTTAAAGATCCTTCATTGACGAGTTCTTTATTCCGGGGCTTTAGTATACTGGTGCCGAGGTAACTTAGTCTGCTCCTGACCAACGCCAAAAATATACATAGAAGTGTTTTTGAGGTGCACGCAGCAATCGGTCTCAGTGGATAGTCCCAGTCAACGCATATGAGAGCGCAAATAATTTTGCCTCAAAAGGCAATCTGTAATTTGATATGACTACCTTGAAAATGTTATTTTTTTTTGCTGAAAAGATTACCAAAAGTGTTTTACTTTTAGAGACTTTCTTCTGAGTATCCCCTCTCCATATTTAGGCCTCTTAAAAAAAAAGGCCGGCTTTGGCCGTAATATGGTTTAAATATCGGTTAGTTAATATTCAATCCTTTCCTCATTAATTCGTTAGCGACCTTCTTTCCATATATTGGTGAGCGTAATAACTCTGCAAAAAATGCGATTAGTCTAGGATGAGTTCGGGAATAGTCGCAAGGGAACATGCGACTAATACAACTTCTGATCTCTTTATATGGAATGAACTGTTCCCTTTTGTTAGAGCATGTCCTATGAAGAGACTAATTGACCCCTTCTATATTCGAATGGGTATAAATTACGACCAGTATATTTATAAAAATAAAAATCTTTGCTCCGACTTAGAATCGAACCAACGTCCCGAGGGTTGCTAAGCGAATGCTCTCCTTACATGCCAACGACGTGCATGAAATTTTATTGCCTAAGTCCGAAAGAGATGAATACAAGACTAATCTACCGTTATACCCGTTTGAGACTTGCTGCGACTAATTAATGCCCAGTTGTACCCGATAGGGACTAATCCCCGAATACTGTCTTTAGAGATTAGTCGCTAAATTTTTTGCAGGGAAAGTATCCAACACATTTTCCACGACACAAGCATCTAAAAAGTGTCATAGAATTTTATGATCATCTACGAGGCCACCGTCTACTTGAAGGCACCATTATTTTGCAAGAATTATGGCTCTTTTAAGAAAATACAGTTGCAAGAAATCTGGTAATTTTAACATCGCGCCAAGAATGTATTAATCTTAGACCAGTCCGTAAATGGAAGCAGAATATTTCACTTTTACAGTTCAAAATTGCAAACTCTTTTTTCATTCCTTGATTCTGACCTGAGAGCGATATCACTTCACATATGGAAAGTAGAAGCATTTTGTTCAGTGTAGCCGTGTATAGATAATCATGGCTGGCGTAGCTTTGCTAAGAATTTTTTTCTGATAGAAATTTCATATCAGATCTCCTTTGGGTGTAATAACAGAGTACGACAGTGGTTGGTACACATGAGAAATGTTAACAGAATATGAAAAGAGGCTTAAAATAAAAAAATACCTGTCTCGGCGTTTTGCTGTAGCACGTCAGAATTTTGAGTAAATTGATTTTTAAGCTTCAAAGGACCGTGCAGGTTCACTTCTAACGTAATACTTTTATAAAAAGTTCTAGAAAAACAGAATGGGTGAACCGACTTTAATGCTTTAGCTAGTTTTGAAAAGGTAATTTAATTGAGTTTCTTTCATAAAGACAACAATTTTTTTTCTCTGATACATGACGCTTTAATTTTCACATAAAGTTAGAAAACAACCAAAAATGTACGAAATTCATTAGAAATACAAAAAAAATTATAAAAATACAAAAATGAATATGAAATCTGAACTATTATTTTGTGTTAAAAATGTTGGTCAGCAAGCATGTGAGTCATGTCTTTTTCTTTGAAACGATTTTCTATTGTAACAATGTCTTTATGGAAACTTTCTCCATGCTCATCACTTAAATCACACAAATTTGAAGGAAAAAAGACTAAATGGTTGTGCAAAAAATTAATGAAAAATTGTATTTTGTCATACTGTGTAATAACAAATGTGACTTCATCACTGAATTTTCTGAAGCCTGTCTCACATTAATGGCATAAAAATAGTTTGCGTTCAGGCTTGTCGTATACACAAATAAGGGAAATAATGCTGGCTTTAATAATGCACAAAGAAAAATTTAGACTTATGGCCTTTTCTTTTCTCGAAAAAAATTTTGCCTTCTTACATTGTAACTTTTGCATTAGGCTATCTGTCTTCCTAAAAAAATGGCTTTAACACTAGAAACTGTTGCAACTTTGATAGGTCAAAATCCAATAAAGTGGGAAATGGATACGAAGCGCTTGAAAGGGCTGAGGGAAACAAAAGGGACAACATTATGGCGAGAAAAGAAAACGCCTTTAGTTGAGTGGGGCAGTCCACTGCGTCCATTTATTTGATCGCTGTGAACTAATTATTTGATGCAAACAAAATTATGAACAAATTTTACATTCAGATGATAATGATGATTATAACTTTTATTATCTAGTAGATACTGGTTTCCTTTTTATTTATCAGATTATAAGAACGAGCCAGCAAATTTAATTAAACAACAAAAAATCTATTTCCACTGTAAAGGATTGCAAAAAATAACAGAAATAAACAATTTAACTAATTTTAGCGGTTATCGAATATCAGAAATAGCATTATATGTATTTAAAAAATACTATTTATTATTTAAAAACTATTTCTGTTTGAACCAAAAATTCTCAACCTTTTTTCAGCGAGCCAATCTTATAACTATCAATCTATGGTAAACTTTGTGTGTGTAAAATAAACACTTATGATATATGTATGTATGTACAGTAGTAGTTCAGCTTTTTCAGGGCAATTTCGTGACTAGCTTACGATTAGGTATCGACCATTTCGGGACTAACTCAGAGTAATTTCGGAAGTTATATCACGACTAATAGGAAAAAATTTCTATGCCATTCCTGGACTAGTTCCATTTTAAGGCACATCGCGAGACTGGTTCTGAATCATTTCAGCCTAGCTCTGGACAATTGGGACCAGCTGTGATTTATTTCATAGCTAGTTTGAAGACTATTTATGCGCCTTTCGAAGGAAATTCACGTTTTTTTTTGCCATTATCTGAGTAACTATTGACAGTTTTGAGCCAATTGGAAGTAATTTATATGTTTGCATTATTTTGGGATCATTTCGTAATATTTTTAGGATATGTTGGTTAGTACTATTTAAGGAAAAATTCAAGACTAGTTTGCGATAGTTTTATAGCTTATAGAGAATAATTTTGAGTCACTTAGAAGACTTATTCGTTATCATTTCGTTGCTAGCTCACGACTATTCCAGAGGCACTTCAGGGCAATTTTTGCGTGGTTTTATGCTAGTTCAAACATGGTTGTGGTTCTGATAGGATTTGTCGTAAAAAAATCGTGAACCGCTCCCTAGAAAATGAATTGAAATATGTGTTTAATCTTTAACCAAACTTCTTGAAACTTGTAAATGAATCGCCTGATACTTTGCTTAGCATTGTTCGGATGTTTACATATCCAATATCCTGAGTCCCGCGATATCTTAATTTTCACAAACAAATTAAAATTTTTTTTCTTTATAACGCATGTTCGCTAATTGAAACTGGATTTCCATTATACCAAAATTTAATTAGCTTCATAGTAGCTTGTACAAAAAAATTTAAGAAAGTGTTCTGAAAGTTTGATGAATTTTCTTTGAATTATCTAGAAGGTTTGAAACTTGTCCTTTAATTAACTAATTGTAAAACTAATTGAAAAGCAATGACAATTTTAATGAAAAACATATAAATTGTCATATTCGTGATGTGGTCGATATTTATTTGAGGTGGCAAATTTTGTCAAAAAATGCTCAGGAAAAATATTTGTCCTTGCACTGCTGTAACTACAAACCTCTCACTCCTAACTCGCTTTAACTTCTTGTCTCTCAGCTACCACACTATTCAGTACAACAGGTATTATTCGTAACATTGGTATAGGAACAACTTGCCGGTATGCAAAATCGTTGTTTCCCGTCTAGCCAGTGACAATTGTTAATGGCCAACAAGACGTACACACAGACACATTCACGAATAGACTACTCCTATGTTTGTATGTATGTGTGTGTGTGTGTGTGTGTGTGTGCTCGTCTGTATAAAGAGAAAGCTCAAATATTTCATGCTAACGAATTTTCATGACAATTCTGTAAATTTCTGCATTTCAGTGCTTCACCATTTCGACACTCCACCAACACTTGTGGGATTCACTACGAGGCCAGCAATGCGTTTTTGTGTGTGTGTGTGCGAGTGTGTCTCTTGCTGCTTTGGTTGGCTCATTCATTGTTGTTTACCTCAAATCTGCTTATTGTTGTGTTCTTAACTCAGCAGCAGCTATGAAGCTCAGCAATGAACTTGGAATGCTGAATGTTCAATGTTGAGTTTTGCATAAGAAAAATTGTATATTTGTTTGTATGTATGTGTGTATGTATGTACATTCTACGTAGAAGAAAGTGATTGTTGCTTCGCTGCCTTACAGCTTGTTGCACTTCGCTTGGTGATTGCTGTTGCTGCCAAGTGCTAGTTTAAAAAAATTTTTTTTTTGTACTTTGTATTTCTACTTATTTCACAACTAAAATATTCAGTCGTCTGGCTTGGCTGAGCGCTCCACCTTTGACAATCCCATAGTCGAACCAGCTGCAACGGCAATGACAGTGGCAATAGCAAAATGTCTCTGGCAAAGGCATGGCTACTTGACTACTTAAGTACTTAACTGATTTTTCAAATATGCCAGTGTCATTTCATGCTAGTCAACAGTTAAATGGCAGAAATCAGAAATTTTGCGCTGCGGCGACAAGGCTTTCAACTGAACACAATTTTTTTCTTAGATTTTTATTTTTTTTTTATTCCTAATTTTAATTTTATTTTTACTATTTTATTTTTTGCTTTCAGATGCCAATTTGGCTTGTCGGGATTGTTGTCAGCAAACTGAATCCTGCAAGAGTTCAACTGTTATGCATTGAAGTGTGATAGAGGCGAAGTCAAATCTCTTTGGCTTTGAAGGAAATTTTATTCTTCTTTGGGAAATGAGAAGTCTCTTTTGTAGTCCTGTTGTCCTTTAATTAAAGCAAATAAAGTCATACTTTCGGATATAAAAAAGAAAAAAATATTCAATTAGGTACAGAGTTTTCGCGTTTCACTCTTCACTGCTAGACTACTGAGATATTAGGTATTAAATTAAATGGACTTAACAATAAAAGCAATTAGGAAATTAATTATTTAAGATATCTAAAAAAAAACAAATGAAGTCAAAATAAAGTATTAGAGATAGCAGTTACGTTAAAAATAGTATTTCGATTACAAGGAGTATTTGAACGCATTTATGTAATACAAAATATATAAAAGAAAGAAATTATTTTTGTAAGTTTGTAAGAGTGTCGTTCACTATTTACTTTAATGTGCCGCAATGTTATAAATTAATAAAATTTGAATTCCTAAGATTTTATTACTTTGATTTATCTTTCCGTACAATCCAACAAACACAACAAAAAAATATTTTAATCAAAAAATTTTTTTAATACCAGGGCAGGTAAATAAGTCCCTGACTTTTTGAATGAAACACACAGTTTTTGGATAAACAAATATTTTATTTTTCCACATCTATAGTCTCCTTTGAGTTCTATACACTTTGTCCAACGTTTCTCCAATTTTTTTAACCCTTCAAAAAAATCAGATTTGTCGAGGGGCATCAAAAAAGCATTTGTTTGTGAGATAATTTCATCGTTGGAGTCAAATTTCTTTCCGACGAGCCATTTCTTCAGATTTGGAAATAAGAAATAGTCACTGGAGGCTAAATCCGGAGAATAGGGCGGATGAGGGAGTAATTGGTATCCAAATTCATGGATTTTTGCAATGGAAACTACACATGTGTGCGTTTGCGTTTGTGGTCGATTGTCAGCAAACTCGGCACCCATCTTGCGGAAAGCTTTCTCATACCCAAGTGATAATTTTAAATTGAAGCCACTGAGCCATGTGAGATGCCTAAGGCTTCCACAATCTCTCGCACTTTCAATCTCCGATCGGCCAAAACCATATTGTGAATTTTTTCAACTGTTGCGGGTGTTGAGACCTCAATTTATTTAACCACTTTTTGACCATTGAAATTGATGATGAAGAGTACCTATAGTTTTTATCAAGCTTAGCTTTGATTTGAGTGAATGGCTGTCAAACAAAAACTAAATGCCGCAGCTGGTTCAAATTATGATAGGAGTCAACTGACAGATGCCTGTTGTTAGTAGCAGTATTGCCATTTCAATAAAGAGGCAAGAAATTCAAAAAGTCACGGACTTATTGACCCGTCCTCGTATTTACGGCCCTTTGCAGCAATTCACTTGAATTGTGTAGTTAAAAAAAAACGTAAGTAACACCTTCTTTACTAATACGAAATTATCCCCAAAGAAACGGTGATTAGTACCAAAGTAATTTTCAGGTAGTCTATGAACCAGTAGACACGTTATGATGTCAATAAAATTGCGTACTAAGTATAAACTAGTCTCTAATGGTTCCAGCCGTACACAATTAGCGAATATACTCGTACATACTCGTACACTCGGCGTCATCATGTTTTTCGCACAATAAGAAGCCAGTAACTTAAAATTTGGCAAACTAAAAGCGCCTTTAGTCAAGAATATTTGTGTACCTTTTGTGCAATTTGTTAAACAGTTTAGGAAGTGAAATTGAAAGAGGAAATAAAAAGTACGCGGCAATTCCTAACTATCGAAGATTGACAGCGGACCAAAAAACCAAAATGTTGTGTTATTTCCATGAAAATATCGGGAGAAGGATAATAGCTCTACGTTTGGGATGTATTGACTTATTTATACGTCGATCTTGAATATCATATAAAGAAACTGGTCCAAAAAATGGACGCATATACCCAGGAAGATCATGCGTTTTAAATTGACGAAATGAGGCAAATCTGAAGCGGTTATGTCTTAAGGACAGAATCAAATCAGCTTCAAAATTAAAGAAGAACTCCTTTTCTTAATAAAAAAAAGCGTGACTGCACTCGCACTATTCAACGGCGGCACCAGGTTATGGGGTTAGAGTCACGTCGACCCGCAAAAAAAAACACTTTACTGCGGTGCTAGTAATGTCGCCGAGTGAACTTACGAGGGTGGTTTGATAAGTCAGTGACTCGTTGAGTAAAACATATGTTTTCGGCTAAACGCACTATATTTCTCAACATAACGTCTTTTTAACTCTTTACACTTAGTACAGCGTTTTTCCAATTTTTTTATTCCTTCCAAATTATAGCTTTTCTCAAGACTGTCAAAATAGGCGTTTGTTTCTGTGATGTTCCCTTCATTTGCCTCAAATTTCTTACCTCCCAGTTATTTGTTCTGGTTTGGAAATATAAAATAGTTGATTGGGATTAAATCTAAGGAATGTGCGAGATGGGGTTGCAGTTCACAGTCCAATTCATTGATTTGTACAAATTCTTTAAGGAGGTCTCACGGTTGCGCTAATGGACGAGTATGAGCAATCGCGCGTTTTTTCATTTCCAAAAATGTATGTAAATTGTGAAGTACCCGAACAGTTGAGATCCCTTAGCCTCAGCCATCTCACGCACTTTTATTAACTAGTGATTTATTTTCATTCCCTGGATTTTATCGAAGATTTTTAGTCCTTGCGGACACAACGGCAATCAGTATACCACTTCTTAACCAATGAAATTGATGGTCTAGTGTCTCCATAGTATTTATCAAGTCTTTCCTTGGTTTCGGTGATGGTTTTTTTAATAATTAAAATTAATGCTTAATCAGCACATGAAAATCACTTGTTACGACATGCGGTTTTTTTTTTAATACAATTTTTTGAACAATGAATATTTTCTGTGTGTGTATGAAACTCTTGCTTTGGGCTCATTACACGCGGGTAGACAAAAACTAAATTCAACTGATTTTACGGTTTGAAATAATTTTTTTTAATATAACACTGGAAACAATAATATTTCTAGGGTATCTTTCTCAAAATCCGTAATGTACCGGCAAAATCGATAGGATTCCGCACCTTGAATAACAAAGAAAATATTTTTATTCTCTCACACAGTAAAATCAGTTCATAGAATCTTGTGCAAAATTATAAATAAATTTCAAAACTCAAGTTTAAGTTGCACATGTACATATATAATGTCTAATAAGAATGCAGTGCAGGTAATAAAAGCCACTAATAATTTAATAAGAAAAAGGCTGCACTTCCACTTTGTCATTACTAAAACTCCTCAAATAAAATGCCACAAAATTAAAACCCCTGCATAGAAGCTCACCATCAAATAAACCGCTAAAACCTCGCAAAATTTTTGTTCATTAATCTCATAAATTATCCGCACTCATACGACCCCAAAGCTAACGGCTCGACTGTCTGACTGAGTGCCTGTCACGCTGTCTAGCAGGCAAGCTGCCACCGCAGTAGAGTAATCAACGCAGCGTGACATGTCGTCGCCGCAGTCAACATAGTCGCCGTTGTCGACGCCATCAGCATAGTAGCTTCTGTGAATCTCTGAAAGCTGCCAAATGCACTGCGAGACAACACCAACGGACAAAGGGAAAATGCTGCGTTAAGTATTCGCCCTGGCATACGCAAAGCGTATTGCAATTGGATAAATGTACTTGTATGTATTTATAAATAAAATATAATTAAAAAAAAAAGAAAAGAAAATAGAATCTGCCAGCGCACAATTGTACAATGCCAAGTGCGAGTGCTACAGTCTGCTTCCTTTGCTGTCATTTGAACCGCCAAAACCACATGCTCTTTATCAGGGGCTCAACCTGCAGTCAACGTCAACGCGGCGTGTCCAACGCCAAAATAATATAATTTAAGTGACATTTTTGTTTATGGTTGTTACCAATTTAACGCTCAAGTGGGAGTTGGGGACGACGACAATAGCCGAGGTTAGCAAACTAACTAACTTCGCTTCAAACGCCACCCTTTAATTTCCATTCACTTCTCTTTACCCCAATTGAAGTATTCTTCGCTTTCAGCTTCAACTCGAGCCACACACATCTCACGAACAAACTGCATGAAGACCACAACTATCAAATTATCCCTTCTTCGTTTGCCCTTTTTCCTGCTTACTGCAAACTAAGTAAGACCCCCTCATCTCTGACGTTGTCGCCGTTGCGATAAATTACCGTTTAACTTCCGGCTCCATCAAACCACTTGTAATTTCACATTCACAGCATTACATGCACATAGCCACATAGTAATGTAATGTACGCGTGTGTATAAGTATTTTATAGCAATTTATAGAAATATATAGAAATTAAGCGCTCCATCATTGCCGCTACTCAAATGGGCAACCAAATATATCCACTTCCATATATGTACATACATACGTATACGTAGTTAGATTGCGTTGTAAGTGTGTCTTATTTCGCTTATGTATATTCATATATGTGTGTGCTTCAGTGATGTTCGTTATTTTTGGCTGCCATTTCTCTTTCCATTGGCAACCACAAGGAAAACAAAACTATTAAGCCGACATAAAATGTGCATAGGGTCCACCGAGCAGGCATAAGGACACAATGAAAACTATCACCAAACCTGTATGGCCTGTTGTCTGTCTACTGTTGGTCTGTCTATTTGTCTGTGGTGAGTAGAAGTTATTCTCTTGCGAACAATTGTATTTAGTTGTACAGTGAAAAAAAAAACATTGATAGCCCTAGCTTACAGGATACTTTGGATTGACGAGAAAACTACTTAGAATGTTAACTTCTACACGTAGTTTAAAGAAAGACAAGTAAAGTGTGGGTTTACCCCAAAAAAATGCCGAGGTTGCCTCTTTTCTTTCCAAAGTGGCGGCTTTATCTCACGCAAAATATAGGCAGTTTCTTCTAGATACGGGCTTTGGATCCATTACCCACTAATGGGCGCCAAGTCAAAAGATCCTCATCGGAGCACAATGATCCATACGATATCTTGAAAGCTCCCAAAATACTTTTCGCAGTTAATTGTTTTAATGCCATATAAAAGGCTGTAGAGGAGATGAATTTGAACAACGATATTTTTGTTCATAAAGAAAGGGATCGACTTTTATTTAATTAGGGTAAGTTAGGGTATTGTGATATGGATGGGTAAAGTGATATTCCACGATATTTTCATGAACTTTTCAGTCCAAAGTTTTCATAGATTTCCAAAGTCTACCTATAATTTTGGTTATATTTAAAAATAATTCAAGTTAATTTTTTATATTGGGTAAATTATTTCCATAGAAACAAATTTTTAGTTCAAAAATTCGAGATGGGTTAATGTGATATAGTCAAAGTGGTTCAATGTGATATGGTATAACACATTAAACATATAGAAAATAATATTACACAAACAACCTATTCTGTTAATAAAATTAATTGAAAATATAAATTATGCCCATAGGTCGGCAGAAGAAAGGCAAAATTCGTAAGCAGAACGTAGAAAATACAAATAAAGCCATTAATGCTGTTAGATAAATTTTGAACCGCTTTTGATGCATCACGCACCTGAATGGCTACAAATTCCAATTTTTTTTATGTGGCTTGATTACTTTTTGCGGTTTACAAATCCGCCTTAGAGAATCGAAGTAAAAATCGAGAAGAAAAGGAAGGTACAACGCGTAGCACAAGCTAGGGAAACTTCATCAAGCGAGTCGGAAAAAGTATTTTTTTGTTGACTCAGAGAAAAAGGCCAATATTTGAATGGACTGGCATTTTTTACGGCTTTTACTTAAGAACATATCCTTAATTTAACCTTCTGCTTAACGGACTGGAAAGACTTTTGTAGGCCGTAACGTTTGCTATAAATGATACTGTAAACTTAATTAAGCACAACATAACCGTGAGAACGAGCCAGAACATTTCCCGTATGTCAAGAATAGAAGGAAGAAAGAGAGTTATATTTTTAGTTTCTATAAATACGATATCATCCTGAAATATGTACAAGTGTATAGAGGCATTTTTCAAAAATGAGACAGCGAGGTGTGGCTCTGCTGTGAATTAGTTTCACGCGGTGGTTACGGACGACTCGCTCAAAGAAATCACGAATGAAATGATGACAGTTACCACCAGACGACTACGCACAGGTGAAACTGTACATAGCAGTACAAGATTATCCGACAGTACTAGGTGCTTTATGACCCCCTTAAAACGAGTGCTCTCTTAGTTATGGGCAATAAAATTTATAAAAAATACCAGCTATCATTTATAAATGTCAGGATTGGTTCTTTTTCTTCAAATGCGTCACCAATGTTGGCATTTAAATACGCCGAAAATGTTGTCTTCTAACACCAAGTGTACTTTGAACATCTGTTAACAGTGCTTCGATTGGGTCATTGTTAAAAGTCAAGGCAACCGCTACAGATTGACTAAGTAACGGAAATTTCTTGCAATACTCATTTTATGCTTTCGATTCAAACAAAGTAAAAATATGCAATCATTATTCATTATAATTTTCTTCCATTTAAATCTTTACTCTTAAATACCATTATATATTTGTAGATATTTATCGGTGAGTTATGGCATAAATTATTCGGCAATAAATCTTTTGTTGGAGCGTTGAATCTCTATTTGGGAGGCAATGGCAAACTGCCGAGGGTATTTCTGCCATGAAAAAGCTTCTAATAAATACATCTGCCGTTCGGAGTCGGCACATAATTCTAGGTTTGATGGTAGAATATAAAGACCCGCACTACAAATGGTAGGAGAAGCTCGGAAAAACACTGAGCTATATAGTGTAAGCGCTAAATTATTATTATTATTAAACATAGGAATTTCGAGAGATAATTTGCATATTCTTATTTATAGTTATAATACACTTACTTATTGCATATTTTTTTGTTCGTCCCAACTCGCAATACGCTACCTTTATCTGGAGGCCTAGTCAAAAAAATTATATAAATAGGATTGAACGGGTCCAAAAAGTTTTTCGGAAATATGTCTTACGTTCATTGTGTTTTGTTGAGCCAATTCCTTCTTCTAAATGTGGTTTGCTTTTGATTAACCTTAACATTTTGGAATCAAGAAGGTCGGTACTCTCACTTTCTTTTGTTCGTAATATCAACAATGGGGACATTGGCTGCTCCTTTCTTTTGGAAATAATAAATTTCAACATCCCTCAAAGTAATCTTAGTATTTCTTTACCTTTCTATGGAGTTAAATGTAAAACAGAATATACGCGAAGTTATCCGATTGTTCAAGCGCTAATTTAATTTAATTTACTCTTGAATTTCATGCAACTTGATTTTTCAATTCCAAAAAATGTGTTTTCTCATATTTTAAATTAAGCTATCTAGAGTTTTAAATCTTAATTTTTAATTACTTTGTAATAAGTCTGTCAGAAACTTTTTTTTTAGACTAAAATAAATAAATTAATTAATTAATTAATACTTCGTTACTTGACACTTCATGCTGTTATACTTGTGAACTCGTTTAACAAGTTCACAAAAACCCAAATTTTGTGCCCCCTAGAGGCTTCGCAAGCGCAGTCAATTTAGCCAAAAAATTTGTAAGCGAGACAACGCCAAAAATGTACGAGTTTGCACGATCTGATGGTTAAACAAATTTTTCCTTAAAACATTTATAACATCCAATTTTTTATCGCAGCTTTTGTTTTTTATTAAATAAAATTAGTACTCGTATATCTTTCTTGCAGTGTACCAATGTACTTCATGGCATTTGTTAACCGAAAAATTGTATGAAACGTTTTATTACACTAATTTGTATTTGTATGGCTTGGTCTTTTGGTTGGTTGACCGTTTTGGTTAGCTGAATAGTTAGTTGGATGGTAGATGGCATGACGGTAATGGCCAGTGGTTTTCGGTCGCTGTTCCTTCTTGCGTTTGCCCTCTTGGCCACTCGAACATATGTATGTATGTGTGTGTGTATGGTTGGACTTTTTAGGCACTTTGCCCAAAACAATTTCATACTGATGAATTCTTGAGAGTGTATGCGTGTGTGTGTGTGTGAGCATTGTGCGAGTATGTATGTTAAGTAATACCAATTCAAATGCGCCAGCAAAAAAGTATGAAAATTATACAAAATTACATATGTATGTATGTACATTGTTATATAGAAACCTTCGCCCGCCACTGTATGCACTCGAGTCAAGTCTCTATTAGCAAAATTTCAACATTCAAGTGCTGCTGCGACTGTTTAGGTATGATAATTTATTTTTTTCTCTCTGCGTCTGTTGTTTTCCATATTGTTGCAATATTTTGGGTTTAAAGTTTTTGAACATTGTTTTTTTTTTTTCTTTTTTGGTTTGTATTTTCGACTTTTTGTCTGCCACTTTGAGGCGCTTTTGTTGCATTGCGATTTTTTCAAGTGCGGCTTTTGAAAATTAGTTGGCAGCAAATGCATTATGGGCAATCTTTGTAATTGTTCTTGCTGTTCGCGGATTGTATGATTTCTTGCTTTTGATTTCTTTCAGTAGACGCTTTGTTTTTTAACAAGGGATAAACATTGAAAGCCTGGGTCTCACCGGTTTGTCAGTGAGGGACTTTAAAATGAATTAAACCAAGTGATTGGGGACGACTAGTATTTCAAGTCCACTAATGCCTTGGTGGTTGGCATTGACTAGATTTCAAGTCATGCATTCATTTAAGTGGCAGTTTAAAGCCTTTTTTCGCAACCGTGTCTCCAAACATCTCTGTCGTGGTAGGAATGAGGCCATTGCCTTGCAAATTAATGATTACTCGCTAATTTCTTTCCCACTGAAGCCATGAAAGTTAATTTAGAAAGAAAATTGTATATAAAATACTATAAGCGCTTCGCTTTGTTTAGATGCCTTGAATAAAGGAAGTGCTAAAAATTTTAAACAAAAATATTATATGACAAAATTAGCTATTTCTACTCTTTAAAAAATAGAAAATTTGATTTCAAATATCTCGAAAAAATTACGTTACTTATATAACATTTGAACACTATTTCAATGCATTTACTTTTTTTATTTTATAAAATTTAAATTTAATTTAGGTATTTAATGCAGTCTTTGAGGTCTTACTGTTTGATTTGATGGGGCAGAAATTTTTATCAGCTTGGGTGCTGATATTTTAAAAGGCGATAAGAAAGTGCGCTTCGCTTTAAATGTAGTGGTAGGAAGCGAGGAATAAAAAGGCGAAAAATACTCCACCGATGGCTTGAAACTTCATAGTAAGGTAGACACAGAAATTTTTAGAAAAATAAAAAATCTTAAACAAAAGCCAAAGTACTTAGTTTTCGATTTCTGTATTTGCAGTTCAAAATTTAATTCTATCGCACTCTAAGACTAAAAGTTTTACATCTGCCATTTGATCATTAAATTTCATTAAATTCGATCTAGTTTTAAGGCAAAATTTTACCGCAAAATAAATTAAATCAAAACTTTCCACACATTTACGACATTTTTACAGGAGCTTGTAGCTTAATAATTCAATTGAAGTTTTCCGAAAAAAATGTACATTAAATATTAAAATATTACCTTTAAATTCATTAGTACCTTTTCAAAATTGTTAACTTTTATGTTGTAAATTTGCATAATACTGTTGTTAATCACACGTGTTGTATTTGATTTTTTCTTTTATTTTAGCGCTTTGTTTTTGTCGTCTGCGCCTGAATTATTGTTTATTTATTCAAATCATATTAACTGTACAAATATTCTTTCTGTAAATGATATTTTTCATATATTTAATTGAATAGTAGAAAAGCGAAAAATTAATAAATTTCTACAAAAAAAATGTTTACAGGAAATTGTGAAAAAACTGAGCCCTAAAAATTTGCATATCAGATGAATATTTTCTGTGAATAGCATTGTAATTGAGAGATAAAACGTTAAAATTAATATGTAAGTGATAGCCAAAAATAAAATACAGTCACAGTGGTCCCAATTGGCCGTCAGTCATAATACGTGCACACACATGACTTATTAGGGAAAATTCGTTAATAAAATTTAAAACCTAAAAATGACTGAAAATTAAATTGACACACCTTTTTGCATATTTTTTGATTTGTACAAAATTACTTTTATTAAACCTTTAAGATACATACAACATCTAGCCTTTAGAATTCGGTTTTCAAACTTATTTTATGGCGGAAGTGGGTTAATGATTAACTGAATGGTGTAAAAAATTCCTTAGAACGCGATATTAGTAAAAATGATTTTTTTTTTAATCTGAAATATCTTTCGAAAATTTTGATAAAACCAGATCTGATTTTCCCTAGAGTAGAGTCTAACATATGCTTCGACAGTAAACCGTTTTTTACATCTGACTTTTCGACTAAATTTCCACAGCAGAAACCGGCAGGACAATTTAAAATATGTCTTAAAGTGCCTGACAAATTAACAGTTGATAGTAAAAAACAAAAATGCAAGCCTGTGACCTTCTTTCTAAAGTCAGATACACATCGTCTTTTTATCCCATTCCAAAAGACACTAATATTATTTCCCTTGGCAAGTAGTGCCCCAACATCTTATCTGAAAGATGCACATTCCATTCAAAAAGTCTGCACATAAGCACTTCGCTTTAATCTACTACTTTTAAAAACTAATTTAAAAAAATTTTATAAAATCCTTAATATAGAATATTTTTCAATCGGCAAACTTTGATTCTCTTCAGGGGACTTCAAAGCATAAACACATTTTTGTTTTTGTTTGGACCCATAACAAAGGACGCTTAAAAATTATTTAAATAAACAATTGTTTTTTGTTTGGAAGTCACTGAAAATTATTGATAGTTTTGTTTTTCCTATTTCGTTTTTTCGAAACTTGTTTCTCCACATGAACAAATTTTTGCGCATGAGCAAGAAATGTCGTGTCGAACTTTTTTTGACCACTTGCGATAAGAGTATACTCCAGTTGAGTGTAGATCGTAGAACTATCCTTTAACAGGACAACAATTGAGAGTTTTTCTTTTGTAAAGGACATAACAAAGCAATCAAAAAGCATATTAATCAGACAAGATAGAGAGAATTTTTTTAAAAATCAAATTTGGCCTTCTTAATAAAACAACCGCTTTGTTTTTCTTCACTCAAGTTGAATCATTTTTAATCAGGCTTTGAAGTTCTTAGGATTTACGCTATAACTTACAAAAAAAGCACATTGGAAATCCATAATACTGAGTATATTATTATGATACCAACAAAAAAAACAAAATGTATAAACTGAACTAGAAGACTCTAGCACCCTTTAGTATTTAGAACCAAACTTTTTACGTCCACAGCGATACATTTCTCCGAAATATGCCGTTTTTGAACGTGCAGCCTCCATACAGATTTTCGGACTGCATTTAAATACTTAATTATAATTTCATAAATCTATTTATTTCTTTACTCATGCATTAATCGATCGCAGACTTTTGATTATGTAGGTTTTTAATAGCAATTATAACTAATTATAAAAAAGTTTATGAAAAGTCTGTACATACATAAAAAAACCCATTTAAGACGATAAAAAAAATAAAAAAAAAAATTGCATATTAAAAATATGTACTTCGTCTGTGTATGGGTGGCGCATACAAAGTAAACATTCATGTTTTATGCTAATGAGCTTCCAGTAGCAAGTTATGAAAGATAAAAAGTATGGAATGGTAATGTTGAATGATTTGCATTGGTCACAAGTGTGAGGAGCCATTGCGTCCGCCGCCAGACTGCATTTACGATTTTGTTTGTTTTGCTCCATATGCTATTCCGTCTGTCGGGCTAACTTTATGATATTTGACTATTGGCACAAGTATTTGTTTACAATGGAATAAATATTATAAATGTCTGCATCAATTGTAGGAAAAAATGAGAGAGTTGGATGGTAGAAAAGCAAATGACTAAGCAGTCGAGCGTAGAATTGGAAAGGATATTAAGGAAATATTTGCACAAATATAAACGGATGTGTGAGCTTACTGTTTTTTGACTTACGATTGCATGTTATGCAGATCTATTTAGATGTAAATATATGTTAAGTCAGATTGTAAAGGCATATTGAATTTGAGTTGAATTATGAATCACATGAATTGACAATTCGGCATAAGATTCAGATGGATAACCAAAGTGATAGAATTTCTGTAAAGCCAAATGTACAACATTTAGAGAACTTTTTTTTAAAATCGTGGCTAAGAAAATGTATTGTAAGTTCTGAACATTGGACTTTTAGAGATAAAATTGTATGTAATTACCTTACTTATTCTTAAATCTCTTTTTCATTTTAACTTCGTTTTTTTTTATTTATTTGTTAATGTTTTGTTTGATTTTCAATAATATACATTTATTTACTTCAGTTAATTGGAAAACCAAAAAATAAATCAAACATGAACCGATCGTTGGTTTATACTTTATATTGATTCCTACATTGATGTGGTGTCCAATGCCAAAGAGACAAATGTATGTAAGGCATAGGAGCACATTATAGAAATAAAAAAATAATATATTTGGTTAATATCCAGATGTCGGATAGCTACTAGGACCTTAGAAAAATATGAAAAAAACACATAACAAGAAAAAGTAATATATATTTTTTGTTATAAATAATAAATATATAAGTAGAGGTTTTTTTTGATTTTGAGTTATAGAGGAATATTTAAACTACACTAAAATTAACCTTAGTTGCCATAAAACGTGGTTACTTATTTAATTTAAAAAAAGAAACTATATTAAAAAGCGATATGTTTTTATTTTTTTATTTTTTTATTACGTTATTAACATATTTTCTAATTTATAATAATATTTTTTAAGGAAAACGCATTAGTAGCGAGTATGACCCCCTCTCGTCTAGATCACGCATTCCTCTCTAGAAGGCATACTTTCATATAGAAGTTAATTTAAATCAAAAAACTTTTAATTTGCTTTAAACATTTTTTTTCACTTCACTAATGTGATTCTTGTCAGAAAATCGACAGCACTTAAGTGCTTACATTTTACCGACCTATGTTTCAGGTGCATTGAGATCAAAGCTATTTACCCGGCCATGATATTGACTCAATCCCTTCACATCTAAAGAAATAAGCGTTGTAATATTGTTAATTCGTACAATTGCGACAGAAAGCTTCAGCGGCAATTTCGTGAGCAGTTTTAAAATAATCCCTCAGAGCCGTCTTAACCAAGGTCTGGTATAAGCAATATCGAAAAAGTAATAATTTAAAACTTCCGTGTTGATTTTTCTATTTTACCGCCCTTTGCTTCCGCCACCCCTCCCACGTCTATGCGCCTTTGATAATACGTATAGGTAGTTACTACATTTATGGTGAAATAAGTGAATAAGTAAAAGATATATTACAAAAAATTGTAATTAGAGTAGAACCGCTGTAGTATGAACAAAAGAAAAGGATATGTGAAAAATTATTTATTGGTAAAAATCAATATTTAAGTACATCCAGGATGAAGACTACCATAAATGTTTGTATCTGTTAAATAAAAAAATACTTAAAATGAAGAAATGCACAGCACTTGAAAATCAGTAATAAACTCGTACAATTTCACATAATCGCACTAATATCTATGTATGTAAGATTTTACAAAGAAGTATGTGTGCAGGACATTGTAGGTGCCTGTGCCACTATTCCAACTCCTCTCAACCACAACCACAATGACCGCCATTGCCACAAACGCCACCAGCGCTATTTTGAGCGCGACATGTCGTATGCTGTTTGGTATTTGTATTGTTTAAAAAAAAATCCGCTTTTAGCTTTATAATTTTTAGCAATTTTTTCTACAGACAAATTTCATATGTATGTACGTGTGCAGGTGTACGATCCGTTTTTCGCCATACATTTATTTACTTGTTTATTTTGTTGTATACTTTTTGCGGTTGTTTGCAAATCATTGACAATTTAATTTATTTAAGTGCAAAGCAACAACGGAAAACCAAAGGTAAACGAAAGCCATCGAAGCTGAAATGAATTTGAAATGCCAAAGCAGAGGTACGAAAAACACCAACACACAAACACTTGATTACGAAAAGCTAATGTAAATTTGCATATTCGGTTTTTTTTTTATTGGGGTGTATATTTGTTCTTGTAGCATATGCAAATGCCTTTTGCATATATAATTAGCAGCTGCGCGGTACAATCGATTTATGAGTGGCTTTTATTAATATCATGCAGTTGTGTGTTTATGTCAAGTTTTTTTTTTTAATTATTGGTGTTTGTCTCAGGCTTCAATCTACATATATTAAAATTTTCTGAGTTGTATTTGTCTTTGTCCAAGGAAAAATGACAAGGAGAGAAAACCTCGATAGGTGGCGCTGCTATCAAGTTATAACTAAAAATCGTATTTTTAGTCCTATTTCAGTCATATTCAATATATATTTTCATAATGCGAAGAAAAATGTTTCTGCGAAAAAATGCCATAAATATAAAGAAAAGTAGGAAGCTACGAAGACGAATCCAAAATTTAGAAGTCAGTTTCATTTTCCGCTATTTTACTATTTATTTTTGTGATTTGTGGTTTATGATTTCAGGTGAGTTTTTCGAAAAAATTAAGTTGTAAATACGAAATGGGAAATTGATGTATGCTAAATAAAAAGAGCAGAATATTCGTTTGGGCATAGAATTGACATTCCGGTGCTAAACTTTTTATGGAGTATAAAAATCTTAATCATAGAAAAAGTTTTTTATAATAGCGGTCACCCCTCGGCAGGCAATGGCAAACCTCCGAAGGTATTTCTAGCATGAAAGAAGCTTCTCATTAAATTCATCTGCCGTTCGGAGTCGGCACAAAACTGTAGGTCCCTCCATTTGTGGCATAATATAAAAAAAAAGACGCACACTACGAATGGTAGGAGAAGCTAGGCTATACACTGATCTATATAGTGTACGCGCCAAAATTATATATTATAAACAAAAACTATTTGTAGTTGAGATTCTCGTATCATCGAAACAAAACCCAAACATAGATTTTGGTAGGAACTAAAAATTTTAATTAAAATTTTTTTTGTTGTAGATTATACTTTATAAAAAAAAATGAACAGTAAAAATAAAAGAGAAATGTATGCTTACACTGCGAACAATTCATTGGACAATCATTTTTCCCAGCACTGTAAATTGCGATTAACTGGTTGACACTTTTCTTACGCATTTTAATATATTTATTTGAACTTCTCGTATACTATTATATTTTTATAAATTATTTAGTATTTAATTCGCAAGTTTTTGTTTACTATTAACAAATAAAAAACTTACAATTACCCTTATGACCGCTTCTTAAGCAAAATTCGATTGCTTTGACAGTTCCCCAATTTTTTATTTTAGTTTATCTTCATTTTTAAATAAATAATAATCAAAAGTTTCGGAATTTATTCGCATGTACTCCAAATGCTTTACGGGATTCCGTCTTTAATCTTCATACAATTTATGAAACTCGCCAATATATCAGCCTTTCCTCATTTCAGAAATTTTGCTGGCTTCCCGAATACTTTTATATAAATTATATGTAAAAACATTAGAGGATCTTTTCTTCGAGTCCAGTATTTTTTTTTTATTTGTCTTACCCTTAATTAATTTTTTTTAAATCTGCTCCAACATAAACCCCTAATCAAAGCATAGCTATACAATATGTTCTACTTGTTGTTTTCTTCACTCTCTACCTTCGTTTATATCACAGCTCCTACATAAAAACACACTCGGACATGGGCTTCGTAATATTTGCGTTTAAAATTTTGAAGAGTGGAAGCCCGTTGAAACTCCTATGATAATTACTTTAACTAAAACCATTCCTGATATACAAAAGTCACAGAAGAATAAGGATCATTTCAAAACTAGTCCGGGCTATTTTTGGACTGTTCCAGGATCTATTCAGGATTAGTTAACGACTAAAATAAGTATTTGGGTTCAATTGGAACCCGCTCAGGATCCTTTAAGGGAAAAGCGATGCTTGTTTGAGAATTTTTCATCTTGTTTGAGATCATTTAAGTCAAGTACACGATGATTTAGGATATCTTTTATACTAGTACACAATTTTTTTTAAACTATTAAATTGATATATTTCCTAAGTGGGTTTGGAAAGAAAATTTAAACTTCTCAACATAATGTTTAGAATATCCATGTATCCATTGTTCCGCATTTTTTTTTAATTTATGTTGATTGGTTGGGTACTCGTGAACGAGTTAAAAGCTTTTTTAATAACCTACATATATTTAATCAAAATTAAAAAATATATATATATACATATATCTTGATTTCTCTTATATATATAATTTGGCGCGTACACTATATAGCTCAGTGTTTAGCCGAGCTTCTCCTACCATTTGTGGTGTGCGTCTTTATATTCTAACACAAATGGCAGATGTATTTAATGAGAAGCTTTTTGATGGCAGAAACTCTCTCGGAGGTTTGCCATTGCCTGCCGAGGGGTGACCGCTATTAGAAAAAAATTTTTCTATGATTAAGATTTTGTTTGCCCTGACTGAGATTCGAACCTCGAACCCACCGGCGTATCGAGTTATAGCACGCACCGCTATCAACTCGACCACAACGACCACCTGCTTTCTCTTATGTTAGCTCTAAATTATTGGCATCACTATTTTTCCATCAAGCTTTATCTTAAAAGATAGAGTACAAAAATTTGCATATTTAAAATCTGTGTCAATTCAACGGTTTGTTTTTTAAATTTTTTTTAAGTAGTTAGGAACTCGTAAACAAGTTAAAAGCTCTCTTAAATATTTAGATAAAATTAAATAATAAAGATATCTTTTTTTTCTTATGCTAGCTTTAAAAAGAATAGAGGTCAATGTTTAACAAAATTTTGGTTTGAACTTTTTTTACATTTGAATGTGCCTTCTCAGAAATGCGTAAAAAATATCTAAAAATTTTCGAAAAAAAAAAACTATTGAATGACGTCAAGAGAGAGATTATAGCAAATGTCTAAGTTGAAATTACCTTCACGTAACTTAAATGACTTGGAGTAACTTTAACGACTCGATTTGTGTTTTGTGATTTGAATAATTCCTGTCAGTTAATTTAAATTGTCAACTTTTATAAACTTCTGCAAACATATAACTCTCCATTATTTCCATGTTGACAGCAAATCTTAGCGCTAAGTACATTTTAACTTCGCGTTAATCTGCACCGCAAACACTCATACAAACTACAACGAGATAAAACACAGAGTTGCCAAGTCATTTTTCAAGAATATGTCTGTAGGCGTAAAATTTAATTTCATATTCAAGGCACATGCGTGAAATAAAATCAGAATAATAAAAAGACAGAGGGTAAAAGAAGAATTGCAACAATAAGCAGCATCATTATTTTGGGCACACAAGGTATGTGCACGAATTTTAGAAAAAAAAAAAAAACCTGAAGATGACTAAAGATTAACGCTTGAGTGGGTGGTGACTTCTTCAAATGAAAGGGAAGTTGAATAGAGAATAGAAAACACGCACGCCTTTTTGTCTAAAAAGATGCGCAGAAAAGTGAAAAAAAAGAAAAGTCACTTAAATCAACGCACAAACACCCGCTGTGTTGATGACTACATAAACCGTCGCGTCGCGTTGGCAGGAAATTTTTTTATGAAGATGTCGCCAAGTGAAAAACGCATTAGCCATAATTTCGCCACGTAGCAGTGCAAGCCACTGCCATATGGAGAGTGTTTGTAATTTAACTATAACGCGTGGAGCGACTGATATTATAAAGATATTTTTTTCTTTGTTTCAGTTTATCCCCTTCTTATTTTTGCTGCCTTTCCGGACTTGTATAATCCTTTTGTAAATTACACCACTTAAAACGATGCCAACATGCGCTCGAATAAACGCGCGGGCTAAGAGAAAAGTGTGAATGAGTGAAGGAAATGAGCACAGGAAGATCAAGCACGTCGTAGCGCCGCTGCTTGAGCTCAGTCATAGCCGTTGAATGTTGCTGAAACGAGCTTTCATACACATTGCTTGTCTACATTGTAAGCGTGTGTGTGTGTGTGCGTGCGTGTGTGCGAATTCAAGCGCCCTGGCGTATGCAACGATCAAGCGAATTGAAAGCCTCACAGTGTCTGGTTGGTTTCGACCGCCCGCCGTGTTGCCTAAGTTGCTGGCGGTTTTGACGTTACGTGCAAATATTTTTGTTTGCTACAAATAAAAAAAAGATACAAACAAATATTTTGGTATATCTAGCGATATGTGCATTGGCCTAGACAATCAAGAAGTTGGGTGAAGTAGTACAAAAAAGTTTGCGCGTCAAGCACACATTAATCATATTAAAAGCCTTGAAGCGAGTCAGGTTGGAGTGTAAGAAAATGGCGGGCGCAGAGGGTAGATACAGAGCACTGAAATTAAAGTGAAAACCAAAAATCCTAAGACCGAAGGACACAAATGGTGAGCGGCAAAAGAACAGATAGCATACGTGGCAATTTAAACTTGAAGGGATGAACGTGAGCGCCAATTTTCGTCGTAACAGAATAGAGCTGAGTTCGAAGTAAAAACAAAAAAAAAGTAAAGCTTCTTCAAGCCTTCATTATTATAATATTGAAAAAATAAAATATCAACAACTACAAAAAAATATCAACCCATAATGCTAGAGAAATTGCAAAGAGCAACTAAGTTTTGGAAAAACCAAAATCGCTGCAATGAAGCTTATACTGGTGTGCAGAACAAATTTGCAAACCAAATCACGTAGTATGAAAATTTTATGCGATATTCCAATTTCGACATAATCCACGCAGATTATTGCTGTAACGACGTACTTGTTGAAGGTGACAATCACGGTAAAAGCGGACATCGGGTTATGCAAACTGACTGATGTTGGTGGGCAATAGTTAGGAGAAAAAAAATTTAACTAATAAAAAAAATGTCACTCAGACGAAAGGGCGAATGATCAAAAAATACTTTTTCCTAAAGTTATTAATGTTTAATTATGCGACATTTTGCTATTCATATATATTAAATTTTTATTTGAATAAAAATTGATAAAACGCTTTGTTAAAAGTCGATACATATTTACTCAAAAAAAAAAAATTTGAAATTTTACTAAGTAAGCAGTTTTATAGCCCATTAAATTTTACTACAATAAAGTGCAAGCTACCAGTGCTAACGATTCCCGTTTTTTAATGACACAAAATTGCCGAGTGCTTCGGTAAAGAAAAGATATTAAAAATCAATGGAAAATTGTAGCCATTGCAAATCTGCACTTTGCTCTACTAAAATTTAATGATCTACAAAACTGCATACTCAAAAAAGAAATTATAAAAAAATAATGTCGTAGATCGAACAAATTTAAAGAAAAAAGTTGAATTTCTTGCTTATTTAGTTATAGAATAGCAAAGCGCAAGTTTCCAGCAATAAGCTACAATTATGGTTTTAAAAATTTTTTTTTTGAAGGGAGCATTTAAATTTATTAAAAAAAAACTGGAATACACATTTTATGAAAGATAAAGTTAAATTAAATTCATTGGATCTTCTCAACTCTCAATATATGTATCTCTGCATATCTCATATATTTCAATTATATGAAAAATGAATTTTAAATATGGACCTACATATATTCCACTGATTTTTCACTTTTATGAGCCCTACTTTGACTGCAGCAAAACTTTAAATAAAGCCGAAAAAAATTTAAGTGTGGGGTATTTATTCATCACCAAATAGTAACTCAGGTATTTCTGGTGTTGCATGTTTTTTATATTCAAGAAAACGTTTCCCTTTTGTATTTTACTATTATAATTTTTTGAGGACCTCCTCCACTTTCCTAGTCAAAGGCAGACAATGCTCCTTTTCATATCGTGGAAAAGATGTGAGGGCTGTTACAGAATTTCGATTTTTTTCTTAGCTATCCGCCATTTCAATACCAGCCGTACCAATGCGACTAGGGACCCAATTGCGATTGAAGTGGTAAAGAGTTCTAACCTCGCCAAGCCACTTCGTTGCCAGTTTTACAATAATGCTATTTTGTGACCCCAAAAGTTGCGTCTGTTATTGAACTTTTGAACAATATTTTTGTCTTAAATTTAAAAAAAAATATTTTTTATAGAACTTAACACAGTTACCATAGTAGAAATCGATTAAGCCCTGACTGTCTGTAGGTCCGTCCGTCTGTCCGTGGTTACAATAACTTGAGTAAAAATTGAGATATCTCAATGAAATTTGGTACATAGATTGCTGTTTGGACAGGCTAGGTTGGTATCGAAAATGGTCAAGATCGGTTAATAACCACGCCCACCTCCCATTAAACGGAAGTTTTTGAAAAATGCAAAAACTCCGTTTTTTCGGTATCCATTAAAGCAAATTGAGTGAAATTTGGTATTTGGATCGATTTTGGACTAAGAAATTAGGTATTTATGTAATTTTAAAAAACTTTGAAACAAATTTCTGTATCTCAATAACGGTGTAAGGTATCATCACAAAATTTAGTGAAAAAATGTTCCTCAATATCACTGTTATCATCGTTCGAAATCGGACCATAACCTCGCCCACCTCCCATAAAACGGAAATTTTGACAAATGCAAAAATTTTGTTTTTTCTTTATCTATTAAACATATGAATTAAAATTTGATATTTAGAGAATTAAGAAACTTGATTTTTATGAAATTTCGAAAAATGGGCGATACCAAGCCCCGTCTGTAAGTATCTCAATAACGATGTTATGTATCGTCACAATAAGTATTAGGTAAACATATTGTCCTTGATACCATTAGAATTACCGTCAATAATTTTTGAAATCGGACCATAACCATAACGCCCAACTTCCAAGTAACGGAAATTTTGAAAAATGCAAACAAACTTCGTTTTTCAGTATTTATTGGAAGAAATTGAATACATACAAAAATACATCGCGAGATTATATAAAAATCGGTTTCGCCCAAATTGAGCATTTCTTACTTGTTTTAATATTCATTAGTTGGCTTGCTGAAATTCTGTTGAACTTAACTTATTGCTTCAAAAAATTCTGAAATAAGTCCAAAATTAACAATATGAGCAGAGTTTCGATTGAACGCTCCCTTCTAACCTGCCATTTGGTTTCGATCCTTCTGTGAAAACATTAATAGGCGAGTACGGATTGTTTTTATTTTCAAACCACTTCTCTCTGTTTGCTCGTTACTGTAGCGTTGTGATAATTAAAATTAATTTTTTTTGGCAAAAGGCGATAAAGTAATTTAACTTTTCTGTTAATATTGTGCTCAAATGTCACAACCCCATCAATTATTTTTTTTAAGCACCAAGCTTTGGATATGATGCCATCGTCAGTTATTTTTTTTCATATTAAAATATCCTTCTATCGGTCTTTGTGCATCAACTATTTACATCCAAATGTTCAAATAACATTCAATGTTTTCTTGCTACAATTCCTGACTTTTATTTTGTAGCCGGCGTCTTAGGGCCAGTTTTTTAGTGATGGGTAAAATTGAGTTCAAACTAAGGTTCATTAAACTTAGTTTAAATTTCAACTTAGTTTCCTTGCGCTTAATTTAAATTTGATGCAACTAAAACAAAGTACTCAGCAATCAGTTGATAAGTTAAACTAAGTTTAACCGTATCAGATCAGCCATTAAAAATTAGTTTCAACTATGTCTAAAGTTGACTGAAAAACTGCAGCCAAACACATGCAGCCACATCACTGTAGCTTAATTTTTACAATATTAGCCCGTCTGTTTTTATACAATCACGAAACTATTAAACCGTTTGTGTATATCTTATTTGCTTTATTTAAGTATGTTTGCAAATTGGAAATTATTCTGCCATGCTAAATTTACAAATCAATTTCATATCATTCTTTTAACTTGAAAACAGTTGCTTTTCTAGTTTGAAAAAAGTTTTTTGTCATAACAGAATTCCACTAAACATTTTTTTTTCTTCAAATGAGGGTCTTACAATTTTTTGTTTCAAGACCCGAACTTCAGCATTCAAGCTCAGCTGAAACTTGCAACCGTTAAATTACGCATATGCAAGAGTCTGTATTCCATATTCATATCTTTTATTTACATACGAAAATTGCAATTTAAATGCAACACTTGCATTTCACGCCAACCACAACTCCACACCAACTCATTTTGTTGCCGATGATTTGAAGTGAATGTGGCAGTCAACCAGGGCAGCCACGTATTACCAGCTCAAGCAATCGAGAGAACGGGAGTGGTAGGTATCACAAAGATGCATCAGAGCAGGCTTTATGCTAATGACACACAATGGCCACGGCCAATGTCAACTGAGGCGACAACGATGACGGCACCACCACGCCGCTCGGATGCCTTGAGTTGGTGCAAAATGGTAAGCGAGTGATGAGGTGAACGTCGACCATTGTAGTCATCACTTGGATAAACTCGCATCTCTTCGGTTTTTCACTGCTGAGCAGTTTTTGAAGCATTTTGTTTTTTCTCACCTACCGTTTGACGTTTGTTAGCATTCGTTGGTTGCTGCTTGATGACTAAATGATGACAGCCGCATTTACGCCTGCTGATTGGTAGTTGCGGTGCCAACGATGGTGCCATGTGCGAAGGTTGTAATGTTGTTGATGGCGGCTTAGTTTAAATTTTTCTCTCACCACAACTTTTAATGGACGCTTTGTTTTTCTTTTTTCTTTTTGCACTTACGAGTAGAACTTTGTGTAAAATGTGTGCATTTTTGTTTTCGTTTGGCTTTGTTGATGTGTTGTCATAAGCTTTTCACTTTTCCTCGGTGTTTGCTTTGCCTTTTTTACCATCCGCCCGTTGTCTATTTTAAGGCGGTTTATGGCAGCTCACAGCACGAAGAGACTCTAAGTCTTGCACCGCGAAAAAAAGAGGAGATACATAAACTGCTTTCACCCAACGATGAAATGGAAATTGTTGCAAGTAAAATATTTGCATGAAGTGTGAAGCAGGATTTGAAACTTTACAAACAACATTTACCGCCAACGACAATGGATTAACAATTTGCGAGAAGCCATGATTTGGTAATGACGGTCTTGGCCATAGAAACAATGGAGAAATATTTTTATTTACTTAAGTATGTACTCGTATGTTCATAAGCATTAATCTTATTAAACTAATTAAAATTGTTAATATACAACAGTAACACATTTATCATTGTACCATTTGTTCATACAGATGATGGTCAAAAAAGCAAAGGATTTGTCCGAAATAAATTAAATTTGGTATTTGAATAAAAAGGAGCGCGATGATGAAAGAATTTAATAAAAAATATGTAAGAAATTCATTAGTTAATTGAAAAATGATTTTAGATTTTCCGGTTAAACGTAGTTCAAGTAAGTTCATAAATGAAAAGGTCTTTTAAAGCGTTTACATTAATTCGAAATTAAAAAACGTAAAAAACTTTGCTTCATTGCAATATCCCAGTTGCAAAAAGTCTAAATAAAAGGATCTTGTACTTACTTTTTTAGAAATTTTGGGAAGTGATTTTTGGGAAAAGAGCTCGCCTTTTTTCGGGTCAAAAAACTAAGAGCTCAACAATTATAGGTTTCGCTAAAGAACCTGTTTCTTATGGCAAAATATTAATCCTATAGAAAAAAATCTACTAAAAATTGGTTTGATGCTTTAAAAATGAAGTGGTCCTTAAATTTTCCTCTATTTCATTGCTCTTTAGGAAACATTTTAATATTACATTCACAAAAAGCAACTCTTAGCCAAAAAGGTTTTAGTTTCTTCTCATGTTATCAGCGAGTGATGAGGTGAACGTCGACCATTGTAGTCATCACTTGGATAAACTCGCATCTCTTCGGTTTTTCACTGCTGAGCAGTTTTTGAAGCATTTTGTTTTTTCTCACCTACCGTTTGACGTTTGTTAGCATTCGTTGGTTGCTGCTTGATGACTAAATGATGACAGCCGCATTTACGCCTGCTGATTGGTAGTTGCGGTGCCAACGATGGTGCCATGTGCGAAGGTTGTAATGTTGTTGATGGCGGCTTAGTTTAAATTTTTCTCTCACCACAACTTTTAATGGACGCTTTGTTTTTCTTTTTTCTTTTTGCACTTACGAGTAGAACTTTGTGTAAAATGTGTGCATTTTTGTTTTCGTTTGGCTTTGTTGATGTGTTGTCATAAGCTTTTCACTTTTCCTCGGTGTTTGCTTTGCCTTTTTTACCATCCGCCCGTTGTCTATTTTAAGGCGGTTTATGGCAGCTCACAGCACGAAGAGACTCTAAGTCTTGCACCGCGAAAAAAAGAGGAGATACATAAACTGCTTTCACCCAACGATGAAATGGAAATTGTTGCAAGTAAAATATTTGCATGAAGTGTGAAGCAGGATTTGAAACTTTACAAACAACATTTACCGCCAACGACAATGGATTAACAATTTGCGAGAAGCCATGATTTGGTAATGACGGTCTTGGCCATAGAAACAATGGAGAAATATTTTTATTTACTTAAGTATGTACTCGTATGTTCATAAGCATTAATCTTATTAAACTAATTAAAATTGTTAATATACAACAGTAACACATTTATCATTGTACCATTTGTTCATACAGATGATGGTCAAAAAAGCAAAGGATTTGTCCGAAATAAATTAAATTTGGTATTTGAATAAAAAGGAGCGCGATGATGAAAGAATTTAATAAAAAATATGTAAGAAATTCATTAGTTAATTGAAAAATGATTTTAGATTTTCCGGTTAAACGTAGTTCAAGTAAGTTCATAAATGAAAAGGTCTTTTAAAGCGTTTACATTAATTCGAAATTAAAAAACGTAAAAAACTTTGCTTCATTGCAATATCCCAGTTGCAAAAAGTCTAAATAAAAGGATCTTGTACTTACTTTTTTAGAAATTTTGGGAAGTGATTTTTGGGAAAAGAGCTCGCCTTTTTTCGGGTCAAAAAACTAAGAGCTCAACAATTATAGGTTTCGCTAAAGAACCTGTTTCTTATGGCAAAATATTAATCCTATAGAAAAAAATCTACTAAAAATTGGTTTGATGCTTTAAAAATGAAGTGGTCCTTAAATTTTCCTCTATTTCATTGCTCTTTAGGAAACATTTTAATATTACATTCACAAAAAGCAACTCTTAGCCAAAAAGGTTTTAGTTTCTTCTCATGTTATCAATTATATTTAAAATGACATTAATTTTGTTGAGTTTTTCCGATATGAAATTTTGTGAAATTTGCTTACCGATGGGGGGCTCTACAAGTGCGCTTTATCTCGGAATTCTGCTTGATAACCATGAATCAAACTTCGGGTGTGGCGTGTACAATAAAAATTAGAAAAAAGTTTTTTCTAATATCGGTCGAGCCTCGGCAGACAAAACCTCTCGGGGTGTATTTCTGTCATGATAAATAATATACACAACTATTCTAAGTCGTCATACAACTTTAGATTCATCTATTTGTGTTAGAGTATAAGGAGGCACGCCACAAATTGTAGACATGTTTTTATAAGTATATTATTAATTATTATTTCCCCTATCATTTTCATTTTTTTTACCTTTCGAACTTTTTTAATTGCCATAATTCTTTGTTCTTTAATTGTTTTTCTGTGAAATGCTTTATTTTCCTAAAAGTTTATTATTGTAAATTGGTGAGATATCTTGTTTTCTTTTAAAGTGTATATTACATCACACTTTCTTACTAAATCAGTTTGTGAATATATGTAGGGAAATGAGAAGCATCCAATTAAAATCGTATTTATTCCAGTATAGCCTTTTTTATTTTTTGTAGTGAAGTTTTTACTGTCAACAAGGAATGTATAATTTCTACCGCTACGTCGTTGCAATAAGCCCTTGATTTGCATTCACATAAACTCCTTCGTTTGAGTGACAAAATGTACACAACAGTTTTACAATAAACCGCCACGACAATGAGTTTTCAAACGAAAAGTTACTTGTTTTTTCCTGCCTTTCAAGCGCAACGTACATATGTACATATGAAATCAGATACGACAACGGCATTAAATTTTGCAATATTTGCATTCGCGTGTAGATGAGTGAATACGTACACCCAGTAGTAAATTCAAATACTCTAAACTGGATTGAATTAAAAATTGCAATGATTGATTCATACAAGGAGTTTCAAATTAAATGAAACAATGGTTTTTAGTTATATCTTATAATTGAATTGAAGTGAATTGCTTATTTGACGAATGGTGGTATGGAAACCAAATCGAAATGTAAAGTGATCGTTAAGCAGCACAAAATATCCTGTACTTATCCAAAAGGTGCTCAGAAATGAATAATCTTGAAGTCAAATAAGTACCAAATTAGTTTCCTGCGGTGCTAAAGATGACGAACTAGTTGATTAATCTAGCAGCGGCCTTATCAGCTTAACTCTTGGTGACGTTAGTCCCCAGCTGATGTCTGTAGAACACATATGAAAAATATTTCTTTAAAAATATCTTACTTGGGTTATTCATAGATTATCCAAATGCATATTTTTCCCGGAAGCATTAGATCAGAATAGAGAACTATTCTCCATAACTCTTTGCCGATTGCTGGTTGTAGGCTGAGAAAGTTGTTGACAAGCCTTCAGTCTATCAAAATAGCTGTCCATTCTACACCAAGTGAACGCAGGAGTCACTTATTGTTGGCCGCTTAAAATGTCTGTAATGTCAAGAAAAAGAACAGAACTCCGATTAAATTTTAACAAACTGTATTCAAAATTCAAATAAAATGATTTATTATTTGTGGTTTTAAAAGTTGTGTCTATCAGAACTAGTAATACTTTAGCAAAAATAAAAAGAAGAAAAAATTTATTTATTCTCCAACAAAAATAAACACAAATACAAAATTTAATTTATATGTAATTAATATAATTAATTTAGTTTCGTTTTCGCTCGAAATAGTTCACTTTTCTGTGTTCGATTATAACAATTTTTGGGCAGAATTTTTCGCTTTCGAACATTGTTTCCACTTATCGGCAACACTTATTTCGGGCGGAAATAGTCGGCGGATTAATTGATTTTTTTCACTGTTTTTTGAGAAGTGAAAAATTCTGCGGTTCAAAATGTAAGTAATTTAATTTGAATTTTTTCACATAAGATCGCCTATTCTAGGAACAAAACAGTAAACAAAATTTAAAGAGGGATTATATTAGTTGGAATGCCGGAAAAGGCGGATATTGCAAAAGAATTTGTCAAAGAAAAGAAGGAAAATGCAGCTGAGTTTTGAAAGCAGTTAAGGATGCAGCTGCATAATTTGTGGGTTGCAATGAAAATTTAGTCCGAATGGAAAGGGTTAAACAATTTATATTTAATTGTGCGCAGAGTTAAAATATGTTTATGCAAAATAGAATTGGACTGGCCAAAAGCGGTATGTCTTCCAGCATAAACTGACTAAAAGACGATTGCGCTAGTCCAATTTCAAAACAGTGTAGGTATTTTTAGTATCTGCCTTCAGCGAAAAATCTCAGTCACGCTTCCCAACTGGCGGAATTGCACGAAAAATAAGATTTTCTATGACTAAGATTTGACTTGTCTTGGCTAAGGTTCGAACCTCAAACTCAGCGGCTTATCCTGTTATAGCACGCGCACAGACACCATAGCTGTCAAAACAAAGTTTCATTAAAATTTCGCACTTAAAAATATAAATATTTTTTTTTAATAAAATTCGCTCCTGTCTTTTATAAAATTTATTAGCTAGCTGCGTATGGAATTTTATTTAATTTTAAATATTTTGTATAAAGTTCAAAAGAATTAAGGGAATAAACTGAATTGAATATGAAAGTTAATATAATAATAATAATTTTGGCGCTTACACTATATAGATCAGTGTTTGGCCGAGCTTCTCCTACAATTTGTGGTGTGCGTCTTTATATTATTCCACAAATGGAGGGACCTACAGTTTTGTGCCGACTCCGAACGGCCGATGTATTTAATGAGAAGCTTTTTCATGGCAGAAATACCCTCGGAGGTTTGCCATTGCCTGCCGAGGGGTGACCGCTATTAGAAAAAACTTTTTCTATTATTAAGATATTGCTTGCCCTGACTGGGATTCGAACCTCGAACTCACCGTCAAATCAAGTTATAGCACGCAAGTCAAATGAAAAGTAATTGTCCACACTTTAAAAATGTCACATGTTTCCTGAGACATTTTTCACTTAAAACCTTTTGTTAATTTTTTACCAATTTAACTTCAGGTTGAAGTTCCCATTGTACTTTTTTGCAAGAAGTGGCCAATAATCGTCCATTTTTTTCGCTGCTGAGCATTTTTTGCTGATGTCAGTCGTGATTTACTTTTGTTAATCCCGTGCGATTTGCGTCGTATGCATTTGAGTCACCATATATGCAGTTAGCAATCTTTGAAAATATTTCTATATACATATATTCCTGACCACTTTTCAACTTTGTTGTGTTGTGTTAACGAGAAAAACACATTTTTGCTGCTCCTTCTATTTTCTTGGTTGACATGCCCATGGGCTGATTCGTTTTAGATCTAGCAGACATGTAGATGGGTAATGTCTCAATTATCACTAATACAATTGATCTAAATACCCACAGTATACGGAGATCCTCCCGGAGCTGCTGCAATGCGCGTCGACGTGGTTATATTTTCTCAAACGATATTCAATTTTCCTTAAGTATGCACTCTAAAGCACATTCATAAAATGTTATTTGATAATTTCAAACCTCCAATAAATGATATTCACGCAGCTGTCATACATCAACGAAGAAATAAACCTATAGTTTTGTATACGTGTTTATTTACATTACTAAAGCCATCTGCGTATTTCCCTGTAGTATAACTTTCATTCCATATTTATACTTTAGACCCGTTTATGTTCACACACATACTCACTTGTCTATAAATAATATTATGCATGTATGTATGCTTGAATGTATGTACTTTTGCGACTTACAATCTGTCGAGTGACAAAGGAAAAATTGCGAAAGCCGGAAAAACACATTTTGTGTGGAAAGTGACAAATGAAAAACCACGGATTTATAGGCACTTGAACTTTTGTCTACTTTAAACTTCGACGACAACTCGTTGAAAAAGTGATTTTCCAACAAATATTGAATACTCATTGCTGCTATATTTGTTACAGTTAGTTGGGTGCTAGCAATACCTGTACATGGATACGTACTTATTTCTGTGTGTTTGTATGTACATTAGGATTGTGCCAGTTTTAAATTTAAATTCACACAGCAAAAGTAAGTTTACGAAGAGCAATAAAGAGCGTGATTTTGATGTTGTGATAATTTTTGCTTATTAAATACATAAGTTAATTTTTTATAAGCAAGAAATTATAAATGCATTTTTACCCTTACATTCTATTTGAGAAGCTCAAAGATTTTTTGACATTTTTAATAACTTTCACAGAAACTTACAGAGCTTACGCTGTTTACTTTAAGTAATTTGTTTCTGTAACCGCAATTCCAGTGAAAATGCTAGCACTATCAGTTTTTCCTTCAAGTAATATACCAAATGTTGAATATTTTATGGCACACAATTTAAAACACATTTAGTGAAGATATTATGGCTGACTATAAAAACCTCCTAGCTTCTAATAGTAAGGACTTAAAAAATGGCGATATTAATTTCAAGTTCATACTTAATCATAACCCTAACATATATACATACATGAGATAATACTTATCTAGTATGCATAAAGTATACATTTTCCAACAGAGCTCAAGATAGCCATGTAATGTAAAAGCAGTTAAAGAAAAATATATTTCGATGTATCACATTCCAGTTGAAGACTTAAAAATGTCGATATTTTCATATTCTGATAAGTTTGTTAAAGAAATATTTACGTCACACTATGAAAAAAAAATTAAACTTCGTAATAAATAAATAAAATAAATGACAGGTCATAGTTCTTTTAATCTTGTAGTCTTTTTCAAAACCTCACAATATTTTTAATGGCGATTATATAGTTTTGTTTAGAGAAAGCTTATATTATAACCAAGGCAGATTTAACAGGCAACCTCAGTAGAGTTAATAATTTGATTTTTTTTTCATTTATCTTAATTGTCAAACTTTGTTTTCATTCGAAAATACAAAAAAAAAAATTGTTCACATCTGATTCGTGGTTTGTAGTGAAAACATGTGTTGTGCATTTTGCGCTTGAAATGCATAACTATTTTGTATATTTGCGTGACCAAATTGTAAGGAGTTTGGTAAGTGCGTTCTCAGCAAGAAACAGGTAGTAAAATACGGAGTTTCTTTTTAAAAAATGCCGCAAGAGCTACGCCCAAGCATTGTTAGGCAGAGAGCTCACGTTCACGGAAACAATGTGGTGTCCAGAGATCACTTGATGTCCAACTCTGTCGCAATTCTCAAACATAGAGTTCCGAAATTAAAATGTGCCTTATGTATTTAATTATTTTGGATGAATTCAAGTTGTTCTTATTGGAAATATAGGTAAATCAAAAAATCTAGCAGGGTTGTAGTTGAAGCATATTTATTTTTAGATTTCCTTATTCCATTTTCTTGTAAAGGATAACAAGATATGATCGCCACGATTTTAAAGAAACATTTTCTTATTTCTACACTCGGCAAGCGTAGCACATCATATACCTTGTTGGCTCTGCAACCCCGAGGGCCTTAGTTAAAAGACTGGGAAAGTGGTGATAAAGAATAAATATAATTAAATAAAAATAAATTTGATGAGGAGATGTGGTGATCTATAAATCAGCGGCTATAACTTCAACCAGCTGTTGTTTTTTCCAAATAAAATCTTCGATAAATTGGCCTCGAGCTCAATAAAATTGTGAAATATTCGAAAATATCGAAAATAAAATTTTTTTCCCAAAACTAAATCGTGAGATATCATTGTGAAATTTTAAATTTAGTTATTCTTTGGTTCAGTTGGGAATGAGGTCAGAAGTGAAACGACAACGTCGAATATTTCTATATAGGTTTCTGCCAAGGTAGTTGAAGATAAGCCACAACAAATGCCAAACCCACAACGAACTGCGTTCTTTTAGAACACTAAAAAGTAGAAAAAAATACATTTGCATAATATGTTTATAATTTTACAAGACCTTCTTTAATTACTCATTTGAATCTACCACCAGATTACGAGCATATAAACTTCTATCAACTGTGTACTCGTGAAAAAAAAATAACAAAAAAACGCGTCATTATACATATATCAATGTGCTTTTGAAATCAATAGAAATCAATAGAAATCAATTGGTGATATAATCGATGGAAATCAAAGGAAAATATATTACACATTGTGTAAGTAAAATAATTGTTCACGATCTTAAATTAGTTTAAAAAAACACTTTGTTAAAAAAGTCAATTTTGTTTATTAAAAATATGTGCGCCGGAGTTTAACACATTCAATTTACTTTAAACTAAATTTTGTCGGCAGTACTTAATGAAATACTGTGTGAAAAGTTGGCAACACTAACGTAAAATATTTTCGCTTTTAAAGCATTCTCAAAATCTTTTCTTCTGACACCCATAATTTAATATCCATAACATTTGACTGTTGTATAATTTTATTACATTTGAATTTACATATACATTGGTGGCAACTATACAATTTTTTTTTTCTTCTTAATTCTTACTTCATATACTTATATCGTCTGTTACTGGTACATTTATATATGAATTATGGAATTTTTAAGTGATGTTGTAAGTGGATGGCAACCCTTCCAACAGTAGTCATTACTTAAAGACATTTTGCCTGATAGCCTTATAATAATAACACTATTTATTTATTGAAAATTTTAAATTTTACTTTTGAACAGTCGGCAACCCCAAGTTAAGTGTATTATTATAGTTATATTAGTGTTCAATATTTCAATATTTCTTATACGTACATACAGTATGTTGCAACCCTCTTCTAAATATTTTCATATTAAACATTATTTTTACCTCTTTCGTTCGACACCGTTTTTCTATTTTGGTTTTATATGTAATTTCTAATAATTTTCTTCTAAAAATCATTTCATTCATACTCAATAGAAATTTTTTAAGCATTAAATTTGGTTCTAACGTTATAAGGAAATAAATGCTGCATAAAAGTTTAAAAACTACTGAACAGCAACAACCCTTATTCTCTCGAAACTGGCTCGCTCAAAGTCTTCAGATTTATTTTTGATACATATTTAAAAAAAAATATTAATTTTAAATCTTTACAACGTCAAAACATTACATTTCATTCGTTCCTTGCTGCTTTTACACAATAAAAATTCATTGCCTCACACTTATTTAGCACTTCATAAAAAATGCAGCCTTACTTCGAAACGAGTGGCAATGAAAAAGTAAATTACACAACTAAACAACAACAACAACAATTCGGTTGCTATACCACCACCACAAAAAATGTCTATTGTTGAGCCTGCGGGGTGTAAGCTAAGATTTCATTAAAATAATTTCATAAACTTTGATCCTTTTTTATCACTCTTTTTCACTTTGGCGCTTGTTGTGTTCATTTGAAGAAATATTTAACTTTTTTCCGGATTTAGTCTGCTTTTTTATTTGTTTTTGTAGATTTCTTTATAACCGTCTGTCAAAAGTTTGTGCGATGTAAATGTAATTTTTACTTGATTTTCACATTTAAAAAAGGGGAGTTAAAAAATAATTCGAATGACATTGTTCGTGTAACTCAGCGGCTGGAAAAGTTAAATGCCGCATAGCAAGTTGAGAAGAAAGAAAACGAAGTATCAAATATATGAAAACACGCGCACACACACACACACTTACATGCATATAATTCTAAATTAAGTTACGGGAATTCGGAAAAATGTAAAATACTTCAAAGTGCGGATGTATTTACGCAGCGCAACATTTTCATAACTCACAAACATTGTTCAGCTCATTAATTGAGCGTTGCCACAACTTGCAACGGAAGAACCCTTGCGCCGCATGCCGCTTTGCGCTTGTAAATTATGCCAAAGCTTTGCCGAAAAAGCCAAATACTTCGAAGAAACTTGCGCTGTCTGTCTGGTAAACTGCTTTGAGGCAAAAAATATTCACTTCAAACTCTGCAACACGGCGGGATGCCGCAAAGGGATGATGCTCAGAAGTTTTGTGTGTTTTTGCATTGCGATTGCAATTATATAAACAACATTAAAACATTTCAAATAAATATAAATGTTCCTTCCTCACACACACACATACATACACATGTAAGGCAGCCACACTCGCAACTACCATTGGAGCGTGCGTGTGTGTGTGCGTTTGCCTCATTACTAACTTCACTTATTTCCGCTGCTTATAACTCCGCTTGTTTCCCATCTTATTCGCATTCAGCTCATTTTACCGCCACTTACTGCTCCAATGTCCCAACTGTTGTTTATCGTTTTTGTTGCGAGAACGGTCGCGTGTCCCACTGACTACATTTCCGTCAGCCTGCCAGTTTGCCTGCTTTCTGACTGGCTTACTTGTGTGTGCAAATGTGTGTCCGACTGACAGTATTTTCTCTTGTCTTATGTTGATTTCCGCCGGAAACACTGCACGCCTGTACCCTGTACATATGTATGTACTGTCGACTTTTTACGGAGACATTAGCATCTCCGGCAATTCGCCTTGGCTGGCAGTTAGTTGGCTGGCTGGGCTACCGCATCGTATAGTGGCATCAGCAACGGAAATGAAATTTAACTGAATTTGCATTGGAATTCGATTAAATCGTTTATGCAAACAATTCGCTCGGTTACAATCACCACATAAACACACACACATACAAACACACATCCGCAGGCAAGCCACACAAATGCATACGAAGTGGCAACATATTACCAACACTTTTTCTGCGGAATCCTACTACTTCTCCAGTCTCATCTCTGTTTGCTACTTTTAAGGATTTTTTTTTTAGATCTGAGTTCAGCTCTCTTGCTTTGTCTTGCTTTGCATACTAGTATTACTTTTTTGCCTTGCCTTCCACACAGTTTTATTTTTTCTTGTTCTCACTGCTGTTTTTCTGAACATTTAACTGCCTCCAGTTCTCTACACCGGCATTTACATAGACATACATACATATGTATGTACAAACATACGAACATAGAAATTTGCGAAAAACTAAATAGGTTCAGTGGCTTGTGACACCTTTTTTTCAATTTCAATTTAATGTTTTGTAAAATACAAATTACAATTAAAAATAAAATTAAAATTGAAGTAAAATTAAAAGAATAATTTAAATTTAAATTTGAAAAAATAATTATTTAATATTAAATAAAAATTAAATTTAAAATTAAAAATAAAATTAAATAAAAATTAAAATTAAAATTAAAATTAAAATTATAATTATAATTAAAATTAAAATTAAAATTAAAATTAATATTAAAATTAAAATTAAATTTAAAACTAAAACTAAAATTAAAATTGAAATTAAAAGTAAAATTAAAATTAATATTAAAAATTAAAATTAAAATTAAAATTAAAATTAAAATTAAATTTAAATTTAAATTAAAACTAAAATATATAAATAAAAATTAAAATTAAAATCAAAATTTAAATTTAAATTAACGTTAAAATTATAACTTATACTATAATTAACATTAAAATTTAACTCAAACTAAAAAGTAACATTAAAATTAAAAATTCAATTCAAATTTTATTTTATTTTAAAATTAAATTTAATTAATATAAAAATAAAATTTAGTTAATTAATTTTAATTTCAATATAATTTTAATTTAAATTTAGGTTAAAATTCGTATTAAATAAAATCGACATTAAAATTAAAATTTAAGTTAGAATTAAAATTAGAAATCAAAATTTAAATTAAATTTAAAACTAATATTAAAATTGGATTATATTTAATATCAAAATTTAGATTTACTTTTTGTGTTGATAAAAATTGCATGTATTTTGAATTTTTTTTCTAATTCCAACCGCTATTTAGCTGTTCTCACGTGTACACTTGCATATTGAAATGATCAAACAAACATTCACATACATACATTCATATGAATGTAACTATATACATATTCACAATAATTTATGGTCCTTCGTTAGCGCATATTCAATTTCATTAACTCTACCTAAGCTACATTCATGTTTATATGTATGTATATAGAAAAAAAATCCATACACATACTCGCACATATAAATTAAATTGCAAGTGAATTGTATTGTTGCTCCACGCTTGGTTTGTCTTATTAAGTAGAAAGTTGATTTGTAATGTCATTTGCATAATTTTAAATGCAATTTTTTTTCGCATGCATACATACTTACATTTGTAAGTAAATATAAGAAGCAAGTAAAAAGGTTGAAATGCAAATGTTTGCCTAAAGTTTATTGTTTTGTTATTTATTACTCCAAAGCCATTCCAAAGTTCGGACGTTTATTTTAAAAAAGAGATAACCTTAGAACTATTTAAGTGAATAAAATGGAAATTTTTTTAAAACTTCTTCAACTGAGAGCAGAAAAGGTTTTTTTTTTTTGGTCAGGAGTTCCTTAATGTCTAATTCATCACCAAAGCTGGTATGTCTGGCAGATAAAGCTCTCTCACCTTGGTTTGGAACCGTCGCTCATCCTCGTAACACTTTCTCGTTACTTTATTTGATCTTTTGATTGGTTAGTAGCTTTGTGGTGTAGTATTTAGTTTATCCAAACTTTGTAATTTCCCAGAGTTCCACGATGGGAAAAAATTCGCACGTTTCAAGGGTCCAGCGATCTTACCACTTCCTATACGTGTGTGACATTATTTCTTGCTCTACTAATTCTTGTTTTCGCTCAGTCGAACTTTGGAAATTTTGGTTTGGTAGCACCAAACTAGAATTACTTTTAGATGGTAGTTCAACTTGTTCTTACCTTCAATATTAGCTATGTGAAAAAAAACGTTTTTAGAGTAAACACAGAAAAATTTATTTATAAAAACACCTTTAAAAGTTTAAGCAGTTTTAGTAATAAAAATAAGAATTAAATTTAATTATTTATTAATTCATCTATGTATTTGTGCTCTTACTTTTTAACTGATATTTATTTAATTTTTTCCAATTTTCAATGGTAAGCTTTTCTTTGCTTTATTTAATATAAATAATTACAAGTATGTATGTACACATGTTAATAAATTCCAGAAAACAGAAAAACTCCATCTTAAAATCCGCTGAGTAATACACTCCGAATAATTGTTTACATTTTTTTTTTCAAAAACACACTAAGTAACTATTCAACTCCCTGGAATGGAGCAGAGCAAGAAACCATTTGCACCTTTATGTGCCTATCCAGTCAAAGTGGTATTATCCAAAGCAGACCTGCCGAGCATTCAGCAGAAAACAAACTACAACACCCTAATGCGTGTACTGAGTAACTATTCCCCACTGTAAGAGTAAAATCTTTTTAAACCTTTTCGATATATCGAAAAATGCAAAGAGGAGAAAGTCAATACCAAAGCGAAACGTAGCTTGGTCTGATTAACTTATCTTACTATCCCCTCCGTGGGTGAATACTTCGCTCAGCAATTACTGAGAGGCGTCGAGAGGTTGCAGAGGGGCAAAACTTATGTTACCTTAAATCTCAGAAGGACTATCAAAACACTTGCTCTCACTTAACAGGCGAGACTTCACGTAACTTGTTGGACTGTTGGACTGTTGGACTGTCCGTTAAACCGAACATATTTCGCTATAAATATAAACTAAATATAAAGGACGAGACTAAATATTTAAAACCAAAAAGTAATGTCCGTGATGTTGTTGCTAAAACAATTCCCAAGTTAATGCGATGAAATGACCCTCGATCTGTCGATTTTCCCGCCATTCTTTTACTAATATTTACGAGTATATAAACCAAATCACACTTATACGTAGAATATAAATTTTTCATTTTTGAAGTAACCACTTTTCACTGTGGCTTTTATTCATAACCACTAAACTGGCAAGGAAAGAATTATTCTCCTGCGCTTGCTTGATTTCAAAACCACAAAAGTCACTTTATTGCCACAAAATATCTCAATTGCACGATTGTGCTGCAATTGAACTATTCAAATTTTCTTAATGAAAACTCTTCGCCTAAAAAAAGGTTCATACAGACACACACACGCACATAGTGCACGCCAATACTGCACACCAAGCAATTGAACATTTTGATTTGGAAATTTTACTCTGCAAATTTGTGCAAACTTCGCAAATTTCAAAACGCTAATGAAGCCAATAATGAATGGCACACCGAAGTGTAATCGAAGTGAGCCATTAGAGCAGAAGCAGAAGAAGCAAGCAACCACAATTCTTAAGAATCAACAGAGAAAACCGACTGTCGAAGTGCTGAATGGTCAATGGAGCCAATGTCGAAATTTCGAAAATTTCTTAGTGGTTTTTCGTTTGCACTATTTTTAATAATCAACACAATAAATTTCGCCATCGACGCAAAACTTTTGTTGTTAGTAATAAAATTAAATAAAAAAAATAGGAAAAAAACACGCTAGGCACTAAACGAAGAAAGTTCATACGAATGTCGACGCAGGCGGAAGAAGTGGAAAATTGAGAGAAATCTTGAACTTGAACAAGTCGTATGACTTTTTATATGTGCATTTCTAAATGCAAATAAATTGGCGGCGAAGAAAAGGAGCTTCTAGTCGATTGTGGAATGCCGGTGTTGGTGAGGAAATTGACAGGGCGCTCGAAGTGAAGCAGATGTGCTCAATTTGAAGTACACTCATGGATACGGAGCTATTGAAGCACTAAACGTTTTTAATTTCAACATTTTTATATCTTTGTAGTATATCGATGTTCGTTTGAAAGAGTGGCTTAAGTTGAGTTAATTGGGATATAAGAAATTGCATTGGTAATGTTAAAGACACCAAGACGCTTAAATTTATGAAAGAAGTACGCCTTGAAAAATTATATTAAATTATAATAGTTTAATCTTAAATTTTCAAACAAATTTATTTCTTATTCTGATCTTATTATCATCTTCAAATAATATAGCTAAAATCGAAAATGCCCGCCTTTGGTATCTGCAAAATGTGTTTAAATAAAACAATTCATATTTTTACTTACACTGCTCATATCAGTGAATCATGTAAGTTTTGAAAGAAAAACACTTAAATAATAAGTAATAAAAGCATTTTATGAAACATACTACCGATTTATAAGTCAACCCTAACTGTTAAAAAAAGTGATCTCAAAAGTTCTAAATGGGGCGGAAACACTTTGGGGTATATCTCTCTTGCCTGTTGTACAACACCTCAAGATACCCTAGAAACAACTGAAAAAAACAAGGAGAATTTTGTTGCAATGTATGCGTGCATAAAAGGGCAAACTTCTGTAAAAGGTCACCGTGAACCTCATTTCTCCTGGTCTTTATGGAATTTACCTATGTACATCGCAGCAGAGTGAAGATTCCATCTTTGGACCTGTTGGAACTGTTGACAACAAGCCTTCTTTTTACTCAAATAGCAACATCAAGGAAAGAAGGTTAGGTAATATTTATTCTAACTGCGGCGAAAATGTTTAATCAACTCTTAGAGGAGTATAGAACCACTTGCCATAACTCCGTTCTAACCAAGACTTTAGAAAAACTAAATGACTTTCACATCAAGGAAAGCCATGTCAGGAAAACGGTCGTTATGCGAAAGTTAAATTGCAAATCAAGCTGACTTTTGCCGCAGTACACAGCCTTACCCAAGTAATAGGAAGAAAGTTGGAGTATAAACAGATATCCTCTATGTCCTGATATATCAGGTGCTTCGATGAAAGACAAGTGGGTATATATAGAAACTAAGCTCATGGCTGCGTTAAAAGCTTGCTAAAAAATCTTAACTTGGAAAAAAATGAGCAATCGAAAGCGGTCACTAAACCTATTGAAAGAACGATGTGCGGAAAAGGCTCGTCATATACCCAACAACACCCATTATTATTCCATTTACCAAAAAAAGCAAGGTTAACTTTATTAAACCCTAATTGGGTAGGAGGGATACTGAATTCTCAAAGGTGGCCCAATATCTTAACAACCGATTCAAAATCGGCGTTTTATGCCAATCAAATGCTTTTAATAATAATAATCCCCACGGTTTTAGCCTTAATATCCTTGCCACAGACGTGAGTGGGTATCCGCATTATGCCACTCTTAAGAGGAAAGAGTTTGTAAGGTATTGCGTTCTTAAACTACATAAAAATTGCTCATCAGCTGATATTTTTTATAATAAAAAAATAGGTACTCGGATGTATTATTTGATGAGAGGATTTAGCATAGTTTTCTTCACGAAAGCAATTGAGTCTGAATTATCAAAAGCGTCGTAGTGAGTTTTGAAATCCTGACATAAACTACGGAGTGATGCGTTTAGTTCAAAATTATTTTGTATGGTTTCAGAAAAAGAGGGCGGAAATGCCTTAAAACTCAGGAGGGGACGTTTAGCTTAATTTATGCAAGCAGCGATGAGCTAGAAATCACGCCTGTAAGCAACTTGACCAAAAATAATATACCCAAGATGTATCTGCAACTAGCAAGCGTAGGAGGATTAATGAGTTTTAAGCGGCTAATATATGGAGGCAGATTATGCTGAGAGTGCGTGCGAAAATCTCTTAGAGCAAAAATCAGAAATTATTTTTGAATTGACTCTAGCCGCTCGAAATAAACTTGCTACCGCAGGTTCCAAACAACATCACCATATTCCAGTATTGGACTCACTAAACCTTCGTATCGTAAGGGTCATAGAATTCTTTACACCATTGTTTTACATAAGCAACACCATCCTTAGCTTTGTTAAATGTAGCATTGATGTAAATATTGAAGTTGAGTTCAGGGTTCATTGTAATTCCTAGATCAACAAAATTGAGCATTTGTTTCAGGTTATCTGAAGAAATGTCATTTATGAAAACAAAAACAGAATCGGACCAATGGACTTTTTGATTAGAACAATTTCAGATTTCTTGAAATGGAGGAGGGAATTTCTGAGTGCATGTTTTATTAAAAGTCAATAAGTGGTATTGGCCTTAACCATCTTTGAGCAACATCGCTTTCAGCGCAAGCCTTATTTGCTTTATCAAACTACCATACAAATTAAGTGAAATTACCTACTTCTCTAAACTGTGTCATTTGACATATGCCACTTTTCCATACAAACATCGATATGAACTTACAAATAGATATCAATACAACCTTGCTGACAGTATATATTTATATATTTACAAACATAAAGACACCATCCGACCAACAATGCTTCCAAAAGTCATAGCTATTTGATGAAGAATTTGTAGAAATTCATGGTCTTATTGAGCAATTGAATAATTCTCAATTGCTTTAGCAACAACAATAGCAACTCTACGTGCAAAGAAAGCACACGCATAACAACGCAAAAGTCTTTCGAGCTCGATGAGTCGTCTGACACTGCCAAGATGATGCAAAAGTACTGCAAAAGTTTTATCTGCTTAAAAAGAGAAATTTTCTGCACTACTTGAGACATTGAAAATGCCCCAAACCAAAAGAAGTTTTTTCGGATTTTGCAAGTAAAAATAATATTTTCGCTCAACGAACGAAAGAATATGTAAAACCTATGAAATCGATTGAATATGAACAATATGCTAGCAATAGGAAAAAAAACAAATTTTAAGAGCAGCAAAGTTCAGTAGAAGTTGCATATGTTTATATGAAGAAGGTTTGTAAAAAAAAAAACAAATTGAGCATTTGGATGTGTGCGTGCATAGGAAAATTTTAACAATGTTAAGTGTAAAAATTTAAGAGAAATATTTTTCTAAGCAAAGTTTTCAATGATAAAGTATAAGTATTTGGAGTACACACATTTTAGACTTATCGAAAAAAAAATGGCAGTGATTTGTTGCAAAGAGCAATTGTGATTGAATGCGAATAATGCTTTCGTCGCCAAGGTGAATTATATAGGTAACAATAGAACATTTGAAGTTTTGTAAGCAAACGCATAATAAAGATAATTTATTGATGAAAGAAATAGGTGGGCTAGTTATATTCTGCGAGACAAATTTCTTTTAAAATCGGAGTATTTTTGTTTTTCCTAATAGCGGTCACCCCTCGGTAGACAATGGCAAACCGCCGAGGGTAATTCTGTCATGGAAAAGCTTCTCATAAAATACGTCTGCCCTTCGGAGTAGGTACAAAATTGTAGGTCCCTCAATTTATGGTATAATATAAAGACGCACACCCCAAATGGTAGGAGAAGCTTCACCAAACACTAAACTATACAGTGTAAGCGCCAAAATAGTATTATTATTATATATTTGTTTTTTCTTATTGTTTTGAAAAATGTGAAAATAAAATTCGTTTGCCTTAATTATACGCATAACTCTTCGACTTATTTCCCACGGTATGCAGCTCGGTAATGCTCACAACGAAGTAATCCCTGAGTCCGCTAATCAGTCTCTAATTTCTTAAGATGCCTCTTTCTAAAAATTCAGCGAAAAGTCCAGTGAAGCTTTTATTTATTTATTTATTTATTTATTTACGTCTTTGAATTCAATTCCTTACAGACTATGAACAAAAGTAGCATATACATATTTTTCACAGAGTTTAAATATTCAAAAAAGCAGCATTAGAAAGGAAAAAATCAAGATCAACATTATTATGAAGTAATGGGCGCATTACTGGCATACTTAGTTTTAAAATTGTCCCCATAAAACAGGTAGAAATTTCGAATTGAACGCTGGGGAAAATTAAATCGAATCCTTTCCAGTAAGCAAGGGCAATCAATTTAGTATAGTAGATACTGGTACAACCCTTTGCTCCTTTTGGGAAATAAATATGGAAATTGCACCTTACTAATCCCACATCTCCGACGAAATATTGTATATTTCAATGTAAGGGAGTTTGAAAAATGTTCTTGTTAAATGGAGATATTTTTGAGTTCGTAGACCATATTAAATTTGCAGAGAAAACGTCAAACCAAGCTTTTTCAATAAATAGAAAAGAAAAGATTAAGTCATATGTTAGGGATATATAGAAGAGACTTAAAATTCTAGTAACACCTTCGATTATCAAAAAATGTATTGTTATAATTACGATGCCAAAAAATATGCTTCTTCAAAGTAAACGATTTCTTAAATTATCTCAAAGTTTCAGTTAGGTTATCAAAAAAAGAGAAATGTCAGAAGGATGTACTTTTTCATAACATTAATTTGCTCAAAAATTTAAAAAAATATATATATATTTCAAGCTTTAATCTCTTAATGAGCGCGAAGATGTTCATGATAAAAATCATCAAAACAAATGATCAGTATTTATTATGGTATACGAATATTCTATAATTTTTCCTATATTTTCCATTAATTTCATCTTCATAATTTTTTAAAAAGTTACGTTGATCTAGCTTAGGCGAGTAAGTTATTTAACTACGTCCAATGAGTAAAATAAAAGTGGTTTACTTATCCCTACACTCTTCCATAAAATGAGAAAGCTTTTTCCTAAAATATTTTCTCTCGTTTGCGGAAATTGTCTATGTAATGAATACAAATTTACTTATTCTGTATAATAATTTTCATTAAAAAGTATAGTGTCTGTTTTACTTTCTTTATGCAAATGTTAAAAATACGAAACAAATTGTGAATAGTTTTAAATAATAAGTGTCAGGGAGCAACTTGTGGTTTTGAGTGTGATTATTCAAATTCACTCAGGCGAAGGTCGGTCCTCAAATAAAACTAATGATAAATTTAAATTAACTTATTTTATTAGGATATGAGGCTGTAGACTTAAGATTTTCAGTATTTTATAATACATCAGTAAAGGGAAATTGCATATTAAAGATTTGAGGCAAACTTAAACCTATAACAAATTTTAAAGTTTGAGAAACAGTCAAGAGCAAGACGATCACAAAATATGAGGGAACAGAAATATCGAGAAGAGAAGACAGTTCAATCGCAATCACTTTCCATTTACCGTGTTAATATATCACATTCAAGTATTTGTTATTTCCAAAAGATATGTGAAAATATCGTTTAAGGCCATAGAAGTAACGTATTGCATTGTTAAACAACACATCAATCTTGTGAGACGTAACAGAAACAAGCCTAAATTTTTTATTTTTTCCCTAAACATTAATACGCTATTACCAAGAGTGAGTTTCAGAATACGCTCCAAATATACTGTTGTTTAAGGAAGTTGGAACAACATAACAGTCCACTCGGCAAGCGAAACACAGCAAATAGCGTGTTGACTCTGCAGCCCGAGGTTCCTTGTTTCCAACCTGGAAACGGTAGTGAAAAAAAAAATTTTAAAATTTTTGTTTTACATAAAATAAGTCTAAAGAGGAAATGTGGTAATCTTCGAAGTAGCGGCTATTACTTCTACCATTTAAACTGTTGTTGTTATTTATATTTTTGAAACTGTCCTCGAGCTCCATAAAATTGTCAATAAAAAGCAAATGCAAAAAAAAAAAGAATTTCATATTTTCAAGCAAATTGTGACGCTTTATTAAGGAAACCATTTTTCCGGCAACAAAGAATCCTTTGTATTCTCATTTTGATTGCTTTTGTCATTTATCTTCGCAAATATACAAAATTTTTTAAATAGCTTTAAAAGCCAAGGTATTTTCAATTTGCTATATTTATACGAAAATTCCTGATTGAAGAATACTCGTAACTAATATCTTATTTATTATTCATTGTTAAATTTAATATACTCGTTTAAAAATTCTATTAGAGGGTATGCTTCTTCTGAGGCGAAATTTATTTTAAACTTTATCGTGGTCGAAGAGTAAAAGAAGTGACAACACAAATGTCAAATCATAGCACACTATATTAAATCACATCACATCGTCAAATTGCCACATGACATTGCATTATTTAATTCATATCAATTTACATTTACTTACAACATATCACATTGCCACATCACATCACATCACGTTTAAACATCGCATCAACACGTCCATACTGCCTAGTTTCTGAAGTAGTAAAGCAATAGTCAAGAGCTTGACAAATAATATTTTTTAGGGCTGCAACATGTTAAAATACAACGGGCGCTTTGAAGGAATAAAGAGAGAAGACGAACAAGGAAAGCTACAAAGCAAACTGGTTATAGTAGAACCAGCAATGTGAACTGCAGGGTATCAAATCTGCCTCTACAACATTTGATTGATAATCTTTATTTTAACTGAAGTACTTAATTTGAAAAAAAAAATGATTTAAATTTAATTTTTGTATCGATTTGCTAAGAAATCATCCGGCGTTGCTAACTAAGCGAACTTTTATTAAACCTCTCTTACATAGATTTTTTAATTCCGCACTTTTAGTAGTTAAATTCGTATCGTCATTTCCGTTTTAGTTTTAATGCATGCGCGCGTGTGTGTGTGTGTTGCTCATTACAAGAAAACACATAAATTAAACCAAGGGCCTCACTTGACAGCAGATTACTTGTAAGCTTAGTTTGCCGCATTTTGCTATTACCTAGAACTGTCAACCCCGCCAACATTCACATTTAGCTTTGCCAACTTATTAAGTGCACAAGCACCCAAACATCGATGCCACACCTTGAAAATGAGAGGAGGGTTGTTACGTACACACACACACACACATGCATATATACATATATAGATACGAGTACATACTTTCTTTGCGTACCTTTATTGCACTTAGAGTTTCTCTCTTCCGCTGCTTTGCACGTTTATTATTATTATTTTTGTTGTTGGTATGACTGTTGGCCATCCTAATGCCGGTAGCAGAGTTGTAATAAGCAATCCTGTCGCTGAGTGGTGGTTTAGGGTGGCGGTAGGGGGGTTGGGGTTAGCAATATTCCGGCGACAGGTTAAGTGCTATTTGAAGTTATACGATATGTTTATTCTATGAATTCTCGAGTGTTTATAAAACTTTTGCATTTTGTGTTCGCAGTAGCAACAACAACGTGGGTTCGACTCACAATAAACATCACGACTGAAGCTTAATACACAAATACACCCACACACACAAACGCATGCATTTCTGCAACGCTTCGACATCTATGCAAGATGGCACATGCCAGCGGTGTGGCAGCAATTTTTATTTGTGGCAGTGAAAGTGTCTGTAAAAGTTAATACCTAATGGCTGGTGTTGGCTGGCGGGTGTGTTGTTGTTGTTGTTGTTACTGTTGCTGGTGTTGGCAGTGTAATGTTGGTATAACGAAATTGCAATGGACATGGAAGCGCACTGCGGCGTTGTCAAACTGTCACTGGCACGAGACTGATTTGACAGTTGCTGTCAGTCAGTAAATAGGTGAGTTTATATGCTTTTGGGTGTGTGGGCGGGTGTGTGTGTGTGAAAATGCAATAGTTTGAAGCATGCTTAGCTAGGCTTTTGCATTTTTAATTTTCAATTGTTCAAATAGCATAAAATTGATTTGAAATTTATTTTTTTTCGACACGCGCACAAAGTGCGATGTAATCGCGTAGTAAAGTTGATAATCCTAACTAAAAATGTTTGTAAATGATTTTAGGAGTTATGTGAACAGTGACGAGATTTGCTTGCACAGAAAATGCGAATGATTCAAAGGCGACTAATCCGAATAAATTGGAATAAAATAAAGCCATATTTTATTACCCTTTTTTTTATAAATAAAAACAAAATTAAATAAAAAGAAAAATTAACTTAAGAACATATGAAATGTAGCTATGCATGATTATATTAATGTCTTATATACATATTCATGACGTTTTACGGATTTTGGTATTATGAAATCCAATTAAGCATTGTTTCAGCTACATAAATCAAACTTACAAAACTAACAAATCTATATGAAAACCTTAAAAAAATTAAAGCTCATACTATGTTTCAGTGACGTGGATTTGTTCAGTAAAATCTTTAATAATTTCACAAAATTGAATACGAGTTCAATCAAAGTTAATTTTAGCAATAAACAATGACAACAGAGCCTCTATTTTGAACTGAGTTTTTTTTTTTTAATATCAGTGACCGCAAAAAATATTTATGTGAAAACTGTGATTGCTTTAAAGTAAATGTTTCACATCCAATTGAATTATACCAATCCATTTTTTTTGCCAATAATCCCAACAATCCCATGATGTAATGCTTGATGGCAGTCCCGTGGGGAAAGGAATTCGACGAAAACAAGTTTATCCAGGTTTTTAAGGGTCACTTGAGGGTAGTGTGCTACCACAACGCCCCTGAAAAAAAAAATCCATTTTTTTGCCAATAATCAAAACAAAAAAAATATTTTATTTTATTAATAACAAACACTTCTTATGTTCTCTTACAGCTTTTAATCTGTAAAAAATTATAAAAACCTTAATAAGTATAATTTAAAATAAATGTCAGAGACTGATTTATAAAAGTAGATGGCTCTTATTGTTTTTGTATTTTAATAATTAAATAAAGGATACAAATAAAAAGGGCGATTTATATTGATGTCTTTTAGCGTTTTTTCTTTTTTATGTAAGGAGTTATTAAATTAAATTTTAAAAAAGTTAGCGTCATTTTTTATATAAAATATATTACTATTACAATCACTGCAAAAATTATTTATCTGAAAAAAACTAATGAAAATTCAATATGATATTCAACGAAATGTTTTTATGAGGGCGCACCAAGAAGTCCGTGACTTTTTGAATTTCTTGCCTCTTTACTGCTACTATCAACAGGCATCTGTCAATTGACTCCTGTCAAAATTTGAACAAGCTGCGGCATTTAGTTTGTGTTTGACAGCCATTCATAGCAGACTTCCCCCATGATTTGAGGAGAAAATGGAAAAAAATGAATTTCGTGTGCTCATTAAGCATTAAAAAGAAAAATACCTTCACTCAAACCAAAGCTAAGCTTGATAAATACTATGGGGCCTCTTCACCATCAATTTCAATGGTAAAAAATTAGATTAATGAATTTCGTTGTGGCCGTACAAGCACGGAAGATGTCGAACATTCTGGACGCTCAATTGAGGTCTCAACACCCGTAACAGTTGTAAAAATTCACAATATGGTGTTGGCCGATCGAATATTGAAAGTGCGAGAGATTGTGGAAGCCTTGGGCATCTCACATGGCTCAGTGGTTTCAATTTTAAATTATCACTTGGGTATGAGAAAGCTTTCCGCAAGATGGGTGCCGCGTTTGCTGACAATCGACCACAAACGCAAAAGCACACATGTGTAGTTTCCATGGCAAAAATCCATGAATTGGGATACGAATTACTCCCTCATCCGCCCTTATCTCCCGATTTAGAAGTTAATATTATTTTGTAGCCAGCGTTTTTCATTTTATGAACTAAATAAATCTCTTTGATTTTCATTAATACAATGGATTACAAATTTGTCAAAAAAATGTCGGGTTCATTTTTATGACTGTTGAGGTCGTTGATCAATTTGGCTTATTTTTCGAATGTTCCAATTAAAATAAGTAAATTGACCTTATATACTCACCTCGTAGTCAAAATACTCCTTAATGATGGCAATTATATTCGGTTTCTAAGTTTGGTTCATTTAGCTGAAAATGCGTTCCACTTGAGCATTAGAGCAGGGCAAACTTAGTAGTTGCTGTGCAAGTTTGCCGAGTTTATGAATAATTTTTTAACGGCAGCATTCTTATAGAACCGAACCACAGCTCAAAATTTCGACGTATCTTCCGCTTTTATTGAATGTACATTAGGGATGTCAATTTTGAGCATTTTGTTGATCCTGGGATTTTCGAGATTTGAAAACGAAATGCCGTGATCCCGAATTTCACGAAGTTTTGATTTGTAATTTTTAATTTGCAAAAAAATGTAACACGTCTGTAATCGTTGTATTATATATGTAGTTATTGGTATTTTCAATACAAAATAGTTTATACTTCAATTACAAATATACAAATTTTGTACAGAAAAAGCAGTGCTGCGCCTCAACATTTGTTGGTTCGATTGTCGACAATAATTTAAATACTCTCTGTAGGACATAGCCTTTATCGCCTCATTACAAAAACTATCAATTTTCTTTACTAAGCCTTCTGATAAATTGTATGCCATTCGATTATTGCAGGCTGCTCCTGCAATTTATCTTTGAGACCTTCTGCCTTATCCAATTCAGGCACTTCGTTGTTAGTTCTATTAACATCGCTTTCATAATGCGACTCATTTTCTACTCTAGTGGAATATTCTCCAGCTCATTTATAATGGCAAGAACAAAACAAAGACTTAAGTGAGTTAACAAGCTGTGTTATTTTTCGATTGTGAACTTTCTAAAGGCTTTGTTTTACCCTTGAAAGGGGAATTTTTAAGAATGATACAAAATTTTAAAAATAAATTGCTAGTATTAAAGTCTTTGTTTTCTACATTTCCGGGATTTGAATAGACTTATCCCGGGATATTTGGGAGCTAAAAAAAAGCCGTGATCCCGGTATCTTGGGATTTCGGGATCCCGCGATTAACATGCCTATTGTACATATATTGTATTGACACTTGATTTTTTCACTTTCATTATCATCAATATTAAAACATTGTAATATTTGGATTATGTGTGTTTTATTTCTTTTAACAGATAAAAGATTTATGTTTTTTAAGATACTATAATTATCTGTAAATAAATAATTGAAAGCATTTTAATTTCCTTAAGAAAATTTGCTTGCCTTTGCTTTAATTGTTCAAAAAGAGAAATTGTAAAATCCGAGGCGGATTTTCAGTTCCTTGCATTCATAAAAAAGGGCATTTTTTTTAAATTCGCAATCTGGTTTTTAAAACGAAGCCAAATATCTCCAAAATAAATGCTAAAAATCTCGCTACCACCACCGAATTCCAATATTCCCCGCTAGGTAAAAAATAAAATCTCTAGATCTAGTGGACAAATCGCAAAAATGGCAACAATGGTCCTATAAAATAAATAAATAAAACTATGAAAATCGTAATTTAATTGGCACAATTATGAAAAATCCGAACACGTTTCTTCCCTTAAAATGCGCTTTCGAAATCGAGTTATGCTGCAGATAAATTAAAGACCAACTTCTTTGAAATGAGATACTATGTAAGTACAAAAGTATCTCAAAGATAATCAAAGACATTTTGTGAAGTGAATCAAAAAGCATGTTTGTGAATAATTTTAACAAATGTGCAAGCTTAACAAAAAATATTGCAATGTAGCTGCCCATTAAATGATAAAGAAATCAATTTAACCCTAAACAAACTTTATATCCACTCTTGCGAGCGCTTTATTAATGTCGTTGTTTTTGCTATTGTTGCACTTACGTGTATACATTGTTGCAAGCAACAAATATCGCTAGATATTCGCTCGTTATAAATTAAGTTTTCACTTTATGCCGACACAAGTGCCAGAATATCTTAACCTTTCGAACAAAAATAAACGACAAATAAGTGAAAGAGTAGCGATTATCTTGTTTCTGAGATTTTTTTTTTTTTTTTTTTTTTTTGCTTGCCTGTTGTTCTTTATGGCCTTTTTGATTTGCTGTTAAGCTTGACACATTGTTGCTGATAGTCGTTGCTGATATTGTCGGTTACTTTGAAACTGTTGCCTGCTGCTGCTGCTGCTGACTGTGCTTTTGATAAAAATTACTTGCAAGGCTGTGGCGGCAACATTGTTGGGTATCGTTGAATGAGGCACATGCCTCTACGCTCAATACTCCCATTTTGGCTAAGAACAAAAGCAAGCAATTGGCAAAATGTTGCGAAAACGGAGTTTGAGACCGTAAAATGATATGCTGATAAATTTGTGACGATAACAAAAGGGTTCGCACAGCAAAAAATGGCCAAAGAGCGCAAAAGTTTTAAGACAAAGAAAGATTGAAAATGTTGCCGTGAAATGTCGACGATGTGGAAGACGTGTAAAAGGGTTGGCGTTTAAGCTTATGAATTAGTTAAACAGTGTATAGCGGAAGGCAAAAGAGGCGATATAATACGAAAGTCCAAGGATGATGATGTCAAGTCAAAAGGCATGTCCTTTAACATTTCAAGTGGAACAGCTGAGATTAAATCTTGCACTCAAAATGCCTGCAGTTGTTGGTTGAAACGTATGTCTTGCATAAGTTAAGGCGCGTAAGCTGTTCGAGGTAAGATTGCCGAGTAGCCGAAGGCAGCGAGTAGTTGAGCATAATGAGGCAAATGTGTTCTTTTGTGTAGAAGTGGATACATGATTTTTGTGGTGCGCATGACAGAGGCGCGGATAGCAGCGGTATTAAGGGTAAGGAACGCCAACAATTGCAATGCCGGAGGAAATCAATTTTTATAATAATAATATAAACAGTATGGATAAAAATTGCCGTAGTTTTTGAAAGAAGCAGGAAATGTGACGTTGGTTATTTAATATAATAGAAAAACTATATTTTAAAAAATTAAAAATTTAAAAAATTTGACGGCCTCATGTTGGGAAAACACCTTAATTTTTATATGGATTTATTTGCCTTAACCATTGAAACAAAATATTCTGATACTATCATCGGCATATTGACGTAATTTTTACGTACACCTGCAAATGAGAAATATCGTCTTGTATGAACAATCAAATATGAAATGACAAATCTCCGAATATGTATATTTAATGATTTTTAAAGAATAAAAATTATTTGTAAAACCATTATTCGCGTATTTATTCTCGATCAAGATAACAAATGCTAGAAGCATAATTTAATGTAGGAGAAAGTTGTATAATTAGATTAGAGTTTGTAACAGTTATTACAACCTTTTAACCTCGATAATTTTAATATATCTCTTCCAAGGGAACACAGAATTCTTTTAGACTACTATCATGGTGAAATACTCGTATTACTCTACAAATTTATGTATTTATATATTTACATTTAAAAAAAAGCTTTACACATTTGATGGAACCGCATTCTTTATTGGCATTATTTTTAAAATTTTCCAATTCACAGAAGTGAAAAAAAAATATCACCAATAAGAAATTTTACACGCATTCTTTTGCTCTTTTTTTAATATTTATTAACTGTTACTATATTCAAAAATTGAATCAAAAAGTTATTAAACGTATCACATTTTGCATGCAAAAAGTTCAAAAGTTTGTTCGTCAATTCGGCTCGGGAGTGCATGGTTTCCTAACACAAGTCCTTAAGAAATCAGAAATAAATTAGGTAGAAATTAAAAACTGATTATTCTACCCGGTAAAGAAAAACATTGTATTCGTATGAAGCTGAAGTGAATTAAGTGATTTTATGATATTTAAAAATTGTTTAATATCATAAACTCACTTGATTCAAATTTTCAAAAACTCATAGCGATGATAACATGTATTTTAATAGAAAAAAAAATTTCAATCACAATTTAAAAAAATAGGTACATTTTTTCAATTAAAATTTTTTAAAAGTAGAGGTCTCGAATGGATTGCGATATTTGAAGGAAGATTGCAAGAGACCAAATGAAATCAAATATTTATTTTCATGTTCTACTCAAGTCTAAGTATACAAAACAAAAAAAGAAGAAACAATTAACTTCTTTGTGTGAGGTGTTATTTCTGCGCACTCAGAACATCTTTTAAATAGAATAGTGATAATCAAAGAACAAGGAATCTAAAATTGAAAGAAGTCGTTCATGGAACATCAAAGCGAACCGCAGCGTATTTCTTTGAAAAAAAAAACTCTTTTTAATTGAATAATTTTTCTTATGCAGGAAAGAAGCGTCAGCGCCCATATTCTGCTGAAGTTCTTACACAAGTCTAATGCTGAGTGGCACCACTTCAAGAATCGATAAGTGGATGTATACTGAGTTCACTGTGAGAAATTGCCCCACAGATTAGGTGGTAAAAATAGTATTGTTCTTACTTCAAATAAACCAATTTTATTGTGCAGCCATTTGGGTTTATATTTTTAATTTATTTCAGCTATTTTTATAGTTTTATTGAGCTCAACGCCAGTTTATGGAAGATTTGTTTGTGAAAAAACAACAACAGCTTTCAATGGCTATGAAAAAAAAAATTTTTTAATCATTGTTCTTGTCCTTTGCTATTTTGTTAATACAGCTTATTACCCATTAAGCAGCGTTGACAGAAAACTTACTGTGAGTTTTTCTCACATCAATTAAAATGAAAGTTTTTGCTGCTTCGTAATATAATCGAAAATATTGAATACGCCGACTAGGAACCCTTAAATTGCGTCTGTTGAAAATTTTTCGAAAAAATACTTTCTTTTTAATATTCAAATTTTTTAAAAGAAGAATATACATTAAATTAAAATAAGTAACAAGTTAAAAATTCGATTTATTTTAAAAGTGTAAAATGAAATGAGAATATTTGAAATCAGATGAGCTGAATTGCGTTGATTTTTAAAATACAAAAAGAGGAAGCTTCCATTAAATGCATTCCGGGTTATAAACAACAAGAGTTTGTATATACACTGCTATAAGCCAATGTTTTAAAAGCAAAAATCCCAAACTTATACACATGCAATAATTTTCAAATAATCATATTGTCGGAGTTTCTATCAAAAAGAAAAAAAAAAATTTACACATTATTATACATCGGTTATCTTTTGAGTAGTGAAAATTAAATAAAATTTAATGTGCCACTCGTGTTAAATAAAAATTTCCGTTTTTTCTATGAGTGTAATCAGCATTCAATGCGTTGGCATTGACCACATGCTCATAAATTACTACAGAAGTTTTTTTTAAGAAAACTTCCTCCGGCCACTGATAAATTTAGTGTTAAGTTTTGTAAAAGACTTGTATGTAACAACATGCATTGCCAAGTTCTTCAAACATCCTTTCGCATAAAACACCGAATAAAAATATTTATTTTGCTACGCCACTGCTTCGTAAAATCTCACACCAAAGTTGTACTGTCTATTAAAACACTAATTTCCTTCCGACACGAAAACTGTAAGTTCTCTTAAAGACTTGATGGCGTAATACAAATAGTAAATATCTAAAAATGACCAGCAGGCAAGCTATTGTATTACAAATATTATAAACAGCTCAATTCAAGGGTACAATCACTCGCATCTTTCAAATATAAAAGCTATAATAGACTATCAAAAGTTTTAGACTAAAGCAAAAGGTGAATGTGAAATCCTGTGGTTAGCAACACGATATTAACCCATTAAGCTTGGTGAAAAACTCAAGAAAACGCAGAGTGCTTTTATTAATGATTTTATGACGTCAATGCTTTTTCATTGCTTGCGACAAAAAGTTGTACAAAGTGAAAAGGGTTTCATGACGATAAAGAAGTAAAAGAAGAATGAGAGCAGTCGTCGGCAGCGCTCATCAATCGCTTGCTGCTTTTTTGTTTTGCTAAAATGTTGTGCAAATTGTCAAAATTATTAATTGTGTACATTATGAGCTCATAATGGCGGTGGAGGCAGTCGCTAAGATGAACCCTTGAAAAATGTTATATACATACATACATACTTACTTGTATACAATCACTCACAGAAGTGTTCGTATTTTTTTATTTCTATTAACGATATATAAAATATTTTTCGGGAATTTTATATTTGTTCAATTTTGTTGAAAACAATTGTATTAAATTCCATATAAAAATAATTTTTTCAGCTTCTGTTAATAGCTACCAATTAGACAATTTAAGTATATTTAAGAGTACGCATTTCTGTAGCCCAATCAATTTCAGTCTGATAAAGTGCAAGTCTGAGATACAGAGGCATTCTGAGCGACAGTCAGCGAAAAATTTATGGCATTTCAAAAAAATTAACACATTTGTGCAATTTATTTTTCTTATAATTATATAAAATAAATTTTCATTTAAAATTCAGTTCATCCTCAAACAAAACTCATAAAAACCCCTTTTAGATAATATAATACAAAATGAACTACAATTTAACAAAATTTCATCAAAACTTCGAACTTTTTAAATATTTTTTTTTTTTTGAGTATGCAGCTTTTTGGCTCTTTCAATTTTAGTCTAAGAAAGAACAAGTTGCAACTGTCTACATGTAACCATTGATTTTCGACAATTTTTTTCACTGGTAGTTTCCTCCATACAGCGCAAAACCGCGTTTATTTTTTATAAATAAATTGCAAAAGAGCGTCAATAAAAAAATAGTCAAAAATAAGTAGTAATTCGTAGCCACTAGAAACTTGCTCTCTGTTTTTTTAAATTTTAGGAGATACAGAACCTCGTAAAAATCAAGAAATTTTAATTTTATTAATATATTCAATTTGCGATTTCCCTTAAGGTATAAATTATATTTTTAATGAAATTTAATAAAAAAAAAATTTTTTTTAAATACATTGAATATCACGAAAGAAGTTGTGAATACATTTTTGAGTTAGTGTGTCTGTATATTCACAAAAATGCGCGTGTGCGTGTACAAAACTACAACATTATTAAGTGTTAAGCGCCTGAAAGCAGACTATGTGTACAATTGCGTGTTGTACAGTGGCTAGCCAATTCAAGCAATTAGTTATAGATAAAACCTGGCAGACGTATAAATGTTCACGCGCTTACAATGTTGTAAATATGCAAGTGGTTGTAGTTATAATGTATATGCCACCCTCCGTCGGCGTCTACAACTTTTATTCTACTTTCATGTCGCCGCCCTTAATTGCTTGATAAATATCACATTTTGCGTGTTTTTCTTTTGAAATATTCGTTTAAAGAGATATTTGTAATATTCGGCGATTTTCTTGACGAATACCATACTGATGATGGTATTATTCTACTCTCCAACGCCCGCTCTTAGTTGATTGTTCTTTCACGTCATCCTCAATTTTGTTGCCCATGCCAACATTTCTAGCATTCTCAGTATCACTGTTACCTTATCATCTCTTCTGTTTTCCTTCCACACACTTACTGCTACTTACACATTTCTCAACCCCTTAACCAGCTAAGCGGCGATTTGTAATCGTTAAAATTTTCACTGTTTCACTGCTTCGCAGTTATGTGCGTTATTAACTTGGATTTTTATGCCGCTTCAAGTTGCCATAACTGGCAATTGGGGTTAATGGCGTATCTTTAGTCAAACAAATAACCCAGCCATCACTCCCCCAACTGCGCAGCAATGCCGAAGAACCGAAAACTCTGTCAAGCCCACTCCAGCTCAAGCGCCATTTCGCTCAGCAAATATTTTCATCAAGACAGTGTTGGCTTCCATGAATTTGTTTTATTATGAGCTTTTACATGCGAATGGTTGCCTAATTGCGCTGTTCAAAATTTACATTAGAGTTGGTCAAAAAAAAAAAAAAATATTTCGGCAAATGACGTGCGCTTTCAATTCAAGCGTAAAGAAGGATGAAGTCTGCTCTCGTTTTGAAACCCTGCAAATTGGTTGTCTAGATAAAACTTATAAATTCAATCGTTCGATAGAAATTTTTAGTTATTAAAATTCTTGTGTTCAAAAATTAAAATAACTAAAACCTATAAAATTTGTGACCAATCACTTGAAATAGTGCGGCAATCGTCCAGATAAAATGAAATCGCAGGTGTTTTAGTCAAAGTTGCAGTAACATTACCTGGTGGCTTACACTTTTAACAAAATAAAATACATTTGTCATTTCTCTTATTAGCTGAATAATTAAATGTTAATATGCTAAAGCAATCTTTGCGTCTAATTTTTTATGGAAATCTCTTTCAAATGCCACAAACTCCGCCTTGCTTTGAACGTTCTAAATTCTTTCCTACAAACAAGATAAGAAGCTGATCTACGAATCACGATTGAGGCAATATTTTATATCCAAATAAAGCGAACAGATTGAAATTGTTTGTTAATTTTCAAATTATATTACATCTGCTTTTTACAAATTTCAAACCTTTTACGAAGTTTGTAAGAAATAAAAAATTTCATTCAAAAAGTTTAGAATATTTAAAGGCCATTAACTCTAAGTTTAATTTATAAACATTATACAAAAATATTGAGATTACATATCAAAATTTTTTATAAAGCCTATTTATAAGATTTTCCAGTTAAAAAAAAATTTAATATTGTAAAGAATACAAATAACTATCATTTTGGAACCAAAATCCAATTGCTTAAAACAAGTGACTAAAAAACAATTATAGAGCGTAAATCAAAAATTAGAATTAATAATAATATGTTTGGACTTTTTTAAGACTAACAAATAATTATTTCAATTAGCTGTGACTTCTTTTAAATGAATAGATATCCTTATAGTACTTTTTCCATAGAGAAGCAGCTCTTCGTATCCAGCCTTCTTCGTACCATGGCAGAGCATTCGCAGAGATAATGTATCACTGAAGCTTTACCGCTCTTTAGTTCTTAGAGAAGCTTTATGCCTTTACTATAGTCAATAGTATTATCATCGTGTTGAAAAACAATTTTAAATAAACAATAATGGCTATACATGATTGTATACTCTAATAGTTTTTATCATATTTGTTTATTATTTAAAAATATCTTTTTTTTATGAGAAAATTTACCAATGCGAATACTGGCGAGAAATAGAGAATGAAAAGTGTAGAACAGTAGAGTCACATTTTTTTAAACTCCTATGAACTTAAGGATTTCTAATAGTTATCTTACACAGACTTGACGATGTATGATGAAACTGAGATATGGTTGCGAAAATGGGTACACCACTTTAAACTACGCAGCCTTAAGTCAAACCTCGTACGTTATTTTATATAAATATATAAACACCCAACAGCAATTTTTTGGAGCAGTCTTTATTTTTTTACTATTTTGCTTGGGCACCGACCTGGCTTAATGCACTCGCATGAATTCTAAGAAATAATTCTTAAAAAAAGTTGCAGTAAGAAATGATTGAAAATGCTATCAACGACCTAAAGACATGTAAATATATACTTTCTATATATGAAAGGTATGTTTTTGTGTACCTTTTCTTCCACCCATTCACATTGTATAACATCATCTAATTAAGTGGAGCAATTTTTATGAGTCTAACGAATGCTAAAAGTCCGTTTATATTGATTTAATTTAATTTATCTTTATTGCTGGGAAACTCATAAAAATATATCAGAAGAAGGTATGATCTTCATAGGCTTTCATATAGCGTTTGAAATGTTTTTTGTGAACAGTCTGCCTTACTATGGAATTGTCTCCGGTTTAATATTCGCATGCTGATATTTTGATTAACACCACTCTCAGACTAGTTAAAAATTCAAGAAAGACAATATTTGAGTAACAGATTTAAAATTCTTAATTTATGGAAAACTTTTTAAAGTAAAAAATATAAGAAAAATCCGCTTTTAAGTGCCTAGAAATTTAAATAACGAAATAAAAATTACTTTGTAATAAATCTTGAAATACTTTTCAAAAATTTCTTTTTTAAAACGATTGCGCCACAAATATATATGAGTGGTTAGCAGAGCATGATTTTAAAAGAGTAGACAATTTAACTATACATCGAAGGTTGACTTTTTTCTTTAAGGTGAAAGACTATGTGTCGCTTAAAGTCAAAATCAATACCATGTTTTGTTCAAAATTTATATAAAAAAATTGCAAATAAAGCAACTAAATATATAAAATAGAATTCGCCCTATAAAAGCATTTACTCAAAAATCATACAACGTCCCAGGTGGGAAATGATTGCGTAGAATGAATGAGTGATACATTATTTTGAGGTATATGAATGTGATTATTTATCAAAAAATTTAAGTTTTATTTTCATTTCAATACAAATTCAGATGTACATAAATATGTACAGCGGCATTTAAATCAAATGCCTAGTAACTGATTTTACGAATTTCGAAAATTATGTACTCTCACCCTAAAGTTTGACTATATTTTGAGTTCATAGCTCAGATACATTCTTGTTTTATTATCTAAAAATTTTCCAATAAAAAATTGGCCTTTAGCTCATTTAAAAAATAAAAACAAATAATGAAATAATGAAATAATAAAAGCCAAAGTTTAAAACATTGTACTCTCATCACTAAATGTTATCAAATTTTAAATATTAAAAAAAAAATTTTTACTTTGCATTCCGATTATTAAGAAATATTTTGAATGTGCAGAATTGCAAGGCTTTTAAATTTTGGTTAAAGAAAATGCAAATTTTGGGTGCTAAATTATGTCGCTGCTTTAAAAAAATTTTTTTTTTTTGGTTAGGGTTAAAATACGCTATATTTTTTCCTTTCCAACGCACTATAGAAATACATTTCAAATGGTTTTTTTAAGAAATTTATTTTAAAAATTACAAAGATTTAACAAAGCAAATCCAAATTTGAAACATTTCTAAATAAAAAGTCACTGATATTATTTGGGCCGTCAATGTAAATGTTCATGTAATACATCAATTCAATTCGCGCAATACATCAATAGCATCAATGCTGATTCTTGAGATTTGTTTAGCCGCATTTGACGTATACTCTAAACACATAGAGAATTTTGAGAAGAAGTTCGAAAATTTTATGAAAACTCTATTTATATATAAATAAAGTATACAATTAGAATGGAAGAAAGTAAAGAAGACAAAATATTACTAAATTTGTTTAATACAAGCCATTGGAGGTTAGAGGAGAGTTATGTATGTATGTATATATTATAAGTTTGAAATGAAATACGTTTTACTTTTTTAACCGCTTTAAAAAGAATTTAAGAAATTTATTGCAACGAAAAACATTAAAACATTCAAAAAATATGTCAACAATATACATAAATATTTATTTTTCTTTATCATCAACGAATTTAGTCGAAAACACACATGTTGCAGCAAAAAAAATATCAAGCAATCTAAACTAGTTGATAACCTGTAAAATTTCACATAATTTTCATTCCTCACATAAAACATTAATTGAAAAATAAATATATTTCTCCTATTTTATGCCTTTTATACTATTTAAAGATTTTTTTTTTTTTATAAAAAATTCCAGTTTATTTTATTACATAGATACTTGTATATACATTTTTGCTTTTTCTGTATTCACTGTTTTGCTTTTTCAGCCGAAATGCGATGCATACGATTCGTTGCAATTTGTGGCCAGTCATAATGTTTTCGTCACAAATTTTTATGATAAGCAGCAAAATAAATTTATTTACTACCAAGCGAAAATCACATTGGACTTTACGAGCGAAACTGATAATGTTGATGCGCTTTTATGGCAGAACACTTGTATTTAATATGGGCCAATTACGAACGGATTACTATCATAAAAAAAATTTCGTATTGATTACATTCAGCTTTTCAAAAAAAAAATTAAAAATTTAAATGAAATTGTTGGCGCTAAAAGTTTACAATATTCAATTGTTAGAAGCTGAAAGTACAAACAAAGAACTGGAATGCACAGGAAGACCAAAAAAAGTTAGGCGAAAGGAAAACAATAAAATCTAAAATTGTTATGTTGTTTCGTATTCTTATTTATTTTTCGCCACAAACCACTCACCGAACATACGCGCCAGCTTTACAACCCGTTGGCTTTTGGAAAGCGAAAAAGCTTTTAGTCGCGAATTTGTATAATTTTTACCTTTTGTTACTATGTAGTATTTACACACCACTCGCAACTAACGCCACCAATCAGTAGAGCACCTGAAGCGTTTTACCAGGTAGCCAAGCTTTGCAAATACCATCAGCGTAAATGTTGAGAGCTTAGTTTTGTACAATAACAAAAATAGCTATTGCATGTGCAAATACAAATAGATGTAAATACAAATAGAAAACACTTTCAAACATTTTGTGTAAATTTACACTTTCGTATGTGTGTGTTCAAATTTGCATGTGTGCGTAAATATTTGTATGCGTATTTTATGATAAAATGTGTGGAGTTTGCGATTTTTATTTGCATTTAACTATTTGCTGTGCGAAATATTCGCTTGCATTCGAATTTTATGGGAAAATTAAATTTGTTTTTTTTTTCACATTCTTGCTTCCGTTTCATTTGCTTACTAATACAAGCACAAATACATGCAGTGTATAAACGAATCGGTTTATCTGCCCCTATTTTAATGTTAATGCTATAAACGTAACTCATACGCCCCGGGTGGCATTTAAAAAAAGTAACAATTTTCAAATTGTTTTACCTTTAGTTTTACGAAAAACGGTTTAAATATATTGTAAAATCTTTAATGGTAACCAAAATAGACTTTGGTATTTTTCTTTATGGAACTGCGCCCACGTCTCAACTTACTGAAATAAACACGTTATTAAACGCTGCAATTAGGACAGCTCTTGGAGCATATCGAACTACCCCAATAAACAATATGCTCTTCGACACAGGTATAGCTCAAATCATAGAAAGAAAAACCTTAATAACGAGTAAACTATTTAAAAACTTAATAAACCCCTTCAACTCACCCTTGTACAGCATCCATAACAAACCTTAAATGAAAAAAGCAATAAAATCCAACTCGACAATAACAACCATAACAGCAACCTGCGGAAAATACGATATACCCTTCAAACCCATTAAACAAATCAAAAGCAAAGACCCCCCCTGGCATTTTAAATTAACCACAATTAATCTGAGCCTCAGTAAGCTCAACAAAGAAACAGCCTCTGCGGAAATTTTCAGAAAATCTTTCTATCAATTCAAAACAGAAATCAAAAATAGACACCTTATATATACCGACGCCATAGGCATCATAGATAACAAAGATTACTATCCGAATTTTATTAGAAAAATACTAATGGGCTTGCATCGTAAAATAATATTAGTTTGGATACCAAGCCATACAAATATTCCCGGAAACGAATACACAGATCAGACCGCTAAACTAGCCACGCGATCACCAGTACATACAATCTGCAACTTAAGTCAGAAGGATATAAAAAAATTCCTCAAATCAAAGCTTACGCAGGAAACAGCACGGCAGGTATGGAAGAGAACATCCGACTGGTACAATTTTAGTTATAAGCTACAGATTGTATAAAATTTGACAAATTTATTGTAGTACTACATCTCTTAAGGAAAATACAATTTTTAAATAATTTCAATGCATCGTTTAGGGAATTGCTATTAAACTGTATTACTTGCGTATTAATCTGCGGTACAAAAAACCACAGACGTCTAATAATGTAAGTTATTTTAGAACTATCTTCAAAATTTGAATTTTTTGTACGGTTTTGATAAATTATGCTAGTGTTTATTTATAATGTTTATGCCAGTGATTAAAAAGATTTATTTCACAAGGACGCTTGTGAAGAAGTCGGTGGTTACAAAACACATCCAGAAGGGAAGAAGCGGAATACAAAGAACATAACTCAGACTCTAAGTTACAAGTAATTAAATTAAGATATCTGATAAAGCTTTTCAGAAAAAGATTTTAAATAAAGGTAGGTTCAACAAGATGAGAACTAAACATTTTTATAAATACATTTTCATTTAAATTACCTTTCAACAATTATATCAAGTAATTGGAATGCGTATTGTGATAAACCTTTACCAATTATGTTTGAATGTAGAATTTGAGAGAATATTTTTTAAATAAAATTGACTTTTTCCATTCTAAATGAAAAAAAAACCAATTCACAGAATTTTTAAAGAGCTTTAGGCATCAACTGGAACAGGGTCAGTAATAATAACAGTCTGTGTGGTTTTCTATAGATGCTTGTTTTTACGTGCTTACTTGATACGATCGATAACCGCTTAGGTGATTTTAGCAGAAGTCAGCACAGCACGAATTGACGCTAATAAAAAACACCAAGTGTTGCTTTTCTTCTGTTAACAACAGCGGGTACCGTGTCGAATACTTAAAGGTCCGCTGGATCATAGATTGTTGCACTTGGAATGTCCATTTTAAATTCATTCTGCTAATCGTTCCAAAGACGTAAATTTATATTATTCTTTCGAATATAGTTTCTTTTGAAAATATTCAAAGTATTCTGCCCTTATGGTGTTCATGCTTCTACGTCATCAATACGACGTGCATAATGACAGACTTGTAGAGAGTGCCTGTTGCTTGCCAAAATAAGAGACCGTACATGCCAGTATATATTTACATAGATAAGGAAATGCCGTTTAAATACGCTGATTGTAAAGGACAATAGACCGTTCAGAATCAGAATAAAAACAAAATGAACATTTCTATTATAAATAAATATGTGAAATTTAATACTTATTTATGCCATTTTATTTTTTCTATTTAATTTTGTTACGTAGCTAGACATTTTAGCCAATTTCATTTATAAAGCAGAGCTTTAATGTAGTAGTTCTTTATATAAATTCCCAAGTTCATAAATCAGTGCTATATACATATGTATGTCTATGGAGTAAACATTATAAAAGCATAAAATAAAATTAAAATAAAAGCGAAATAAAATACACAAGTATAGAAACGTATGTATGTACAGAATGTTTTCAACTATTTATTGCTACTATTTACACATACCGTTATATGTACGAGTATAAGTTAGTATGCGCATACGTGATTGTGCATGGAAGAGAAATAAAAATTACATCAACATCAGCAAAGTGACAATTGACAAATGTGTTACCATTTCGGATGTAAATTTTTCAGCTGACAACAAAAAACGGCAAACAATATTACAAAAATGCATAGTATAAAACAAACGATTGAGAGAGGTGGATAGGAAATGCGATAAAGCGACAAAATGTAGTGAGCAAGTGGAAAGCGGAAGATGAAAACATTTATTTTCGCTTGGGGGCATGCAAGCAAGCAGCGGATGGGAGCATAAACTAGAAGGATGGTCGTCCTTTATTACACAGCAAACATGAATCGCGAGCACGCCGAGCTTGCGTTGGGATTAGCAAAACTAGTAAGGAAATAAAAATAAATATACAAAAGTCATTAAGTATTCAAAACGTATACCTAATCAAGGGTACTAAATAATAGCCTACGAAACTCTTTAAATAAGCACTCGCTCATGGAATCTGGTAACAAAGTAGTGAATGTAAAAGCCAGAACTAAAAACTTATCACTAACGTGACGCCGGCCAATTATTGGAAAAGTTATAAAATGCCACACTCGTAGCACCTAAAATTGTTATAATAAGAATTTGATTAAATTTCTATGTTCACCTACTGAACCACCAAACGCACTCACCACTAATTGATCAAGTAGCAACATTTTTTCCTTAGACAATTTATGTTTAATAAAGTTTTTAATTTTTATCAAATGCTCAAAGCAATTTTAACTTTCCTTGAATAGTCCTTCATAGTCGGTAACAGACCTGTTCCATTGCTTTCATTACATGTAAAAGAAAGCGCAGATGAGCCGCGTCATTAAAGCCAATTTCGCTTATTTTATTTCTAGGTTGGGTTTGACTGAACGCAAAGTAATATAAATACAAAAAAGCCCTTTTAGTTATTAAACCTGAACTTACCAGATGAAGGGAATTAAAATGTGGTGAATTTAACTGTTGCGAGTGCAAAGGTAAGAACTTAGGTGTGGTGTAAGTTTGTGTGTAATGAAGTAAGGTGTGGTTAATTTAGGCATGGTGGACTTGATGTGAAAGTTTAGGCGGGTATTATCGTGGTGAGTTGTCATTTTAAAGAATTAAATGTGATCAGGCTAGGTATGGTGTATTTAGGCGATCAGCGTCTAGATCTTCTGAGAACAAGTGTTTATCAGGGACCGTAAATAATGATTATTGTTGCGATTTTTAAATGAAAAAATCAATCACTTAGAATATACATACAAAAAACCGATACCGCCATGTAAATCCTTTTCCGACGATCTTATAATTTCCATGATGATTTTTTAATTTCGGATTTTTATGATTTTCTTCACCGATAATGCTTAATTTTGATTAATTTTATAATAAATCATTAATAATCATTATTTTTGAGCAAAAAAATTAAAATCACAAATAATAATTATCAATTATTTTTATTTTTTTTGCTCAAAATAAAACTCACTTTTAAATCAGGTCCAAAATATGAAGATTACTCAAAAATCATATCTGTCGGCTAATACGAGTGAAACGAGTTCATCGATATAATAATATTTTAGATTAATCAAACACCTTGAACTTGCCCAAATAGTCCGAAATTGACAATTATAGTCCAAAGCCAGTCAGTTTAAGCAAACATTTAATGGAATATTGGAAAGAAAAACAATTTCAATACCCCCATCTATATCAGCTAGCCAAGGTGGTGCACTCTGTACCTGCCACACAAGTGAGTGTTTTCTTTTTCAGCACTGAAATTGTTATTGACAGACCAAAGGTGCAACCTTTCAAGCGAGTCTATTTCTAGACTACTTTTTGTAAAATTGAATAATAATTAAAACAAATTATAATAATTTACTTTATATTGATCCTTTAGATTTGTTCTAAAAGGAAATGCAACGAATTAAGCAAAAAACTTCATTAGGAACCAATGATTTAAAAGTGAGTTTTTTTTTTTGAGCAAAAAAAATAAAAATCATTAATAATTTGTGATTTTTATTTTTTTTGCTCAAAAATAATGATTATTAATGATTTATTATATAATTAATCAAAATTAATCATTATCGGTGAAGAAAATCGTAAAACTCAATGTATAATCATTATTACGTGATTTTTAAAATAAAACTTATAATGATTACGGTCCCTAGTGTTTACCGCTGTCCGCAAGTATTTTATTGTACACCAAGCGTATGAAACTTGCAAGATGTTAAGAATAGTCAATTTGCATTCACAAAGCATAGGACGCTAAAACATTTTTTTTGTTTTGAAATTAATATAATCTTTTAGATGTTCAACTAAAAACGAATTTTCCTCCACAATCGTCAACACTTTTCAGCGCAAGAAAAATTCTACTTCTTGCCACTAGTTTTAGCTTTACATAGCCATCTTGGCAGGGCAAAAACTAGGTGCCAAACAAAGTAAAACTGCAATTTTAGTTTTTCTTCATGACGTCGAGCTCTGGGAATGCAAGGCAGAAGTCAAGTAAAAATATTAATACAAAATATATATTAATATTATGGACAACCAATAAAAAAGCTTTAGAAATAAAATAACTAAACTTTTTGGTATTCAAAATATATTTAAAAAAAGTAATATTTGATATCCTTATAAGCTACCAATAGTTTAAAAAAAAAAAAGTACTGGAATATTTTAATTTTTAATTGACAGTTTTATTGAGCTCAAGGTCGGTTTATGAAAGATTTTGTGTGAAAAAAATTGTCAATTATTAATATTTATTAGGCCAACAAAAAATATCAACTCTTATTTATATTTTAGTTTTTGTTATTCTTAATTTATTAGTTAAAAATGAATGAATGAATGATGCACTTTCAAAGAATATTTTTAGTACTAATTAAACCAATAATATAAATTGTGTTATAGCTTATCGTGTGATTTGGAATACTTTTCTCGATTAGTTTGTAGTTAAATATTAAATTATATTTTTTAAATATTATTTCACCCCGCCTTTTTTTTTTTGATTACATTAAAAACACGTAATTTAATTAGCTTTTAACTTTAAGAATAAAAAAAGTTTTAAACTAAAAATTAGTTACAATTTAATTACAATTATATTGGTTTAAACTAGATGAAATTAATTAAAATAAGGTTCAATTTAATTTGCTTAGAATATATGCATTTGAGAATTTGACACTAATTCCAATCAAAATATGACCGGCACTATAAAAAAACTTACTAAATACAATTAAAACAATAATAAAAATCAGCTTTAAGATGTAGAAATAAGCAGAATTTGACAATCCACACTGAAGTCAAGCTTTGGGTCCAATAAGTGCCACACACACATCGCTAACGAACGCCCGCACGTTCGCTTTTGTTGAATTGTCGTAATTTCGAGTTAAAATCGAAAAAATTCAAATTCATTTCAATTTTTCAACGCACTGCACAGCAGTTCATCTCAATGTGTCAGCTATGGCAGGAGCCAGACGAAACGAGGCGAGACACAGAAAAGTAGGGAGCGAACTAAGGGCAGGTTGGTTGCATGCATGCGGCAGTGTGTAGCAAGAAAGTCAGCGTGTAAAATATTGCAACGTCGCGCTCAAAAAAGGGAATTGGAGTGAAGACGGGCAAATGTATGAAAACGTTGCGTATAATTTTGGAATGCAAAAGGGCAGGCAAATGAGAGATTGCAAAGGAAAAAGATTTGGAATCATGGTTAACGAAAAACGCGCAACGCGGAACGAAAATGAATGAATGAATGAATGAATAAGCAAATGAGTAGGTGAGTGAGTGAGTGAGTGAGTGAGTGAGTGAGTGGGCAACTGGTTGTGGCAACATTGCGCGATGCAGCGCTAACCTTCCAGTTCAGCTAGCACACAAAGCGCCGCCAGCGCTGCTGCTGAGTGCGGCGAAGGTGGTGGTCGTCGCCAACAAGCGCGTCAACCAAATGAATAAAATTCGCAACTACTGTTCCGTGCCACGGGTGGTATACGTAATAAATTTTCATGCTTGTATAAAACTAAAATTCCGCTTGTGTCTCCTGCCTGAGGGCGCGATGTGGGCGAGTGCACATGAATGAATAAGCGCATAAAATTGTATACCTATGTATGTATGTGCATATGCATGTTTGTGTGAATGCTTGGATGTGAAAATAAAAGTAGATATGAACATTTTAGAGGAAAAATAAGAAAATGCATATTTCGCTGCTTTTTTCCCTTTACTGCTCCGCTTGGCTTTGCACTCTCTACAAAATTTGTTTTTTTTTTTCCCCATACAAAATGTAAAATTGAAATGTGTGTAATAAATCGACGCGTTTTGCTGAACTGACGACCCTATAAAAAACTAAAAAAAAAATTGCTAAAATTTGAGAAGCGCAACATTTATGATGACTTTAATGACAAGCCGCTTAATAGTTGTCAAAAATAGTATATAACCAATTAATGTAGTTTTCAAAAGTATAACTAATAGAAATTCTATTCAACTTGTTGTGCAATATGGTCATTAGTAGCAGCAAAAGCGAATATGAAAAGAATTCATAGTCTCCTTGGGTAATAAACTTTAATACTGGAATCGAATGAGTAGGCTTCCTGTGTGCTTAAATTTGTTCCATTCGATTAACTAACAAGTCTGGTTTCACTTAAGAGACACATGAGCCACTGGCCAGCGAAGAGCGCCAGTCAAGCAACGCAATGATATGTTTATTGACCCCAAAAGACTACATTACAGGCTCGGTAAATTATACTCTTTCGAAAAAATTATTGGATTTTACTGCCTCCGCATAAACAATTGGTTTTAACGCAAATCCTGATCAGAAACTGTCTACCTAGTATAATTCTTCAACACTTTCCCATTGATTTATACGAGAAAAATATTGAATCACACACCGCAGTAAAGATCAGAGAGTCGACAATTCTGTGCCCGACAAAGCTGCGAGTCGACACATTCATGTTTACTTCGATATATCTTCGGTTTGAATAATGAATTTTAGAAGAAACTTCCGCTAGTTTTTTTTCCAAATTGAGTATTTTTCAAAAATGTATTTATTGATAATACCAATTTTTTGGCAGTTCCGATGACCGTAACACTTGATAAAATTAAAATAAAAGACTGATTCATCAATTGGTTTGTGGTGATCTATTTATAAGCCGTAAAACTTTTGTTATCCTTTCTGGATTGAAAATAAACAAAAAAAATTATTCATCATAAAAAGCTGCAAAAATTTGGATTTTCGTAGTTTTTAGAAATTACCAAATTATAAAATATATGTTTAAAATAAATATTGTTTGTGATGAGCAAAGAAACATTTTTAGCTAGCAAAACTAATCTACAAAAAATTCAATTATCTCTTTATAAAATCCATAGCAAAGTTTTTATTTTCAGCTTGAGATTTGGGAAAAAATTTAAGAGTGAATAGTACATCGGTAAGTCAATAAGTCGTTTATTGATTGGTTAGTTGAAAAAAAAAAACTCTGAGATCTTCTGGTTTAGATAAATCAAATTTTAATTTTTATGTACCCTCTACCATCGTCCATTTCACATACCTTACTTTATTTTTGTTCCCACACATGAAATAAGAAAATCATTTCCAAAAAAATGTCTTCCGTCTACATGCTTTCAGTAAGAAATTGCAAATCCTGTAAAAAAAACTCTTAATATAGATATTTTGAATACAACGAGTCCTAAACGTAATTTTCGATTCAAGTATTTTAATGTCGATCGATATTATTTCATCATTTTTATCAACTTACGAAATGACTCATCGAAAATAAGCAACCTTACGAAAGAACAATGTGGAACATAAACCAAGTTTCATGTTAATAACTCTGCCATTTTTGATAAAAATTAAAAAAAAACTGTCTCTTCTAAAACTTTCTCTCTGTTGGTGACAACAAAATTGCGGTGAGGTCTCAATATGTGAAAGAAATTAAAAAAACAATTGACAAATTAAACAAGTCCGCTTTGAGCCCATTCACATAAGGAATTCCAATTTCTCTAATTAAGTTTTTGTAAGTATTTAATAAAAATTTCAAAAAACTCAAAAACAAAACGAAAAATACTTTTCGACTATTGCGTCGACCAGAACAGTGCGAGCTAAAACATAATTTTATTTAGTAAAGTTAAATTAGAACGTGAACAAATTGGAGACAGATATACATATGCAACTATATATATACATATATATATATTTTTACAAATATAATAGGAACGTAACTGACGGACGGTGACCAAAAGCTAAAAGGAGATTCAAAAAAAATGTATTTTAAAAATATTTTCGAATGATTGCAAAATAGCTATCATTTAAAAAAAAATATGATTATTAAATAAAAGATTCATAAGAAAGCTGATTATTTTTTGTAGACCTTTTTTAACCTGTTTAAAAATTTCTATTCAATTAAAGCATATAACTTAAGGTGTTTAAGAAGTCTCTGATTTAAAAATAAATTTAAAAGGTGTTACATTCAATCAAAAAAAATTAAGACTAAAAATTTAGCATGAAATAAAATATTGCGCGGGAGAGGACCCTCTTTTTGTTGCGAGAGGAAGAAATTCGAAAACAAATCATTAATAAATTATTTCTTGCAACGGTTCGAACAGAAAATTACATATTCTTAGCTATCGTTTCATCTGGAATAGCTGCGGTGTTGTTACCAGGCGGCAGAGTGCTCATGACGATCAATCAGTCGCGGTATTTTCACTTTAAAAACTGCACTGAAACTGCAAAAAAACTGGAAATATGAAAGCTGCTACTCGTTGAGAAATCAATTCCAATTTTTTCACTGAAACAATAACTGATCGAAAGAGTTTTTTCCTATTAATAGTAAAATTAGTTAAAAGATTCTCGAGCAATCCTTGCCAAGCAGAATAAAAATGAATTCCACTTCTTTATATTTTTTAAGGAAAAGTCTATAGATCTTTGATATGGATTGTGTTTGGTTTGATTCACTCAAATAAATGTCTTACTTTTATTTCGCTCACTACAGCATTATTAAATATATTTAAAATCGACTCCAGTGTCTGTTATAAAATGCAAATTGCTCTTTTAAATAAAATATTATCTTTTTGTAACCACATTTATTTATATGTAAGTAGAATTATGTGTGTGTCTATTCTTACGACGTATCTTAAACTTTTTCGCTTCCATCATTGCCACTTTATGACTTTATTCCAGTTACAGCCGTCTCGGTTCAAGTCGCTCAACGCTTGTCAATTTTATTTTCAGGCCCCACTGCACCATAAACGACAATGACGACGACGGTGAATTGCATAACCAAAAAATGTCAGTGTCAGCGCTTTTCCGCTTAAACTTCTCTTTTGTTGTTTTATTGACATCCCTTTTGCGCTGAGCATTGGTGATTGACATTTTTTATGAAAAGCGTTGAATGCGAAATGTTCAACTAAATTTATGGTGAATTAAGCAAATTTTTTGACAATTTTATTTGCATAGGCATTGAAAGTTTTGAAAACAATTTACCACGGTTATGAAAAAATTTTTATTTTCTTATGATGTTTAATATTGCAAAGGCAACAAAAGTAGGGTAACAACTTGTACGATTTTCTTTATGGAATAAATTTGTTATGCTTTTTGTATTAAGTTCATAATTCTGCTTATAAACAGAGTAAGTATAAAAAAATCAAATGTTTGGGCTAAAAAGTCTTTTATTTTTTTTATACTTGAAATTATTTTTCAACAATAATTTTTTTTATTCAGAAAATTTGTTTTGTTTATTATTCTTAATTTTGTACAATTCAAATAATTATTTACTAATAAGCTGGTTTAAGTATTAGAGAAATCCGAAATATCAGTTATAACAACTATCGCTTTGCCTTATGTTGTGATGGATGTTGCGGTATAAAATCGTTTAATTTTTTACCATTTTTGAGAAAGAAGATTTTAAAATAATAATCCTAAACTTTATGTATGGTAATCATCAAACGCAATTGAAAAGAATATCTTCTAATACGAATCAATATAGCGAAATTTCTAAGACTATCATTATTAACCTTTGGGTTAACTAAAAGATTCCCATTCTTTTACGAGCTGTAAAGCATTACTTTTTGGAAATTTTTCTTCATAAATAAGCTTTTTGGAGCTCCAAAAAAAACAATTTTTCCTTCTACGAAATTACGATGAACAAAATCTATAGAACTACTCCAAAAAGACTGCGAATCGTATATCTTCGATTCATATTATAACTCTTTTCTCATTTTCAGTGAAGTTTTGACCTTATTTAGACATATTTGAACTCTTTTTTTTTAATATTTAAATTTTTAAGGCGCTTAAAGAATTATGGTTCAACACTCCAAGATGAACAAAATAGTTCAAAAAATCTTAAAAATAAATATTAAAATCGCAACAGCTGTGTATTTTAAGTTGAAGATTTATATAATCTTGGGTTACTTTAAAAGTTGTTGTATTCTGTGCGCAGTATCTCATTAAAAAACATATCGTTAAACTTTCCTTATTATTCAAAACTTGAACTACGGTTTGAATTTGACTTCAAATAACGAATTACTTTCGGAAATAACTGACGCCAGCTTATCCAATAGAGATGCTGAACCCATTAATGCTGTTCGAAAAGCTCTTAAATATTGTCTTTTAGAATAAAACCTTGATTTTTTCTGTTTTTTTTTGTGCTTCGGTACATCAAATAAATTAACGGCATTTATATAATAACTAAAACAATAAAATAATAAAACAAAAGGCTTAAGTTTTCGGCAAAGGTCAAATTTAATGTTTAGCTCATGCTTAAAATGTATTTTCCATATGACAACACTGCTGGAGATCGGAGGCAAGGCTTTGCTATTGGCCTCCACTTATATGGCGTATGAGGCTGAGAATCCCCCTCAGGATCTACTCCGCGATCTAGTGAACGACCACGCAGAGGGTTTAGTTCTCATCGGGTGCGACGCTAACGCCCACCATGTACAGTGGGGTAGCACCGACGTTAACAATCGAGGTGAGTCTCTCTTCAATTACCTCTTAACCACTAACTTAGTTATATGCAATAGGGGCACAGAGCCCACTTTTATCGTCAAAAATCGACAGGAGGTCATAGACCTCACTTTATGTAGTGAAAAGCTATATGATATGGTAACTAATTGGAAAGTTCTTGATGAACACTCCTTTTCAGACCATAGATATATTGAGATAACTCTAGATCTGTTCACCAGTGCTCCGAAGGTTCGTAAGAACCTGAGAAACACTGACTGGCTTCTCTATAGGGAAATTCTCGAAAGCAACCTACCACATCCATTACCGGTAGAGCCCAACACCATCGGTAAACTGGAGGACATGGTGGACTTTTTTACTGTGAGCTGCTCGCAGGCCCTGGCCAGAGCCTGCCCTGACCCCAAAACTTGGGGAAAGCGTAGGCCACACTGGTGGTCCCGCGACTTAGACTCGCTGCGCAAAGATTGCCGAAGGCAGTTCAACAGGGCGAAAAGGCTGAGTCAGGAGTTAGAATGGCAGACTTATAAGCAGCTCCTGCGGGTCTATAAAAAAGCCCTACGTGAAGCGAAGAGGTCCTCATGGAGGAAATTCTGTACTGGCATTGAAGGCGTCAACGAAACTGCCAGACTAAGAAGAATTCTGTCGGGCACAACAAACCCGATTGGATCTTTACAGAGACAGGATGGCTCCTGGACGACTACAGGAAAAGATACGGTCGAGCTGCTTCTCGACACACACTTTCCTGGGAGCTCACAATCAAGGGAAATAGAGTGCCCCCTTCGGGCGCAATCGTTAATCTCCCTATCTCAAGAGAAAGTATTATTTCAGCGATAAAAAGCTTTAAACCTTATAAAACAGCAGGGCCGGATGGCATCATACCTGCGCAGCTGGATGCAACAATCGAAACTTCTGCGAATTGGCTACTAAGCATGTTTAGGGCCTGCCTTAAACTAAACTACGTACCAACGGCATGGAGATCTGTTTCAGTGGTCTTCATTCCCAAGGCCGGAAAAGTATCACATACGCGCCCGAAGGATCTCAGACCAATAAGCCTGTCATCCTTTGTTCTCAAAACTCTAGAGAGGCTGATTAATAACCACCTCTCTTTCACGATCGATAAAAGACTTTTGTCAAATAACCAGCATGCTTATCTAAAGGGAAGGTCCACAGACACTGCGCTACATTCCCTAGTCAGCTACATTGAGAGATCTTTTAGTTACAAGGAATTTTGCCTCGTAGCTTTTCTTGACATTGAGGGAGCTTTTAACAACATTAATCCGGGGGCCATAACTCAGGCCTTAAGAGGACTCGGTGTAGAAAACTCCCTGGTTGAATTTATAGAGCAAATGCTCTTAGGTAGAAAGATTACAGCAGAAGTCGGCGCAAACCGTGTTTCGAGGCATGTGTCTCGCGGAACGCCACAGGGTGGTGTACTTTCCCCCCTACTCTGGAATCTAACTGTAAATTCACTCTTGCGGGAGACGGAATGGGGTGCCGCCAGGGTTGTCGCATATGCAGATGACATCGCCATAGCATACATGGGCAAGTTCCCGCAGACCTTGTGTGATTTGATGCAAAGAACACTCCGCGCTGTAGGGAACTGGTCCACGCAATGTGGTCTTAGCGTCAACTCGGAAAAGGTGGAGTTGGTACTCTTCACTAGAAAATATAAGACACCGGAGTTAATTACTCCGGTACTGAATGGTACTCGTTTAAATCTAAAGAAGGAAGCCAAGTTTCTTGGCGTCACACTAGATATGAAACTAAGCTGGAGAAATAATATTGTCCAGCGCACTCAAAAGGCTTCTATACTCCTGCAAAAGGGCCATTGGAAAGAAATGGGGTCTAAATCCAAGCGTATGCCGCTGGATCTATACAGCGGTAGTAAGGCCAATTCTTCTTTATGGAGTCATCGTATGGTGGCCTGCCTTGAGCAAAAATGCTAACCTCAATCTACTTAGTAAAGTACAAAGAGCCAGTATTATCTGCATTAGCGGAGCTCTACGAACAACACCAAACGACGCCTTGAATGTTTTTCTGGACCTTCTACCCCTCGAATTAGTGGGTCAACAGATGGCGGCTCTTGCCGCGCTTCGACTAAGAGAGACATATCAATGGGAGTCTACCCTATGTGGGCACTCAAGCATACTGAGTAAGTATAGCTTCCTTCCGGACTGCACTGATCGCTGCGTCGATACCATGGTCCCAGACAAAAACTTCGCGATGTTGATTCCAGGTAGGGAGGAGTGGTCTAAAAATTTCTACACCCCACCTGGAAGTGTTACGGTGTTCACAGATGGTTCGAAGCTGAATGGCAGAGTGGGAGGAGGGGTCTTCTCGCGAGTCTTATCTCTGAGCTGTTCCTTTAGGCTGCCGGATCACTGTAGTGTTTTTCAAGCTGAGGTTTCAGCCATTAAGGAGGCTGTGGACAGGTTGCAAACCGTCTTAAAAGCCAACAACGTTTTTATATTTAGCGATAGCCAAGCGGCAATCAGAGCAGTGAGCTCAGCTGCGATAACTTCAAAGATTGTACTGGACTGCCGCCGATCTCTTCAGGAGATGGCTAAGCAGAAAAGACTAAACCTCATCTGGGTTCCAGGCCACAGGGACATCGAGGATAACTGTATAGCGGATGAACTTGCGAGGGAAGGGACAACCAAGCAGATTCTTCCTGGTAAAGAACGCATTGGTTTGCCCTTTGGTACTTGCAGGCTGCTCTCAAAAGAATATGCTTATGCTCGTGCGAATGAGAGGTGGGCACAGACCACGACTTGTAGGATATCTAGGCAGACTTGGCCTAGATGGGATCGTAAACGGTCGCGTGGTCTGTACACCTTAAAACGGGATGATATATCTCAGGTCATTGGAGCCCTTACGGGGCACTGCCTCATAGGCAACCACGCGGGGCGTCTCGGTGTACCCTTTCCCAGATGCTGTAGAAGCTGCAAAAATTATGAAGAGGAGGAAACTGTTCTCCATCTTCTATGCAATTGTCCAGCGCTAGCAAGAAGCAGGCTACGCTTTCTAGGGGTACCACTTTTTGGAGACCTCGGAGAATTAGGTTCTATAGACCCAAGATGCTTGGCGAGATTCGTCAAGAGCTCAAAATGGTTCAGCAAAGGGGAATGAACACTTAGCTAGTGGTATCACAACGGGCCTCCAATCATGGCCTAAGTGGGTCGCTGTAGCAACAGTGACAGCCACACATACCATACCATACCATACCATATGGGTAAATCCAGAAAATGGTCAACCAGAAGTAAAAAATAATATTTGCTGCTACCGTAAAATAATAGAAACAAATAGTTGCATTCGTAGCTCTTTTATTTAAATTGAGTTGGTTGTTTCTTTTTTTTATTAAAACAGCTCACAAATGCATTTCTTCTAAGTCTGTCTTCTGTTATGCTGTTGCTATGTGTTTTGAGGTCATTTCTAAAGTAAGTTTCGTTATAGATGCAAGAAAAAATAATTAAAGTATCCCGGAAAGCTAATCAGTCCAACATTTTGTAACTCTTAATTTTTGTAACGTCCGAACGGTATGTTCTGATATTAAATCATTTATTGTACAACGCTTCAATGTGAACTTTTTGCAGTGGAATTTTTTTGCTACCTCTCATGGCAAAGGTGCAGTTGATGAAATTGGAGCTGTTGTAAAACGGAAAGACTGGGAACTAGTCAGAACACAAAACGTAGTATTGAGCAATGCTAAAGAGTTTTGTGATTGCGCAAAAACAAACATCGCTGGAATTAAGAGCATTTCGATATATTTCGTCAGCGGAAGTTACTAAGGAAACGGAAAGGATAAGCAAAATATGGAGTAATGTAAAAAAATTTACTAAGTTTAAAAGTTACCATTGCTTTAATAACTTAGAAGTAGCTATGACAACGAAGTCAAAACCAATAAAAATAAATGTTTGAAAAGAAAATGTTATAAAATAAAACCATATATGTGTGTACATATGTATTTCTTCTATATTTACTTATAATTTATACTATGGGGAAATATACGTAACGTCCGTTACGTAACGTCCAAAAAAGTAAAATTATAAGTTGCCACACTTATAGCTAGTATTTCAAAACAAAATGGCACTTATTTTAAAGCTTGATTATTCTACTTTATTGTTTCGTTCGATATACATATGTTCATAAATTTAAATAAATGACCTGAACAAGCGTACAAACGTAACGTCCCAACGCCAGGATTTGCCCATATTTCTTAAATAGGACATTTATATTGGTATGAAGTTATTCACTGATTGTATCGAAAGCATTCATAGCACGTGAATAGAGATTCTATTACAAATAAGTTAATACATTTTTTTTTTACAAAAGCTTCAAAAGTTCGAAATTTTATTGCAACTTTTCGTTTCTTACGTTTTCAAGTAAGCTTTTAAACAGAACAAAATTCACATATTATCTAGAGTGTAGCTATAAGAGGTAATATATTTTTTTAATCTCACTTTTTTCCGGAAAAGTATTTACGGCTATTATTTACAAAAATCGCCTTGTCTTAAACAGTAATATTTGTGCATCAAATTATTGCTCATGGCACAAGTACCTCTTCAATTGTATAACATTCAATTAGATCCCTTTGCTATGCTGTGTCGTCTGTCTTTTTCAGGCAGCCAGCCAACTTGTATTTTCGTTTTCTTATTTTTACCGCGAAGCGCATTCGCCTGTGTAAGCAAATCGTTTCAATCATAATTTGCTTTATTGACAAGTCGCTTCACTTTCAGATGCAGCAAACAATTATTTTTCTTCTTTTATTTTATTTGCTATAGTCTATTGATTCTACTGAGAATGGAGTTGATGCTCCTTTCACTTCAACTTAAGTTATTTTTATATTACTATAAGTACACACATCTTTGTGAATATTTTGCGTCATTTTGTGTGCTTGTCAAAAACTCTTGACACATTTATAATGATGCGTAAACGAAAAAAATGTCTAAATGTAATTGACGGCGATGCAATAGTTAAAGTGAGCATCAAGCAGGTAGAGAGAAGGAATAATATAAATAATTTTTGACAGCTTAACCAAATATACACAATTTTCTTATTCTTCGTAAAACGCAAGAAACTCGAGTGAAGGATTTCTCTGCGTAATTTTTCTGTTTGAATAAAAATTGTAGCTCAAATTAACATTCACGCTCACCGCCAATTTACTATCAATAACAGGGCCATAGACCTTAAGTAAAAGATTTCTCTCGAAAGCCTCATTAATCAACATCCGTGTATCTGGTCCATATAAAAGAACGGTCGTGATGACGGATTTGTAGAGCGAGATTTTTGTTCTTTGAGGTTTGGCAAGTTAAAATATGGTGAGCTTGGCAGTGGTGAGATAAGGTGTTGCAAATATTGGTGTGGTAAGTTTAAGGGTGATCAGTTCAGATGTTACCAGTTCAAATGTGGTGATTATAGTAATTTCAGCTGAGTAAAATTAATTTCGAGTAAGCTCAAATATGGTGAATCAAAGAGACGACTACGATATTCAGACTGTATGTGCCTCCGTAACAAAACAGGTCAAAAAATCTTCGTAATTTAAAATTCTTGTTACCAGTCATTTGGGGCATGCCATAATAAAGGAACAACTGTTACTTTTCTCTAACAGTTGCGACGGGATTTAATCTCAAAAAAAATATAGTCTGGTGTATATACATACATAGTTACATAGATAAAGTAATATGGATATCACTACTATTCAACGGTAAGGTGATCACCGGAAATAACTAAAAGAAGATCGCGCTTTCCTCTTCGGAGCTTAAGATGATTGATTTGGAGTTCAGTCCAAGTATTGAAGCATTCAAAGAGAAAAATGTTGCAGCGCCGAAATCTGTCAAGCCGAATTAAGTGAAGCAGTCAGAGGATTAGGTTTCTCAAAGGAACAGCATGAGTATTTAGCATCGAGACGGGAATAGAAAGGTGAATTTTATTGGAACAATTTTCCGACGTTCAAACGAAAACGACACTGAAGATGGCACAACGCCGAAACCGGTATGTCACAAAACCAAATTTGACAAGGGATGACGGAAAATCGTTCCAACATAAATCAAATTTCCACCCCGTCGGAAAGAAAGGTCAAAATAGAAAGGTTTTTAAAAAAAATGTGCTAACATAACTATAAAGTTTTTCATACGGGATAAGAAATATTATTTGGTATGTTGTCCATTTAATAGTTTGAAAGGTGGAATTCGGACGGACTCTTCATTCCCTTGTTTGACACTATATAATAAAAAATTTCCAACTTCCATAAATACATCTCCTACTACGGTTTTGTACTGATAATCTAAAGTCCAGTTCCTGATTAAATTTAGAGTAATTTGAAAGTCATTGAGATCGTTCTCGAGATACAGAGCAAAAACATCTAACTTAAGCAGAGATTAATTGAAACACTATAAAAAAATAAATAGCCACAGCACAAATCTTTTAAGCCCTGGTCACCGATGAGCTGGCCTCTGGTATATAAAACAAAAACTAGAATTCAACATCTCAAACTAAGAAAAGTCGAAGTTTTCGGTTACAATTCTCAGAGTCACATGTTGATTTTTTCCACAAAAACTCGGATGCTAAAGTCATGGAGAAAGGTGCCGTTAAGAGCAGACGGAGAAGGAAAATTATGATAAAGGAACGCGAAGGGCTAATAATCGTAAGATAGAGTAACAAAGGGGATCGTTTAGAGACATGAATGTACAAAAGTAATTTATAACAATCCAAGCAAGTTCCAGTGGCATTCTCTTTTAATATTTTTTCTTTGGTGTATCAACTCAAAAGATAAGAAAACTGCAACGTCCACGTCCAAGTCCATTGCAAAGTAATCGTTTTAGAATTAATCGAAATATGTGAAGTCAGGTAAGGTAAGTTTATGTTACGTTCAATTGATTTTTTGGCTAAAACTTTGTGAGAAGATTGTCTTATCGGTTGGTCGTTGGTTTTAACAGATTTGCGGCAAAGAATTTTTATTTGATATAATTAAACCTGACCTGACAGCGAGAAACGGTTCCAGCGACCCTAAACACTTAAAAGAAATGTTGGTTGGCCTTATGAATTAAAATTTGTTTTTTTTTTGTATTTCAGAGAGTTGAGAATACAAAAAACATGTAACCTCCAATATCAAGTAATTCATTTCCAACGTTGTTAAAAAAGCTAACTTATATTTATATCGTTATCCGACGTTAGTCAATAGAGCTCTTCGCCTTTTTTCTTTACATTATTGGCCTATTATGCTGCATGCTGTCTTGCATTTCTATTTAAATTTTAACAATAATTTGTTTTCTTCTTCCGTGCAACAGCTTACACTAATTGTTACTCCCCAGCCAATTCAAAGAGAATTTAAATATGGTATGCTTGTGGCATTACACTAATTCTTCAAAACTAGATGAAGCGTGAAATTTGTTTTCCAAAATATGGACAGACAAAGGACAGCAAGAAGTTGTTACCTTTATCTTTAGTCATTATGCTTACACTTCAAGCCGACAGTGTTCTCTACTTTCACTTTCACTTTCACCTTCAACTAAATATTTATTTATTAAGCAATGGGGCTGAACTTTTTGCTACCAACTCACACTCTTGCTAAAACATCTTATCAGTCAAACAACAGATGCAAATAATCCGCTTTTAATTATCATTCGCATTACACGGCAAATTGTGGTGGAAAATTATTAATTTCATATTTTTCAAACCAACCACCGCACCGAACGAAACGCGGCGTAAGAAAATACGAGTATATAACATCAACAAAGAATGGATTTTAATGAGCGCTACTTGCTCGTACACGTCTCGCTTCTCTCATTCATTCTATCACCACCGCACCTTTGTGTCCAGAGTAAATGCACTGCTGATGAATGCATGAATGAATGAACTTTTGTATGGATTCCTTTTCTTGTTTGCATTTTTCACTTAAAACTCAAAAAGATGAGATGCTCGTGCCCGTACACTCTCGCTGGCATTCAGTTTTCGTCAATGCAGACAAAAGGTACGCACCCATAGAACGCGTAAGTAGAGAACAATGAGTGGCTCTTGTCGACACAGCATCGATTCCGCTGCCTGTACAAAATATTTTTTTGTACTTTCGATTTACCTGACAGCCATTTTGTGTCTTTAAATGTTTGTGTAAATGTTTGGCAGCTTTGGGAATCTCTACAAATTCCCTCAACGCACCTTGTTTTCATAAGCAAAGAGTAATTCATTGCGAAAGGGCAGCGTGTCTCACAGGTGCTGCTACCAATATTTGCACAACCTATCAGGAAATATTATTAAAAAATTTAAATTTCATAAGTAGTACATGATGACAGAGCGTATATGTAGTACATGCTTCCGTTAAGCAAAAATATTCTTCTTCTTGAAAAAAAAATCAACTCGAAAATGAAAAGCACTAGACGAACGCAAATTTACTTGGAAAGTTCTCGTATTTAATTCAGCTTGTTTTATGGGCTTAAGGCGTTGAGTCTTTACCAATTTGTAATTATAAATTATGCAACTCATTGTTGGCTCATCGGTGTATTCCCGATATAAAATGTTGAACAAAACAAAGTCACGAAAATGCCAAATATAAAAAATACTAAATCAGTAAATTTAAGTGTGTTGCAAGTGAAAGCGAAAAAATGCGAAAATTCAAATACTTTTTAACCTAAATTCTGGCTAAGCTCATATTGAAATCAGTGTTCATATTGGGACTGTGGAAATTGTACTAAAGTTTGAGTTTGGTTTTTGAGATCTCTTCAATCAGCGCCTAAAATCACAATCAGTTTTCTTTAGAAGTCGCACTGATGGGCGCTTTTACAGTGCTGAGTTAACTAATTAGTTGTTGAGACTTAATTTTTGTACTAAAATTCTGTAGTAAACCTTCGGTTGTGAGTTAACTCCCTAACGCAAGAACAGCCTTTATTTAAAAATAGTCTCATGCATTTATAAATTTTTTTAAATTTAATATTAAAATCCATTTTCCTCAGGGAGAATCCTCTTCATTGTATTAGAAATATTTGACTGAACAATTACCTTCTAAACGTAATTTCAACATTTTGTTTTGATCAGATTACACAGACCTTCGAGATACCGTCGGAGGAGATTTTTAAATACATTTGTTTTTGTGTAAACGCGCATCTGGTGTGCAAAATGATTGCAACGTCAGCTATCACAAATATGGATAGCTTGGCTTTTTTCTAAATATTTTCTGTGCAGCCAAACACTTAATTTTAATTTTAACAGGAATGATCGTAATTCTTGTTGTTAGCTTCAAAGATTTTTAAAAGAAATTTTAAATATATTTACAAGGTGCGGTAAGAGTTTGTACTGTCATAAAATTAAAAAAAAAATCCAAGTTTTTATGATTTAACAGCTTTACGATACCTTGTAAATCCCCTAACTAACTTGTGGCATTTATTAATTATCAACCCTTTAGAGGTCTGTATGTATCCATTTATTAATTTTTAGTGGTCGCTGATTACGAAACTGGTGTTAGGATCCAGAAATTCACATATTAAAACAAAAAAAGTTTCAATTTCTCAAAAAAAATATTGTAAAAAATCATTAAATCTCGAAAATGGCAAATCAAATTTTTTTTTTGAAAGGAATTCATAAAATCATATTTTATCGGGTCTCTTTTATGACTAAAGGAATTGTACTTGAAACGGAATGTAATGAAAGATAAAGACAAGGGATGACGGAAAATCGTTCCAAAATTCAGTAAAGAAGATAAAATTGTTTTAAAAATATCAGAACTGCACTGTGCACTTTTAAGTATGAATATGGACTCTCTGAATAATATATGAAACCCCTGCCGACCGACTTAATTTTTCAAGTGTACAAATTCGAGCGTTTCCGTGACACAATTTATCTGAACTTTTAAGTGGTTCCTAGTTTTGTTTCACAAGTTACTAAAAACAACAAGAATAATGTAAACAAAAACCTTAACCTCTAAACTTCTGCTCTAAATATTTTTTTATAGTTTTATCTGCCTTGCAATTGCGACAAACTTCTGCTCCAAATAAAATGCATTCTTCCTAACATTTCGAGTGTACGTTTATTTTTTATGCAAAAGCATACGAGCGATGCACTCAGCCAAACACACACACACACACATTTCGGCTGTTCACATTTATCAAACTTGCATACACCGCAGAAATTTCATACGCCCTGCTGCACTCGCTCGCTGCCAACTTTTGCGCTTTCGCCAACAATTCCATTCACACACGAACCTTAGCTGCGCTCTACAGCACACACAAAGGGCAATGCAATGGATTTTTAATGGTGAATGGTGCTGAATGGTAAATGCTGAAAATGGTGAGTGTTAAATGGCAGCTGGTGAGGAGTGAGTGCTTTGTGAGTGGTGTCTGACGTAAACAACGAACTGAGAGAACGTAGTGATCACGTTTACTGGGGAGGGAGGGTATGGGCGACGAAAAATATGAAAAATGCCAAATACAATGAACGCACAGGTAACTGCCAACTATGTGGCATTTGCGAGGTCAGTACAACTAAAATGGTGCCTTCATCACTGCCACAATGAACTCGGTGGAAAGCGCCGCTGATTTTATAACTCTATCAGCGCTAACCCTTTGAGCGCCAGTATGTTTATCGATATGAGCTGCCAGCATACAACACACGACAGCCGAATCCCCTCTTCGGTGATTATAACATTCGAAGCGGTTATATTGGCGATATTGTTTGCTTACTGTCCATTGCCAATGGAGCAAGTAAACCAAGCCTACAAAACATATGGAAGAGTAGAAGTGGGCACACTGCATGAATGACTGCCCCAAAATTGATGAATGGCGTAGTGCATGTGAATGGCAGAATTTTGCAGGCGCAAAGGTGTAATGAAGTGGCTGGCTCTGCGTATAACAATAGCTGCCAACAACAATGCAACTTACTTCTAACAATACTTTCGAAATGTAAAAAAGGAATACAGCAATAAGTACCCACATCGCAGACATTGCAAAAGCCAATGGGTGAAACCTTCATAAAGCGGCTTCTCAGTAGGCTGGCAGCCACTTAAACACGAATGAACGCCCGTCTATTGTCCTAATTTTTAGTCGAACAGCGCCAGAGGGTGTTTCACAACACAACAACAATATTGAGAACAACAGCAGTCAGTAGCCGTGCAGACGGGAAGGCGCATTATAAATTGTAGAAACAGAAGGTAAGTGGCGTTTTCAGGGCAGAAACGAAGAAAGGAAGCAATGGTTAGAGGAATATTACATTTTTATTTTTTGGAAACGAAAAAATTTAAATATCAGCATTTGGTGAACTAAGGTTACCTACCTTTCATGGACGAATCGAGTATGACTAATTCATAATTGATTTTTGCTTAATTGAAATCAATCAATTTTATTCTTACAGCAACACAAGCAGTTGTGATTTTTTAAATTTTTTTCTATAGCTGATTTTATTAACCCAGTGGGAGCACTAGCCATTTACCAACTTTATTTATCTCTTTTGGCTTAGTTAAAATCAAAACACGAATTGTGTTCGCGTTACAAGAGATACTTTGAGGCAATTTGTATTTTTTTTTTTTACATTCTTGAAGTTACTAAAAAGACACATAGAAAGTGTTTTTGCAAGCGCAGCGGTTGAATATAATTGAATTAATTTTGAGAACTTTTGATCTACGCGGGTACGCCGTTTTTGGTTAAAATATTTTCGTAAATCGGGATTCCATAAAAGCGGGAAGAAGAAAGCAATTAAAAGCTTGTTTAAAAACTTAATTTTAACACACCAAAAAATTACCGAATTTAAGCAAAGTTGTATAGGAAAAGGAGAAAATAACAACAGCTCACACAGCGTAAGCTTAGCTGAATGCGTTTAGCTGCCGGCTTAAGTATTGCGCATGTTGTTGCGGGTTCGACTCCCGCAGAAGCCAAGAAGAAAGAAGTCTGATTAGGAAATGTGGTGATTTCCGAAATAGTACTATAACTTCTACCGCTTTGGTGTTGTTGTTTTTTCTCTAATTTTTCCAACAAAAATTGGCCTTTAGCTCATTTAAAAATAAAAATAATGAAATTAAACAGGTGAAAAATAACACAAATTGTTTATTGTTTTCATTTTTTTTTTATTTCTCTCAAGTAAAATGCAATCTATTCTATAAATTAACCCGTATAAACCCCGTTTAACTCCTAATTAAACATAATGCAATTTTAAAAGCAACTTAGCACGTGTGGTCGCTCTTTAAATTAAAGTTTTTTAGAAGTTTTTAAGTGCACCCGTGTGACTTTAAATTACCATTTATTATATTTTAGCTTAAATTCAAATTTAATAGTTAACTGCTTGAAACTTATACCAAAAATTTACAGAATTTTCTTTTTAATGTACGAAGATTATATACTTTTTTTTAAAACATTGATTTCGATAGAGAATGAACATAGGTGCGTCTTATTTTTTAACTTTCGAAAAATAGCTGCGTTAATTCGCCATTCGCTCATGGCTTTTACACCGATGGCGTTAATAATAATATAAAGGCGATATTTTATGCGCTTTTCACAATGTATTTTCTTTTTATAAATTCTAACATTAGTTTATTAAAATGCAGTTCAGTATCTAACATAAGCCATTTAATTCCAATTTTGAAACAAATTAGTTTTACGCTTTCCCAAATTGACGGCAGAATTTTGAGATTTTTTTGTCGATGGTGTTGCTTTTAAACTTCATATAAAAATATAAAAAAGCAAATGTTACCGCAAGAACTCAACAATTATTGAACTGCATGCAGGGTTTTTTTATGTTAAAAATTTAAGGAAAATTTTGTGGAATTGTTTAAAATAATTTAAGGATACAAATTTTAGGAAAATTTTGTTGAATTGTTTTAATTTTATTTTTTATTTATAGAGACAGAGTTTTCATTTCTTTCATATATCGCGTGTCAGAAAATTGATGGTTAGGATAAAATTGTGAGAGAATAAAACACAAAATCCTAAATCCGCAAAGTATATTTTGCAATCGTTGACAATCATTGACATCTTGTCATTATCAAAATTAATGTTAAATGTTCAAGCATTTCAGTCGAAAAATTGTTTATCAAAATTGTGATAAATGATTTATACAAGAAGTACTATGCGAAGCAGGAAGAACTTCTACTTATTTATACTCCAATTTCTAACTTCATACTCTTCTAATAGTGTCGGTAAGTTAGATGCTAAGCTTAAAACGTTTACAGCTCCACTCAAGGCACATCAAATAGGTAGCCGCAGCAAACTTTTTTTTTGAACTTTTTTCATATTTTATTTTAATTTGAATTGTCAAATTTTGAATTTCGTTGTGATAAGAATGCTTTCAGTACAATTCAAGGTAGTTGATAAAATATTTTTGAAAGTTTAGCTTTTAAAAGCAAAAACAAAATATACAGAGCTCAAATTTTTTTTTTTCAATTTTTCTACTGCTGCTACCTATTGAATGTGCCTTGGCTCCACTCATATACAGATTTTCTCTTATTGTAGGTCTTCGATGTACATCGATTTATGTTGTTAGCTTTAACAGTCTGGCATCGTTGAGTGCACTTGGAACGCGCTATGGAAGTGAAATGTCTTTTAATTTAGTTATAAACCGTTCCACAATCCCGATACATAATTTATCATACAAATCTACTGAACTTAACAAAACATAAAACGGATGATAGATATATTGTAATGGTGGGTTTCGTAAATTTAAGATATGAATTTTATATTTGCTTTGTTTTGCTTAGCTGTGTAATGAATATAAATTAACGTAAGGTGAGCCTAGGCAAAAGAAAACTAGGCGAGGTGAGGTGTGGTGTGGTGAATAAATGTGATATGTGAATAGCTAGATTTTGCGATTTAGATATTGTTTGTAAGGGTATGGTGGGCTTAAGATGCATATTCTCAAACCGTTGGTTGACTGCTTGACACCACTCCTAAATGTCACTGAAGCGTTGAGCACTCACTTCCGTTTTTTTGATGTTTTTTTCTTGCTTCCACCTTACAATGCTTACTTGCGATTTTTTTCATTTTTCATTTTACACACCCTTTGTTTTTTCTCGGCTAATGCACGCCAGTTATGGCTGCCAATGAAGCATTGTTATTTTCTGTTTTTTTTTTACTCCTCCTCACAACTCTGGTGAGTGTTGATGTTGAACCTTTGATTGCCTCACGAACAATACCTTCAATTTTGTAAAGCACCTTCTACTGACACCAGTCATCAGCACCATTTCGTATCTACTCACTGGTGCGGAGCCACGTCATAAATGGACCTGTCTCTTGGGTGTGAACATAGATGGTACTTGCTTTGTTCTCAACTGCGTACTACGAACATTACTGTTGTCATTCTTGTTCACCTACTCGTTGCGAGAATTTATCGAGCGTGAAATGAGATGGAGTGAATTAACTTGAAATCGGTGTCAATTACGATGGTTAACTTGCGCAGGTGGAATTTTAAATATACTCGTATTCTTTTATAGCTGAGCTGGTGCCAAGGTAAGTCGGGCAAGTAAAAGTGCCTGTTAAGATGTTTCGCAATGTCGCAAACTAAAGCAATAAAACCAAGAGTGATTAAAGAAAACGTAATCCAAATTTAAGGGTGTCTATTTTGCAAGTTAATTACAAATACTTATCTGCTTTAGAAAACTTTGAGTAGTTTTTGGAATAAATCAAGAAATATTTGACAGTAACTGATTAATTTTCAATATTAGTTTACATACCTTTTGTTGGTTTAAAAATATTCTCCGACAACCGAAAGAGCTGGCAACGTTTTGCTCCAACAGTCGTTGAGCTGATCGGTTTTGAATCCTCATAAAGAAATTAAAAGAAGCTAGAAGCTATTCCAAAATAATCACAAATTAAGCGATCATTAGCCACTAACATAAACATAAACATAAACATAAACATAAACATAAACATAAACATAAGCATAAACATAAACATAAACATAAACATAAACATAAATATAAATATAAACATAAACATAAACATAAACATAAACATAAACACAAACATAAACATAAACATAAACATAAACAAAACATTAACATTAACATTAACATAAACATAAACATAAACATAAACATAAACATAAACATAAACATAAACATAAACATAAACATAAACATAAACATAAACATAAACATAAACATAAACATAAACATAAACATAAACATAAACATAAACATAAACATAAACATAAACATAAACATAAGCATAAGTATAAACATAAACATAAACATAAATATAAACATAAACTTAAACATAAACATAAACATAAACATAAACATAAACATAAGTATTAACATAAACATAAACATTAACATAAACGTAAACATAAACATTAACATAAACGTAAACGTAAACGTAAACATAAATATACATAAATATAAATCAAAACGTAAACATAAATATAAACCTAAACATAAACATAAACATAAATATAAACATAAACATAAACATAAACATAACCATAAACATAAGCATAAACATAAACATAAACATAAACATAAACCTAAACATAAACATAAACATAAAGATAAACATAAACATGAACATAAACATAAATATAAACATAAACATAAACATAAACATAAACATAAACATAAACATAAACATAAACATAAACATAAATATAAACATAAACTTAAACATAAACATAAACATAAATATAAATCTAAACATAAACATAAACATAAACATAAAAATAAACATTAACATAAACGTAAACGTAAACGTAAACGTAAACATAAACATAAATACAAATCAAAACCTAAACATAAACATAAACATTAACATAAACATTAGGATTAGCATTAACATGAACTTTAACATTTTGAAAGGTATAGATGATAACCAAAAAGAGACACATTTTGTTGTTATTGTATTTCATTAATATTATTTCTAAAATTATCTCTATTTCAGCAAATTGTATATATGTACAATTACAACCTAAACTCATATATTCAAACATATTATGTAAGACAAAGCGTGACTTGATTACGCTGTTTATTATTAAAAGGTATTAAGATAATTTAAATATTACAAAGTTATTGAAAACTTGGTTATTTGATTGATAGAAACAAATGAATTCGGCAACGACGCGAACGCTCCGACAACTTGGAGATTCCGGCGACTTGGTTGCTTTTCACCAATTTCACGACTTCGACCACACGGATATAACTCCGACGACTTGGCTGCTTCGACCGACTTGACAACTCCAACGACTTTTTATACACCGACTTTACGAATATTTTTCCACCAACGACTTTAACGACTTCAGCTACCGGCTTTGACTGCTCTTTTTTACTTACTCCTTCTTACATTTTCGCACCTCACCGGGTTGCCAACAATACCTTTTACATTCGGCCATCTGATAAATCATCGTCTGTCCCAGACGATAATAAATTTTCGTTAGCTTCGACATATTTCCATAGCTTCATATGGTCTGCGCTTGTCGTCGTGGTATTCGGGCCTTCAACCTGTGCCGCCTTTCTTACATCATAGCGACCGTTTCGTTTAGCCTTGCACACCTCGTACGGCCCCAGAAATGGGCTTGCTAGTTTTTTACCAGCAACAAACTGCGTGCGTTTAACGGCGACCAGATCTCCCTCTTTGTAGATGTACTCCGCCTTGCGTTTTTTGTCGTAATTTCTCTTATAGACATCCTGAGCTTGCTGTATTTGTTGTTTCGCTTCTTCGCGCACTCTTTGTCTCTCGGTATCAAAGCTGTCTATAAACTCTTGCTCCAACGCGGACATAATTTTATCGCTAACTTTGTTCTTCATATGTACGCCGAACATTAATTCAAACGGCGACTTCTTGGTGGAGCAATGGATGTGTGAGTTTATTGCTCGTTGAACTTGCGGTATAAATTTATACCACTTTGATGAATTTTCGGCAGAAAGTTTTGAAATGATGGACAATATTGACCTGTTGACGCGCTCTATTTGTCCATTTCCTCTAGCAACGCCAGTTCTGGTCCAAACGTGTTCAACAGCGTTCGAGTTCATATATTCGCCAAATGCATTCGATGTGAATGCTGCACCCCGATCACTGACTATGCGAGAAGGCATACCAAATACATTCGACCATTCTTCTAACTTTTTAAGTACCTCATCGCTGTTTGTAGTTTTCGTTGTAAACAACCATACAAATTTTGAAAAGGCGTCGACCATAGAAAAAATGTATTTGTATTGTTTTGTTGTTGCGTCCATCGGGCCTAAATGGTCCACATGCAGCGTGTGTAAGGGTTGGTTTCCCTTGTCGATGCAGCAGAGATAACCCTCCTGCTTTCCAGTTTTTTTGTTGTAAATTAGGCACTTTATACAAGCGTTGACTACCTGTGCTACTTTTCGCTCCATGTGAGGTATCCAAAACTGCTGCTGTAGGCTGTGTATTGTCTTCTGAACTGCAAAATGGCCAACGTTATGTGCTTCGGTTATAATTTCGCGTTCCATCACTTTAGGAATGACGAAAACATTATTACCTTCTACATTTTTGTATAAAATACCTCCTTTTAGGTTGAACCCTTCATATGGGTGGCTTTTCAATATCTCCAAAATTGCATTGATGAAACTGTCTTTTTGTTGAGCCGATTTTAAGCGTGCTGAAACCTCAGATCCAGCTACTAGTACAGTTGGATAACGACTCAGACAGTCTACATGTCTCAACTTGTCAGCGACTCGGTGCTCAACTTTGAAGTTAAAGTCTTGTAAGTATAAAATCCACCTAGCAACCTCTCGAGGGACATCTTTTTTCTTAATTGTTTGTGTGAAGGCTGAGCAATCGGTAACCAGCGTGAAGTCAATACCGAGAAGGTAATGCCGGAACTTCTCCATTGCCAGGTAAGCTGCTTTAACCTCCAAAACATAACTGTGGCGTTTTGCATCACTTAGCGTTGTTTTTTTGCTCCAATACAGCACAGGGTGAAGTTGACCAGCGAATTTTTGCAGTATTGTCGCGCCAAATCCATCTTTTGATGCGTCTGTATGCAGCTCTGTTACAGCATCTCTGCAATAAATTCTTAAAACCGGTTCACAACATAACGTATTCTTAAGCTGCTTAATAGCATTTAACTCGTTCACTCCGATTTCAAAAGGCACATCTTTCTTCAACAGGTCTGTCAGCGGTCGAGCAATCTGCGCATACCCTTTTATGAATTTTCGAAAAAACCCCGTTAAACCCAAGAAAGATTGCACACCTTTAACATTTTTCGGCATAGGAAACTGTCTGACGGCACGTGTTTTCTCTGGGCCTGGCCAAACTTTGCCACTCTCAACTGTATGGCCAAGGAAATCAATTTTATTCACCAGAAAATGGCACTTCTTCCATTTTATGTTCAACTTATATTTGGCTGCCACCTCCAAAACTTCCTTCAGCTTATTGACACATTCGTCTGTCGTCTGCGCGTAGATGATGATATCATCCATGTATAGCTGCATCACCTCTCGAAATACAAGGTCTTGGAACACGTAACTAATATAACGTATAAATACTGCTGGAGAGTTGCAGAACCCGAATGGAGCTTTGTTAAACTCATATAAGCCTTGCTTTGTTATAAACGCTGTAAATTTTCGGCTTGGCTCATCGATGGGTACATGAAAAAATCCATTTTCTAGGTCCATAGTAACAAAGACTTTTGCAGATTGCAGTTTTTCGAGCACATCATCAATTAATGGTACTGGAAAGCAGTCTTTAAGTACCATGCTATTCAACTGTCGAAAGTCTACACAGATTCTGTACGTGCCGTCTTTTTTTTTTACGATGACTACTCTGCTGGCGAAGTTGGATGTTGACTTGCGAACAATACCATTCTTTAACCACTCATCAACTTGATTTTTTATCGCATCACACTCGATGGGAGGGTGACGGCTTGGCTGTTGGCGAAATGGTGTAATACGATCGTCCGGGACGATTTTTAAAACCACAGGGCACTCGACATTTGATACCGTGGGATTGTACTCATTGATCAAAGATCGAATTAGCGACTTGTACTGCAAAGGTGCGTTGACCTCTATCTCGTTTTCAGCGACATTGTATACATTTAGTTCACTGAACGTATTGTTATCAGCTTGCATCGTCGATTTGGTAAAAGTGAAACCATTTTCGTTCAGCATTAAACAAAATTTCGACGCGAAGTCATATCCTAATAATGCGTCAAACTGGACTGCATTGTCAGGAACAACTATAAAATTTTGATTGGTTTCAATACCATCGACGCAAACATTACCTACAAACGCGCCTAGTGGGATAGTTTTATTATTTCCAAGTCCACGTAACACCGAGTGACATTCTTGTAGATTGATATGATTGAGCGATTTATAAACACTGTTCTTTACTATAGTCACATCAGAACCCGTGTCCACTAGGCAATCGACTTCAACGTTGTTAAGAGTGATAACTTTGCACCGTTTACTGTCTTTAATAACCTGCACACTCTTTGAAATTTGTGGACAGTGTTTCGAAATGTGTCCACCCCCATTACACTTAAAACATTTAGTTTCGGACCTGCAGTCTTTTCGTAAATGATCACCGGACCCGCAATTAAAACAACGATTTGTTTTCGTACTTTGCACATTCTTTTTAGCTTCGTTATATGATGGTTTATTCTTCTTTTCATTTTCGCTCATGTGTTCATAAGCTTCGTGCTTTTCGTAAAGTTCATGAAATGATTTGCAACTATACATATTATATTTGAACTCACTTCTAATATTCAACCCGTCTACAATATACCGGATAACTGATTCGGTTTCAACATTACCTAGCGCCGCAATTTTTTTCATGTGTAGGACGTATTCGTGTAATGTTTCATTTATCTTCTTCTTTCTCTCCCCCAACTTCGTATGCACTTCTGCACTTGCAAACGCACGTTTAAATTCTTTTAAAAGTTCCTTTTTAAGTTCCTCGTATGTACTCACAAACACCGATTCGAGATAAAGTTTCGCTGTATGTATCATTTTTCCACGAGCCTGCACGTATTTTTGTTGTTCACTAAGATTGTACGCTGCGGCATTTTGTTCGAAATTTTCTAACCAATATTCTACGGGTACACTTCGGCCATCGAAATCTGGCACGATCTTTGCAAAATTGTCAGCCGCGATTTTCGGTTCATTCTGACGAATTTCATCAGCTTGAATTTTCAAGGTTAGCAATTGGATTATTTCTTGCAAACTCTTATTGTTTTCTTCAAGTTTAGCTTCCATTGTTTCGCACTTATTATTTTCGTCACTAAGCTCACTAACTTCTTCTTCGATTTCGTTTTTGTTTTGTGTCCTCTTTTCTACAACTTTTGATCGAGTGAAATATTGTTGTCCTTTTTGCGCCACCGTATTTTTAACTAGAACTGATTTTTCCATAGTTTTCCCCACATGGTTTTCCCCTTAAAATCATACGACGCACTTGCAAATTTTCTCTATACTATGTCGATCTTTGAACTGTTCGAAGTTTCTTGAATTTTGATACAAAAGTTGTTGCTACTTTCATTAGTTTTCGCAACAGTTTTTTTTTTTTTTTAGCAATTCAACCACTTCGCCGCGTAATGTTACAACACTGTTTTTTTTTTTTTTTCTTTGTCAGCTTGATTGTTGGCCCGGTTGAGCCCCCATATGTAAGACAAAGCGTGACTTGATTACGCTGTTTATTATTAAAAGGTATTAAGATAATTTAAATATTACAAAGTTATTGAAAACTTGGTTATTTGATTGATAGAAACAAATGAATTCGGCAACGACGCGAACGCTCCGACAACTTGGAGATTCCGGCGACTTGGTTGCTTTTCACCAATTTCACGACTTCGACCACACGGATATAACTCCGACGACTTGGCTGCTTCGACCGACTTGACAACTCCAACGACTTTTTATACACCGACTTTACGAATATTTTTCCACCAACGACTTTAACGACTTCAGCTACCGGCTTTGACTGCTCTTTTTTACTTACTCCTTCTTACATTTTCGCACCTCACCGGGTTGCCAACAATACCTTTTACATATTATATGTACTTAAAAAACACTTTAACTTTTCTTATGGTTCAAACACAATTTAGTGCTGATCATGTGCACAGCTATTTTTCTCTAACTTACATATCTGCCAATTTCACTCATCTTCCACTCACTGAATTATTTAGAGTTTTGTTGTTTACTTTTAAAAAAATTTTATTATTCATTATGAACACAGCATTTTAATTTCTACCACATTCCGAAATCGCTTTTATAATGCTAACAAACAAACTCAAAAACAATACAAAATATACTTTCATTCAACTGACAGCCAGCATCAAAAATTTCGCAACATACCTCCGCCTCCACGCTATGTACATGTCTTCAAATAACTTAAGATATGCTGACAAGAGGCATTAGCAACTTGTATCAAATATTCATAAAATTCAACAAAAATGTCTAAGCAACGCAAATCCCTGGAGCGCCTGCAAACGAGAGTGGAAATCAACAAATTATGTTTCTATGCACACCTACCGAGTTCCCAATCACCAGTATCACCACCACAACGCTTAACATGCGATTTCGCTTACATCATATAGTTTATGAATTTTCTACAAGCTACTCTAAGTTTGAACAATGCGGTCTGTCAACTGTCCTCGAGTGCGAGTGATTTTGTCGGTCGAGCGAATGCTGGAGAGGTGGAGGGTAATTGTTGAAAAATGTGCGCAATCGCTCGTGCAATGTGACCAGCTTAACGGCTGAGTTGTTGCTGTTGTCGACATCAACTGCGTCATTTAACGCGCGAATGCGTTTCACTGGCAACTCATCATCATCATCATCGGGTCGTCTCCTTCCTCATCATGGCCAACAGCAGGAAGAAAAAAAACATAATAAATTTTTAAGGCAACTTTTTTGTTTATATTTTCGCAAGGACGTTGGACATTTCATAACAAAAACTTAAGTTGAACAGAAATGTTGGAAGTAGGAGGAGGAGTGAGCGTTAGAGACCGCTTCAAGTAAATAATGTAAGCCGGAAAAAGTGGAGTAGGTATTTATCAATAATTTTCTAGAACCATAAATAAATGATGATGCTCGTAAGATGTTTCTGTTGTTTGTGAGAAAATAGAAAAAAAATAAATTTTCTGCAAACAGCGTTTCTACATTTCCTTCGGTGAGCATAAAATATTCAGCACCCCTGTCCTCTTACTCGTGCGTTAAACACAATTCATCGTTTATATTTGGCTTGTTTTTAGCATAGTAAATCTGAATACGCCCTCATGCAGTATCTCTTATCCACTGGCATCACCAACAAAATGTCGCAAAGTGTTATCAACACAGTTTTCGAAATATTTTATAATGACCTTTTATAAGCTTTCGTCTGAGAGCGCGCGTGGTCTTGAGTCTGGTCTTTATAGCTTTGGTTTACACTCCACTCTACACTCCACTTTCATCTGGAAAGCTTACGTTTTGAACGAGTCAAGAGAATATTAGACAATTTTGGTTTATGCTGCTTGAACTTACTAAACAGGTTCTCTTAAATCTTGATATGTATATACCTTGTGCAGTAGTTTGAAATTTATTTTGTAATATTTAAATAGCTAAACCAACTGGCGGAAATAATAACGTTCAGCTTTTAGTTTTTTAGTCTCCTAGAATTAAACGATGATTTGAAATATTTAAATAACTAGATCAATGATATTTCAGGTGATAAAAACTATCAACAACTTTTCCAATAACATTACAATATATTTGTTCCAACAGTCGCAAAAAAAGAAAAAGAAATCTTTCGCTCTTATTTACATATTATCGTTAGGCCATACATATCACGTAGCCAAAATATAAATATGTTGTTTACCCTGAAGGAGTAACAGCTTTTGTTAGAACCAAGTTCTCATCAGATATACTTATTTTGTTTCTTAATATTCCACTTATTTCCGACAGGGTGATTTTACACTAAACTAGGCACAACGCCGAAACTGATTTGTCTTCAAACCAAAGTTAATAATGGCTGACGCAAACCCGTTCCAATAGACATACACCATAATTATTAGGTTAGGATTGGTTTAAAAAGTTTGTTTAAATTGCCAGATAGCACATTTATTCGATAATATCACAATCAGCGAAGCTGTAAGCCTCTAGATACTCGTATAAGAAGAGCCCAATCTAAAAATATTTATTTTCACTCGTGGAATTCAAATTAAGCGAGAAAAACGATTTGATTGTTACTTAAATATTATATAAATTGTACCCGTTCGATTGGGTCTATGTTAAGTTTTATCAAAGTATATTGTGTTATCTTTATTAGCTTGTTATGTTATGTAATGTGATAGTGCTATGTTGATGTGATATGATGTGATAAGGCGGTTTGATTTATGATGTGCTATGATGTTAAATAGCGCAATTTTACGGGAGGCATTGAAGTGATGTGATATGATGTGTTATTGTTGTGATGTGATGTGACGATGTGATATGATGTAAATTTGATGGGATGTGACGATGTGATATACTTACTCGAAAATTTTTAATTTTTTTTCAAAAATTTTATACTTTTTCAGTTTATCTATAGGTTTATATACCATAAAATTTCATTATAAATATTAAGGCGAAATTTCAAGTTGCTTTCCGTTGAGTTTTAAGAATTTGTTTACTGACGCTCTTCTCTAATTTCTTCCATATAAAACAACATCTCGATTATGCATTAAACGGGAGAAATTTCGTGAAGCACCCGAGAAATTCATAAATTAAATGTTATTATTATTAGTCACTGTAACCAGGGACGGATACAGGGGAGGGGTCCTGGGAAATGAAAAAGCTATCCTTGCGAGGGGTGATGGCTCACACTCGAAAAAAGCGCGGATTTACACGTGCGTTGTCACCATGCGAAAATCCATACAACTCTTTCATATTTTCTAATCTGAAGAAATGGCTGTGTGGTAAAAGCTTTAGGTCAAAATAAAATAATTGGAAAAAAGATGGACTAAGTGTTAAAAATGCGAAAATCCATACAACTCTTTCATATTTTCAAATCTGAAGAAATGGCTGTGTGGTAAAAGCTTTAGGTCAAAATAAAATAAGTGGAAAAAAGATAGACTAAGTGTAAAGAGTTAAAAGGAGATTATGTTGAGAAAAATAATGCTTTTTTGCCGAAAAAGTATATTTTATTTAAAAAGTTAATAACCTATTAAACCGCCTTCGTAATATGCAATTTTACAAACACATTTACTGATATTTTCAAATCAATGCCACATTGCCAGTCACGATGGCTTCGAGTGAACGGACCTTTTCTACTTTATGGAGATTGAGGAAGCATCGGCGATGCTAAATATTCATCGAAATATTGAGGTTACTAGTGACCAAACACTCGATATTTTGGCAAAGAAAAAGAGGAGGATCGATGAAGCACTTTAAATCCCTGACGTTTTATGATTCTACTGTTTCAAATGATATCATCATAGCCTTTCGATGGATTTAAAAAAATGCATGTTTATAATGGATATTAATTAAATATTTTGAATTATCATATAAAATATCGTAAAACATTCAAAATAAATGGAACCCCCCACCCAAAATATTTTCTGGATCCTGACTGCAAACATTGCTGTTATTATAGAAACGATGACCAAGAGAATTAAACAAAATGTGATCACAAAGTTAAGTTCTCTTCAAATCATATTTTTATATAAAAAAAATAATAACATTAATTATATAAAAGCACGTATTTTTGATTTAAAATAAACACATTTTTTTGTAGTAGACTATTTGAGTCAGAGTAACTGTTTGTGTAACAAAATGTAGCTATCGCTAGAGAGCCACTAACGGAAGTTGATTCCGAAAACAAAATATTATCTGCACCGCTTGTTCAATTATTTAAGCATTTAAAATGACTTGACATCATTTCACCCTTCGCCAACTTTCCACCCACCACGTCACCACCAGAAAGCATTTTTTTCGTGCTTTTCAATGACCGCACGCTACCCTCTAATAATTCAATTGCATTTACAACATATTTAATAATTATAATTCAATATTAGTGCTAACAACAAAAGCGCTCAATAACCCCAATCACACAACACACACTGTGCAACTAACTATGAGTGACTTAATTGAAAAATACAACCCCAAATCAGCGTTTTTGATTACCAAAGTGAGTTGACTGATGAGGAGGCTAGCGGCCCGAGCCACGAACCCACGAACCCAGTTAAACTTTGAAAACAATGAATGTCAGTCAATCAGGAAAGCAACCAACCAACCAACCAGCGAGCCAGTCAGGAGGCAAGCAGGCAAACACTCAGCCGACCGAACAACGACGGCACTTTTACAATATAAAGTAGACCATAAGCCGGTCGCCAGCTGTCTGCTGTCTGCCGCCTGCTGCCTGCAAAAGTGTAGAAAGGTGTCGGACTGACAATTTGAAAATCAATAGCGGTCAGTTGGTTGGCGGTTGCGTGTCGCTAATTGCTAACAAAGGTGCTAAATTCATACACATTAGACTATTCATTAAATGGGGTAAATAGCGATCGCTCAAAAGGGGTGTTTTGCGAACAACTACAAACTATGTACACATCTACATGGGCCCATACTTACATTCACATAAACTCGTGTCTATTTTTTTGTTTTTAAGTAGAATGGCATAAAAATGTGTACTCATTGTCTGGTCACTTTCGCGCAGTCATAGTCTCTGGCATGTCTGCAGAGAAATTAGCTGGTATGGTCGGCATTCAAATACTACATAATTAACTAAATTCACAGCCAAACTCCAGAACAGGATGTACCAATAGCGTGTGCATTAGATTATACAGTAGTTGCGTAAACTTACCTATAGGTTTATATACCATAAATTCTACGCTTACGTTCTTTTTATTCCAATAAATACTATGTACATTCATAGCGCTATTGGATTTCTTACGAAAGTCATGTGGGAAATAATCTTTTTATAAATTTGTTTTACTTAATGCTAAGAAATTTTAATTACAACAATATCTTTATTTTTGTTCTTTACCGAGCTATTGGATTTTTATCAATTGACTGCTTAAATATTTTAAGAAAAAAACCTTTAAGTTGAGGGTCGGTTAATAAACAATAATAGTTTAATAAAAAAATCCACATTTTATAAGCATTTTACAGGAATGTTAAGTATACTCAAATAATTGCCCCTGGCATATCGTACCGTTATAGATAGTGACTTTTTCGAGTTTTACAAAAAAATAAATACATAAAAAAATAATTAATTGTATTAATAAAATTGTTTTCAAAAGTTGTTACTTAAAATAAAAAAATAAAAGATTAAGTTTTTGTAGCCCTATGTAATAACTAGCCCCTGCGGTCCGCGCATGTTATATTTTGGTACTTTGATAAAAAAGAAATATATTGTTTTTAGGCTGATTTTATGAGACACGTATTTTTCTTTAAACTGAAAAAAACTGTTTTCATCCATTTTTCAAAATTATTGTTTGTGAGGTAAAAATCGATTTTTCTAGTTGCTCGCGCGAACTTTTTTTTGAAACGCGCATAACTTACGTTAAAATTGATGAATTTCAACAATTTTTTTTAAATATGTGTAATTGTATATATTTTGAGGCCGCAACATCACGTTTGTTAATTTTTACCTAAACCTATTAGTTTTATACTATTCTTTTTTAGATTCTCTATTATTAGAATAATTCAAAATACATTTCTGTGAAAAATCAAATTTCGCGCCCGTTTGCTAGTGTAGTGAAGGCGACTGCAAGAATCATTCAGATTTTTCTATTATTAATATAATTTTTCCAAAAGAAGAAATGGAGGGATTAGAAATCAGAAATCAGTTCCCGACAAAGCTGTCTATGAAACGAAGAAAACCAAATTTAGAAATAAAGATGACATTGCTCATGAACTACAGCGATTGTTTTCTGATACGGCTATACAAACTGAAAACAAAGTTTGTTCATATTGCTACTTAAGATGGTTGCACAGAATTTCTGAATCTATGGGCCTTCCATAAGAAGCACAAGAAGACACGCTATCAGTTTTCTCAGCATCGAGTAGCAGCTCGTCACTTCTTGACAGTAGCGTTTCGGCCAAATGATTTTCTGATGATTTTCAAAAACTTAATAAGAAACTTGGACTTGATGCATCAACCTCAATTCACCCTAGAAAAAGTAACTGAAGTTGACCCTCGACGAAGGAAATAATGGAAATATAAAATGTGCGGCTTTAAAAAAACGTAGTTATGATTTTATATTTCAGATTTTTATTGATATTATTTTACACTGGAAAAGTGATTACTGCGTGATTTTAATATTTTAATCCCATAAAAGTCAAAATCTCACCCAACTTTCACCGTAGAAACTTTTATCAGAAAATATCCCCTAAAGCAAAGGTGCAAATTCTTTGTTTTTATTTTATTTTTGAAGCATTTTCTTTTCATTTGATTTTTGTTTTACTTGGTGGGTCATAAACCCATCGCACAACCCATTGCTGAGATAATATATGTACTTTATAAATCAATTTAGAAATGATTCATTGAGTTACTTGATTTAAAACAAATTTTGCCTAAACAATATTGATAAAATTTTTTTCAAGCCGAGGCGAGCTCATAACTCTGCTTGCTACATAAGTAAATAGTTGGCTTGATTAACAGAAACAATTTTTTTGTAAAAAATTTAGATAAAATTTATTTAATATAAACCATCGAAATGCTAAGAATTGCTAAAGATTTCCTTTTGGGTTCATATTTATGAATGTGTTGGTATATGTTGGTATATTTCACTTTAGTAGGTGTCGACGCATTTTGAAATTATGAAAAATTTAGTGTGCGTGTTGAACTAAATTTTCAATTATTTCATTTTAAGAGGTGGCTATAAATTGCTGTTGTTACTACTAACGAATAATTTATTATTGGAAAAAATGTGCGATTAATGCATTTGGAGCTGTGGTTGGCTTTAGTTGAAGTTTTCATGGAAATACACCTCACTACATGATTTTTTCTTGGAATCTTAAAATATTTAAAGGTTATTTATTGCCTCAGTTGTATTTTACCAATGCTTATGTATGTATTATTGAGTGTGAAACGAAAACAAATATATTTAAATAAGAACAATAACAAAAATAATAACAATACTGGTTATTGCCTTCCGCAGGAGAAGCACATTGCGAACTGCCTTAAGCACATCTTACAAGTAGCAGCAGCAGAGATCCTCATTAATTTTTTTATTACAGTTCAAAAAACCCATAAGATATAAAAAAATTATTATTTTTTCTTTTTAGGTAGCAGCAGCAGAGAAGTTCACTAATTTTTTTATTTCATTTAAAAAAAACCTATCTATAAGATAAAAAAAAAATTATTATTTTTCATTTTTAGATTTTTTTTAGATTTAGAGATACATTGACAATTTAGACGCTTCAACCTTAACAAAATAGGAGTACTTGTGATTTTTTCCATAAAGTTTTCTAGTTAATATTTAATATTGGATAGTCATTTACAGTGTTTAATTACAAAATATGTTTAAACAAACAAACAAGCTATTATAACAACTTTTTTAGTTTTTTAAATTAATAGTTTCATAAAATATGACTGAAAACACTGCGTTACAAAAACGAGCTTTAGTTCTGTCCCATGAACCAAAACTACTTGTTCGGAAAGGGAAGAAAAAATAAAAATACACGTGTATCGACGATGGTCATGTACATGTCAGGAAAATCTGAGAATTGATAAAAATCTAAATTTGACGTGATACATACATTTCCACGAGTCTGCCTGCAAAAATTCAGCTCGATTGGATCACGGAAAAAGGGTTTAAAATCGTTTAAAAGAGTAAAAAGGGTTAAAATAAAAAAAAAATCTGACGTTTACATGAAAATCGCCGATACACGTGTATTTTTATTTTATCTCCCCTTTCCGAAAAAGTATATTTGGTTCATAGGACAGAATGTGAATAACGCGGTATAATTTGTAGTGCAATCAATTTTTTTCTAATGAGTTTTTAATGCTTATTCATAACAAGGAATTGTTTATTAGTTAACCTCAAAGATAAGTAAAAAAATTTAGATTTTTTTGGAAAAATTCTACTTAAGAGTGCATTAATTTTTATCAGCTTTTGTGTGTCACTATAATATTGAATATCTTAAGCAAGTTCAAGTTTGGTAAAACTCGAAATAAATAGACCAGCTTATAAAGTTCCCTGTATAATTATCTTACTTTTCAATACTTCTCAGTTTTTATTCTAAAAACAATCGCTTACCCTTTATAAATCGAGGTATGAACGAAGTCGTATTCAAAATCCGGCCAAAATTCGTACAATAAAAGTTGATCTAGTGTGAAAATTATATTTGCGTTTATACCAAACAAACCAACTGCATTGCACAACTAATGCGAATGGCTCTATCGACTAATCCTTGAAAAGATTTTTGTAAAATTCTAAGTATTTAGTTTTGTAGATAAATTTGCTTTAGTATAAAAAAAAATTTGCAATTTTACAAAAATCTTACGATTTGTTAAGTCGTTCGACATGTTGACTCAGCCCATATTTGCAATCAGCGAACTCTAAAAAAATGCATTTAAAAAATATTATTACGATTTTTCCTAGATATTGGTTTTGGAACGAATTTTCGTCATTTCGTCGTTCCAAACTGGTTTGTCTTAAAACCAAACTTGACAAGGGATGACGAAAATTCGTTCCAAAACCAAACATATCACACCCTGTCGGAAGCAACAACAACAAAAGATCAGAATATTTTTCCTAGTCGTACAACATGTATGGAAGAACCCGCTATTAAGAATTTTTAATGGACTCATTTATTCGCTTGTTTTGCGGAGATTGTGGTAAAGAAGAGTAACTTTCATGGAGGACATCTACAAACATAACATAGATATTTAAAATTAAGTAGAAAACCCAAGCAGATACGCAGCGGATAAAGTATCCTGGACACCGGAATAAAATTAAGTTTACACTGGTGAAAATAAAATTTTCTGAGCTTAATCAAATGAGGTTCTCACAATTATGCTTACTAACAGCATACTTGCCTAAATGTCAGAGAATTTGCCCTTACAAAAATAATTTATATAGGAGCAGAGTTCTTAAACTTAAGAAGTTAAATACTCATTCATTTCTATCTAAAAACAACTTTCTGGCGAAAAATCAATGAACTCGATCGTAGCTAGAAATTATTTTCAGAATTTGCACCAATTTTCGTTGCAGCTTATCACAAAATTGCCAAAAGAAACCATAGTCAAAGCTCAATTCATGATAAAATTTAATCAACCATGGCAAATTCACTTATATTTTTGTTCTTGCCAACTCATTTATTGCAATTTGCCCAAAATAAAGACATAAAATCACTGAACGCAATTTTGTGCATTTAAGAGAAACGCAATCGAATTAAATTTGCATGACCCAATTTTGTTGCAATGCCGAAAATTTGTCAGGCGGTGAATGTTGAATGCGAAAATACGCCAGCGAGAAATCGCTTGTTGGAGGAATATTGGGCAGCAACAAGAGGAATTGCGTTGCCTGCGCACATACGGTTTTTACCAAATGACTGTGAATGCGTTTATAGACAAATAACGGCAACAACAATAACAACAACAGTCCTGGCATTAAGAGTTCAGCTTTTGCATTGAAAATATTGATAGTTGTGCAGCAGCCAATGCGTTCGTCGATTGCTCTATTTGCAGCATTTACATTGCGGTTGTGACAATCTGTTGGCGCCAAAAACACCGACGTTCGTATGTATGACTTTGCGAAAATCGACTTACCATAACTACAAATCGTCAAAAGCGCTGCCACACTCAAAATGACATCAGCAAGTTTTTAGAGCGGAAAATTGAAATTACGCATCCAACAGCCAACAGAGGAGCAAGAGCAGCCAGAGCTATGGAAATCCAAAATTGTATATGTTCGGCGTTGCCAGCACAGCGGGTGCTGCTTCACCGGAGCTTTTTACGCCCATTCCAAGCAAGCAACGTCATGCCAATCATCTCTTTTCAGCGTCAATTGATTGCGGGAATTCCAATTGACTTCGATTTGTGCACCACTAATTAGGTTAAAATGCAATGTTTGCACTGCACTCAGCCAGCCTTTAGACTTTTAGCATTGGTATTAAATGTGGCGACATGTAAAAGTATTGCCAAATGCTAAACTTTAGTCTGAGCACCAAAGTTGGATAAAACTTAATTTCTATGCTTGATTAAATAACTATATTACTACGGAATGAAGTGCAGGTAAACCGTCTTGGTAATAATTAACTTTTACAAAATCAAATAAAACAATTTTCATTCTGGGCGACAACCGCAAATATCAATTAATACACGCATTTAGCTAAAGTGGTGTTTTCATCTTCCTACATTGTCAGTAGCTCACGACTCACATTTGCTGTACAACTAAACCATATCTTTTCCTTATCAACGGCAAGTATTACAAGACCGCTTGCTGACTAATTTAAAAAAAGATCTCGAACTTGTTCCAAAAATGTTTCTGTAGTGCTTCTGAAATAGTTTTGAACTAGTTTCGAAATCAAATAGAAAATCTCTTGAAAAAGTGCGGAAATGGACCTGTATTTATCTCCAAATTTGTCCAAACTAAGCCCAAAACTTCCCTTAATATGTCTCGAAATGATCGCAATCTAGTCCTTAAATGAGAAAAAGTCTTAAAATCACTTTGAAAAACTCTTCATACCAGTTTCGAAATAAACACGAGTGGTCACGAAATAATCCCGAACTGAGCCCATATGATCAAAAAGTAGTCCTGAAAGATTCCTGAAAAAGTCGCGAACTATACCCAAAATAGTGCTGAGATTATTCCGAAAAAGTCCCGAAATATGATAGAACAGATCCCGAAAGAGTCCCGTACTAGTCCCGAAATAATTTTGAAATATCCTTGAACAAGTATATAAAGCACCCCGAGCTGGTCCAGAAAAAACCGCGACTAGAGGTCGAAATGTTATTTTCTTAGTCTCAAATGTTCTAAAACTAGGCCCGAGACGTTCCTTAATTAGTCCTAAAAAGGTGCCAAAATATGGAACTTGAAGTAATATTCACCAAATTCTCTCGAACCACTACAAAAAGCATTCACCTGCAATTATTTGTATGTAATGTCTCATCCTTATTTTATTTAAAATTATTAAAAATTTATTTTTCCAAATAAAATAAAATCTCCTTAATTGCATCATATTCTTACGCTTATTGCCAGAAAATTTCACTTATACGTCAGCAAATAGGTATCTCGCTAGTTTTCAGAACGTGCAAGGGTATTTATATAACTCATACGCCCTAGTGATCTTGTTTCATGATAGTCTGAAAGATGTACACACGTAGACTTCAATCTATTTACAAGTATCAGTAAATCTGATGCCCATTTCAAATTTCCCGACATCAGGTCGGATATTTAAATTTTCGTATGTTGGTACCATTGCGTTTTCTTAGCGAGTAGAGGTGGGCGATATCAGCAAAATCACGATATTTGCCATAGCTATTGGTATTGTGGTCACAACCGATAACATCTTATCAATATTTATCAATATCGTCCCTTCAAAATTTAGATATGCCGATATATTGTTATTCGTTTACAATTTTAAAATTCGATATCGGTTGGAGGATGATACTCGTACATCGATAATTTCGATTATTGTTGGTCTTTGATACGCAAAACAAACCCTGCCAATTACCACCGATGCAGTTCGACTGCACTTCACTTTTAATTCTAGAAATTGTATCTAATAAAACATTAATTAATAGTTCAAAATTGATAATTCATCTTATCAGTTGTCTTAAAAACTTGACCTGATAGCGAAAAAAAAGGATAGCGCATTCGTAATCAGCGCTAAAAGTTACCATGGAAACGCTTCTTCACTGCTCATGTCAAAAACTGTGTAAACCTGCGTTATCATAGCGAGTCATGTCTTATGTCGACGATATAGCTCAGTGTTTGGCTGAGCTTCTCCTACCATTTGTGAGGTGCGTTTTACCACAAATGGAACAAATGGAGGGACCTACAGTTTTGTCCCGACTCCAAACGGCAGATTTATTTTGTGAGAAGCTTTTTAATGGCAGAAATACCCTCGGAGGTTTGCCATTGCCTGCCGAGGGGTGACCGCTATTAGAAACAACTTTTTCTATAATTAAGATTTTGCTTGCCTTACTGACTGAGATTCGAACCTCGAACTAAAAAAAAAATAGCTTGATTTAAGCGCGTAATTTGTTGAAGTAAGAAGTTTTTCCAACAAACATGAGGCTCTTGAATTATGCTTAAAGAAAGCGAGAGCGGGAACTACGACCAAAAGAACTCGGGAGCGTGATGGAACATGAAATAAAGCGCAGACCTATCGCAATAAATTCTGCCCGATACAATTTTCTCGACTTAATGCAAAAATTTACAATATCAAATAAACACAAAAACCCCAAATTGGAAAAATTTGTTATAATAAATTCCACTTTATTTATTTATTTACGTAAATTAATAATAAATTAAAATAATTTTCAGAAAATTGTATATCAACATAAAACGCGGTCCGCGATTAAATAAAATAAAATAACATAAAAATAAATATATAAATTAATTAAAATAAATATTTACAATTTATTATTTACTTCGCACGAATTTCTGGCAATTTTGTTTTAGTTTCTGCCTCTGCAAAAGTTTATTAAAATATAATTATTTCTGTCTTTGCTTATCTGCTTTATTTTACTTATAGAAGTTTTGAGAGGTTTTTTATCCCTTCCCCCGCCTCTTACATTTAGGTAAAGTAACATACTTAAATTTTTTATCGTGTCTTTTTGACTTAATAAATTTGTTAAATATTTATTTTCATTTGGTTCTTATCTGTGTCTTCCGAGTAGCTAAACGAACACTTTACTTTAGTTTGAATTTTTAATCTTACAAAACTTTGCTTAAACACAAATGTTAATTTTAAATTTAATTTTAAAGTTTTTTTAGAAAGCATTTTGTATAATTTGGAATGCAATTCTCATTTTTTTACCGGACTCTAGAAACATACTAGAACGAGTTTCTCTTAAAAAATGCATTCAAGTCAATATGCAGTGAATTTTAATCTAACGAAATGCATACAAAAACGAAATGCAAAAGTAAATATTCAATAAAATCATTGTGAGCACCCGATTTGGTATTAAACCGCGATGAGGCAACTAAAGTCAAACATGCAGAAAATCGTTGTTAGAAATACTATGCGTGCTGGCATTTGAATACACACATGCATCCGCCACACAAACCTTGGCAAATTATTCCAAAAAAAAAGTAAATAAATAAATTAAATAAAAACCGGAAAGGGCGGAATAGGAAACGCGCACACAAAACGACAGAGGGAGTGGAATGGAACAATATTTAGTTGAAGGGGCAGTGAAGGGCGTGACTGAACATTTGCGGTTGATTTGAGCCAACAATGCAAAATGTAAAACGATGAGGGATTTGCATTTGCAACATTCGCTTGCAATTTTGTGAATTGTTAGCAAATGGCGTGTTTTTGTTGTACAGTTCGATTGAGAGGAATTTGAACGAACGTGGGCGAGGTGGAGTGACATTTACAAGGCAACAAGTCAAAGAGCAGTCAGCAGCAGCAGTGACAGCAACGACGACAACATTGTCACAGTACAAGAACAACAACAAAAAGGGTGACTACTCCGGCTGCTGCACGAGCAATGTAAAATACTCAAATGTTAACTTGTTTGCAACAGCACACGATGTATGCTGCAGAGCTGTTTGTGCACCGATAATAACTAGCGCCGCAACAGCGCATGGTTGTGAAATTTTCCGGAAAAACTCGTAAACGCGAAATCTGAAATACCAAAAGCGAAATTTGGCGTATTTTTTATTGTGGATCCGGTTACCCACTACGAAAACACTACCCTCATATTTATAATGTTACACACGCACACACACACACACACGCACACTTTATAAGATACCCTGTAAAAACATTCATTGGTACGAAACTGGTTCGTTTGGGTCACATTAAAATTATGCATTATATCCTCTTCTCTTTAACGCCATGAAGCATCTTATCAAATACTTTCGCAACTAGAACTCTGAAATCTATACAAGAAAATGGGCCTTGCCATCGGAGTCGCTTTTCTTTATTCACTGCATAATATACTAGACACTCTGGGTGACTTATAACTCGAAAAAAAGTCGAAATTTTCCAATTAGTCTTAACAATCAGCTTCTTGTAAAAAAACTATCCGTACATAGTCAACAGCGATAATACGTTAGTTGTTAGCTCGATGAAGAAAGATACATCGTCCTTTTCATGCTTATATTAAGTAGGTTTTTGAGTAATATAGCTGTACATACAGCGGCTTTAATATACTTATTTACTATAAAATTGCACGAAGAGAAAATTCCTTCCCATTATTAAGTGATCTAAAACCGTTTATGAATAATAATAATAATTTGACGCTTACAAGCCGGGATGAGCTTCATAGTCACTAAGATTTGAATGTTAAATAATATTTATTTTCTTGTGGCATTTAGAATCTGTCAATATTATGAAAGAAATTGTTCCAGTGTCATAAGGTCTTAACCGGGCCATAAAGGGAGATAGTTTAATTTCATCAAGTGGACGACGTATACCCTTTATTGGGGCTTCGAAGCAATCATAGGTTCTGCCTTCCACTATCGTTTATCGTCTATTGAGAGCGAGTATTTCCAAGTGGTGAAATTAATATTCCGTAAAGAATGTTATTGCGGCTGGCATCTGGGATATGTTTTGCCTAATTAGACTGAGAATGGCATTTGTGGTTTGATCCTTTAGCAATCGCCAGATATTTGCCGAGTAATTTGCACCAATATTTATTCCAACAAACTTTTTTCACTAACTGCTTTTTTACCGCTGTGGTGGTGTTAATAGCGGTCTGTGCTATTATTCGATATATTTCTGGGTTCGAGGTTCGTATATCAGCCGAGCAAATAAAATCCAAGTCATAGAAAAGTTTTTCCTAATAGCGTCACCCCTCGGCAGCCAATGGCAAACCTCCGAGGGTATTTCTACCATGAAAAAGATTCTCATTAAATACATCTGCCGTTCGGAGTCTGCACAAAACTGTAGGTCCCTCCATGTGTGGTAGAATATAAAAGACGCACACCACAAATGGTAGGAGAAGCTCAGCCAAACACTGAGCTATGTAGTGTTTGCACGAAATTATATATTACTACTATAAAAATTTAAAATATTCAGTTCCGGATAAAAAAAAAATAGACAACCACGGAGTTTTATATATCAGTCTTATTAAAAAAGTAGAATTTCGATGCAAGGTTATTAAAATAAATAAACTCCAAACTCTGACTACAAATTTTGATCTATCTCTTTATACAAATATAGATGAACTTTTCCCGGACTCTTCTGCTTTTCAGTCATGTTTTGTCGGAAATTCTGTAACAAGGCACCTTCAGTGGCACTGGGAGATGGGAATTCTGTTCCAAGTACGTCGTACAAGTTTGAGAGTAAAATGTATAGTAAATAAATTAATGAAACCAATTTATCATTGACAATTTTCACTGTAAGTCGTCATATACAAAATAAGTAAAGGAGCAAAGAAAGTCGAAACGAAAGAAATCTTACCAGTTCTGAACCAAAAACAATTTCAAGATACTAATACTAGAGGAGTGCATTCATACATACATACATACATGTATAAATGCTAACATATATACATACACCAGCGCATACAGCCAACGTCAATTTTTACAATTTCACCCACGCATTTTTCGATGGCATTCAAATATGCATAAGAAATCGACTGTCTGCTGGTTTTCTTACAAATTTTTGTAAGCGAAAATGACAAACAAAATGTTACAATGTCAACAACAGCAACACTGACAACAACAGCAACAATGAGCGCCACACACGTCAATAGAATTTTTGCAATAAAAGCGAAAAGCATTCAAGAAGTGAATGCGTGAAGACGCTTAAGAAGCCAAAGCGACAGCCATGCAAATGTTCATCGATTCAATTTCAATTTGCATTTTTTTCGTTTAACTTTTTTTTTTTACTTTCCTTTCTTCTGCGGTAAACTAGCGAATGCAGTTGCATTGATGGGAGATCAGACATACATTTACATAAACACAAATAAATGTATATATAAATGTATATGCACTAATAAATGTCATGACTACACAAAGTTTAATCTTTTATCGTATCTGGTAAACGCACTCAAATGATTGCAAATGTGAATGCAAATGCAAATATTCAAAAATGCACTGAATGTTAGTGGTGCACGGTGTTGCAAAGTGTTTCGCAATTGCGCATCAAATTAGTTCTAATGGATGTTTATCAGAAAAATATTACGTTCTTATGAGAATAATACTTAAACAGCATTTATTGTTTGGGATAATCTGACTTATTTGAGCTTTGTGAGTAAAGAGATCCAAAGCAATTAAATACTATGATGTAATATTAAAAAGAATTGAGCATTTTTAAGATTGCTTCAATTATTTCAGCTTAGGACCAACACTTATTATTGATTTCTAATTGATTCACCAATTATATCACAACGACATATTTACAATTTGTGGTACTTTACTTTTCTTCAAATTAATTAATATTATTTTTCAAATAAAACATTGTTAATTCTCTAAGAAAAACCATAAACACCAACTCTTTAAATCGTTTAGAAAATGTACAGTGATTTAACAAAAGTACGTCATAACTACGAGCTAATTAAAAAAAAAAATTTAGAATATTTTGATCATATAGTTTTTTTGCCCATTAAATTTGAGTGTAATAAAGTGCAAGTTTCAAGTGTCTGCAAGCTGTCCCTGATTTTTGATAATTTTTTTACTGGCAGCTTCCTCCATACAACGCAAAACCGCGATTATTTTTTTGTTTATGGAAGGAATTGCGAAAGAGCGTCAGAAAGAAACCGTAAAAAATCAATGGTAATCCGTACCTGCAAGAAACTAGCACTTTTTTGCTAAAATATTTGTGAACATAGTGTAGCTCTTGATTAATTTATTCTTCACGCTAACAATTGGCGAATTTAAAGCATCCCAGCGATATCCTTGAGAGAGGGAATTGTCCTCTGCTGCATTATACTTTCAATTAGTCCCAACCTCTTTCATTTCATAGCTATGCGAAACAAAACAATGTTTGAGCTGGCGCTGTTCCTGACTTATTACACGCGAGGTCGTGAGTTTTACATGGATTCTTGGCACAGGGACAAAAAAATATATCACTTTATTTTTTCTGCTTTATACGGATAATCAAGGTATTTATTTTGTAAATTTTTGGTTTTCAACTGATGCAATTATTTTAAGATAATTTTAGTGTCTTTCATTTTCTTGGTGATATTGACTGTGCCGTACTCCCGGAGAGGCTTTATTTCGAAATCGACCAAGACTCTTGGTTATTATCAGCTATTTTATGTTGGTCCCCGATTTAGTTCAAAATAATCTTCCACATCAACTGAGATAGATTTTCCGTGTTCAAAACCACACTTTTTGAAGTCTTTGAATATTTTTTATAAAAAGTTTAGTCAAATCTCTCGAGCTGTAAAAATGTCTCTAAAGTTAATAAGAATTTACCGTAATTATGAGATCTACCAGGGGTGGACCCGAAATATCCAACTTTTTTGGAAAATTCGGAACTTTTCCCATAATCAAACACGCACTTAACAACTTGAACCATTTCCAGGTGATGTTTTCCATATACCACTTGTACAAAAAAATCATTCAATTGTGACATTGTTTCATTATTAAATTATATGCCGTAATATTAATTGATAGCGATATTACTCGATGTAACAGTTGCGCATTTATTTGTTTAAGGTTTAGTTGTAACGAAAAACGTATCTTGTGGCAAAATTGAAAGCAACGCCCAATTTGTGATTCGCATAAGAGTCTAGTTTGCTGTAGACTACCTCAGAATACGTAATGAGTTTAGGTATTAAGCTCTGAACTAGTTTTTTTTAGTGGCTAAAGGAACATATAGTACAGTAATTCTAAGGCAGCGAAGTGTATAATATATTTTGTTCACAGTTTTATTAACATGATCCGCACAAGTCGGCTTAGAATTGAGAACAAATCCAAGATTGGTAACTTTGTCAACTAGTCTAAGGGGACTAGTACCAATATGCAATGATGGAAACAAGGAGAGCTCTATTTTTTCCTTAAGCCATTTAACCATTCAAGGATGGAATACAAATCCTCATTAAGCCTACAGCTAAGGTCTTCGACCAACCCTATTCTATTGGTGAGATACAGCTGAATGTCATTCGGATTTGCGTCTATCTACTTAATAAAACAGGAGAAGAACGATAAAATGGATTGGCACTGTCAACTATGCACAGAGATATTGAAGTTACTCATGATCAGATACTGACTATTTCTGGCGAGAAAAAAAAGAAGAAAAGAAATTACTATGTAGGTGCTGTATATAAATTGGCAGTATCTGATCATCGTTTACAAAAATGTATATTATAACTGTACAATTATTATATTCATAGTACTAGTATAGAACTGACACTTAGGTCGTAACGTGATATGCGTCATGGCATTTCATTCGAAATGGCCGCTGTGGTCGAGTTGGTAGCGGTGCGTGCTATAACTTGATATGCCGGTGAGTTCGAGGTTCGAATCTCAGCCAGGGCAAGCAAAATCTTAATGATAGAAAAAGTTTTTTCTAATAGCCGTCACCCCTCGGCAGGCAATGGCAAACCTCCGAGGGTATTTCTGCCATGAAAAAGCTTCTCATTAAATACATCTGCCGTTCGGAGTCGGCACAAAACTATAGGTCCCTCCATTTGTGATATAATATAAAGACGCACACTACAAATGGTAGGAGAAGCTCGGCCAAACACTGAGCTATGTATATAGTGTACGCGCCAAAATTATATTATTATATATATATTTCATTCGAATTAATCTAAATTCATTGAAAGTATTCAATAATTGTATTATCTACTGTGTATGTATGTTTTCAATAAGTTTTTGTAAATGAAATCGGACACACAAGAAGTCATGCACCACAAATATGATATGTATGTAAGTAACAAGTAAAGCTGTTTGAACCGAAACTGAAGCAATAAACTATCAAGTGAATTCAACATATTGTAAAACATTATCTTCATAGTTAGTCTTGTAAATGGTCTATTGAAGATTTATACTCCAAAGTATCTTTATTTTAATATTTCCCTTTTTGGTGAATAATTATATCAACTAACGTTTCAGGAATTATAACTACCAAGTTATTATTTAATTATTCGGATGGGGTTTCAGGAGTTTTAGGTTAAATTTTTTTTTTTTGCGGGAAATATATCGGTTTGCATGTTATTTATCCTAGAAAATATAATTTTTTTCTTCCACCAATTGCTGTTTTTATGTTATTTGCAGGTCAATCCATCTGCTGACAGCTCAGGATCGTTGCGTCTCGAGTAAATATTAGTTTTCTATTAATTTATATAAGGCTATTTAGATTAAATTAAGAAAACTTTTGAAACATTTATTTAAAGGCAGATCTAACAGGTAACCGCAGTAGAGAAACTGCAACCCTGCCATAATTTTAGATATATCTTAATTGTCAAACAATAACTCTCAAATCAAACTGCTGTAAATAAAAATTGACAAATGTAAAAAATCAAATATAAATTGTTTAGTTGCGATCAGTTTGAATTTGTATTGATGATTTTTTAATCTTGTCTGATCTACTAATTGTTGATGCAAATAAACTATTTTTTATTTCACCTTTGCCCGACATTTCAGACAAGCCTAATAAATTTTCAATATAAATTGTTTAATTTATTAATTTTTAACGTTAAGGTTGATCGGTTTATTGGGAAAATGTTTAGGAAAAAACAACAATCCGCAGAATCAAAGAAGAAAGAAGGAAATGTGGTGATTTCCGAAATAGTATTATAACTTCTACCGTTTTAAGTATTGTGGTTTTTTCCTAATAATTTTCCTAATAAACCGATCGGCCTTAAGCTTAAAAATTATTAAATAAGGTATTTATATGGCCAAACAATAACAAATAAAATAAATTGTTTAAGCTTATTTTAGAAATTATTTTTTCCAATTGGCAGTTTGTTATCGTCATCGGTAAAAATATATATTTGAAACTATGTTTGCAGGCCTGCAGTTGTAAAAAATAAATTCAATATCTACAATTTTTAGGCAAACTTACAGTACTCAAATGAAGTCATTGGACTTGCGTGTTGTTGTCATTACTTCTCGCATGCAACTTCAATGAAGTCAATGACCATGTTTGCTGGTACTCGCACTCGAAATCACTGTGGCACAATAATGTTTTCATGTACATAGCTTTCATTCGATATTTTGATTCTCCGTAGTTGTTGTTGCTTGCAATTGTTGTTATTTACCTCCGAACAGGCTCCTGTACAGCAGCCAAGTTCATTCTCTGCTCGCACCGAAATTCTCGAATCTTGTTGTTGTCGAATGCAATGAGTATGCAATCAATGTTAAAACTTGCCTGTTGTCAAAGTTGAATGCAATGTTTTTACATTGCCTCTGTTGTTGTTGTTGTTGCATTACGTTGTCTATGTTATTGTACGACAGCCGCTGTTGTTGATGACTTTAATATGTTGACAATGACAGATATAAAAACAAGAAAATTTACTTACAAAAGAAAGTCCTAGCGCAAACAACAATAGCTAACATAGCAATTTGTTTGTCAGTTTGACAAGTTGCACAAGGACGGGCAAGCATTTGTATGTGCGTGTATGTATGTATTCAGAGATATACAAACATTCCTACTTAAATTCGAACAGGCGCATATGTGCTCACCTTTGCTGTTAGCTGAGTGCCGCTGTATCCTCATACCCCCTAAACCCCCATCTCCCTCACCCTACTCCACCAAAACATTGTATTTCGTTTATGGCCATTCAAGATTCCACTCTACTTCTCATCCATCCACCCGAGTACGCTCAGGGGCACGTACAACAAGTTACTTGTTCATAAACAATGCTGGCGCGTTTGCTGTTTGGTAGCGCCCTGAGCATCCCTTGAGTGCATAAAATAGATCGGCACACTCGTCGTAGATTAACCGAAAATGGTAAAATAAATCGAAGGGCGGAACTAATTTCGTAACGACTCGAAATAGGCGGACATTCGAACAAAACGAGACAATCAACGAACGTGTGAGAACACAAACTAAGTAGAACTGAAAACCCCATTCTCGTCAATGGCAACAATGGTGGAACAACAAGCGTAAAAATAGTCAAAAAGTTATCCTGCAGTAGTCGAGCGTAAGCAAAGGACAATTTCACAAGAAAAAAAATTGCGCTACAAACATCGACTGACAACAGCAAAGAAAATCGATAGCAGCACTAAATATTGGTATTAGAAGGAGATTTGGTCAGTAAAGCTAGGCAATGAATGCTTGAAATTATCGCATAAATGAGTTTGATGCGCCACCGAAGAGTCAAGCGCATCATGTGCGTGTGTGTGAATGTGTGAGTGCATGTGTGCGTGTCGAGTGCCTGAAACGGCACCCCAAATCGGGCAAGTTCACGACAAATGGACTATTGAAAGCGCTTTGAGGCATTCAATGGTACGGAAATTACGTATAACGATTGCCTAAAATAATGATTGGACAGAAGCAAGAATTTTTTACTGAATGCAAAGTATTAGTGTTGCCATATTTTTTTAAAACTAAAGTTTGTGTGTATAACGCTTATAGTATTTAGATAATCCTTTCTGAAAAAATTAATGAACAGTAATATTTCAACAAGTCTTGCATATTTGCAGCAACAAATTTTTTGTAAAAAATTTAAAAATTGCAGTTAAAAATTTGTATTTTCATGATTCAAGAGGAAAAATATTTTAGTAGTATTTTCTTCCATTTACATTAAAATTCAAAAATTTTTCTTTCATTTCTTATTTTTATTGCAGATATATTTATTATTATTATTAAGAGTTTTATTTTTATTATATGTTACTATAATTATAATCCATTTAAAATTGATAATAAATGAATGAATTTTGAGTTTACACTGCTGGTTTAAAATGCAATTTATCACAGGCCTTAAACTTGTGTTAGAAGAGATTTGCAAAAACTATGACAAAAGCTCGAAAGAGTAGCGTAAAAAATAAATTTAAATAGTTCTTAACAAACTTTTAAACAGTTCGTAAATAGTACAATTTCGATATTTTTCATTTTTGTTTCTGCAAAAATTTTTCTCTACCATTAAGGTGTGAAAGAAATATTTTTCGGTCATTTCAATTTTGCTCTAAAAATCGCATTTTCTCGACTTTGAAAAAATCTTTTTTTTTTTATTTATATAACTTCTCTAAAAATTTACCGATTGCGATAATTGAACTAGCAAAATGTTCGTAATTAGTTAAACATTAATAAGCATTGTATCCCATAAACGAAAAGATTTGGCTTACAGTCGCTTGGCCGAAATACATTTCAAAGTGTCTTCTTTTTAATGTGAAAAATAAAAAAAAAACACTCTTTTCGAGAAATTCAATTTTAAAGATAAACCTTTTTTGATTTTTCCGAAAAAAAATTTTTGGACATTAGTTGGCATTTTTTTTCTTTGCATATTAATGTTTAAATAATTGCTAGTTCAATAATCGAAATCGGTCAGTTTTTAAAAGATTTTTTCAAAGACGAGAAATACGATTTTTAGAGCAAAATTGAAATCGACGAAAAATCTCTTAAAAAATCATTATTTTCATCAAGAAACAACATATTCGAGTTTCATGGAGAAAAAAAAAACATGACCCGAATGATGCGGTTTGTCTTGAAATGGAAATGCTCTATAATTATTATTGTTGTTACGCGAGACAGCACTGCTGCCTTAAAATCTATATTGGCTCCTACTTGAATTAAAGAAAAACTTGTTAAATAGAAAAACTCGTTTAAAAATTTACAGTTTAGTGAAATCGTTAAATAAGCATCGGAGTTAAACGATGGTTTTTTTTTTCAATTCTGATTAAATACTGAACAAGCCTACTGTATATATGTTTTATTCCGTCTGGCAACACTATATACCGCAAATCAAATCGAGTGTGAGTTGTCATGCAATTTGCGTGATTTCAGCAAAGTCAAAGCACTGCAAATTGTCGCACACATTCAAAACTGACCACTGCACCTTACGAGCACACGAATATCCTCAAATATAGACAACACGATAGACAGCAAAATAACTTTTATTACTCCCCCAAATTTTTTCACTTTTCTTTATACCCATCTTAGCTACACCGCACAAAAGCTATCCCACAACTAAACGGCACTGATTTATGTCACTTGTCTTCGACATTCTGGCTCATCGACTGTTGTGGTTTTATGATTGGAATTGCGACGTTTTTAATGCGAACAGAGGCAGAGGGGACGCTAACCGGAGATTTAACTACTCAAGCATGTACACACTTACACACAAACAAGTATTTATCAGACAGTTTCCGTAAATGCGAGAAGAAATGTATTATCGCTTGTGGTTATGTATGCTTTACTCGTATTTGGCATAATTTTTGTTGATTAAGTTCACATATATTTATGTAGATATGTATGTATATATGATGTTTTTGTTATTGTTATTGTAAGCTGATTAGTTAGTGTCACTGACCGCCTTCCTGCACAAGCGACAGTGGCAAGTAATGAGGCTGCTGGTAATTATTTCGTTGCTTGGCATTTGTACTCACACACTCTATAGCCTTGCCACCTTTACGACTTCTAAACAGAATTTATTACGTTTTAATATTGATTGAAATTTTACAAGCTTTTTGGATTGTTAGAAAACCGACAGGTAATCAGTAGAATTAATTAGTCAATTAGATTCAGCGGCAATTATGTTGGATTAGTAGTTTGTTGCTAATTCGTGCGCAATGAACAGTTTGAACGTCAATAGCTTCAATGTAAACATGAGTGAACTTATGTTGATTGCTTGTTAGTTAGTTTGATTGTAAATTATTGTATGATTTTAATTTATTTATCCTATTGGTGGACATTTTTTTGTTATTTCCGGGAGCGATATTGTGAGTTGAGAAAGATAGCGCGACACATTTTCCATTAAAAGAAAAATGTGACTGAAATGCGAGTGTGACAAGAGCTTGAGATGAGAGCTGACAGAAAGAGTGTTCTTAAGTTATTTCAGATAATGCGAAAGCTTACGGAAGAATTTCGAACCTTGGAAAATTCCTGTAAAAACTACTACGGCGACCTGATAACTTACATCAGTGGAAACAGCGACCACTTTTTAGATGAAGATGAGCCCCAGCTGAAAATGGTGGAATGTAACTCTCTAAGCAGTTTTATATGAAATGCGGTTTTAGACAGAGATACTCTTTATTGTCCGAAAACTTTACGTGAGGGATAATCAAAGGGTCTCCTTTCACCAAAAAATGTATTCAGCGCATTCGTACCGGAACACTCACATCACTGTTAACAATTACTACTTAAAAAAGTAAAAAATCCAACAAAGAATCTATCCTGCTAAGAAGTACTACTTCGGACTGAGTAGGAAATTGGGCAGTCAAGGCCTCTCTCGAAAGACAGAAACCACTCTCGGCAAGTCTCTCTTTACGTCAGTCCTATTGTATGCCGCAGAAGCATGGTTGTTGAAGACATTGAATGAGAAGGCTCTTGGAGTGTTCGAGAGAAAGTTTTTTCGAAACATTTTTGAACCTTTTATGCTCTGGCGATGCCAAATACCGCCTTTGATTTATTGATGAGCTACACAAGCTTTACAGGCGCATCGACACAAGTACTACTGTCATACTCATACCATACGAATGGATATATTTCTTTAGCAATAACGCTGATAGTGGAAGTGGTAGTAAAATCGAATACTAACATTCTTCGTATAAGGTTTTTTTTTTTATTTGGCGACAGTTAGAGAGATACAGTTAATTATGATAGGTACTAGCATGAGCAGAGTCTTTCCGCATAGAGCGTGTAAGAGATATTTTTTTAGTTAACAAAATACACACCACTGCCTACAAAAATTATAAAATACAATTTATATAAGAACGATCACGAGCATACATTTATGAATTTACACGCGAACGATACACAAATTTTACACGTTCTGGTTCGAGAACGAGAACAAGAAAAGAAATCAACTTCGTTTGAGTTCGCGTATGTTCGGTAGAAAAAATTGTGTAATTGTACGAGTATTTTAACAACTACCTTGGATAGTGCTGAAACCATTTATTTGAACGAATTTTGACACTCCCTTATAAAGGGTTTTTTTACGTAGTAAAGAAAACGAGTTAAATTTTTTTCCCTTTCCTAAAAAGTAAATAATTAGTAGTAAAATGTTATCGATTTTGTTAACTAGAAATTTCAAAGGCATTTCAATAAAATTAAGAAATACAATAGCTACGCTTACAAAATATAATTATGTACTTATTGGTAAATTTTTTTTTTTAATTTTTGACCAGCGAATAAAAATTCAATTTGCCCCATGACAAATAATTTCGATTGAGCATAAAACATTATCTTGAAATATTTAAGTAATTTATTCGCTTTATTCCTTTTATTTACATACTTTATGATATCAGCTCGTTAAGGTCAGCGTCACGGTTTGTCACGGAGGGGCAGGGGGTCTACAGCTGCGTCACGTGACACATAATTCTATATTAAGAAAAAAAGTACATACATATGTTATCTGTTGTTGCTTTCGGTACAGCGAATGTCAAAACCAACCAACAAACAAATGGTTCTGACATTTGCTGTACCACGGCGATAGAAAAAACAAATCAATCAGCTGTTTACTAAAGCCATTTTACTAAATTCGCCTTGGTTATATCTGTAAGAAACGCTATGGACAAAAATAAAACATTTCAAGACTTCGCTTCTGCATTCAAGAAAGCAAGCATTTTTATTTATCCCATTACCCTTTCATTAGAAGCGTCAAGCAATTATGGAAGGGGGTTCCAAGCAAGCGTCACGGTTTGTCAAGCAGGGGGGAGGGGGTCAAAAAAGGGAGAAATTTGCATCACGTAATAAGTATATGGCCCCTATTACAAGAAAAATTAATCAAACTTCATAACTCAAAAATTTAGTTCTTACAAATTCATGTTTTTGGATGATTCTCACATTATGTCACTTATTTAAAATTTAATTAAACCTATTTCTTTTAGAAAGTATAAAACATTCCACTCCGTCACATCGAATTTACATACATATTTATATCCATGCGAAAAACATTAAATAGAAAAGCGCGTCATTTATACACATTTACATAAAATATTTACGATACGGGGTCAGTCTTGTAATTAGAAAAAATGATGTCTTTAAAAGCCGGATTTGAACAAACCGTTTACGCGGACAAAAAAAAAACAAAAATTGTTGCCTGTTAGTTTTTGGTATTAAAAAGTTTTCAGGTTACTACTATTTTTATTTTTAAGAAGCAACACTTTTTGGATGCTAAGGGAGCCGTTTGACAAAAAATAAGGCCGTTGGTTAATTCGAAGAAGAGACTTCCTAAGGTACATATGTACATATATTGCATGAGATATATCATAAAAAGTGAAATTAAACCAAAGTTTTCTTTCACAACGAAAAGCAATGCATAAATCTTCCGGCGGCCAGCCATTACGTAAATACAAACCGAAGATAGTTTTCCAATTAAATATTTTTCAATAACGAGAAGCTATTGCAATTCAATTTTCTGTGGTTTTTATGAATCTTTAAAATAAATAGCAAAATAAGCAACTTGCAATAAATTTTGCCACAACAATGCAATAAATCAAAAAGAGCGACACTAATAAATGCATTGGAAATTTAATAAAAAATTCTTCATAAATAACGAATAAGTAACATATGTATGTACAAACAAATATTTATGTATGTATGTATGTACGAATTTCAATTGGATATTTGAAAAATGTCTACACAACGCACAAAAACCTTGCACCACTGTCAACACCCTCCATCCAGTGCAAGGCAGGTGAGTGCAATAACAACAACATATGGCAACAAGCAAACAATTGTACGCGTTTACATGCGAATGAATGAATGAACGAATGCATAAATGAAATGTCATAAATAATTCAAATACGAGTATGTATGAGGGAAAGAAATGCTTATTGAAAAGTCATAAATCTTCGAAGTTGCGTTTGTACATATGTATGTATGTGCGTGCTCTGTGTATGTTTGCAACTGGTTGAGTGTGTGTGTGTGTGTGTGTGTGTTAAGTAAACCACAAGTTTATACAAATCCAAGAAGCATACTATAAATAAAGACATAAGCAAGCTAGAGCAATACGTTGATAATATATGGCAATGCAGCGATTACAATAGCAACATCAATTGTTGCACAATCAAAGCAATAACAATTTTCAAACACCAATAATAACAAGTGCAATAACGACAAACATATCCAACTACAACTACAACGAGTGCACTAACAAAATCAATGTCAGATGGGCTGGCTGCTGAGGTGACTCGAGCTTTGCTCAGTTCAGCTGAGCTGTGTCGATGTTTAGCGCTTGCAACAGTCGAAAGTTGCATATGTTAGCAGATGAGAGCAGAGCACCCGACAACTTGCTTTGAAATATGAAAATCAGTTAAGCTTTTTTTATTTTTTCCTTTAATACATCCATACAAACATTCATATTTCTTGTTTTATTGCACTTAAAGGCAATGTCACTTGAAAGCAAGGATCCAGCGTCTGGCGTTTGTTAGGATAGCAAGAGACAAGGAGAGAGAGAGAAAGGGATTTAGAGAGTGGAGGTATGTTTGTTAGTGTAGTTGCTGCATCTATTGCCTGTGGCCAGTGTTGCCATTTAAGCTATTTTGTAGCTGGATTTGGCTATCATTGCTGTGATAAGCTAAACACTCCTTTCGCAATTTATAGCACAAGCACCTTTTGTCATATTTGGACAATTAATTTATTTTTCCTCCAATTAATTCAATTTATTTTTCAATTAAAACATCGTTAATTTTCTAGCAAAAAACATTTTAAAAAAGTTTATGAAAAACGTTAAAAATATTTATCATAATTTCATTAAAGTTTCGAACTTTAAAAAATAATTCGATTTTTTTTGGGTATGCAGATATATAGCTTATTTAATTTTAAGAAAGCAAAATGTAAGTCTCTTATGACTACGAGTTACTACCGATTTTGACATTTTTTTTACTGAAACTTGCAAGTTCTTCCTTTTCAAATATAATCGCCGTTTTGCGTTGTAGGGGATAAACTGCTACTAAAAAAATTGTCCAAAACCTGAGAGACACTTTTGCACACTAAAATTAAATGATCCAAAAACCTCTATACTCCAAGGCACATTGAGCAGATTGCAGAATTGAAGAAAATGCAGCCATAGGGCATATTTTTTGTTTGTTGTGGTCCATCACCCGTCAAAATCAAAAATAATCAAATTTGACGATTTTGATAATTCTTAATGTAAACAAAATGTCACGTTTGTACATTTTGCTAAAAAAAAATATTTTTTTTCAACGCAAACAGTGCCAGACGCATCATACGAGTACTACAACGGATCCTCAGGTAACAAAATTCGAGCAAAGCTCACGAGGTATGCCATCAAAATGTCAGAGCGCACCCAACTGTTTGCCGAAAACGGCATACCCAAGCTCTGTTCGAATTGAATATTAAAAACAAGATCAGAACCTTTCCAGTCTTTTATAGCTCAGTGTTTCGCCGAGCTTCTCCTACCAGTTGTGGTGTGCGCCTTTATATTCTACCACCAAATGGAGGGACCTACAATTTTGCGCCGACTCCGAACGCCAGTTGTTATTTAATGTTTCTCCTTTTTAAAGAAACGTGTGTTTAGCTATTTTTAAGGAAAACTATTTTTAGAAATTTTTCGCCTTTTTTCCGAAAAATTTTGCTTCAAAATTTTGTGGCAACACCGCCGCTCCTGAAGCACTTCGATTCCAAGCACACACACACGCCCAACTCAATGTCATTGTCGGCTATTATTACTGTTGTTATTGCAATCTATGTATTGCTTTCATTGCTTGTGCGTATTAATATTGTTGCTGGCGTTTGGTTTTGTGTGCGGCCCGGCTTGTGTTGCTTATGGCATTGTGCTTGCCACACAATCACCAGTTTAGTTGCAGCCATGCGGCGATCAATTGCAAGTGCAACACATTTGCATACCATTCAAGCTGGCAAGTGTGAATGCGCGTGTGTGTGTGCATAAATATCCATCTGTCAAATGTCAACAATTTAAGCAAAACTTTTCAATTTATTATTGCTAGAAATGTTTTATATTACGTGTAGTGTGTGTGTGTGTGTGCAACATGTCACGCAAGCAAGTTCTTGCAACTGAAAATTACTTTTGGTTTAACAACAATTTCTTCTTTTTCATTCCACCCTTTCAACATTTATAACGCGTGTATACTCAATAACCTTTCTAAACATGCTTTGTATTCGTTTGGGATATATTTATTGAACAGTTTAAACGAGAGTTGTATACGTTGCCATGTGTGGCAAGAAAAAAATTTCAATCCTAATTGCTTAAAATTAGTTGCACCAGGTTAGCGATTAAGGGTGTGTCATCTAAATAGAATATCGAGTGGATTGTGTGTCTAGTGCAATTTGAATGGGCTTGCCTTGCTTGATGAGGAACCTTATTACGCAGCGATACTCGAGCTGAAGTTTTTAGAAGTCTTTGGGTGTAGCTGCGGAATTAAATCAAGCAGACAGTGTCACATTATATTGTTAAAACACTTTACATTTATTATTGTAAAAATCACGCTGAGCGATTTTAATAGTAGCAATTAAGTAATTTATCATCAAGCTTAAGACCCAGTTCAATAAAACTGAGCCACAATAAGAAATCTACATATACAAATATATATCGTATATAACAGTGTTCACACTTTTTTTAAATATGTTGCCGTAGTTATGATTTTTTTTTAATAATAATAATACAAATCTGAAGTTGCCCTCCTCACCCGTCCAACCGACACGAGCGATACGGTCTGAATGAATTTTTTCCGTACCCAGCCGTCCAATGCTTAGCAAAGGGTCGAAATTAAAAACTGCTTAGCTACTGAGTAAAAAATCTATTGTCGCATGCAAAGTAAGAACAAATTTTAATTTAATTAAGATGTACAATACAGCTTTCCGTATGCCAATCTACCAATTAAAATTGATCTGGATCATAATGGAAACTTTGAATCACAAGACATCATTTTTTAACACTTTATTGATTCGAAAAATATTTTAGTCAAATTTTTATATAGCAGCGTAGATATATTTGTATTAAATATTTAGAAAGAATTTTTTACATATTTATATTGAATATTATTTTAAACGAAAGAAAAATTTTCTTTTTAAAATCCATCAAGTTTTGGTTGTCTAAATTATTTTTTTTTCTTTTTTTTTTTCTAAAATTGCATTAAGCTACCGACGCTTCCTAAGGTATGTGAACAAGCAATCTAAAATATCATTTACACAAGAAAGTTGGGCGTGGTCATTTGATCAACTTTAATATTAAAATGGCAATATATATTTCCGTATTTATTATTTTCAATTATATCGTGTCTTTTATAAAGAATGCATGAATTCAATTAAAAAGCGTTCCTTTCTTTTTAAGAATTAAAAAACTGAATTTTATAGCCCTTGCGATTCTGGTATATAAAAGTACTATTGGCTAAAAATTACCGCTGACTACTGATAACAATTTTGTATCATTAGTTCATATAGAATAAACATTTTTTTTTCATAAGTAAAGAAGTCCTTGACATTAAAAGTCATTGTTGAATAGTTGGGCACAGTTCACAACTAAAACGCTACATATGATTTATTAAAAATAACATTAAAAGATCTTTCGTAAGAAGTTCAGGTGATTTGAGGCAAAATATTTCTTCCAAAAATATACTTATGTAGATAGACTAAAAGGCTAGCTAACTTATTCAAGAGCCTACAGACAAAACACAAAAAAACATTAGAGCAAATATTAGTTTAGATAAATTTAAAATTGCATGACTGAAATCGATGTAGTCCGATTTCAACAATTTCAAATCACTTTGCTTTGCTTCTTATGAATAAACATTTAATACATGTTATTAAGTTTAATTTAGAAACAAAAAAAAATATTTAAAAAGAAATGTATGAAAATCGAAAATAGAAAAAAAATTTACTAACATTTTCAGTCGCTCCGATACGAGTAACGACCAGTTAAAACTAGATAATTTATTGAAATTCTGAGTACTTTTTTCTACTCGATTTCTTCAAACAAGTACTCAGTTGGGTAGAGAGTATGCGTTTAAAAATTCTACATGCTCTACCACTATTTTCAGAATTTTGAAGCATATACATACATATATGACTAAGAAGATATTGTTCCTTGTGCAACGTAAACCACACAACAGCATTATGAAAGCAAATATGAAAAACTTCTTATAATGTCTGAAATTGTTATTAAAATAAACCTAGCAATTGTATTTAAAATCAGCAAAAATTATAAATAAAATATTGTTTTAGATTTTCAATTTAATAATTTTGTATATTCACATTAAGACCTTTCATTTAATATGTACTTCATCTCTGTAGCATTTGTTGTTTAGTCTAGCTAAGCGCCTCTTTTCAAAAAATATATATGTATATATCGATTATTTACAAACATACACATATGTATACATACATATTGATTTCATATCAATTTTAAGGAATTTTAATAGATGTAAGTATCGAGTATTTCTCTCCGATATTTCTGTAGCATTGATAGTTGTCTTTGATATTTTAAAAGATTACAAACTAGTTCCCATGGAACTAGCAAGCGACAGGTATATTTTTGATCGATATCTATCAAATTTCCACCTTGTGCGACATCGCCAAGTTAAAAAAAAAATTGGTTGATTTTATAGAATGCAGATAGTCTAATGCGCATTAATATAGACTTAATTTTTTCTCGTTTGATCTATAGATTATAAACGGTTTTTTTGGCTTAAGCATTGATGGATTTGCACTCTCACAGATGCATTTAGTTATAGCGCCCCTGCCGGAAAAAAGCAGACAGTCTGAAAAATAAACCCACCCAAGTAGGTGGATATCAACTGCTTTGAAACAAATTCAGCTTGCGAATTATTCCTTTATTTAATTCATCGTAATAAAAACATTTTATTGCAGTAGGGAAAAAGTTATTTTGATGTTTTTTCAGTCAATTATATTTGAATGTAGTTGAAATCAAATTCAGAGTCCTAGGACATCGCCATAATCATGAAGTTAGTTGATTACAAGAAAATAGGACGAATTTAAGACACTTGTAGTTGAAAGAAAAGTACTTTTTAAATTGCTTTTAAAGTAATTTCATTTACGACAGGTACAGAGAAAAACGTGTATGTGTGTGTGTGCATGCCCTTTGGCCAGCTTAACAAGCTTTTAATCTGGAATTATCACAAATTTGCAATGCAATATTTGCAACTGATTTGTGTGCAAACTTATCACGTTATCTGATCTAAGTGCAATAAATTTCTCAAACAACAACAATAGCTTGCTTGACGGAGATTTCCTAATACTCTTACATAAACACATACTTGCTTGCATTGTTCGGTTGGCATTGTATTTGTGTATGTATGAGTATACATTTTATTTGTGAATAATAATAATGCACACTGTTATTGCTGTTGTTGTTTAATTACTTGTAAAATATAATAATTACATTGTGTCATCGCATCATATATCCATCTACATTCTGTTCAATTTCGTTGCAGTTTACAATATATTATTTTCTTAACATCTCAAAATGTTTGTCTATTTTAATAAACCATCGTTTTCCACGTTGTCATATTTGTCTACACATTTTCATATGTGACTACTTGTTAGAACAAGAATTTGTGGTTACTGGTTTCACATGCATCGCTCTCTCTCTCTCTCTCCCTCTCTCTTGATGTATCAATTTACTTTCGTGCAATTAAACTTCATTTACAAAATCGCCTAGATTTGCATTCACACATTTATAAATATATGGATGTAAGTATTTGTGTGCGCTGTTTAAGGAGAATAAGTGTTAACTATTCTTATCATAGAATTGTGGCTTTATCTGTTGACCTCAGCATTGTGGCAAGAGTCAACAAGCAATAAGTTCTGCTGTAATTTAGTAAATTATCAAAATAATCAGTTATTTAAGCATGTCCAGTGGCCGATGCATCAATTTGCGATAATTCTTGATATTTGGATTACATCATTAAATCATAAAATATCAAATATTTCATAGTTGCTATACTTTTTTCTTAAGGGTTTGTAATTAAGAGAAATTTGAGTGTAGTTATTGTAAAATTTGCGGTCTAAAAGCACGGAGAAAATTGTGTTAGAAGTGAACATAAACACATACTTCCTTATTTTTAAATAAAAATTGTGCTTTTCACTGAAATTATTTATTAAAATAATAGTTCTAAACTAAAAACATAGTTTCGATTTGTATTATTGTGAGTATATTATTTGTAATGTAATATTTATTATTTAAATTAATTTTTTTGTTAATACGAATTTTTTATTTATATAAATTCTATGCGAAAATTTAATATAACTGAACATACATATATGTAAGAGCTCGCAAATACATACATTTCGGTTTATATGTTGTTTTTCGAAACATCATCAATCAGTATTAGGAGTGTCAATCCCGGAATTTCGGGATCCCGAGATCCCGGTCTTTTTAACTCTCGAATATTCCTGGAATAGTATATTCAAATCTCGGGATTGTTGAAAAAGATTAAAAATTTGAATTTAAAAAATTTGTATCATACGATCTTTCGTTCAAGGGCATTTTTGTAACACTTTTCACCCTTGAAGCCTTACATGCTCGCATCATGGACTTATTTAAATGCGGCATCGCTTTAAATTATATGCTGAGGAAATAAAAATAAAGAAATCTACTTTGAGTAATACATTTTTTAATAAAGTCGTTTCAAGAATCAAACAACAGAGGACAATCTTGTCAGATGTGTACACTTTTCAATTAATCCACATAAGTTGTAAAATCTTAATTTGACTTTCTGAAGCTTCTAATTTTACTGACATTATAAATGAGCTGGAGAATGTCCTCCTTGAGTAGTAAATGAGCTTTACTATGAAAACGATATTAAAAACACTAACGAGGAGGTGGTTGAGGTGGATAAAGCAGTAGACTCAAAGATAAATTGCATCAAGTTTTAACGACGGAGTGTCCACCAATAGAATGGCACACAATTTATATGCAAAAAATTTAAGTCCAGATTAGACGATAACATACATTAATGTTATAATTTCTTTAAAATCCATTTAAATCAAAAGAAGCAATAATTCTGCCTCGTTTTAAATGGAATGGGTGATGAATCTAAGTTTTACTTGATTTTTATATTATATTTACTGTCCGATTTAGATTATCAAACATATAAAAATGTTCAAGAGCGTATATTTCGTCAATAACATGTTTTATATAAATAATTAAGCAAGGAAAAACCGTTGAATTATTTATTAGAATACATAAAACTTGGTAAATTTCAATTTTGAATATATTATTTTAGTCTAGTCTCTAAAAAAAGTCACTAAATTGTGACACGGTGAAGAGCAAAAATAATCTCATATTTTGAAACTAGAGTCCGTACCAAGTTACTGAATTCGAGCGTAAGTATCGTTCATTTTCATAGTTGTGTATTCAAAATTTATAAGAATTTACCAGAGAAGTTCTATTGCAAAAATAACAAATGCAACACTGCCTTCTAATACTTTGTTTTTTTCCAAAATTACACTTAGAAACTTTCAATAATTTCCAAGGATTTCAAAAGAAATTTGTGTGAATATTGATGCAAAGCCAAAAGCACAAACATAACATAGTACATGAGAGAGAAAAGAAGGTGGCATTAATTTATTAACATATTCCTAAGATCACTCAATACCAATTATTCCGAAGAGGGGACCTCAGATAGCGCAGATTCACTGGAGAAACTTATTAATATTCCTCCTTCAAGATGCGAGCGAAGCAAACAATATTAGCATATTCACAAAAAACCGCTTTCTATTTATGAATCTCCGAATCCGGACGTACTCACTTCGATCATCTAACAAAAACTGAAGCAACTAGCCTTTTCCTTGATGAGCAGGGTCTCCAAAGCCAGTTTCTTTCTACGATATATTCCACAAAGCTGATGTAAGCTCAAGGTTGTAATCATCACTAAGGCCGGACGAAGAGCACGTCTTTTGTCTTTTATGCTCAAGCTGATGGAAAGTTTGAACGTCCTTCTACTAGAACTCAACAAATGCAGAGTAAAAGTAGTGCCCTATGTTTTCAATGTTGTGTTGGCAGTGTTTACGATAAGTGAGATCCTGACAGGCGTCTTATCAAATCTACACTCTTGGGTCAAGAAAAATGTGCCTGAATTTGAAACCATTGACAAAGACCATGTTTCGTTTCATTTTTAATCAAGAAACTGGGTGGCGTTTAACTGGGGTAATGTGTAGGTGCTTATTTTAAAAAAAATTGTAAAGTTATAAATACTTAAAAATAAAAAAAACAGGAACGAAAATTTACCGAAAAAACAAAATAAATTAATTTAAACGCTCACATAATTTAAAAAAAAAACACAAAAAAAATAGTCTTTTATTGGCGCAGTGTAATGGGCATTTGTATATGCAAAGATTTACAAAAACAAAAAATATGTGTGGAGTGCCAAGCTTTTTCTATTTTTTAACACATTAAAAGAATCTCATTTCACTTAGCAGTGTATTAACCGACGTTGAGATTTCATCTAAAACGCTTAAGTTGAAAGTGCACATACTCAAATACAGTTTGTATCATATCAGTGAAATTCAAAATCTTAATTGCGCAATAAAACGCTGCGTCACATCCACACATCATTTGATTAATCCCGAACAGTAAAGCAAACAAATCAACTCCAAGACACAAATATTTTATAGCTGAAACGAACAATGAAAGTTCTTAGAGGGGATAAATTTGAATGACAGGTGGAATAAGAAAATTGTATTTAAGCACTCAAAGGGCACTTCTTGCCTACAATCGCCGCCAAAGGGTGAGTGGGCAATGAAACTGATTGTCGGATAGGTACACAAATAATTTTTGGGGGTGAAATGAGTATCGGAAGTGCTTAAAAATTTATAAATGCAAAAAGCTTTTGAGCATTTAAGCGTTTGTAGTGTGTGGCAGGGGAGCAGGCAGACTTCGAAACTGAGGTAAATACTGATTTGAGTTAGATGAAAAATGGAGATGGGGATGGGGTAAGTGGTTGCTCTTCCACTTTAGTATATTCTCCCATGGGAATTGGACTTCGAATTGCCATGCTTACGCGACTATTCGACTGTGAAAATGAACGCGATGTGCAACAGATGGGGTTGTGTATGAAATTTTTTTTTTAAAGAAAGTCATCCTTTTCTGCCTTGTCGGTTAATGTTTAATTGTTTATTGGAAAACGTTGTGAAATTCGATTTTTCCTTGGATGGCGAAAATGTAAATATTCATTCAATGCATCTGCATTTTAGTTATATATGTATGTACATACTAGGGATGTCAATTTTGGGTATTTTGTTGACAGCGGGTTTTTCAAGATCTAAAAACGAAATCCCGAACACTCCCGGCATTCCGAATTTCATGAAGTACTCGTAATTTTTAATTTACCAATGTAACACGTCTGTAATCGTTTTACTATAGAAGTATACAAAATTACATTAATATAACAAAGCAGAACGATTTGTTGTAATTGACATAAGTATTTATTGGTATTTTCAAGAAATAAGGAAATAAACGTAAAATTTGACACACATACAAAATAATGTACATATGCTTCAAGTAGATATTTGGTATAGAGGCAAATGTAAGGAAAAATTATGTTTATTCACTGTTTGAGACCAGTATTATATATCAGGCCCGTGGGCAAATTAACGAAAATGAAAAGAAGTGCATCGTATTCATCAAATTTTATTTGTAAATGAAATTTCAATACAGAAACACTCCCCTCCCCTCCCCGTGGCCTGATTCCAGCACACGGCCCTGTTACATATTAATATATTACCATTCAGTAGAAAAAGAGATACATAAATTAAAAATTAAATGCATCCCCCATTCCATTTTGAGCGAGGCAGAATTATTCCTTAAGTTTGTTATCCTCCAACCTGGACCTAAAATTATTGCATTTTAAATCTGCAGTAGAGAAGCATTAGATTGTCGATACAAAGTTAAATACCCTCCTTCTTTTGAACATAGCATTTATCGCCTCATTACAAAAACTTTCAATTTCTTTTACCAAGCCTTCTGATAAATTGTATGCCTTTCGATTATTGGACAATTGCGAGCTGCTCATTAAAACTTGATACAAATTATCTTTAAGACTTTCCGCCTTATCCACTTCAGGCACCTCGTTGTTAGTTCTATTAACATCGCATAAATAATGAGACTCATGTTCTACTCTAGTGGAATATTCCCCAGCTCATTTATAATGGCAAGGATAAAACAAAGACTTAAGTGAGTTAAAAAGCTGTGTTATTTTGAACTTTCTAAAGGCTTTGTTTTGCCCTTGAAAGGGGAATTTTAAAGAATGATACAAAATTTGAAAAATAAATGGCTATTCAATTCTTTGTTTACTACAATTCCGGCATTTAAATAGACTTATCCCGGGATATTCGGGAGTTAAAAAAGGCCGGGATCGCAGTATCCCGGAATTTCGGGATCCCAGGATTGGCATGCCTAATACATACATATGTACATACATATGTCCATAACAAAAAGGTCAGACAAAATTTATAAAAAAAAATTTTATTTCTAGCTTCCTTAAAATTCCACATTATTGCGAGTATATTAAATCTTTATAAAATTGCATACTTAAAATGTTTGTGAAAGTTGCAATTAAGAAGTTTGAAGTTAAGTCTCAAGTTTGAAAATTGCATTGTAAGGTCACAACTTGTATTTATGTGGTACGTTAGAAAATTTTGTTGACTGATATCAGGTTGTAGAAAAAAGGTGCTAGAATAGGTGGCATTGGGAAAGGATGCAAGTAAATTTCGGGCAGCCATAAAATAACATATATTTATGATGATGAGATTTATAAGGCTTATTTCCAAAATTAATTTCCTCAATATTTACACCAATGACAGTTATAAACAGTCATTTATTCCACGATATAAATCCTAGAGCCGAAGGCCCTAGATGCTACTGCTCCTCCAATAATAATAATATTAAATTCTAGAAATGTGCTGCAGTAATTGGCAGGCTGCAATCCGCTAGCACTACAAAACAAAAGTCGAAACAAAGGTCGAACAATTCATTTAGTAATAACTCGAAGACACAAATGAACTTTATGACGTGAAGAAGAATATAGGATTGGTGGCGAATCATTTTTTATGAGACTACTAAAAGCTATATTTTTCTATCAAATCTAGCCATAGAAGAATTTCAGAAGATCTCAAGGGAAAACATATTAACCTTTTCTAGCATCTTAAATACAGAATAGACTTGAAAATTTTACAAAAGCATTGATATGATCATAACTATATTCGTCTCTTTCTCTTTCTATGCCACCACAACTGTATGTCGCCAATTGACTTACCAAGTGATTTCAGGTCCTTTTTGATTTGCTCCTTTAATTGTGCCCGGGCTTTCAACCATATATCTTGCGATGAATATTTCTTTCGAAAACCCCAAAAAACACCTCTTAGCAATAATTATTCCTAGCTTGACCTAAACGAGCTAACTCACTAAAAACTATCTGTAAGCTTTTGAATTTTCGGCTTAACTTTCATAGTCGACATACTGCGGATCTTCGACAAATCTCTTTTGCCATAACCGCTCTCGAAGATAACAAACTACATAAGTATGTAAAAGACCATTCGTTACGTCAATCTTCCTTTAGTGATAATATTCTCTAAGTTCCTTATAATACGCACTCAAATAAGTTTCCAAGTACTGCAAGAAATTATTCGTCAGGTTAATGCAAAATTAAGTGATTAAAGATTTACTTAATTTTGGAACGATTTACCGTCAACCTTTGTCAAGTTTGGTTTTTAAGAAAACCGTTGCAAAATTCAGTAGATACCTACCCTGTCGGAAACTTCAACAACAACAAAAAAGAAAAGATTAAAGACTTATTTAAAGGGAGAATTCAAGCGCATACTATGAAAAAACAGTCACCAACTACTGGCTGATTTGTTGTTATTCAGGTCAATTCGAAACTCCGAGTAAACCCAATCCACTTTGACCTCGCTCCTTCCAAAGCCTTGCTGGACCATAATTATTTGCTTTCTGGAGAGATTGCTTGCACTCGCCGTAGGTAAAGCGTAAACTTTCAGAAATATTTCGAAGAACCTTTATCTTACTCTCTCCAAGGGCCACTTCCACTCATGTTGTCATCGTATCAGCTTCTGCAACACACAGTAAAATATGGATAATGCAAGAATCATAGATTGTGACTTTGCTACCTTGAAATGAAGTTAGTATATTAGTTAAGGTTATGGGGTGGACCGTTTATTTCATGGCAGCTGGTATTTCGTTTAGCCTTCGTTTACCTCTCAAATCGTCAAAAAGAAGACGGATTCCGCAAGAGGTTGCACATATTATTTCATCGATCTGCTTGTGTTCTAGCGAGAGTATACTTGTATAGCGCAGCTCTACCCTTTCAAATCTTGTAGCTTGCTGGTACTTAATGAAAGTTTACGACTACCAATTACTAAGAAGTTTTATAAAAAAAAATATTCATTAATTCCTCAATGTTTTCCTCATAAAACTTTTCCATCTAGTATCATGGGCCTTAATCATAATACGTTTAATTGAATATATAATAGCCAATGGTGCTGTCAGAAGTTTCCGCATGATTTCAGCGTTGATTGGAATTTGGTCAATAAAATGGACTAAAAAACAAATTACTTACAATATGTACATACATACATACTCGTATAAATATAAATATGTAAACATTTATTAGATTGTTTACTCATCCTTCACCGAATGCCAACTACCTTGCGTGCTGTCAGTCAATCAAGCTAACAAACTCATTCTTCCAACAGCAAAGTGTTAGACAGCTGAGTGTGGGTGTATGTGTGTTTGCTTTCAAGGCGTTGACAGGTGAACGTGTATATGCTACATTCAAACAAACACACTCAATTAGTGTTAATCAAATTATTTATGATGTTTAACCCTTTTAGTGTGTGAGTGTTCCACATAGGAGCGTCAATGCGTTTGCGCTTATGAGAACGCTAGAAATATTTTACTCAACATAAGCCACCAACCTGGCGTAGTGGCAAAATGAAATGTTGCAGAAATTGCAGCAATTCTCGCTGTCCCTTCAAATTTTCATTGGCCAAAGTTAATGGGCATTTAGTGCGGGCATTCACAAGTTAAGTGGGCAAGTGGTACGACTCTGTCAGATTGCAAGGCGCTCGTCTGGAACAAATGTGGTGCGACGGCTTCAACTAGCCGGGATGTAAGGTGTAGTAAACTGCGCATAAGTGTGTGTGTGTGTGTGTGTGTTTGTATGTTTGTACAAAATTGTAAATATATTCGCATGTTTTTGTATACCACAAGCGTGTTGTTGGTGGTTCGCCGTGGTTGGTCTAGGTGTCTGGCTAGTTGGCTGGTTGGCGGCTGCCTGCCTGTCTGCTTGCCTGTCTGCTTGCCTGGTTAGCTGACCAGCTGCTCACCTCCACTCAGATTCACTTTAAATGCACTGAACTGTGCAATATTGAATTGATTTCAATTTAATTGGAAATCACTGAAGCTCGAACACCATTGGGGCTTGTTCACCCAAACAAGTGGTCGAATGTGCGTTCGCATACGGAGCAGTGTCATTGCAGTGTATTGTATGTGCTTATGTGCAATGGAATGTGTGTCTCAGTGCAACTTTGCAGCAATTTTGTCAGTTAATAAAATCCAATCGGAAAGTTGTTGTGTGGAAATTTTCACACGCGGAGCGCACACCCAAGCAGATTGAAACAAGTTTGTTTATGTATGTAAGTACATTAGACCACGTGGCATATTTTTAAATCTCCTCCAACATATTCTAAAATAAAAACCATATAAACCCAAGTTTTTGGACTTATATAAAATATATAATAAAAAAAAAAAAATCATCAATTTTCAAACCAATTGTAGTACTTCAATCTCAGAATACCTATCTAGTTACTTGCCTTGAACAAATTGCGGGATTGTCGGCTGATCAAAACTTAATCGGTCTTTCTTGACTTGAGGCAGCGAAACACTATCTCTGTTACTACCCTTACTTGCCAGTACCAGATTTGCGGCATTTGAGAAACAAATAGCTGAGCTCTTTGACAAACAATAATTTGCTAAGATTTATTTCTTAAAACTCAATAAAAGAAACTAGAAAATAGTAAAATAAACTGGTTGTTGCCTGAATAATGTTTCATCCACACGTTGGTTTGTCTTAAATTCCATCAGTGAAATTCCTTAGATATTCCAAAAGGTAATAGTCATTTTATATTTCTTAGCACAGACAACACCACTCCATAAATTGTTTTTTTTATAAGGATTATGGTAAAGAACCAAGGTTTCAGCACCAATAGCAACTCAAACAACCAACTTCTGATAGCATTCTACGAAAATATAAAAGCTTCGTTCAGAATACATTTATCTGACCCAACTAACCCTGACCTATTCACACCCAAATGTTCGCATTCGAACCTTAGCACTGTTTTTTGTTTTGCAATGAAGTCCACTAGAAACTCTCAGTTCCTTAGATTATAACTATCCATTCTCTACTGTATACTCGCCCAATATAATTTATTTTTAACTCAAAAAATATGTAAGAACATGTTCAGATTGACGAGACGTCGTTAATAGGTGTGTGCACTTTCAGTGAACAATCAGGTTTGATCAATATCAGAGCATTATTTCAAATCAAGGCACTTTCTCAAATTTCAAACGTTTAAAAATTATTTGATATTCATTTGCAAAGATGAAAACAGGAATTAAAACTCCATTTGAAAATATGGTCGAAATAAAATTAATTATGTGGAATGTATGCTTATTTCATAATTCATCTCGAAGGATTGCAGTTTTGGCTAGATATCTTCACTCCGCACAGTGATTTAACGACGCTTTTCGAAAATTATATTTTTGTTTATTTTTAAATAGAGCAGTTTCTATTATTTGAGTTGAAATGATATTTAAAATATTTATTGGTGGCTCTAATTATACTAAAACCCTTACATCATTAAAGTTTTTTTAAAATTGTAACACAAGTGAAGTGGATATTTGATGTTCTATTATTTTAAGGGTTAAATTAAAGTTTTTTTGTGCAGTGCAGCGCGATTTCATTATATTATTCGAACTTATAAAGCAATTATCCAATCAAAATGAGAATACGTTATTGTTGGTGTGATCGCAAATCGTGAACAATTTCTGTAAGCTGTGGGCACAATCTCTTCTAAATCAATATTCTATAATAGATAGAATTTTCTTTATTGCCCGAATTTCGTTGCGAAGCAATATGACAAAGAAGTGAAGGAAGGTAAAAAATATACAAAGTCATAGGCTTACCTTACTGTGGCGGCCGAAACAAATAAACCTGACAAAGATGGCTTGGTTACACTAAGATAGGATCGTTTCAACTTCTAGGGATTGAATCAAGACGCAACGGAAATAAAGCTGACGAGGAGCAGGCTTTCGATGTTACCTCCTCTTAAAAATGTACGTATTTTGTGCAAACTTCAACTCACAGCATATATTTGTTTAAATTAAGATTATTTAGCCTTTTATTTAAACTTTAGAAATTAATAAGAGTATCTCGCTCATTCATAATTTTGTGTTAGCAATGTGATGCAATAATCATCATAATTGCAGCGTTTACCCTCTGCTGTCCCATTTACGTTTTCTTGCCTTCCTCCAACTCTACACAGACACACGCACCAACATATCTACTCCATCACCTGCCTACTCCACAACTTCCGTGACATTCCATTGCGAAGTCGGTACTTTCCTCCCTCCCAAACTCTCAGTTGGCTAATGATTTTAATCATTTTGTCCACCTCGTGAACCATCTGCTATTATTAATGATGCTCATTCGGCTCATTACGTAAAGTTTACAATTAATTATTCTTCAAATGATTAACGATTATGGTTTTACAGCCACAGAATTTATTGAATTTCAAAAGTTTTCACAAAATGCCATTGCGCATTGTGGGCATAAGGAATTTAAGTAAGTTTGTATGTAGTAGAAATTATTACTGGCTGCCAGTTGAGAGTTGCATTTAAATTAATGTTTTTGTAAGTTTTTGTAGGTTTTAATATGGTATATTTGTTAATGTAAATTTTAAATAGCTTTGCACTGAAATTATTATTATTTTTAATTAACTTGTTTCTGCCCTTATTCGCTTTTGTTAAAATTATAATTTTTTAATTTTTAAAATGAAATCACCGGAGTGTTTCTCGCAAGTCCTTCTTAAAATGTAAACTAAGCTCGGCTTGAATTTAGAGCAACTTTCAAGAACGGTTATTTCAAAGTTTTACGGAGTCAAAGTTGATTGTCAAAGATACTTGACCATTGATTTTGGAACGAATTTTCGTCATACCTTGTAAAGTTTGGTTTTAAGACAAACCGGTTTCGGCGTTTCGCCATCTTTAGTGTCATTTTTCGTTGTGACGAGGGATGACGAAAATTTCATCATTTCGCAACCTGTCGGAAGCAACAAAAACAAACGATCAGAATGTAGTTGCTAATTTTTACGAGAAACTTTTGTTATATTTTTAATAATATAATTTTGAGCCACTTAATTCGCCTAGTTTATTATAGTAAAATGTATTGAGTCTTAAAGCAGCATGATCAGATTTTTTTTTTTTAAGTTTTGAATAAAAAGTTCAAAACTTTTCCTAGAACCTTAGCATGAAATAACGTGTTGAAATGTGGAAACTAAATAGAGAAGAAAAAATAATTTCTCGTTCAAGCAGCAATAGTGTACATTTTACACAACTGGGCTTCAAATTAAATGCCATCTGTAATGACAACCGCTAAATGATGCAATAACCACAAATAATTTCATACTTTAATTGAAATAAAAATGCGGCAGGTAACGAAAATTGCAATCGCAATTAATGAGAAATATTAAGTTCCGTTCAAAATGAATTAATTCACGGCATACTTTTATTAATATCGATAATATAAACAGCGTTTTAGTTAAATTTCTTTGGAAATTTCAGGGTTATCATCCTTGGCAGTCTTGTTATTTTACACTTGAGTAATCACATTGCTTTCTTTAAAATTTAATTATCTTCATGTTGTCTCGTTGTCGCTTTACTAATACTTTATTTTAACTTGAATCATATTTTTATATATTTGACGTTGGCGCTGATTTTTTAAAAGTTTTGGTAGAATTGCGCAATTCCCTACAACCCATAAGTTTCATGCAATTTTTTTTTAATTTTTAGTGGAAAAAAATTACAGCAATAAAATATTAAAGTTTAATCCAGCATTCCTCGTACTAAAGGCTCAGTTAGTCAAGACTTAACTTAACTTAACTTAAGCCAACCTGTTATATGGTAAGCCGTGCAAGCGATTAGTCAACACTTAACTTAACGTAGAAACTTAAGAATCTGTTCATTTTAGATTCTTAAGTTTCGGCCTTACGTAAATTGAGAGCGGTGAGAGCGGTGAGAGAATCAGGCTTACCAGATCTTGACATTTACAATTTTTTAAAATAAATGTATGCAAAAATGTATGCAAAATAGACGGCGAACCGTCAAATAGCTGAAAAAAATTATGGACAAAAAGAAAATGTAAACCTAAAATTGATTGACGAAAAGTTAATCGTATCCTCCAATAAAGAACTGTACGATAAATTCTGCCCTGGATGTAAATTGGCACAACAAAAAGTCTCTATTTATCGGGTGGATTTACCACCACCTTTTCCTCTGACCAAGTGACTGCTACTTGCACATTTTGTACATTTGTGCTAAACTTAAAAACATTCGACACAATTTATTTTTCCTTGACATTTTTACAAGCAATATGCGATTCAAAAATAATCAGTGCTTTTATTTACTACTTTGTACTTTGTACTTTGTGTGAACGGGGATATTCAAAGAACAATATGCAACAAAAATTAATCATCAAAAATGAAGTTGACATGTTGAGTAATCGTCTCCAATTCTTAAGTTCAGTTAAGTTAAGTCTTGACTAACTGACCCTTTAATCTATAAAAACTGATAAAAAAGTAACACTAAAAAGTCTGGAATTGCTTTCTTTTAAAAAGTATTACTTCTAACCACTTCTACATGAATGTCAAAGTATATTTGCAAAACGAGCGAAATTAATAAACAAGTTCATCACATCAAAATAAACAAATAAAAAAAAATTAACAAACAATTTCAAATAAATTTTTCTAAATATAGTAATTTGAAAAAACTTACTTTTCACTTACTTCGTTTGTTTACAATTGTCTTGTAAAATATACTTCAGTTGATGGTTTTATATATTTACCAGAATTTACCAACGAAAGATATTCGGAAAAAATCCTGTAGCTCCGTATTGCGAGAGAATTTTATTTACTCTTTTATTTGTCCCCTAATTTGCCATAGAACCGAGTACAGTTTCGGAAATATAATTTGCAAGTCAATTTAAAATGAAATATCTTTCCACTTACTATTTTGGATAATTTTCATTTAAAATTCCGTGGAATTTATAACCAAAGCCATATAAATAAAAGTTTCAAACCATATACGAAATTCGGAAAAATGAAATAAATTTCTGTAAATTGTCATCACAATTTCAAACTTTTTATTCAGATTGTTTAGGAAAATTCTAGGTATGCAGTTTCGTAGCCCTAACAATTTCAGTAAAACAAAGTGCAAGTTTCAGTTCGCTCAAAACTATTGTTTATTTATTCGAATTTTTTTTTATCAAGGATGTTGAGCCTTTTCTGCCATATAACGTATTATCAAAAACTAATTTGATATGAAAGAAAATGTTTATACAGGATCGCAACTTGTATTATATTTTTTTCAAACTCTATTACAATGACTTTGAAAAATATGGAAAATATAGTTCTACCTGTCCGATACTGAGTAGCCATCGCTACCATGATTGCTCTAAGTATTAATTTGTGTAATAACTTAATGGCATCGATTTATTTCCAACTCTTTCCCTTAAGAAAGTAGACTTAACAACAAAGTCTTTTGCCAAATTTCAACAATACTCTACATTTACATTCAAAGGCAATCTGCTTAACAATTCTTCAGTGTCATTGTTCGCTCGTTTTGCTGCTGCTTCCAGCGCTATCATTGTTGCATAATCTGCTTATTTATATATGGCTTTATTCTCCTTTTCTTTTTGCTTGGGTTTCACTTTCACTTTCATTTCCATTATCTGTTACCCATCATTACCTAATTCAATCATTCTCATTTTGACTTTCGCCGCACGCTTCAATCATTCAGTTACCAGACTTTGCTATTTTTCCATATAATTATTTGTTTACTTTACAGTAATTTAATTCAACAAATTCTGATTCTGTTCACTGACATTGATGCTGGCTAATGAAATGTTGCCGCAGGCAAGCACAACCTGCAGTGGGTGGTGACAGCAACGCCCACCGAAGAAAAATTCGCCGCAGTTCACTGAATTTCTAAGAATATCTATTGCTATTATCAGCGAGCTATTTTAAATTTCTTTTGTTGTTGTTGTTTTGAGCAAATAATTGAGAAAGAAATCAAAACAACAACAACATAGTTAAATGTTATTACAGCAAATCAATCGGTACACAGCCACCTGCCCACTTCGTTTTGCCAATCAACAAAATTTAGTTCCCCCAGCGTCAAGTATTTTCAGCGATTCTTTGTCTAGGCAACGTTGCCAGCGTTAAATTCCTACTGCAATTCTTGCTGCCTGCCTGCCCGTCTGTCTGTCTAGCCTACACAGCTTTTCTATTTTTCTCCTTTTGTTTGCATTATGGATTTGGCAAGCTTAAAGTGGCTTCGATGTTTGGCTTCAGCCACAATGTCGCCGTAGCTGTGACAACCTCGGCACCCATCCACTATCAGCCCTCAGCCCCAACCATCGACCACCATTGAAGCCCACACGGAAATCTGCTTTGTTGCCATCGTTCATCTGCAGTCTTTTTTGCTTTCATAATTTTCTGGTTGGCAACGCTGCTCGCTTTGACTTTGCGCTTCTGTTTGCTAAGAGATTTTACCGCCAATACGCTAACCGCCTGGCTGGCTGGTTGGCTGGGAGCCTCCTTCGCAGCTTTGTGGTTATTTGCATTCAAGAGTGTAAAATATTATTTTTCCTTTGTTTGTACTTTAAGCCGAAAATTGTTTAGGCAGTCAAGTGCCATTTGTAATCGGCTCACCTGCCATTGTTTTGACTTTACCGGCACCTCACCATTTATTGTTTAGGTAAAGTGGTTCGCATGTTGTTGCTGTTGTTGATTTTCTACTTTTGGTTTGTTATGGTGCAACTATTGTTGTAGAAATAATTGGTGCGAGCTGATTGTGTACAAAATCTTAAGTTAGCCTAAATTTATTTGATTTAAATTTATTTAGTATTTGTGCCAACAAGTTTGATCGGTGTTGTTCGGTTTTATAAAAATTATATAGATGATTTTTAAATTTTAAGTATTTAAAACAAATGAAAATAGGGCCTTATAAAAACCTTTCTGCCCACTCAGAACAAATATCTATGAGATGCATAGATGTTGGACCGAATAGATTTCGAAGTTTAGAGAGTTCAAATGTAGGGTTCATAAAATAGTTTATCGTAATGCTAAAGTCGGCTGGCCAAGAATCAATGACATGCCATGCCAAGTATCGTGTGAACTGCTGGTCATGACTTACAATGGCTTTACGATGAAAATGCTATAAAGAATTTAACTTTTTTGTGTCTTATTTTTTGTTTGTGTCACTGTTTGGAACGAGATCAAAAATCTTTGTCATTTGCCTCTTTACTTTAAAAATTTACGCAAGTTACTCCATGTGATGGCAGGTGCTATTGCACTTCCATTGTTTTGGTGGGCCCTTGCTGGTGTTGCACATCCACAGGCGCTCAGTAAAGAACGACACGGCTAAGTTTTTGCATTCGTATGCTTACGTTCTAACTAAATGGGCAGCTTATAGAGTTCGTCTTCTTATGTACTTTGATACCAATCACCCGTGCAAAACATGTCCACAAATATTGCATATAAAAGATCTCTCGAAAGCTTTCAAAGCCTAAACATTTTTGATCGAAATCGTTCATGAGCACCTGTTTGCAAGTATTGTTCTACGCCTGATCTCAAGGCTGACAGGTCTTCTTGTAGGTAATCTTTTTGTCCTCGTTATAAGCTGGACCAAGATTTTGTTTCCTCCTTCTCCACTCTGTAAAATGCTACGCTAACAATAATCTTATTAAGTCCAATCGACATCGTATTATATATTTTTTTTAAATGGTGGCACTGCGATTCAGTCGCCTTATCAAAAACTTCGTTTCGTCTCAATTGCTCTATGTTACCTTGCAAAAACAATGTCTTTCGAGAAGCTGGCGTATCGTGCTAGTTTGGTCCGATCAACGTTTCACACGTTATCGTCGATAGCACCATGTTGGATATATTAACAGATGATAATTGATTTGAATTTGGTAAAGTTCACAGAGTAAAATCAACTTCACTACAATGCTTCAATAAACTCTTTGCCACCGAATTTAAAACGCTTGCCGGTATATCGTCGGCTTTTGGGATTTTTCTATTTTCAGATAGGCCTGCGCAACTGAGGGACTACGAACAAAAAGTCGCACAATGTAAAGTTCTTTCATCCGAGTTACGTCTTTATCGTTTCCTCTAGTTTTCAAACAGTATTCTTGCAAGCAGATGCTATGTGAAGTAGTATAATCAAACTCTATTCTCCAAAAGCATAAGATATCATTTATACCATACATACATACATACTCATATGTATGATTTTAACAATTTTTATTTAATTCTACCAAAAAAAAATGTCCAATTCTCAAAGTATTTTCTATACAATTAACAATGTACATACATAACTTAATTAAGTTGAATCAAACCAAAATTAAATATAATTTGTATTTTTACCCAAGCAATCCACCACCACCGAGCAAACCTCCGCTCTCTCTATTATTAGCAAATTGGCCACCTGGCCTACGGCCACCATTTGGCCTAACACCAGCACTACCACCACCATTGCGGTTGCCACCAGCACCCAGCACACCACCTAAAGTATTGCCAAGTCCGCCAACAGCACCAACAACAGCATTATTTTCATCACTATCGTCACCACCACCACCACCAACGCCTAAAACTGCATTACCGACACCATTCAGCGTGCCACCAAGCGTATCACCAACTGCATCTGTTAACGGCGAGAGCAGGCCGCCCAAACTCTTGCACGTGGTTGAGGTCAGCGGAGTGAGTGAAGCGCCTAAAACCGAGAGCTCACAGAACCGAAAATCAGTCGACGCACCAAGCTCTGTATCGACTTTAATGAAAGGTACACCTTTGCCTGTGACGCTTTGGAAAAGCGCATCTCCTGTGTCATCCTTTTTATTATCGCTACCAAAAGATTTGGCAAATTTCACTAACATTCCTATTAAATTTTGACGCACTTTTAAGTCCTCCGCATCGCTCAGCTTAGCATCGGCTATAGGATTGCCAAAGAGATCATTTGCGTCGAACATATAGCCGAGTTCATCACCGTGCGCCACCACCTCTGGATTGTTATTAGCGGATGCCTCGGAAACGATCGGCAGGCCACGCAAAAAGTTTACACCCTTCGAGCGTGTGCCGTTATACTCGAAACTATACAAGAAGGAGGGTGCCATCTGCGACCAAACTTGGGTAGTAAGCACGGCGGGCAAATTGAAGAGTATGTCGGTGGTGGATTCAACTACCTGGGGAAACAAATTTTTTGATTAATGTAAAGTTGATTTAAAACAAACACAAAATGTACAATACCTTCGATAATACTTGATCGAGATTCAACGTTTCTGGCAACTTAAGCAGATCATTGAGTGTGGGCGTCAAAGCTGTGGTGAGACCGGGCAGTACCGGTTTGGTGATTTCACCGGTAAGACGGTCAATGCGCAGAAATCCAGTTAGATCTTTCAATGAGTCAGTTAGGGAGTTGAGGAATTGTTGTGCAGAGCCAAATATTCGATTGAGCGTATCTATGCTGACTGCATTGGCGGTTTCATGTTTCGTGACACCGGTTAGCAGCGGTATAGGTGTAAAGTTACCACTGCGCAATTGCTGCTCCGGTTCGCCAACTATTAGGCTGGGCAAGGCCCGCCCATCGTTCTCACCCTCAGCATGCGGCGTGAAGCCCACATTACCGGATAGACCTTTGACCAAGGCACGGCCGGCTAGACGTTCCGTTTGTACTTTTGAGTCGTTCTGAATGATCTCTTCGGCTGATTTCTGAAAAGAGAAAGAGACAACATTCATAGACGGGTGATTATAAATTCTCTACTAACTTATATATGGATATTTGCATCGTAATCTTTATTTTGGAATTATTTATCTGGAATTAATTTCAGTTTCTTGCAAACCATATTCTTGATTAAAAAAAATAACAAAAATCGAGAACTCTTTCAGCATTTCTCCAAAGATTTTGTACAGAAAACTAATGCGATTATAAGATAATTTTTAAGATGTCTAGTGGAATTTTATTCCTTATTGCGTATAAAAAAATCAACGCGGTGGCTTGTTAATGTCGTTCGTATAAATAATGTTGCTCTGGTGAAAATATCATTCGGCACGCATTGGTGGGCAAGGGCGCCAACGAACACAATGGAAGGACCAAATGCAGAAGGATTTGTCTGTACCCGGAGAAGTTTTTTCGTCCCGGCCCAAACCGACAAATGGTTGTAGTGCCATAAGATAAGACGAATACGTATAAATTTTGTATGGAAGATTTGAGTTATATATTTTAAAGTTTATTCTGAAATGTGATTGTGAATTTTGAAACGTTAGTAAAAGGTAATATAGAGTAGTTAAGGTAGTGAAATTCTTACCAGTATTTTAATAGCATCTTTTATAGGTATTTAGTTTACAAATAAAGTAATACAGTGCTTAAACGGAAAAGCTACACTACCAATTCATAACCTGTGAGAGTACAAAAACGACCTAATTCGACTGCTCTTGAACTGTGCGGATATAATACCACCGTTGGAAAAGTATGGTCATTTATTGGAAAATATTAAGTTGAATCAACCCAGAGCTGTTAAGTAAAAGTAAAAAATATCCTTTCATCAAGGTTTATGTAAAGAAAATGTATGTGAAGCTCTTAGAAAGTCGGTCGTCAATTCTGTATTGCAATTTCAAACACAAAACATTGGGATTCGCTGTTATATTTTATGAAACGCTTTTTCGTGGCAAAAATGCATTCGTAGGTCATACAGCTATACAAAATAAAATATAAATATAACAAAATTATTTCAAAAATGTCCTTAACTCCCACCTTAGTTCATACATATTTAATCAAAAATTTGCTCACCAAAACTAATTCAATAAGGTGAAATCAATACTGAACAGGCGAATTTTTAATTTTATTTTCCCCTTTCGTGTATTTGTGTTTGCTTTTACGGCGTCGATTGTGAAAATGCTATAAACAGAAGTAAAATACATAAATAAATTTTGTCGGTCTGTCGGTCTGACTTCACCTTAATGAACCTGGTAACTGCTGATATTTTAACAGAAAAAATAATTGAAATATTCCGTTCACACATTTTTTTTTATTTTTATAAGACTTCTTAGTGCACATTAAATTGTTTTTGTGCTTTTAAATTTCTGGTTGGAAACTGGCTTGCAAAAGATATAATGAAAAATGTGTGCTGTCTTGAACAGAATAACGTCTTCAAGGCCTGCTTACTGGATTAATGGCACAAGTAGTTAGAATTGTTGTAATCATTACCAGTGACTGGCCATAAGGCAAGCATGCGACAAGAGTAGGGCTTCAACTTAACGCAACTGTTAAATAGAACCTAGCGAGGAAGACATTTTTTTTTTTCATTGCCTTGTCCTGCAGCACTTGGAAGGCACATAAAAACCAAAGTCTACTATGGGCGATATCTACAAACTAAAACAGTTTGAATTTTTCACTCGTGGCGGAACTTATTGTGGAAATGCCCATATGGTATTCCCTGGTTTGGCCGAAAAATCTAGAAATGAATAGACATGCACTTACTTGCCATGAAAAAGGCCCATGAAGGGCAATAATTGCGTCGAGTAAAAATTCATTCAACCCATATCAAATCAATTCAAAAGAAATTTCGCATTTTACTTTGTTGTTTAAATTAATTTGTTTTCATATTTAAATATCACGTACGGATTTGAGAGTTTAAAAAATTTTTTTATCAAAATTACAACCTCTCTTTCTTTCAGTTGCCTTATCAGCCACTCGTTTGCGCACTCACGCATACCACTACACACATATGTACATACCCCTCTCAGGCACTGTACAATTTCCAGCTCATTCGTGGTGGGACAACCATTAATGCTCGCCACCTCCTCCACACTCTGTACTGGTTCCTTATCGGTCGCATATTGCGAAAGTGCTGTACCCGACATTGCCACCACACCCGACACATCACTTGCACTGCGCGCCGAACGCGACATTGACAAGTACATAGCGCTCGCTGCACCCGAACCATGTCCAATGGCCTTGACTTGCTTCGGATCGCCACCAAAGTGATGAATATAGTCGTTGACCCATCGTAGCGCTGCGGCCATATCGAAAATTGCCAAATTGCCATCGAACTCCTTGGTGCCATCACCCATAATACCAAGCGAACCGAGTCGATATTGCGGCGCTACGACTATTACACCTTGCTGCGCTATCGGCGTCGCATCGTATTGTGCTGCTGAACCGTAACGAAAGCCACCGGGATGTATCCAAACATATACCGGTAGACCGGTCGTTTCATCGGGCATACGCGGTGTGTAAACATTCAGCAATAGACAATTCTCATTGCCCACCACACGATTTGGACTATACGGATCGGGTTGTATGCAGGGTGGCCCATGACGTGTGGCATTGATGTCGCCAGCCAAGCGCTTGTAGACCGGACGCGCATAACGTAACAGCCCAATCGGTGGCTCTGCATAGTGCATGCCGAGGAAGGAGTAGATGGCGGTGCGTTCATTGCGAATACCTTCGACGCGCGCATCGCGATTAAAGGTGCGCGTAAAGACCACGGGATCGTCGGGCGGTGGCGCCTTCGAATGTCGCCCGCCCACTATACGCTTAACGCGATTGTGTTGTGCGGTTGAAGCATCGAACGCTGATGCCTCGCAAATTGTAAATGCACAAGTGAAGATGGCAAAAATAAAAAGCAGTTTAACTGCTTTGTAGCTAATAAAATTCGATTCAAATGATTTCGTTTGCGACTTCATAGCGAACTTAAAGTGATTTGATTAGCACGCGCGCTCGTTTTTATTGCGTCTGCTTGTCAAGTGTTTGCGGTGAATGTCAAGTTTGAACTGATGATGCGCCGGCAAAGTGAGCAAGCGCTTCGCTTCAGCGCATAGCGTTTGAGCCAGCGAACGGCTCGGCGGCTGTGGCTGCGTGCGCGTCATTCTGTGTGGGGAATTCGAAGCGGATGGCGCAGCGTGATTGGAGCTGTGCTGAATGCTGATTAGTATAAAATAATAATATACATGTTGATCGTTTTCATAATTTTTTTCGTTTTTTATTTTGCTCTGCCAATTCGTCCATATAATTAACTGGTGGTATAAATAGCATACTTACTTATGCATATGTACACACTAGGGTTGCTCGAAATAAAATATAAATTGGGAACGAATAGAAGAAGTTAAAATAAAAATATTTAAAAACTTTAGTATTATTGAATTGATTCACATTTAATGATACCGCCAGGAATTTGGAGTCCCCCAAATATTTTACATAGAAATAATATTTTTTTTATCTGTAAAACCGTTTCTTTAGTGATTACATTTTTATCTACACTTTCATTAAATAAAAAATAAAACTAAAATTAAAAAAAGTAAAAATATTGCCCTTCAAAAATCTTCAAGAAAAAAAAAGCTTTAAAACAGTTACTTTTGGCACTTTTCGGCGTGTTTTAAGTTTTTTAAAAATCATTTTATAGGTACTTTTTCTTTAGTTTTCTGTACATTTTCCGATACCATTTCGACACATTTCCGGTAAATTTTTGTGTTATTTAGCGCTTATATGATTCTTTTTCGACAGATGTTAGATACTTTCTCCGTATAGTATTTGCTTAACCTTTTTTTTCGGAACGTTTTCGCAGCGTCTCCGATATGCATAAAGTTCGTAATTTTTAGGTACATTTTCCATACTTTTCTCAGTATACTTCTCTCGGTATATACTGTATTGATACAGTTTCGCTTCTAATTTAGTACTTCTTTTTCTATTTCGATAAATTTTCAGTGCATTTTGAAATTTTTTTATTACCCTTTTGATTGAAACGGTAAAATTTTGGTACCTTTTTAGTTTATGCTTTTGCGTTGCTTTTTCTTTATACATTCGGCGCGTACTGTTTCGCTTCATTTTGGTGTAATACTTTCGTTACCTTCCCGCCAAATATTCGGTAATCTCTTAGATAAATTTTAGTAAACTTTTGATATGTACTTTTCCAGTAATTTTTCTGTTCTTTTGCAGTCTTTCTCGGTACATATTAAGTACATTTGCAGTTGATACATTTGTGGTACTTTTACGGTACATTTGCAATTGCTATTCTTCTTCTTCATTTTTGGTACGTTTTCCGTATATTTCGATGCTTTTCCGGGCAATTTCATAAAAATTCTAAAACCTTAAACTTTTTGTGTATTTGCGGACCTCCCTACATAAGTAAAAAGGCATTTTCTGATATTCGAGCTCAATTAATGAGTTTGAAATTATTTGAATAAAAAAGCACAAAGATATCGAAAAGGCATGTAGGCATCGCCTGTTTTGTGTGTATGTATATTGTATATAGTATGTAGTATATATATAGTATATATGTAGTCAATGTCTGAGTAAATAATGTATTCTTATCGTGCTATTTATTGTAAGCAATTGTGCTTGGTATCGAAATGTTTCATTTGAAAATAGCTAGATAAATTTGAGAGAACGTAGAGCATCGGAGCCCGCGGGACTCACGGAAATAATTTCAAAATAGCCATAATGGGCACGTTCGGTTAGGTTTTCACAAATGTGTGACCGAGACAGAACCGAACTCATTTCCACTTGCAATTAATTCACCAGCTACCATAAATTCCGAAAAAAATACTAAAAACTTCGGGATGAGCCTGGTGTTAAAAACATTTTTTTAATGGAGTTTTTTCGGCTTGAATGCAAATGGAAATTTAAATATACATATTGTCAGCTCAATATAGAGAGACCCTATACAAGATTTATTTTACTTCAAACGCAGTTGCAAATTTACGAAATAAAAATGTTTGGTTTGGTGTGTTCGAATTTCGACCAATTCAAAAAATTCATTGTTTTGTTTAAAGTTGGCTAAAAACTTTTACAAAGCGAAGAGTCTCGTCTTCTTAACTATATTTTCATTACAATTTTCTCATAGTTTACTCTATTCAAACTCTACGGCAAGTTGATAACGTTGGAAGGATTTTTCGTCATTTTTTGACAAACTTAGTTTGAGGACTAGCCGCTTCGACGTTATACCATCTTCAGTTTCACTGTTTGATTTTTTTTGAGTTATTTTGAAAGGCTAAGTTTTCGATGTAGAGTAATTTGCAGACGCGTTTTCTTCTAACTCTTTCTAAGGTCTTCACAAACTGCAGTCCTCAGTCGGAGCCTTTGTCAGTTCAAGTGTGATCCCATCTCAAATACTTAGTCGGCCATCTCAACGACGCCAATTTCTGAGTAAGCACATAAAGGGTTGCACTCAAGATTAATACATTGAAGTTATAAGTGAAATGACCTGACATCATTGTACTACTTCCTCAACATAATGTCAGCTCTGCTGTCTCAAATAAGAGTGTTCAAGAATCCGAAACATATCAATCAATGTAATATCCTGTAGTCATAGTTTTTCTTCTTACTATTCTTTGCATTCAGTTTAAGAAATACTGAACCGTTTTACGAAAAAATGCTCTACGATATGCTCAATTCTGTCTCAACGATATTTTCCAGAACCTAATCAAGTCGAACTAATTTTCCGGAAAAATAACGCGCATTCTTTAAAATGTTAACACATTCTTCAATTTATATATACAAAATACAATATCATTACATTTTGTTCACACAAATTCATACATACATATGTATGGGTCATTCCATCCAAAATTTACATTCAAAATTTTTTTTCGTGCGAAACATTTTTTTTGTGTTCTTTGAGGCAAAATATTCGACACGTATTCTATTATTTCGACACAATATAAAAAATTTTAGAGTTATGAATTTTTAAATTTCAAACGCTCGAAAAAAATACCTCTAAACATTTGGAGTAATGAATTTTCTAAATTTCGATGCTCGAAAACATTTGAGTATACGAAGAAAAGTATATATAAAATAACTAGCAGGCCTAAAGTTTACGAATTTTTCTAAGCTTTCCAATAAAAAATACGTAGAATTTTTTCTACTTATTTTTTATAAATAAAAGGTACATTTTTATAAACAAATAATTTTTTTTTTAATGTACATTAGACTTTTCAGTAACTAATTTATAAATTTCGAAGCGGGCGCTCGGAGCGCGGAGGTTGAAGATTAAACATTTTATAGCGGGCGTAGTTTTTAATGGCCCTTTCTCAAATTTGTGCAGTCGGGACTGAAAAGTCTAATGTACATTTAAAAACATAACTGCATAAAAATAGTTCCAAATTGAAATAAAAAAATACCTGTCCAATATTCTGCCTCAAAGAACACAAAAAAGAAATGTTTCGCAGGAAACAAATTTTTAAATGGATATGTACTTTGAATGGAAAGACCTGTATATATGTACATACAAACATATGTATGTACGATATCGCTTCCATGCTTCCATATTGAAAATTTTAATTCGAGCCAAGTTGCCGCCAGACAAGTTCCATATAGAAATGAAGCTTTCGCACTTCGAGTATGTTCGCATATCAAATTACAAAATACATACAATATTTTTTATTTTTTATTTTATTAAATAGCATAAACAAATACATATGTATGTACTTATGATGAGTGATGCACGTCATAGCAATCACAGTGACATAGAAAGAAAAATAATAATGTCGCGCTTTCGTATATGAAAAAATAAATAAATAAATGCAATGATAAATGATATGAAAATAATAACTACGACATTTGTATGCGGGTTGAGTCATTTAGCACATACCTACATACGTACATATTCTCATGGGTTTTGCCAATTTCTAAACCATAAACAGAAGCTATTTAATTATAATTTTGTACTTTACTAAAAAATAAATTAGATTGAATAGCAGAATGTGAATAGCAACATGTGAAAAATAATTTAGATGAAAAGCAATGATAAAATAAATGTAATTCTTTTGTGGTAAATATCGCAAAAACATGTAAGAAATATAATAAATTTATATATGTATAACAAATAATATTTTTATATATGTACACATGTTGACTGTAATGCGGTAACCACCACCACGTTATTAACTTCTCCTTTTTGAATTCATGACGAAACTCTTCAGGTCTTTTAATTTTATTTACACCATTTCACTAACGTCATTAAAGAAAGCGAGCTAAATGAAGCGTAACATATTTCTTAATGATTCTTAAACTTCAATGCAGTCGTGAAGTTCAAGGACCGTATTTTCTTCCTTAAAATTATTTCAGGTTCTACAACGTCTGCAGAAAGGCAGTAGGAATATAAACTAACTACGAGAACATTATGACCGTGAGTTCGAGGTTCGAATTTCAGTCAGGTCAAGTAAAACCTTAATAATAGAAAAAGTTTTTTCTAATAGCGGTCACCCCTCGGCAGACAATGGCAAACCTCCGAGGGTATTTCTGCCATGAAAAAGCTTCTCATTAAATACATCTGCCGTTCGGAGTCGGCACAAAACTGTAGGTCCCTCCATTTGCGGTATAATATAAAGACGCACACCACAAATAGTAGGAGAAGCTCGGCCAAACACTGAGCTATATAGTGTACGCGCCAAAATTATATTATTTATATTATACGAGAACATTCTCAACTTCACATATGTATGTCAAGTCGTATGTACTTTGAACCGATCTGTCATCGGTGTTAGTACACACAAATTCCTTCAAAGGCAGCCTGCATGTGCCAAAAGTCTTGCTCGTACTCACTTTCGTAAGTTCGTATATGTCTATTTAGCCTCTTTGTTCTTATCACTGATAACCGCAATGAATTTAAAACTATTTTCCGTCAACAGAGCGAATAGCTTTAATTCTTGCTAGGACTCTCCTTACATATAAATATCTCTAGCTTTTAGACTAGTTTGGAGTTTGTCCTACTTTAAAGCTGAAGTTTATAAGTCAATTCGCTCTCACTCTCACATTTATTTTCGAACCATTATGAAGTCAATGTTGTTTCTTATATTCCTCTATATTTTAGCAGATTGTTTGCATTTAAAAAAAGTATTTCCATAACTGTAAGTCATACATTTGTTGCTGCAGTTCTGTTTTATTTACATGGCTGTCAAATACACATATCTGTGAAAAATTTACAAAAAAAAACTTTCACAGGAAAAAAGACAACTGCATTTGAGTTTCGATGCATCTTGTGCAGCTAAAATTTACTAATCACTTTGAGATCGTAAACTAGAGTTGGTCGAAAATAAATCTCCAAATACAAGTTGATTTATTGAGTTTATTTACATAATATTTGTAAGCCTAATTAAATTTTTACTTGAAGACTTTGTTATAAAATTGTTTTCATAACCCAAAATTATGAGAGTTAAAAATATTTAGTTTTTTATAGAGGTGACTAAGTTAGTACGATTTCGGGAAGAGTACGCGATTTTTAGGGACCAATTTTCGGTTATTATTTAGGGCTAAATTAGGATCAGTTCAAAATTCTATCGAAAATATATGGAAAAAGTGATAATAATGTAACGAAAAATTACCGAAAATGTACGAAAAATTACAAGAAGTATCTCAAAAATATATGAAAAAACTTAAAGAATTGTGTCAAAAAAAAAAGGTACTGAATGAGTAACGTAAATGTACCAAAATTGTACGAAAATGTACAGGAAATATCTAATATATGGAAAAAGTTTAATAAATGCGTGCAAAATATAGAGAAAAAGTACCGAACGAATACCGTAAATGTACCGAAAATATACCGTAAATTTACAGAAATTGTACCAAAATTATACCAAAATTTTTCGTAAAAGGTAACGGGGAGGTACAAAAAAAGTACCAAAATAGTACTGGATAAAAAGGCAATGTGTACTGAAAATTTACTAAAAGTCTACCGAAATAGTATCGAAAATATACCGAAAGTTTTAAAAGAATGTACCAAAAAAAAAAGAAAAAGTACTGATTAATCATAAAATTGTCCTGAACAATGGGATAAATAAAATGTTTTACCTCATAATTACTGGTTATTATAACGGAAATATAAATTTGGAAATATTAGTAACCAATTAAAAATTTTTTTATTTTTTTATTTGTATTGGCCTTTAAAGGAATAATAACAACAACAGTTTGCACTGGCCTCGAGCTCAATAAAATTGAAACTTTGGAAGATTTCTTTAAAGCTCCCCAATCAAATAATTATTATGCTGAGTCTGTGTTTTTTTTTTTTTGTTTCCCAGGTACCAACCCGGCTTAATGCACATTTCTATATAAGCATACAAAATATATTCAAGCCATGAAAAAACGTGTGTATTTGTGTGCATTTATTTACCAAAACTTCTTTATATCTTAAAAGATTTATTTCAGCAGAAACCACAATAAAATAACCAACGACTACAATTACTTTGCTTGCCTAGCCGGTAAAAGAGAAAAGTTTTCGGTAAATTCAAGTAGAAGTCAATAAATTCAATTACTTATTAGAATTCTAATCAAATAAATTATATGAAAAATTCAGCTACAAACACTTACAAATTGAAGTAACTAAAAGCATGGCGAATATTTAGTTTAGATATGAGAAAATAAAATGCAAAAAGGAGTGTGAAGAGCTTTGAGCAGAGCAATGCGACAATGCTTAAGAATAAATAGTAAGTGTTATGGACAGCTACATATATGTACATATACGAAGGCTTAAGGGTGTCAGCATTTAAAAGCATGAAACCAACTAAATACAGCAGCAATTGAATTGCAATCCCATGCACTTGCGCACGCACACACACACACACATTAAAAATGCATACATTACTATTTTATGGCAAAGTGCACTCAAGTGCATTCATAGCAATACGAGAAGGAGCTCTTCGCTCAATTGGTCCTTTTGCCTGCTGCCGCCAAAATCGCTCTTACTGCAATATTTCACACAAAATGAAATACAAATTTCAAATTAAAATATTGCGTTACATTGCCACAGATGCATTCTAATGGAAATAAATCGAAGCATATGCATGAAATCTAGCTGACAATTGCAGAAGTATAAATGGAACAAAAACTCACACACACACGAATAAAGATAAAAAGTATAAACTTCAAATGCATAAAAGCAGTGAATGAGTAAAGCCTGCAGGACGAATGTAGTTGTGGCGCCAACTTAGAGGGCAGAAGTAGTTAGTGCGGAGAAGCTTTAATCGCCAGGAGTCGTGATGAAGAACGAAAGCGGAGAGTTTAAATAAGTAAGCACTTGTGGCTGTCAAGTTTACTATAGATCACAGCTAAATATTATGAACCAGTACAAGCTGCTGCATATCTTCGCTTCTTGAATAAAGATTTATTTAAAATATCAAAAAGAGTTGCCAATAAATTGCTCGACATAATTATAAGTTCACCCGAAAATGTATTTTAGTTTCTTTATATTTCTTTTATAAAAATTAAATTACACATTCTTTTTGTAAAGTAAGTTTGTAAGTGCCAGAAAGAGATGAGAAACATGGATCAAAAATTATTTCTAAATGAGGGGTTTAGCCAAGTTGATTTACTAGTAAGTTTGAACTTAAGCTGGTTCATCAACTTAAGAGCTATCTGATTGCAATTTGGTTTTCAGATCATTTATCGAAACAAACCAAATAGAACTACAAATGCATGTAGCTTAAAAACCTGCATACAATTAAAACGAGCATAAATTTATAAGTTCTAAGTTTTTTTTAATGTCCAAGTAACATGGTTAAGGTATAACCACGAGTATATCAGCAAATAAGTCCTACAGACCAACTTTTTTGTCTGAGTTTTCGAATTTCGGTGCAACGAAGCAGTCATTGTTTTAAGATAACTGTTTCGAAGGAACAAATCTTTGCAGCAGCTGTAGTAAAAAGTATCAGACAATAGGCCTACCGTCGATCCATCATAATCGAAAATGATCTTGCAATCTCATATACATATACTTATGTGGGTGTAGACAAACAACTTTATTATACACTTTAATATTAAATACTTTCACTGACGATAACTGAGTTAGTTATGAAATGCAAAGAATGATGAGTCCAAGGCGAATTCGCTTTGGATGAGTCAAGATTTTTTAAAAAGAAGTCAGACGATTTTCAATAGACGAGTTACACACAACGCTTTTCATTTTCTTTAGACAATTTCGAATTCCTAATAATAAAATCGTTTTATATAAAATATTGTCTCACACTTATTAAAGTCTCAAGAATAATCGGTGTGGCCATTTCCTACTATCCCCAATTTGGTGCTATCACTTCAAATGTAGCCTTTCTCGTAAGCTCATTGGACATACAGTTGCCAACAATATACCTATTTCCTAGTACATATACGAGCCTTAAATAATAGTATTCTGTATTGATTACGAGTCTATTGCGCTTGGCAGCCTTGATCAGTGAAGACACCGGTTCTTTGATAGCTGTCATCTCTGCCCGAAATACACTGCGACTATCGGAATCTCTCGCAATATACCACTCGCCAACTCAGCTTTCGAGATTTGATTCTACCATAAAGGTGTTCACTATTTGTGTTCCAAGTTTGCCACCTAACCCAATCTGCCTGTGAGAGAATACGATTGGAGAAGAATATTTGAGTTTCTAGTTTCTACACCTGTTATCTATCCTCTCAGTTTACTTGGGTCTTAAAGCTGTTCGTAGAGCAGCTATTCTACCTACAATATCGACAGATGCTTTATTCACCATAACAATGAGTGACAAAGTGCAAGTTTTCCACAGTTTCTCTCTGATGCCGATTAGATTAGCTCGCTTCCCGCGCTCCAGCGACTTAGATATTGCAATTTTACAAGGGAGTTCTTCCAGATGACGGCTGTGCTTTCGTAGAGGCAATAAATTTAATTGAGTGAAAGGTGTTATGCTAATTTAAAAATTATGCAAATGTGGCGGTATAAAGCGATTGATTCCTTTCTCGCCCTTGCCTTTATATTAGACCTAGCAAAATCCTCAAAATAAACGCCTGCACCGAGGTTAGAATGACGTAGGAGATTTTATACTTCTTAATGAAGAAGACCTATTTCGTATAGCTTGGATTGACGGCAAGTTAGTTATTGGACTGTCATCAGTGGATCGCCACTTTTCTTGACTTTCTTCTAAGCGATCATCGGAGACGCTACTAATAATATTGAATGATATTGACGTTGCAATGCTGCAAAGTGTACGAGTATACCCCAGTTACGCTCAGAGTTTCAAGTATCAGAACAACGCGGAGGTTCTGCACAAACCACACACATTTTTATAGATCCAAAATAAGTCGAGATAATAAATCGAAGTGCTTCCACAATTTTCAAACAATTGTTTGTGATTAAATGAAAAGTCTGTGATTATATTATTCCATGATCAAGAAAGAGATTTAAGCTCAGAGTGATTCAAACTTAGCTAGCTCAACAAAGGCAGTGACGAAAAATAAAGGAGCTTTATAAATTTTTTTTAAGAGGTCACGTATGATAAGCGATCACAACATATGTACATAAGTATTCACTGATGTATAGTTTTCTAGTTGCAAATAAGAAATAACGAACTAGAGCAAAAATTTTGTTTAGGTCAAAGTAAATACAACAGATTGACGTTCAGTTGCCTGCCCAACAAAACTAAGGACATGAGAGATTTTCCTCCCACAATACCAGGCAAATCAGTTAACTTACTCTTTAGAAACCAACAATAACACAAAAAACTAAAAGCAAACACACACCCACCTAAAGGAGAGCATTCAGAAAACGATGCAAATTGAAATTGAAAGGGATAAGAAAGCAGAAAACGAGCGCAGAATGGATATCTAAGCTGATCGATAGTGCAAATATTATGTTGAACGCTTCGATTTCACATACAATGTGTGCCTAAAAAGTGGAATAAATAGGCGAACAAATAGTCAAATGGACAATACACAAGAGACTCGCACACATACGAGTACACACACACACTCAAGCATTCACACGCACAAGCAAAGTATTTATGTATGTAGCTGACTTTCCATGCAATCTTCGGTTGGAAGCGTTCAGACTTGAGCCTCGCCGCTGGCAAGGATATGTGTGCCGGATTAAGGATTTGTTTGTTGTTACTGCAGTTTTGTATGACACTTGGTGAGTGTGTGTGTGTGTGTGCGTGAGCTGGTGTTTGTGCAGCAATTTGAATAAATAAATAAAAGTGCTCACAAACGAATTGCAAACGACTGGGGATTGCCGTTTTCGAAGGCAGCAAAAAATACATTATTGAATTGCTTGAACTGACTCACTCACTGACAAACATACAAACATACATATATGTACGTATACACATCCGCTCAATGTGGTGGAGCTTGTTTGTTGCTCGACCATTCAAATGTCCATACAATGGCATTTCGCCGATTTTACGTTCTGTGCTTTGTGACTTTGTGATTTATTTTGTTCGTTATTTTTGTGTGTCTCTATTTTTTTTGCAAAGCTCTCGTTTGTGCAGTTTAAGTTGGTGCCACAGGCCAAGGGCACCTTTTATCTGCAGTTATTTGAATGGCTCTCTTATTTTATTCAAAACAAATTTTGACGCAGTGCTCCACTTTCAATTTTCATATATTTTTTTGTAGATGTTTTTTTTTTTTATTTTAACTACCGACCTTTTAGCGTAATTGGTTTCGCTTGTTTGGCCGAACTTTATTTGATGCAATCAGCTTTTAGATTTTATATTTTGAAATCCTATAGATTAACTCGTTATGAAATTTCTAATTTGTGTGATAACTATTTTTTTTTTTTGATTTTTTTTTTAAGAATTAACCCAATTTTAAAGCATATATAGTTTACAATATAGTATACATCACATGACCCAGAAATTCAGCCGTCAGATCAAAGCAGTAAAGGGACTCATTCAAGGACGGAAAATAGGTCGACTCTTTCACACTATGTAAAATGCGGTCATTATAGTAATGGAAAGTGTCTCTGAGTGAAAAGAATAAAAAGCTTTTACAGATTTTTAATTATTGAAATTATAAAGATTTGAGAAATTTTAATTTACATTATTGTCAGCTGTGGAATTTGTTTTTTTTTTTTTGGAAATGTATCTATCAAATTTATATGAAGAAGCCATGAGTCTTAAATAGACCCTTAAAAAAATGTTCAAGAAGGGTATGGTTTTTAGTGTACCCTCCGTGGCGGTCGGTGAACACTTATCGATGCCAATTGGTCACACACACGTCAATAAATGGGGCTTTGAATTGCAATCTGTCTTTTTTTTACTCTCTCCATTGCCAAGGTGAATTCGACGGTGATTATCTGTTATTTATTTCAAAGGACAGCACTTCTCTCTTCGTCCTTTTGTACTCTATTTTAGTTTAAGGACCTGTCTTTTAAAAGACTTCTCTTTGATAAAGTCCTCTCCCGACGTACAAAAACTTTACTCTATAAGTCTCTCATCATGCCCGTCCTTTTGTATGGCGCAGAAGCATGGACGATGACAACATCAGATGAGAAAGATCGGCTGTTAATGCGCCAATTAAGTTAGTAAGTAAGTATTTACCAATTTCTGATAACCTAAAACTTTGATATAATAAAATGATAACTATATTAAGACTGCATGCAGGAATGCAACAATCATAAGATGTAAACTTGCGTTTTGTTTGTTAAGAACGTAAGATATGTTGGTATTAGCAAAACCGATTTGTTCGGTGAATTTGTTAATATCACAATTTCCGTAAGTTTTTAAATAAAACCGTATATTGGCGAAACAGAAAACTATTAGTCTAACTAATGGCGTTTTCTTTCCTCTAAATAATGTTGCCTCTTTTGTTTTTCTCAGCCCATTCATGAAATGGACACGCTCCATTTCAAATCAAAGTTGCAAAAATTTCTACAATTATGAAATAATTGGTATTGTAAAAGTTTTATAAAATAATAAATATTGCTGCATATCTCTTCGCTTCCAAAAAAAAAAACAAAATTTTATAAAAATAAATAAATCAAAAAAAAGGGGAAAAATAGGGATTTGAAAATTTTTTTTGGTATTGTTTTAAGAATTAGAAAAAAAATTTAAAACTTCGAAATTTCTTTGAAAATATGTTTATTTACTAGGCTTTTCTCAGTTAATGAACAGTAATATTACTTAAAAATGTTAATAATTAAATAAAAAATATGTAAATATATATTCAAAATTTGTCAATTTATTAGCGTCATATAATAAACGTAATATGAAAATAGTTTCGGACGACTTTCAATGAAAAGTCTTCTATATAGTACAATATTTATGGTATATATGCTGTCGTGGGTGAAAAGTTCCTGAGAAGAAAGAACGATGAACTGTCTGCGCTACACAATAACATTAACATAGACTAATGTATGGAAATTCAACGATTCCGATGGCTTCGAAGGATTATAAGCTTCACTGAAAATGTCCTTGTAACAATCGTCAATGGGTGCACACCGAAAGCAGAAGCGCTCACGAAAGCAATAGAATGACCAAATGCAGAATCCCTCCTGAATTATCTGGTTAAAACCGCCAAAACGAAATGGAGGACCCTGGGGATTTTTTGTAGGTTTCGAACCAAACTCACAAGCGTTTGTAGAACCAAATAAGAATATGCTTGTATTGGATGGAATTTTTAAAAATGTTTCAATTGCATAACCTCTGACTTTTTTTTGAAGTTGCATTCAGACAAAATTTTGAAATTTTTATTTAGGTATGGCCATGATGCAATCATTTTTAGAGGTAGTTTCCCTCTCTCATTTCCTACGCCATATTAATCAATTGACAGAAACAGAGTTCCAAATTGGTAGCACAATTCCTTATTAAAAAAAAATCTATATTTTTTTACATTAAGAAAAACAAGTCAACAGAAACAAAATATGAATATGTGAATATGACATGAGACGATTCTAAAATCGCTTACACTCGGAAAATATTGTCAAATGCTCAAATTACCTTTTAAGATCTTAAAAATTTAGTCGTAAAATCTGTAAAATTGTTTCATATTGCCGCCGTTTAAAATGGGTAATTCGTTTTTGATATCTTATTTAGTTTTTGATATATTGAGTATACTTTGTATGACATTTTGTCATTTCCTACAAAACTGTTGCTAGATATAACATACCACAAATACTTACTGACAAAAATTCTTCATAAATTCAAAGGTAATTAAAAATAAACAAAAACAATTAAATAGTTTAAGATTTTCGTGAAAAGTAATTTTTTCCGAGGCTTGGGAAGAAATCTATTGTCCCTCTTTGAGAAATTGAGTTCCAAACTGCAATTGCGAACATACGACATCTAATAGGCCTTGACTTAACCCCACTACACTGTTCTTTTTTTTTTTTTTGAAATTCTATAAGAGCTTATAGTACAGCATTAAATACAAGTAACTGTTTCTTCCTATCGTAGGTTCGGTTTAAAGGATAGGTCACAAATTGTACATTCACATTCTTCAATTAAGTTCCTTTGCATTGGTGAAAAAAATAGACATCCAATTATTGAAACGTATGTACACACATAAACATGTAAAATTTACGCAAATTGTGTTTAAAATACAATAAAATTAAAAATAAAATCTCCTATGTCTATTTGAAAGTAGTGGCAATATTGGGCGTCCCCCGTCGAACACTGTTGCTGTAAAAAAATTGAAAGTCAAACTACCTCTAAAAATATTTGTATGATGGGTATGCCAAAAATTTGGTTTAATAAAAAAAGGTATTTTAGAACACAAAACTATTGTAAAACCTGCTTGTGAAAACGGTGAAATGCCGAATGTTTTAATATTACCAGCGTTGATTGCTGGTTGTTCGTGACTTGAGCTAAGCTTAAACTATATTTCCGGTATTATTAATTTTATTTGTAATTTTCTTGCATTACTCAATCTTATTAAAGCAAATAAGTAGTTATTCTTTTTTGATGTGAAATTCAAAACAAGTGAATGGAAACTGAATTCGGGGCACGCGATATGAAAATTGTTAAACACAGTAATTCCTTTTTGATTTCCCCTTTCATATTTCAACATTTCAACAAGCTGTCACGTATATTCATAAATCAATTAATTCTATAGCTCATATGGGTACGATTTCAAAGCCAACTAACACCACGAACGAGCAATTAGACAACCCCCAATTAAGGAGCAGACATTTTAACTCATTACATACATCAATACAAACATATGAACATACTCGTACATTACAAACTAAATAACCTACGGAAATAAATAAAACAGAGTTGGGCTGTGACAAGTGAAATTTGAGTTGGAGGCAGTAAGCAGCAAATGGAAATAAAAAATAAAACAAGCAGGCTAACTGAAGCATTGCGAAATGAGGACAGCGCCTGAACAAAGCGAAGTGCAGAAAAAGCTGCAATAAAGAAGGTAAACATTTACACCTTCCCCTTCATGTGTAATGTGTGTTTGTGTGTGTGTGTGGTAGTTTCGAAGTCAGCATATATTTTAAAATTCAACACGTCACGTAAAACTTGAGATTCATTAAATGGATGCTGCTGCATTTATATGCGCGTTTAATGAGCAAACGTGCGTACGAACAAAGTGCCCGAGCACGCACGCCGATAAACATACGAACTCAGCCATATGTAGGCTTTACTCCCCTATGACTGGATATGAATAGGTTTGAGACTAGTCGGAAAGGCATTACTAGTTTCGGTATGTTTAAAATAGCATGGCAGATCCCATCAACCACAACCACAACTGAGTCAAACTTCAGATCCTAGAAGCCTTCATGAAAGTGACCATTTTCCCATCAAAACCACAACTGAGTTAAACTTCAATAAAGAAAATTTGGAAATGTCAAAACAATTTAAAACAGACAATGAGAATTGGCTTTAATTTCAAGCTTATTGCGATGCTATAAATAAAAAAGCAGCAAACATACATATGTAGAAATTATATTTCGTTCGTCAGGTCATTTGCATTCAAAACAACAGCACCGAAACCTTTTTGAAAATATAAAATAAAGCAAATGTTATATTTTAATATCGTACTAAGCAGTTATAAAAAAAGATTGTTTTAAACAAATAACTTCCTCGTCACCAAGAAAAATTTGACATAACATAAATTTGCAAAGCAAAGGAAAATCTCTGCTACAAGAATAAATTATTCCAAATATTCCAATTTTGAACAACCCTTTACTTCTACGAGCAAAATACTATGTTCGTATGTATATCATGAGCTGCATCGTAGATTGAAAAGCCTACCACACTCATAGCTCTAAATGTTGTCCTGTACAGTTGAAAAGAGAAAACACCAGGTTTTAATCGATTTTCTTACCAAAGAATAAAAACAGTTCACTCGGCACCATCAATAGGTCACTAAATCGGTATAATAACTGTGGTCGAGTTGGTAGCGGTGCGTGCTATAACTCGATATGTAGCTGAGTTCAAGGTACGAATCTCAGAGAAAAGTTGTATATCAAAAAGCGGTCACCCCTCGGCAGGCAATGGCAAACCTGCGAGTTCATTTCTGCCATGAAAAAGGTTCTCATAAAATACATCTGCCGTTCAGAGTCGACACAAAACTGTAGGTCCCACCATTTGTGGTAGAATATAAATACGCACACCACAAATGGTAGGAAAAGCTCGGCCAAACACTGAGCTATACAGTGTAAGCGCAAAATTATTATTATTATTATAATTCCACAAACATCGCAAGATCCCGGGCTATCGGCCAATCTCATTACTTTCATTCTTGAATAAAGTATAAGAAATGATCATCGCGTAAATGTCTACAGAGTTTGGGCTAAGAGAGAATCACTATTTTATCAACTGAATTAAACAATACATGTCAAACAACCTTATATTGAACAACGATATAAAGAAGGTTCCAAACAGAAAAAGAATTCTGCGACGACCGTCATCTGACGCCACAGAATATGCAATCACAAGCTGTTGCATTATTTGCACGAATAATCATTCGTCGGTACAAGCACTGAAAAATAAAATAAGCAATGAGCCTCTCATTTAAATATCCGCACAAGGAACAAAAATAAAATTAGTGTGGACTACCATCCACAGGGGAATCTTTGGGAATAAATACGTTTACGCAACTGTCAAACAAACAAAGAAATTCAACGAACGAAAGATTTGCCACCTACGTTAGATTATCCGACATTCAAAGAGTTGTGGAAGGTTATAGTTAGAAATATATTTTCACGAAGAATAATCTACAATAAACGGCAATTATACAAGTACATCAACATTTACTCAACGGTTCTGATGGCGTTTTGTCAAACTTGCAATTGTCATCTCACAAAAAGTTTCACCTTAAAAACAATGAAAGACGAAAATGAAAGGAACAACATATACAAAAAACCTGCAGATTTGCAAAGTTAATATGTCAAATGGGACTTACTCATCAAATAAAGGCAAATTGTACCAAAGATTACTGAGATTTTTTTTAAATTAGTTTTGAATATATGTACGTTCTCGAGTCAGAGTTCGGCATTCTCTAGACAGAGATTTGTTTCAGTTGTACTGAGATGGAATAAGGGTATCAGATATGTATCTAAAAAAACTACTAAGACTGGCTAAAGAGTATGAATAGTTTAGTCAGGAAAGCCAAAGATACTAATCCTAGTCCATCACCACTCTCTTTCGGGACACATACTTTTTCCGGTACATTTTGTCTGCATATTTGTGTTTGCGCTTTTTCGAAGTAACAAAATGCACGATTGCACGCACGCAACGGCCTGAAAGTGTAAGTGACAAGGATATGAATGTGTGAACAGCGGGTAGCTTGAAGATGGGAGTGAGACGTAACCGCTTCTGAATACTAAAAGAGGGTGAATGAGCTTTGAAATGTGAAATGGATGCACTTGTGTGTGGCACATATGAGCAGAAGCATGCCGTCCACCTAAATTTATGTTGCGTTCATCAGCAGCTATAGACCTTAGATTCTCATAGGTAGGTAAGGGAAAATTTACGTAAGTAGAAAACTGAGAACAAAAGTAAATCTCGGCATATGTACGTTAGTAATTTTAAGCATAACTTTGCAAAGGAAATATGTGCGGTGGTATGTCAGCGGTGCAAATAATCAACACAAAAATAGTAGAACGTGAAAATATATTTAGCTACGGCAATGAAAAGCATTACTAACAGCACCATGTCAGCAATTAAACGTGTGACAACTGTAGCAGAATTATTTTATTTGTTTGCTAAATAAATTTAGTTGAACTCACTGGCGCAGTTGATGCTGGTTGCAATGAAAGTAGGTTAAATTTTGAATGTAGCAAGCAGACAACTGGCGGCATCTCATTAAAAACTGAAAGTAATGTCAAACGTCACATTATTAATAAGCGGGAATTGTCAACATATCATTATTTAAAATGTAGCCTTTGAACGAACTACGATCATTTCTTACTTAATCTCATCAAAAATTCTGTCATCGCTGAAAATCGCTGACTGCAAAGAAAGTGCTATCGTTGAAGAACACGAGGCGGAAAACTCATCGGCGCGCATTAGTGGTCAATACTTTTTGGAAATAGAAAATATTAGAAGAGATTACGGCGAACAGCAAAACATAAATTAAGTATTTTCATGTAAACATTAAACGGTAAGTACATTAATAATATATGATTTGTGCTGGACGACGCACTATGGTCAATATTTTGAAAAGGTTATTTGTTTTAAATTGCCTTTTTTTACGACGTAAAATTACCTTTAAATACCATCAGACCGAGAGCTGTCTTCTTTTGGTAAACCATACGCTTGTAAGAGTTTATTTATACTCGTACACCATTTAAAAAAAATTTAGTTTTTATATTTGCTATTTAATAAAAATTTTCATAAGAATTATCATATGGTTAAACGTTAATTATATTTTAAATATTATCATCCTTTTCTTATTTTTAAGGGAAAGCAATTCTTCTTACCGTGACTATCCATTTTTCTACTTAGAGTTGCAACTTTCCAACTTTTCGAGGGTTACGCACAAAAAAATAATTACTAACTGCTTTACTTAAGTAGTGAAATGAAGAACCAATTGTTTTTTATTTTCTTTACCACCAACAGAATTTACTCTGCTATCCAAGTATTGTGCGGCGCTCTCATTCAATGAAAGATGTACATAAAGCAAATTCGATCATAAGTCTCAGATTTAGCAGAACGAAGAGTTGGTCAAATTGTTATTGTGTAAAGAAATCAATGATAACGTTGAACTCTGCATGTATCTGTTATCATGTGAAGTCTAGGTGCTTTCATTGGATGAAGGATGCTGCGACAGTTCTTGTTATTTTTTCTGATTTTGACGATTGCTTCGCGCAAGAAAACTGTTTTGTATCCTTCAGCATCGAACTTTCTTCAAATTTTAAGAAGAAGAAAGCAGGCTTTATTCTGAACTATTAAAAATGCAAAACAGGCCTAAGTAAGATAGTCATTAAAATTGATTGATTGTATGCAGACATCAGTCAAACGAAAGCTAAAAGGTACATATGTATGCCCAAGCGATCCAAAGATGGTATGGGGCTAATCTTCCAGTCAATATTAAAAACTTCCATATAAAGAAGTAAGCTTTCCTAATCACGTCCACTGTTCACATCTTCGTTGGAGACAAACTTGGTTTCAGTCGTTTATTTTTGATGTGTCGCTTTTTTATATCCTGTGCTCCAAATGGGACGGGGATGGTAATTTCCTCGCATATTCTTAAGTCTACCGTCAAGTGATTTTAGGACACAATAAGCGGCTCCAGTTATAAACATTTATTTATGGTAAAAACATCCCATACGACTACCACTCTTTAGAACAGCCTTGCAGAATAATGAGGATTCCTTAAAAAAAAAAATACACTAAAATTTACATGGCGAAGCTTCTGAATATGTTTAAAGTATCGAAGCATATGACGAAGCTTGGATTTATAAAGTGAATCATTTTTATTTATTGTATATTTTTGCCAGAAAGAAAAATAAGATAACCACTAGAATTAAATAAACCACCAAAGCGAGGAGATAGCATCATTCAGTTGGTTTTCCAGCTAATTTTTGGAAATCGTAATGCAAGGCAGGTCTCCATATATTCACTCAAAACATCCGGGTATTAAAAATCTTAGAAAAATGTTGCCGACCTTTAGGGTAGCTACGAAATACCACGGATTTCAGATCGATATAGCTAAAACAAAACTTGAGATCACGATCACATATGAGGTGTAACTGTGATCCTGATGATATTCGGTATTCTTTTACTAACATATTAATTACTGATTAGCAAGTTATTTTTATAAATTACAAATGCGAGGTGATAGATTGAACAAAGTTAACAAACAAGACTACACTGATTGCCAATGGGTGGCCAAAGAATGAAATATTGTCTTAGCCTAAGTAGACATGACTTGACTTGACGAGTGCAGTCCTAATCTGATATTGTTAATTAGGATTAAATGCAGCCAGACCAGGGGGGCTAAAGAACATAAACTACCTTCTCTGCTGCTATATGACACCGCCTAGGAGATGAGCCTGAGATTCAGAGGTCAGTAAATGTATCTCACTTTGGACTGTCAACTAACCTAACACAATCCTCATTAACTTAAATACTCCAGTACATATTTTTCCACTTGGGATGTAAGTTGTAAAACTTTCGTTCAGAAAAAAAATTTACTTTCCATCCAATTTGCCTTCTCATGCTACCAATTGGCCGCACGCGACTATACATTTGCATTGATTTAATGCTGATTTGAGTTGCGGAGCTGCATGCGTGAAGCAACATAGTCATGGTGCTAAAAACACACAAACATAAACGCAAGCTTCAACACCCTCACCGCCATACTAACTCACTATGCAGATCTTTTCATCCATCGTCCAGCAAGACCGCAATGACTTTACACGAAACATGCAACTTACAGGATCAGTAATGAAAATCCTTTGCAGCTCGAAAATCTCTTTGGGCACGCAAGGACATGTGTACAAATGTACATTTGTACATACAACCGCATATGTGAACATTTTTGTTTGTTTTGGATGGATAGCAACGTACGAGCAATGATGCTGACATTTCAGAATGCACGACATTTTAATTAAGTAGAGTTTTATGCTGCTGCTGCTGTTGGTCTACGAGAGAAGCAACAATAATTAGTACTTTTATAACAACATATAATTAATGTAACTAACTTTTTGCTGGTCGCTCATTACAACTTTGATTGGCTATTTGCTCTTCAAATTGAAGGGGCGAGTTTGAGGTGAAATCCAAACTTAGTACATAGGTCTTGTGCGATATTTATAGAAATGGGCCACAGTTTCATATATAGTTGCATAAATCCAAAAACAGTAGCCAGACGCTTTTAACAGAAGTGAAATATTTATGGAAAACTCTAGATGGTAAGCCAATAAAGAGAACTTCCATAAACGCAGCTTAAAAATAGGAACTCAGGATAGCTAGGGTACTTAGTTTAACACAGCTTTAGTCAAGGCAACAACAAAGAACTACAATTCATCTGCTTTGTCGCACTTGCCATCCCCGAATAGAGCAACTCAAAGAGAGACCGAAGAGATGATGTGTCGACTACTTGCTTTTGGTTTCTGACACAAAGAGCGAAACTGCGAGCACACAGAGTTATTTGGAAGTTTGTAAGAACTTTTTCTTACTTATCTCAAAATTACACAGTGACGCCCAGTAACTATTTTCGAAGAAAGTACGCTGTACGTTCTTTCACAAGAGAACAATGCAGAGACCCATGTCCTCTTTTGATGACCACGGAAGGGTTGAAGACCGAAAATTTAATTGGAGCGAGGTTGGCAACACAACAGCAAATTCAGAAGCATCTCTTCTTTAGACAATCTTGGAACGGTGCAACGATCTGACGTCGTTGCAAGACCTAAAATAGCAGACTGCATAGTTGGTGGAAGCTGACGCGGATACCAAATTAAAGTTAACAAATACCAAACAGTAACAACGTAATTGCTCTGAATATTTAGATTAGTAAAATTGTACAGCAATGGAAATTTTAGTCTAAGGCCGTCGCAAAATTTCTTTTGGCTGAATTAATTTGGGTGTTAAAATTCAGAATAATGAATGCACAGATGAGTTGATGGATCGTAGTTAATTGTTTAAAAAGGCGATACAGATTACAGAAACATCAAAACATCAAAATTAAGATTAGAACTCACTATCTGGCAGTTTTTGTGACGTACATATTAACTCATTTTGGACGAACGCATTTTCAAAAAGTTACTTAATTTCGCTAAAAAGGAATTATATTGGAAAAGATCTACAAATCGAGACTAAAAAAATATATCTGAAGGTTGTTGAATATCGATGATGATGAGGTCTTCTTTAGTTTTGTTTATGTTTATAGGCTAAGGAATAGTTCTAAAAGAAATTACTTGCTGGCTTGTATGTAATATTCAGCTTTATAGAAACACAACGTTAGAACAAGGCAGTCATCGTTTATAACAATTTACAGTTAACTTCGTAGCAGACAAACTTACAAAGCCAGTATTAACATCTCTGCCTGACATAAGTGCACCTTGGAACAAGGGATACCAGTGTAGATCTTCTTGTAAGATATGGAGAAAAGAAAAGCTTTACTTACATACTCGATTGGCAAGTTTGACCGAGTTCTGTATGGAACAGTAAGTGTACTTTACCGCTTAAAAGGAACCACTTTTCCTTAGCGACCACCCGCCGATACCAAATCGAAAGCTTTAAGTGCTGGAGCACCTCCGTCGATACTCACTTTTGATCTAACTTGTGTAGTTAGCCCGTTAAGTTCCATGTTTAGTCGCCAGCGGTATTCGCCATCGCAAAGACGTATAGATCCAAAAATGCCTCTAATCCGTTCTTGTCAACGCTGATGTTTCTGCGTCATTCTTTAGATTAATGGAGATGGTGTTTTGCAAAGAAATGTCTAGTCTATTGCCAAATAAAAGGACTTTACAACCGCAACTTTGACGAATCGGAAAATTTTTATTGCTATGTCAATTTCTCCGTCAATACTTCCTCGACTTATCTGACTTGGTATAGACTGCTTACAATTATCTCTTTTGTTTTACTAGACAAGTTAATTGCACATCTTTCAAAAGGAGTCCACGTCAAAACCCCTCATTATTTCCGGCATTCCAGAGCAGAACTATAACATATTCTGCACTTTATTCATTACGATCGCGCCATGTATGAAATCCATTGTAAATGTATGTTGGAACGATTTCCGTCATCCCAAAACCAAATTTGACAACGTACATCAAATTTCCACCCTGTCGGAAAATCAGAAGAAAATCCAAATGCATTGTAAATCTTTGAGATTTAAGAGACCACTTAGATATTTTTAAAAACGAGAAAAAATTCAGGTATTAAAGAATCTCACTAATTTACTTTATCATTGTTGAAGATATTTATGGAATTTACTAGAGTAAGTACTTTCAAATAAACATATATTTCCTTACTAGTCGTAAATGCCGCTTCCAATTTATTGTATTTACTTAAAATGATATTTTTCTACCCCAAGACTCGTATAAAATCAATACTTTGATAGCATTTTCACTCTCGTTATAATTATAAGCACACAAGTGGTTGATTTTTGTTTTTCTTATACATATGTATATGTAAGTGTTTTTATACATCAATGGTACATACCAATATGGCTGCAAGATAAAATGAATTAATTCTGTATAAATAAACGCCATAACATCATTATCACCCATACTGCCCCGTCAATGCCACTACGTAGTCAATTTCACTTTTCATATTTTTACTTCCTTTCAGTTTCGTGAGCAATCGCCATGCCATGTACATACGAGTATGTACTTAGTTACTCCAGATGGCGATGAAGTTTCCTATGCGATTCGCTAATAAAACTCAGCAGGTCTAATAACCACCTAGTCAAGATATTCCCTACACACACACACACACATTAACACAAATGCATGTGTATTTAGGATGCATGAAAGTATGCAATAATTACATACAAGATTGGATTTTAATTTAATTTTCTTAGAACGCTTGCTGTCAGAAGACATGCATATATGTGCATATGAACATTAAGGTTGTTCAAATTTTTTGTTTTATTTAAATTTTGTATTTTGAATTTACCGATTAGTATATATAAGATGCAATTACTACTTGAATAAATTTTTAATTCATGAAAGAGGAGGGATTCGACTGTGTATCATCTAAACTATTTTAAACTTTAACTCGTCGACGCCAGACCATTAAACATTTTATGATCCGTCAAATCTTACTCGAGGATTATTCGATTCATATGGAAGCGTACATTAATAAAGCCGGTAAGCTGAAGAGTGGGCAACTTAATGTGAGCTCTTTTCAAATGATTTGTGTATGAATTTCCTAGAAAAATGATATTCAAACAGTTTGCGCTTCTTAAGCCCATCTATCGCTCTCAGTACTTACTTGAAGCGGATGAAAATTTTCAGTTGAATGTTTCCGATTTCATAACTATTGACGAATAAACAGTATTTTATAGTTAGTGCTTCCCAGAGGTAACTAGTTCTCTTTCATATCAATATCCGACGTTTCCAGAATAAACTATCCTCTGATAGACGACTCGCTGTCTGAACTTGAACTAAGAATATACCTTTCAAAACCTATTTTAAGTTTAATCTAGTACAAACTGTTATAAATAGCTAGTTTAACTCCCTGAAAGATTGTGAATCAGATGCTGTTTTTAAGTAACAGAGAGAGAGAGATAGAAAAGAGAGTATTGTGGGTCATAAGCTTAATTTAATTAAGAGACTACTTTGCAACACCCCCCCCCATCTTTTAGATCCGCCTGTATGTCGCTGTAAATATGTGGAATGATGTTGAATTGGTCCATTTGAAAATACATTGTTATTGCTTTGTAAATTTAAAAAAATTTGCAAGAAATTATTTTATAAAAAAAAACATATTATTGCCTCTCCAACGATCGGCGCTATCTTTATATTCAACTTATTTCATTATAAATGATCTATTGCCGAAATTTTGAATTCCTTATAGCCTGATATTTTTAAAGGTTTTTTTTTTATTAAAAACCAGCTAGGTGGGGTTGATAAGGTGGCCCTTAAGTTCTTTCATTCAGTTATGACTGAAGACAGATATGTAACCTAAATTGAAAAAAAATTCTAGATAGCTTAAACAATCCTTTAGATACCTATTTAAAATAAAGTGCCAGTAAGAGCAACTACGTTGATTCTATTTCTCAACCTTCGAATAGTTTTTAGTGGCAGAAGTGCTAAATACCATAGCAATTTGCGTGATGAATTTTTTTTTATTTAACGCACTAGCTAATACACTCAAGGCTATACCCCGCATTAATATGCAAAGGAAATTAAATTTTTTTCAAATTAATTTTTTTTAATGATCGAACTCTTTCAATAACCTCAAGTTTTCTTTATACACCAACATCCAAGGAATAGTTCTACAACGCTCATGTCACGCTCACCTCTCCAATAACCTCTAGCTTCTACTACGTTGAAATGAAGCTTTTAATTCAGTCCAGTCATAAACTATCTTTATGAGAAATTTCATTAAATTCTTCGAGCTATTTTAGTGTGATTAAGTAAAAATTATCCAAATATTTAAATTTTCACATTTGTAATGTCAGTAGAGATAATTTGTTTAGATTGCGAATGCCGACGTTAACTGCATTGTTATAAAAAATTTAAATTTTTTTGCAATATTGCATTCGAGTATTAAAATGTGCTATGACAACTGATACAACCCTAATGTACTTATCTGCAATCTATCCCTGGCTGAACTGGCGAAATGGCAGAGAGGCAAGCCATGATTAAATGGAATTTTCGAGTTTTTCTTTTTTGGTAAAAACACAATTTATTCATAGTTTACCAAGTGTTTGTAGACATGTATGTATGTATGTATATGAGTACACAAATTCATGTAATAGTCCTTCAAAATACTCCATAGAAAATGCGAGTAAGCCGCAATGTGAAAGCATTAGCCGAAGGAAAAATTCCTCGTTGTTGAATGATTCATTTCATTTTTAAGGCTGCGTAAACATTTTACAAAGCTTTTTATAAAAAGAACAGTTTGCAATAAAGATTTCAACACCCATCATTTAGAAGCTTGTGAAGAAATCTCAAATTTCCAGTAGAGTCTATACGATACATACAGACATACATATTGACACAATTTTTACATGTGACCACTCACATACATACTTATACTCGTACATACATAAACACTTGTATGCCTAATCTGCTGTGCAACACTTGTAAGATACTCAATTTCAGGCATTAACTGAAGTACATTTGTGTGTTGGTATGCCTGACAGAGTCAAAGGACTAGAGGACGAAGGTAACCCATATATTACTGAAAGAACTGAATAACAGTGCATTCTTAATATAAATTAAGACACTTGTGTGTACAAATTCTAGAAAATATAAGTCAGTGGAACATAAGAAAATGTGTAATTTAAAAAATGAAAGCTTTATTTCTCGAGAAAGAAGATCCAATAACAGCGAGAAGCTATGACGTTGCATAAACTCATATTTAGTTATGTGTATTTTTTTTATTTGTTATAAATCACTCAATGATTGTACTCAGACGAAAGTCGTTCATAAAATCCACACACGTATGGCACTCAGATCGAAATTATAGTTTTTAATACTTCAGACATAACAATAGCTTAGAACATTAGGATAGTTTTTTAGACGGTTCTTTCACCGATTCATAGTCGGGATAAAATGGTAGGTCCCTCCATGTGTGGCATGGTCAAACACTGAGCTGTGAGCGCCAAAATAGCAATAATAATAACGGAAGGGCAGAATAGTTAAAGGTCCTTAGCAATCTTTCAGTGCTTTTGAAATATTCAAGTCTTCGGAAAATGTGGCGAAACCTACTGAAGATGGATTATACAACATCGCAGTCAACGATTCATAACAGCTTAAAAGAACTATCGCCATCATTTTTACGATCACTGTGATTTTCAAGAAACTTTAAAGGTCGTTTTTCTCACACTCAAATGATCGCACTACAATCCTTTTGGATCTATCTATAAATAAAGTTATTTTTTTTTAACAATTAATGTAATGAAAATGACGGGTAAAATAACCATTTTTCGTTCATATATTTAAGCCAACGAAAGATCATGGCCAGACGGACATTTTGGCAGCTACATCCTGTACCAGGTATAGTCGTCCTGCGGGAGAGGCACAGTACCATCACAGCTATATTTTTCGATGTAAAGTCCTGGACAAATTGTCTACGCAACTTCAATGTATGCATTTTAAAACCTTGTCAAAAGATTTGCCTCGCGGTGTATACTTTCCCTGCAACAAAAAAATTTAATTTGGGTATCGATTTCGGGTTCCCAAGGTGGTGTAACCCATTCAAGTTTCCGGAGCTCTGTATATTCCCCAATATTGTCTTGTGAAATATTATTTGTACTTCCAATGTTGTTGAATTCCAAATTATAAGTCATTTGATCTACACCACTGCGGCTTTTCGCGATGATTCCAAAATCACGATAGTTAAAATAAATTAGTGTTTTCGGCGCTTTTATGTCATAAATCAATTAAATAAAGTCCTGCTGCGAGAATCTTGATCGACTTCTGTACATTATTAATAAAAACTATTTTTAATACGGCTCAAATTCAGAGTAAAAATTAATTCTGAAGGGTCCTACGGTATTCCATGGCAAGCGGTTCTCTTACTCGAGGCAGTAAGTAAGGCATTAAAGGGTAGAATCAGTCTCTTCATAACACAGCTTTGAACAAACGGGCACAGTTCATTTCATAAAAAAGACACAAACATTTTTTATTAGTTGCATGTTTCTTTGTGACTATTTTCGGACTCAACACAGACTAATGGCTGTTTTTGAAGTCTATATTTTGACACCTCCTCCCCGACCATTTACATTTGTGTATATAACTATGTTATATAAAAATACAATGCTGTAAATATATGTGCAACTATAAATTAATAAGCAAAAATTGTAATTAACAACTTAATATAATTTTATATTATCAACAAAACCAACAAATTTGGAAGTTATGACAATATTGGTTTTTAATTCGGAAACTAAGTATTTAAGCATAATTCCTCTAACCGTTTCTTGCTCCTAAATGTTTTTGCTTTCTTTATTTTTATGAAAGATTTGGAAATCAGTTTAAAAAAAAGGTCAGCAAATTATTTTAAATTTAGTTAATTTTATCTATAAACACACATCATCTTTCGAACGGTTGTCTAACACACAGGCGCCTACGGCAATTCTCATGGGAAATTCGACTCTAACCGAAAAATATGTTAAACATGTTAATATTATAAGGTTATGAAAATGCCAAGGGCAAATGAACCGAAGCGAAAAGTTAACGAAACCAAAATGAACCGTGCAAGAAGAAGAATTATGCGCAAATGTATGCAAGTGGAAGGACAAATAAAAGGAGCAGAACTTCAAGCAGACTATGCACAATTACCTACATACCAATGCAGTAAATATGTATGTGTGAAGGTATTTTTATACATATAGATATACATACATACATATATAGCATTTTGACAAAACAACGAACAAAGCTTTCCATATTTGACTCTGAATGCATTAAATTTCATTTTTCACAAACAAATTATATATTTTATATCGATACAAATCGAAGATGACGTTTTAAGCGACAGATTCATGTAATAATATAGTTAAAAATTTTATTTAAAAAAAACCTACAAGTTAGAGCTTAGTACAAAAAAAATAACTAACTTGAGATAAGTGTTTTTATCAAATTTCTACAGCTGCACACATTGCTATGTAGTTTTATCAGTCAGTGACCCTTGAAATATGCTACAAAATTTAGCTGAATCGCCATTAACAACTTACAGAAATGAAATAGTACATATGGACGTATGTATGTATATATGTGAACTATATACATACGTATAAAGAGCGCTTGGCTGTGTGCTTAGCGAGTAGTTGAGTAGACAGAAAGCATCTGACTCGACACAAATTTCTGCCCACACGCTCCGCTATAAAGCAACATAGCGGCAGTCCAAATTCACTATTTCAAAACTAACTTACATATATACAGTGTTGTGCATATTAATAGCAACAGCATTCAAAATGACATAGCTTGTCACTTACCTATATTTCATAATTATTTTTAAGAATAATCAATTAAAATTCAGTCTATTCTCTAACAAAGTTTTAAACTTTTGAGAAAACTAAAAAATATTTCAACAAATTTGTATATAGATTTTTAACTTTTTCCTCTGAAGTGTTAGAATTTGTTTGAGTATTTTTATAGTCCATTATATTTTAGTCTAACAAAGTGAAAGTTTCAAGTAGCTATGTAGGTGTAACCCTTGCAACAGTTTGCCTTGCAGCTTAAGTAATGTGTTTTATAATTTTCGCAACTGGTATTTTGAAGGAGAACAAACAAGTAGGAAATTTAAATGTTGTATCCGGACTTGGGGAAATCATGAACTGGGTTCGAATTTGATTTGACAAAAAAAAAATTACCTTAGATAATTTTAGTTTGATCAATTCGAACCGACCCTGGATTTGGATTCCCAATTTTAGAATTCCTACAAAAATTTTTGAGCTAAACAACTGCATTTTTCATAATATTAGAATTGGTTGCTTTCAGTATTAAAATGTATAAGAAATAAAATAATAGAAAAATATAAATAGTCAAAATCTATGAATTTGTTGGTGTCGTATAATTGCGAGTAACAGTGTATTTTACAGCCATTTAAGAAATATTAATAACAATCGCTTCATCTGAAAATTTCTTACTACAAAAGCTAGCAAAAAATTTGAACAAAATTGCCTATTAATAGTTTTTCAACATAATTTTTTGCTTAGAATTTTTTAAATTAATAAAATTTCTATAAGAATTATTTTTATTTTTTTTTTTAAATTATTGCAATAGGGTTGTATTTAAATATTTTTAGTTATTGTGACTTTAACAAAAATTATATTTACTTAAATGACATAATCGCTATAATAAATGTAGATTAATAATGAACACTTTTTAATTAAAATATTTTTATTCGAGAATATTGAATTTAATAGAAAATTTGTTTTTGATTTTGTGCCACGGATTTCTGATGCCTCTTCAACAACACAACACATCTTGTACCGCTCATAGAACTGCAACAAATTAATATTAGCCGTGATATTATTAGCGAATTACTTAGTCCCAGAAGGTAATTTTAGAAAATAATGCTGCGAGTTTGAACCCTGGACTTGTTCAGTCAGTAATTGAGGAAAAAGAAATAGGGAAAGAAGAAGTATGGGATAAATAGAGTGACTGGATAACTACTCAAAACGTAACATATATTGAAGTCATTAAATTATTTGACAGATATATTATTGCTTTGCATTTACAAATGTCTCTTCAGAAATAATTTTTAAAAATTGTTTTTTTCCAAAATGAATAAACTAATTTTTTTTACATTTGTATGTACTTAAAGAAATTGCTTTGTGAAAAAATGTCAATTAAGTAGATATATTTATGATTTATGTTTTTATATTTTTTTTTTATGAGGCCATTTTTGCCAAAAGTCCTTGAATTAGGCTTTAATATGAATTTTACATATAATTCTTTCATTGATTACTAAACATATTCTATACTGGACAAAGCCAGTAATCCATATACACCGTGAAATTAAATTTGTCCGCAAAAGTGCGATACTACTGTTTTTATATTTTTGATTCAATTTGAAAAATTCGCATCGCTTTCAAATCGTTTCGAACCGAAGTCCTCAGCAACCTAAGCCATAGCCGGCACGCGACTCATATTGCGTTTCATTTTTGAAATTTCCCTAATTCGATAGCTTTCGATGTGTTATAGTAAACTAGTATGACTGCCCAGCCATTAAATTCCACTACATCAACCACTCTTCAAAGCAGCGTAGCAAGCAACTGGACTTACTGATTATTCGAGGCAAATATGCGTGGGTATTTCTTCATTTTGGCAGAGTAACTACTTTCCATGTCAAAAACCTACGCTCACATATCTTCAACTACCAACAGGCATAACAGCATTCGACAACACTAGCTAAGCATTTGTGCGTCCAAAGGTGGCGAACAAAATTCGTTCCTTAATTTGATAATATTAATTGCGTGCGCAGAAAAGCAAACGCCTACCGGTTCGCATAAAGATGAATCGACCATATGTATTAAAATGCAAGCTTTCGTGTGTATACATAAATGTATGTGTGTGTCCGTCAAATAATTGATGTTAAATTGGAAATTACACTCGTCAGAAATTGCCTCTATACACCTATGTATGTATGTACATGCATGCAACATCTATGTTTCTACACAACATTTTCTACAGCTCTCCACTTTTCTGAGTCAGTTTTCCACGAAAGCATTTTTATACTTCATCAAATAATTGGAATGCTATTGCGTGTGAAGTGGCTGACGTTATTAGTTAGCGAAAGTACATGCCACAGCTGCTAGCATCAAATGTGACAGGCGTATGGAATGGCGAGATGATCATTCTCCTTATAGTTGGCCCGTGATATTGTTTGCTATGGGCGTGCTAATGAGATTTTGATGTGCAAAATATTAATTAGCGCTAAATTGGATTTTTTTCATAGAAATGTATTCGATATGGGGATACATACAATTATTTTGAGGTGTATGTTGCGTTGGTTAAAAAAGTGGTTGAAAATTCTGGCTGGTAAGCAGCTCCTCAGTTATTCCTTTTCACTTTGATAATGAATTGGAGCGTTGCATGAGTATTTACAAATGTTGCCTGAATGTAAATATGTAATCAGCTCTACAAATAATAGTATTATTTACTTATAATTTTTGAAAAAAAATTTTCGAAAATTTTCGGGACTAGTTCGGGATTATTTTGTAATTATTTCGGAATTTTAAGCATAAATTCGAGAATAATTCACTTTCAAACTGCTCGCAAACTAGTCCCGATTGAGTCCCGATATGATGTCTAAAATCCCGCAATGGTCCCGAAAGAGTCCCAAAATTATTACACCTACTATAATAACTATTTGATGATTTTAATATTTTCTCTTATAATAGTTATGTTTTTGAAAAAAAGCTCTTAACCCATTATTAACAACATCTGACATAACAATTGAGAGTTAGGATTTCTTAAATTATTTATATTCTTCTGTGCTTCGTGTTAACCTAACTACCGCTGATCTAAACGAGGTCGCTGATACCGCAATATACCAAATAAAGAAAAAGTAGACGGGGTCGCAATAGAAAGTGTTCTTCGTTCTATAAAATGTTAGTACACGTGCAGCACAAGAAAACTTATGCAGCCAGCATGGAAAGTAAGACGATCGCAAGATATTCTATCGCTTGGTAGACACAGCAGTGTAAGAGTAGTTAGTTCAAATATTAATAGGCAAACCAAGCAAACGAAGTTAAACTATGAACCCTAAAGCACATGCTCTTCTTGATTTCTTCGAATAACAACTGTCGACTGTTCGAATACCGTTTCGCTAAAAAACGATTTGATTCAATGCTTGCTGATTTCGGTGTGTCAATTTCGACAGAATGATAACAACTCAAACAATGGAAAAAAACTTTAAAAAATATGAGCAAACAAAATGTATGTGAAAAATCTATTACCAATGTCGGATTGTCTCTTTTAACACAGTTTTACTTTTTAAAGTGAATTTTTTGATTAAAGATTATTCCGCAATCTCCCGTTGCTTTTTTTAACGCGGTTTTACTTCTCATTTTAACGCGTTTTGCAAGCGCTAATGATGAACGGTTAGTGAATTTTCGTCGATGATATGGAGTGCAACCGGGATTTATATAACGACATGCAGAAAGAGAAACCGCAGCGTTTATTAACAGATTATTTTTAGAACTGAAGTACGTACTATTTATTCATCGTTTAATAAAATTTAAATTATAGGTGATCTTTATATGATTTTTTGTCAAAATCGTCTAAAATAAATCGTTCTTAATAAGTAGTTATGTACCAAAGCTTAGCGCGACTTAGGTTTCGGGTGGAAACTTCGTTATTTTTACGCGGAATTTTTTTGACGCGATTTTTTCGCAATTATGGAACGAATAAACTAATTTAAACTGAAATTAATTATTTTTACGCAATTTTTTTTACACAAAACAATTTTTGTGCCGTTGAATCGCGTTAAAAAGTGATTGACTGTATACCTCATTTAAAGACACAAAAGAGATCATTCCATTTTATACAATGATAGTGGCGACAGTGATTTATTGAACTCTCCTGAGTCCTGGTAATCATTAAAAAAATGTTAAATAAAGAACTGGGTACTAATTTTGAAGTGTCCTGCAGATGAATTGACTTTTCCGATTCTAGAATATTGATTTTAATTTTTTCTTTACAACTTCTTCCAAAAATTATTGGTTTTCCATACACATAAATTGCATGGTTAACGTTGAGCACCTTTCGCGACCGCTGAATATTTTTTGATTTCAAAATAAAAGGTCCAAAAAGAACAATTCCTGTATGTGACAGCATTAAAATTCCGGCTTTACTCTTAACGCATGCATTTTTAAACCACCCTAGTGCCATCTCAGCTCCTGTATGCAATACATTTATGAAATGAAAAACGAATTTCCTTTTCATAAGTTTACTAAAATGTTTGATTAGTTATAACGAAGGTGATGTATATGATACGAAACTTTCTCACAAAGAGAGACTTCTTTTGTTTTTTATGCTGGCAAAAGAACGAATTCAATTTCTCGGCGAACAGCTGATACATATGCATATCAGATAGTGGGATGTCGGACACATCCTTAATAGCAACTGAAAAATCATTGCATTTGCGAGTAACATAAAAATAAATTTTTTGGCGCAGAAATATTTCTAAAACCCAATTAATTTGGTTTTAAAGGGCAATTTAAGTAGGTGTGAGCACTATTTTGTACAAAAAACAAATAATGTAATTAAAAAAAAAGCTTGTGAGTTAGAGAAAAAATTACGTTTCTTTGTTTAAATTTTTATATTTACTCCAAAAGCGAAATTTTTAACCGATTAAAAATGAAGCATTAAAAATTTAATTAATTCTATAATTCACTGATCTACCTTAAATATTGAAGGAAACTCATGATAAAACCTACAACCTCAATTCAAGCACATCAATTCAATATAACTTCAGTAAATAACTTGTGATAAACCTTTATTACCATCGCCATTAAATGCCTTAATGGGAGGCAAACGACTTTCGTAAAAGTTGTGAAAGTAAATACGGTTCCATTAACAACTGCTTAATGCAAAGAACTAAAGTCAAAAGATAAGGAAAAAATATATATACTTATAACTTAATAGATAGTTTCAGTTACTTACGAGTATATAAAATGCAATTAAATACTTTGCAAAGTCAAGTTGGCCGTCAACAATCTCCAAGGAAGATCAAGTTCACGAATGCCGAAAACTATTTGATATATGGAAATCAGATAAATTACTAAAGATGCGCCAGCGACCACAAACAGTAAACAGATGCTTGAATAACAAGAAAGTTAGTTAATAAATAACACAAAAATAAAGTGGAAGAAAAAAACAAACAACCCATTGAACTACCAACGAAACTAGCCAACAAACGGCAGAGCTAGACAGAAAACCACAAGAAAAAAAAACTTAGTTCCTTTAGACCGAAGTAGTGAGATAACAAAAATGAATAGAATTAAAGAAAAACACAAAAGTAGAGAGTCCAAGAACTGGTGGCGGAAGAAAAATGAATCGCCGATAAAAATCAAGTTCATTAAAGACAGGTAAGCGCAAGAAGTTCAAAGGATGGGGATTGAAGGTTGGAAGCGTGGAGACGTTGCGCTGCAGAGCAATGAAAACGGCGACGCTAGATAGGCGAGGAGAGCGTAAGTGGTAAGCAAAAGTTTGATAAAATGATAGAAAATTCACAAGAACGACGCACAGAAAACACAAACTGGAAATTCGTACATACATACATACAAGTCTTTAGATAAAGCAATGAAGAAAAAATCGAATGCAGGAATCAATGATAAGCGCGAAAGAATTGTAAGACCCATGAAAATGGTGAAGCGGGGGGAACTTCAACTCCTTAGTAGAAAAATCAACAGCCAAGGTAAGAATTACAGGAAAAGCCTTCAAGTTAATGAGGAATAACAGCGCAACTAACTAACGATGGCAGTTGAGTACGCAAAGAAAATACTTGCAAAACGACTGAAGGCGAGTGCGAAGGCAAAGAGTTCAAAAAAAACAAAGAAAAATAAATAAAAGAAAAAGTTACCAGCTAAAGTGCAATCACGCGAAATAATGAAGGTGGAAAAAAAGTAAATACAATAAATAGCAGACAGAAGTTGAAAGACAGCAGCTGAAAAAAAAGAACCAGTGACATCAACAACAAAACAGCAAATACCAAATAACAATAACAAATAGTAACTACAAGAGTTAACAACAATTACAACATTAATAAGTCAGCGCTGACCATCAAGAGTTAGAGTGAAACTCTAACAGTTGTATATAAAAGTATGTAGCCAAGTTGTAATTGAAGATGTAGACTACATAAAACCCATTGATTGGTTGGTTGCTGAAGAGATACACTTGAAAATAACGGTAGTGCATCGCGTTTGCAGGTGAGCTGAAAAGTATGTCTCGCACTTGCCACCAAAGAAGATATAAAGTCAGGGTAAATAAGTACGACAGCTGTGGCCAGACAGTTGACTTTATTGATTAGTTTGTTAAAGATAAAGTAGCGAACTAAAGAGGTTACAAATTGACGGAAATGCGTAGATAATAAAAATGTTACTGCATGCAACTGAAAAAAAAAAATTTATGATTGCAGCTTTATTTCGAATTAAATGAGCAAAGGTCAATAGAGTTATAACGTAAAATCGATTTTATTTTTGATGCAGATGCTGTTTTAAAGGCGTGTTCCATTAAAAAATTGTCGACCAGCGAAAAATCACTACATAGCCTTGGCTGATTTGATCGCTAACATATAATTTTTGTTCTTTTAAACCAATGCAGATCTTATTTTCAAAACGTCAGGGAACGAAAATAAACTGCTTATGTCACATATTTAATGGGAGAATGCATTAAATAATAATGAAACTTCGTCCGAATCGCAACACTGTGGTCGCACATTCCGCCAAGAAATGCGAAAGGCAAACTCTCCACAGACCTACAACAAAATACATGGTTTCGCGACGGGCCTGCTCGGAGGCTCGGCAATTCCCACTGCTCGAACATATTCACTGTGTGTAAACAGTATTTCGATAGAGATCTCAAATCCAACGACAGAAACTAATAGAGTTGAAGTAGCGTACGCAAGTAAGAAAAGTTATTAAGTCAAAGATGGCGGATGCTCGCACAATGAAGCCAAATAGTTGATAGTGGTAACAGCAGAGAACGTTAGGAGGTGAAATAATTGCAAACATTTTTTTTCTTAAAATTTTTCAACACGAATTAATAATTTGGAAAGGCAGCCATCGCTAACCAAAACCAGGTTTGATGAGTGTTTTTACTATTTAAAGGGAATATAGAGCAAAGTTGACGAAATGATGCAGGATAATGCGACAACAGTTATAAAACCAATAAAAAAATTAAACCGAGTTAGGACAAATAGACTCGAAGATAAGTAAATATTTTAATTTTGGAAGTTTTATCTAAATATACATATATACACATTTATTAATTTATTGCTTCCAACAATTAAAAAAGGTCTTCCACCGAAAAATATTGTGTAAAGAAATGGCGATGCATTTAATAATAAATAATTAGTGTACTTCAAAACTTTATCATTTAAATTTTTTATTAAGTAAATTTATTGAAAAAAAAGAAACCATTTTAAAATGGATGCCTTATAAATTAATTACTCAAGTTCTGCATGTATTTTCTTTGGATATTATATAAAAAACAATTAATATAAGATAATGTAATGAAATGAAATGTTGTCAATGAATGATTTATTTTATAAAATAAAATTAATAATTTCTTTAATGAAACCATATAAATGATTTCTCAAATGATATATCGTAAAGTAGTGTCACTAATGATTTTGTTTAAATGATTTATTTCCTTTTCAGTAACCGCAGATTAATGATTTTCGTAGGACATATATGTATGTGTGTGTGTATCTGGCGACACCTTTCGATTACCGTCTGCATTACCATGCATTACCTTTTTCCACTGGTCAATTGTGTCTAGCTTCTCATATGGACGAGTATTTGCTGAAAATTTATCGCTATAGCAAAATTTGTCTTTTTGGAAGAAACAAATTTTAAAATATTCACTTGCCGGTTCTTCTGAAAACTTCTGTTAGAATTGCTTAATGCAAAACAACGGTCAAGAAAAATTGGAATTATTTTGATCGCCGCTGTATATTAAAACATTTGTAATTTGCTTGTGTCCCTATGAGTACTAACTTTCAGTGAAATTTTTAATTTATTTAAAGATAGTGTATAAGAGCTTTTTTTGCACAAACTTGAGTCATCCTTATGCATAGTAAGTGTGAGGCATATGATTCCGTGCTGGAAATATGTAAGTCCTCCCACTGTTAGGGACCAATCAAACGCTTTGGGAACTCAAAGCCAAAATAGGGTATGCAAGTTTGACCTTCAAAAAATATTCAAATATTTACAATTTCCACAAAAATATTTATTATATAGGTAAATACACTTATCTATTTGACCCGTGGTCATATGAAACCCAATAAATCCGAAAATTTACATAAACTTTTATGCACAACAGAAAGAAAAATGTTAAACCAAAAAGCGCCAACAGTTCCCGTTGGCAATCATACACACGTACGAGTATGTAGACATTTCAAAATTAAAATAAACAAGAAATTTCAACTGGCAGTAAAGCGGAAAATGTCGCTTCGAGTTGTGACACATTGAGTGAGTTGAGTTGAAATTCAAGTTACAGTTGGAGTTGAAGTTGAAGTTGAAAAGCGTGAAATGCGGGCGGTTGAGCACAACAGGAGGCAACCAGACAGTTTTATTGTTTATCATATGTCAAAGCGAAAATACTAAGTTGCCACTGAAACAAGAACAAAAAAATAAACCAGTTAAAGAAAAAGAAACCAATAATGTTTTTGGGAGTTTGCGAAAAAATTAAAAAAAAATTAAATATATTTTTTTAACTAAAACAAGTACGAAAGGTGTTGATCTTAAAAATGTTACTTTACGGAAATATTTGAAAATTTCAACGTATACAAATTGTTGTACATGCAAAATAGTGCGTGAAAAATTCAATTCAATTCAAAAAAGTGTTCTACCATTAATGGACAGTAACTAACAGTTTTGGTTGAAAAGAGACCTCAAAAAGTTCACAATGAAAAAAATTTTTCTACAACCAAGTGAAATATACAAATTAGTTAATTTTTCTTCGATTATGAAAATTGAAAATGTTTTTTTTTGAAATTTTTTGCAAAATTGTTTTTATTTATATTTTTAAAAGTCATATATGAAAATTACCTACGACTTCCATGTTTAAAGTTTTTTCATAAATTTCTTTATACAAATTTCTTTATGACAATAAGTCATAGGATTAGTTAGAAAATTTCATTGTAGAAGGCATAATATGCTGTTAAAGAATGCATTTTAATTACAATTGGAGCATTTTTATTGTAAATGTCTGCTTTTTCGGGATTATTATTTTTTTAAATCGGTAACTGTTACCATGAGGCAAATAAAATAAATCTAGTTTAAAAAAAACTTAAAAACACGCTTTTCAATTAATGACGAACGAAAAATACTATTAGATATCATTGTGAAAAAAGCTTAGTTTGTTCAATATACGAAAAATATGGCACAAAGGGCCCACGGTTTTTTTTTTTTTAGCATTTTCCATTCGTTATCTATATTATTTTGAGCTTATGCTAGGTAATCTTTTTCACTTTTTAGTTTGTTATGCTTTTGAAGCAAACAACTGTAGTAAATTTGATAATATTTACTTATTTCTGAAGCTCTCACAATAAATAATTCAGCAGTAAGATGATCGTTTAAATCGTTTAGTATCCGAGCAGGTTACTCATACGCCCTGTACAACAAAATTGGGTAAATTTACAGCCAGCTGCCTGTGTTCATAAATTCAATTAAACGTACAGAAACTTATCGAACTGTTTTTTTTTTCATCGGTTCTTGATGAGTGTACAAAGCTTAAATGAAAAGTGGATCAAAATCGAGTCCAAAGGAGTCAGTCACAAGCAATCGTACTTACATACAAAAAAGCGTGGTAACAGTAATAGATATTTGTTAAGTAATTAAATAAAATTAAAAAATATTTTTTTTTTTTCAGTTAAATTAAATAACAGATTATATTAAGGATTTTAAGTTTAAGGCTTTTTAAAATTAAAATCGTTTACTACATAGAAATTGTACATGTTACGGTTGGTTACATAAAAAAAATTGCACTTGGTTTTTCAATTTAAAATTTTCCAAAGTTATTTGGTTATTTTTGCATAAAATTAAATTTTGTTAATATGTCATTTGGAAAAAAATGCAAAACAAAATTCTCACGATTCAACGGTATTATTTAATCATTCGAAACTTGCTCCTTATTCTGCTTAAAAACTAAAATAATTTTAAAAAAAGTATTGAGTATTAAGTATTGTTTTATTTTCCTAATAATATTTCCAATAAACCGATCTGCCTTAAGCTCAAAAATATTTAAAAATATTGTTTATTTGAAAATCATAAAAAAATTTGTTGCATTGAGTTTTATAAAAATATATTTCGTATACATTTCGAATCATTCCTGTTAAAGAATTAAGTCTGTTTGATTTGTGATTTTTTCGCAGAGTTGTGTTAAATATTGTTTTATTGTTGTTGTAGGCTAATCGATCTTTTTGTTTGTTATGCAAGAAGAACGCTGTCTCCGCTTTTTATAAGAAGTTTCACCTACCTTAGCATCACCAAGGGCGATTCCTTATTATCTCACCTTTATGTTTTCTTAAAAAATCACGCCTGATGATGCTAAGATCGTAATCGAAAGCGTTTTTATTTGTAAAACAACCAATAAGACCTATAGGCTTACAACAACAATATTTATATAATCCATTTTTAGCGACCGTCGTTACTGCCAACTAACCGCTTGGATGGTCTACATTGAAGAGCAAGCAAAAAAGAAATGAAAAAAGGCGAAAATTTACAAAACTTAAAAAAAAATGTAGCGGTAAACAGGGATTGCTGTAGCAAAAGCTAAATTGCCACACAAATTGAAACAATTAAATAAACTGCGCAAACAAACAAAATAATAACAAAAACAACTATATAAAAGCATAAAAGCGAAAAACGACGCACTACAAATACGCACTCGCTGCGTAGCCACTCGAAGTGTGAAAAAGTTGCGAATGTCACTTAAAGTGACAAAGGACCGAAAGTGACCAACGACAATAACACCAGCAATAACAACAACAACAACATAAAAACAACAACAACAAAACACAACAAGTCAAAAGACCACAGCAAGGCAGCTAGCAAGTAAAGCCAAAAAAAAAAAAAAAAGAAAGACATCTGTCAAAGGACGCGCGTGTGCTGGCAAGGCTAACGGTAGTGTATAGAAAAAAAGTTTATTGCAACTCACCACAATGACCGTGTGGCATGCACAACAGCAGAGCAATCGGACAGCGAAGAACGACGAGGCAACCGTTGTCAAGCGAGCAACCCTAATTGTAAACAACAGCAGTGAAAATTTAACTTAATGGCATTACAATGGCTCAGTGGCAAGAGGAAAAAACAATAATCACGACAATATACACACACACATACACACGAGCGCTCGACGGATTCGAAGCAAGAAAAACGCGTAGAAAGCAACGCCCGCACTGCAACAACAGCTGCGGTGCTAGCAAAGTGGTTAACAACGCGCACGCTGACCAACAAGCTATGTACTCGTATGTTACAACAGACAACAACAATAAAAATAATTACAGCAATGAAAGTCACTCAGCTCAGAGAATGACAACAGCGCGCGGTACTTGCAAATGTTTTTGAGGGGAGAAAAAAAATTCGCTGGCTTTTTCGTAAAAAAAAGGTGTCATTCACTCACACACTCACTCAATTTTTCCACTTTACCATATGTGGCTACACTTGCATTTCAACGAACACACACATACACACACTCATACCGATACTCAAAGGTCCTCAAAGCAGTGAAGTGTGTGTGTTGTTAAAGTATGAAATGCACTCAAGCATTTGCACGTACGTGTGTTTGTACCCAGCTAGAAAAATTTCTAGACAATTTCTGGTGTCAGAAAAGTTGAAAAAAAAATTACGCGTTAATAGTAAACTGTGTAGCCAATTCTAACAAATGCGTTTTATCGCATTTTCCCCGGTTTCCCTCGGACATAAAAAATTATTTAGAATTAGACATGATGTGTGACCAATCCGTTGAGTAAAGGCCAGAATCGTCGATAAATATGCCTGAGTTTCTATCGATTTATCCGCCACACTTCTTGCCAGCTTTTCCGTACGATTTCCTGTTCGATTTCGTTCAAAAATCGTAAAAAATTCGCACTATTTTGCCGAGAAACCTGAAGAATATCTAGCAGGTGTCAATTTTAGTAGCCGGGTATACACTAAGTTTCAAAACTATAATGTCACCACATATTGCCATGTTCTGATAAAAATTTAAGTTTAAAACTTACTACAAAACTTTAAGAAGCATAAAATTTTCATCAATATTTGAAACTTATACAAATGATCCTAATTATTTTTTTTTTTCGTATGCAATTTTCTAGTGAACTCAATTTTAGCATAAAATTTACAAATTCTAAGTGCGCACGAATAAGTCAGGAAGAATGTTTATTTTGTACGACTTTTGCTTAGTTTTTCCTTATATTTAAAGCTAGCGTTATATAGCAGAATTTGCAAAAGAAAACGTAAAAAAAATTTCATAAATCAGTGGTGATTTGTAGCCACTTGAAAGTTTAATTTTATTTTATAAAAATTAAGTAGGTTACAAAACTGCAGGGTCGGAAAAATTCTAAAAATTCTTTGGTGAAAAATGCCAAGTTGTAAAAGAGTTTTTTTTTTATAAAAACTAAATATTAACTCCATTTATAAATTTATTTCTAAACCAACGATATGGAGAATCACCCTTGAAATCACTAAAGCACTAAATTTATTTTAAAGTATCATATTGCAAATAAATATAGATATAAAATGGCAGAGAGACGCCTCCATGGTATTGACGCGCAATTCCTAATGTGTGTATTTAAGCAGACATGTCGCCTAGTCGCTATAGCTTCAACTCAATTAGCTTATAAGATTACCTATTTAAGCTAATTTTTTATAAATAAATAAATGTCGCCTCGTCAAAACACTATATGCGGGATCATTGTAGACAGAGCTCAGTAATTTAATTAAAATTTGGAAGTAAATAGTAAAACTAACAAAATTTAAATCATGTGGAAAGAAAAATTTTTCTAATAGCGGCCGCCCCTTAGCCCCTGGGATAGTTATGCTTTAAAAAGCGTATTATTAAACTATCTGGCGTTCTAATAAAGAAATTGTGTAATAAAGACTAACAGTACAAATCGATTTGTAACCCTGTTTCTATTGTCAAAGAAGAAAAAATACTTCTGCAACACTTTCAAAGTTTCACTTGAGTTTTTCAGTTCTATCCAATTTCTCGTTTTTACACAGTTCCTCCAAACATTTTTAAACAAGTGCTGGAAACTCTGAAATATTCTCAATAGCAAAATGTTAATGTTCAAAATAGGGATGTAAATTTTTGGGATTTTCAAGATCTGAAACCAAAATCGTGGGACAATCCGTAATCCCGAATATCAGGAAGTTTTGATTAGTAATTTTTAATTTGTCAAATGTAACACTTCTGTAATTGTCCTTTAAAGTAGTATTCAAAATAACATTAATACGAGTATAACAAGGAAGAACACTTATTGTTCTTCTCAATCCAAAAAAAAATTTAACATAAAATTTTACCAACATACATACATTCATAGTAATTTATTCTTCAAGTAGACAAATACGAGTACATATTTGTCACAGCAGCAAATCCATATACGGTAAAATTCTGGTTCTTGATAAATCATCATTTATTTACACATATTCAAAATTGAAAATTTACCAAGTTTTATGTATTAATTATTTATATAAAAATTGTTATTGACAAATTATAAACTTTCGAACATTTTTATATGTTTGATATTCTAAATCGGACAGTAAATATAACAGGTCTTTTGTAAGCTACTTGCAACAGAACTTGAAATAAATTCGCTTAAAAAATAGCCGACCTCATTGAAAGTGTTGGAAAGTGAGAAAGTGGTGTCATATTCAATAATCATTGGAAAGTACCAAGAGAAATTGGAAAATTTTCGCTAAACATCAAAATAAGTATAAACAAGTAAGAAAAGCTAAATTCGGGCGAAACCGAATTTTATATACCCACGCGATGTTTTATGGTATGGACGGAACCACGCCCATTTCCAAATTTGTATAAAAGCCAATATAAAACAATTTTGGTATTAGTGTTACTGAAATTTTGCATTTTCAGATTATATGAAATCTTATGATTGAGATGAGAGAAAATACAGACATTTTAGCATAAGTGGTCATTTTTCGAAACTTCCGTTATACGTTATACGAAAGGTTCGTGTGGTTATGGTCCGATTTCAAAAATATTTGACCATAGTAAGACTGCTGTCAAGGAAAATATGTATACCAAGTTTTGTGGCGATAACTAACACCCTTATTGAGATACAGACATTTTTTTATAAGTGGGCGTGGCAACGCCTGTTTATCAAAATTTTATAAATATACAGTTTCCTTAATTAAAATCACCTCAAATACCAAATTTCACTCAGTTTGCTTTAATGGATAAAGAAAAAACGGAGTCTTTGCATTTCTCAAATTTTCCGTTCTATAGGAGGTGGGCGTGGTTATAGTCTGATTTCAAAAACTTTTGACGGTGATGTTAATGATATCAAGGACAATATGCTCACGAAATTTAGTGACGATACCTTACACTGTTATTGAGATACAGACATTTTTTCATAAGTGGGCGTGGCAACGTCCCTTTTTCAAAATTTCATAAATGCCTAATTTCTGAGTTCAAAATTGCTCCAAATACCAAATTTCACTCAATTCGCTGTAATAGATACTGAGAAAACGGAGTTATTGCATTTTTCAAAAATTTCCGTTATATGGGAGGTGGGCATGGTTATTGACCGATCTTGACTATTTTTAATACCAACCTACCCTGTTCAAAGGGCAATCTATATACCAAATTTCATTGAGATATCTCAGTTTTTACTCAAGTTATTGTAACCACGGACAGATAGTCAGGGCTAAATCGATTCCTCTTTTCATACTGATCATTTTAGTATATATATGTATGTCTATATCTATCTCGATTATTTCTTGCTGTTACAAACAACCGTTATGCGAACAAAGTTATAATACCCTTGTGTACAAGTACGCTCGGGTATAAAAAACAACATAGAGCAGACGTAAGTAAAATCGCCACATTAAGCTTCAACAGTAACTTTGACATGGCGGAGCTGTTTTATCAAATAGTGTTACAAATAATGCTTGTGTGTCGCTTTTGTGGTATGACAAATTCCGGGATATTCGAAAATTATAATGATATTTTTTTTATAATTTAAAAATATTAAAGTGGTACGAGTATTCCATAGCCCAAGGTTGGACAATTATATTTAAAAAAATGTATCACTGTTTTACAGCCTAAAAAATTGTCTACACAGATTGATTCGAATTATAGAAAATCACCTTTTCCTACTCAAAAATTGAACACTTGAAGGTAAAGTGTTCACTAGCAGACCATAAGATATGTCAATAAAAGTTTGCACACACTTTCTATGAAAGAGTACTTTTCCGAAACCCCTGTGCTGGGTGGGCAAAGTTTTGTTTCTTGGTAAGGAATGTTCCAGAAAAGATATTAATTAATAAAATGGTTAAAATGTGCCAATAAAAATAAAAGATCAAAATCAATAACCCTTGTAAAATAGTCAAAGCTGCTCTGGGTTATGTGCCACTTTTTCCTGTTAGGAAACCGCTACGCATTTTACAACACCTACAACAAATACATATATGTTTAAATCATACTATATATTGAAACCCAAGCTTTGCAACTTTCGAAAACTGTATCGGAAAAACAAGATGTTTCGCTGGTGTTAACTAAAAAAAAAATAAACAGAATGCCACGAGAGGCAAAAACGTAAGAACACAGAAAACCACAAAAAGTAAGTAGTGGCAGTAACACGCGTCGTCGTCGTTGCCAGTCACCGGAGAGTCACTTAAACTTTTCAATCGCGATAAGCGGAAATGTAAGATTTCCATTTATATTTCCGTTGAAAAAAGCACAAAGTATGCCAGTGGGGACGGAAACCGAGCAGAGCTGGCAAAGCGTTGGCAACAGCTGTTGCGTTGCGGTTGCAGCAAATGTAGCCCCAAGCGCTGCGCAGTGAGTGTTTGGTAACACGAGCTGGCGAATGTTGCAAAAAGCAAAAGTTGCTCCCCTCCTCAACCACGCTCGCCCCCTCCCAGCGCAGGAAGAATGTAAAAAGTAAATAACAGATAAGTAACAAAATTAAAACAACAACAAAATGAGAACCTTTGCTTTAAGGTGCAAACTAAGCAAAAACAAAGCTACGATATTTACTACTAAATAACGCGGCATAGGCGAAGGGCAATACAAGAAAAAGAAAAGTAAATAAAATTTGAAAATAACCTTAAGGTTAAGATTACAAGGTAATTTGATTCAATTCCTTTGATAGGCGTACACGCTCATGTTTTTTTTACTTCTTCTATTTTTGCACAACGATTCATTCGCATACACTTACATGTGCATAAGCGCCGGCTTACATACGAAATGCAAGAAGAAGACTCAAAATTGTTCGGTGGATTGGGCGTTCAGTGCAAAGAATATTACCAAGATGACGTCGCAGCGATAAGAAATACAAAAGAAATTATGCACAAGTCGTTGTACAGCCAATTGGGGAGTGGATATAATTCTACAGACGCAGGTGAACAAGGCAATAGAAATGTTAACATGACGCCGAAGCAGGGTTGCCAGCCTGATTTAGAGTTGATTGCATAAAATGAAATAAGTGGTAGACGTACACGTGCAAAGCTTAGAAACCATTCAGCAGAAAAAGTTCTGTAACATACATTTTACTAAAGTTTAAGGTCTTTTTAACTCAGTCCTATACTCAAAAAAATACTACCTTTAAGAAAAATTAAAAAATATAATTTTCACAAATGAAGAGGTATTTTATAACGACTTCGAACAATAGATATATTTATGTATTTTATAATGAGCGTTTTCATCACAGAAATACACTCGAAGGTTCACCATTGCCTTCCGCCTGGCGATCGCTGAAATTAGCTGAGATTCGAGTCTCGATGTAAATCAATTAGAAAGAAGCTTCACTTTCTGATTAGTTAGTTAAAAAAAGCATATCAGAGATGTAAATTTCAAACATATTTGCTAAGAAATGAGAGCATCAACTACTTTAACAGCATATGTTGTAGAAGGGAAATTTTCTCTCTTTGAAATTAGTATATGTAAGTCCTATATAGCAACTATACTATACAGCAGTATCCATGGCAAATAAGGTTTGAAAAGCATTATATTTAATCTAATACTTAATCGGCGGTCAATGTTTACACAAGAGCCGCCATGGGGACAACTTCACTACTAAAAATATGAAATTCCTACTGCAAAATAAAGCCAATAAAAAATAATATTATGCCAAGATATCTAACTTCTGAGATATGCTATGTCGCCGATGTACAGCCATATCCACTAAGGAATAAAAAAGATTTTAGAAGACCGCCTTTAATGACAAATGCGGCACAAAATAATTTGTTTTATAAAGGAACTAACTTATTCAATTCTCTACCGATAGGAATAGAAACTAAATCAAATATGTATAGTTTAATTATAAATTCTTATTTATTGTTATAAAATAGTAAAATTGCTAAATAAATACTACTACTACCACTCCGAGTACCAATAGTGTGTTCGGAGACTTGCATAACACAACAAGCCTTCGACGGTTTACTGTGACCTTTGACCTTATTTAAGTTGATCCTTAGGCCTGCCTCCCAAGCTAGATGGAACATTTTAGATGGAACAGAAAGACAATCAATATAAAAAAACATGGTTAATATGATGCCGCAAAGTGGGCATACTCCACCTAAGTACATAAGAGCACACAATTGATAGGTGCCACGTGGCAGCATCCAAAATATGCTCAATCAGCAAATGAAAAAAAAAAAGAAATGAGCATACGCAACCCTGTTGAACTCCAATGTTCGCTTTGAAGGTTTCTCACAGCTTCCAGTTGAAGGACATGATGCATTCCTACGTCGTAATTAGATTAAAACACAGTTCTGATTATCCAGCAAAATATACCATCAGCTCTAGTCTCGGCGTACTTCTCGATAATAACTCTTGCAGGAAGCAGAATCAACAGCCGAATAGCCAGGAGTTGTTTCAGGCGCTACAAAAAAAAGCTTTGCTATATTGTTAAACGCCATAGGTAAAACACAACTAACAACACCATGCATCCTCTCGTCTGGCAAGTAGCCCCTATCCCAGAAAGGCCCTAAGAATGTATGCACAATTCCTATATGATTTAAAAAACTCCATCGTATACCTGCAACTTTATATTTTTCAGACTGATTTTATAACCAAATTATATTCAGAGAAATTGGAGCATTTGGTTATTTCGAGTTTTTGTATACAATCATGTAAGTCCCTCTACAAGAATCGAATAGATTTCGGTAAAAATATGATATACAAACTGATGAAATTTATGTAACCAACTTCTGAATACAGTACTAGACCATTTTCTCTCCCCACAGCTTATTTGTTTGGAGGTCTAGTGACAGACTGTTCATGTGATTACACTTGTTGTGTCTCACTCTCCGTTTGTTCTCCTTCAGTTTCGCGCGATATTGAAAAAAAAAATAGTTCGCTTAGATGTTTTGGGAAACTTCCAGAGGCTAAGCTGCTGTTATGTGTAGCTCGTTTCATAATAAGTGTGAAGGTTTCATCACAATTACAAAGATGAAAACCCTGACTGTGTCACCTGCTCAACGATAGACGTTTCTGATTCCCTCTCATCGCATGTCAACTAAGTACATTAACGTTTATGTGAACATTTTTGTTAAGTTTTTTATTTGCCTTAAATGAATAATTATTGACATTGGAAAAAAATTACAATAAAATTGTCAATGTTTTTTCGAATATATAAAAACTCAATCTACCTTAAAGTTGTTTTAACTTAATTTAAGCAGAAGTTCCTTTGAGTAATAATTAGATTTCTCCTCAAAAGACCACACTAGATCAATAAAGTATTTTAAATGACACTTTTTACAGATTTTTGATGAGCAATCGATTCAGAACATATTTAAAGTTGAATAAAATAATTCTCCACCAATATCCATTAGAAAGTCAACTTTTAAAAATACTCAAAAGTAAGCTCGAAAGCCCTAATCTAAGTAATTTTCTTTCCAGCTTGGCCACTCTACCAGCTTATCAAATATGTGACACAATTTTGCCTTAAAGCCACAAAACTTTCCGAGAACTCGCGCGCAAAAGCCTTCACCTTTCATACATAATTTTAGTAATTTTTGTTCGTTTTATTTTTTTGTTTCTTTGCTTATCGCAAACCGTATAAATATCAGTTTATTTTGTTATATTCAGATGTGCGTTTTGGGGCTTGCTTCGCAGCAGCATAGCGGCCTACTAAGCGACATAAGCAAAACTACATTTTGCAAAAAAATTAATGCAGCAGATCATGTAAAAGATATGAGACACATACATACACATTTGTGCAAATATTGAGATTAAATATATCACGCGTGGCAATCAAAAGAATGTATTTGCCACAAAAAACTTCTAGCATACATTTTGTATTTGATCTTATTAGTGATAAGTGAGCAGTTGGCAAAGTAAAGCATCAAAGTAACTGCGATCCAAAGGATTTTTTTTTTTTAACTTCATACGTTAGTAACTATATTAAAAATAAACAAGGAGTAACTTCTGCAATAACTTACACTTTTTTCTTTATTCATGTTTTGAAAAAATTAAGCACCTAAAATTATACCACACTTGAGTCTACTTGCAAATGCCTTTCAATTAAAACTTTTCCCTTCGAAAAAGAACTTAACTGCAGTGAAGTACAAAATAAAACTTGTTTTGTTTTGGGTTGCGCATCCGACAAGCGAATTATCTCGCATCATATTAATTTCCTCGCATTTTTACTCTTCATATTTTATTTTCTTCCACGCCCACACAGCCACAATTCAACACAAGTTCGCATCTCTGGATGACTGGTATTTACTTGCACGCAGAGTGGCCGCCGTGGGTAATATATACTCGTAGCGTATCTTTACCGCTGAAGCGTGAAAATGCTGAGCTGACTAACTGCTAACTACTGTATGCGAAGCTGCTATGTACCAAACCACATTTCAACTCCGAAAAATATGCTAACATTTCTGGAGTTTATTTGTGAAAATTAAAAGAAAACAGCTTTGGTAAAACTTCAACTTTCAACTTTTATGAGTCCCAAGGACATTAGTCATAAGTGGGTGGTCGCAAAGGAAATGCAGCGCAAACAAGTTACTCTAACGTAAATGACAGTAAAAAAGAAAAAACAATAATAAAAACAATTTCAATATTTTTGTTGCATAAGTTGTACAGCTCATCAGCATTTATGTGGCTTTAGTGACCTTTTGCTCGTTAGAATTTTGGGCGCTCAAGCAGCCATGAAATCGAAAGCGGCTAGAGGTGGAGTAAATGTGTACGGTTGAAAGTGCAAATGTGACTTGCAATCGTTTGAATTAAATGGTATTCTCGTTGGTGCAGAAAACTTGTGTTGTAAGGGAAAAAAATTCCAAATGAAATTAGTAAGTAACGCGCAAGTTAAGAAGGTAAACGTGTTGAGTAATTTTAATTTAAAAACTAATTGATAGCGTAAAAAACTTGTTGAGTGCCTTTGAACAATAACGATTTAATATTAAAGCATCAACAGCGACTTAGAAGCCTCAGCGGTCCACTATCACTCTCTATTTTTTTTTAAACTTTCGAAGAAAAGAAGAAAGTACGCTTTTTGAAGTGAATTTTCATTTTATTAATTTCTTAATCGTACCATTCTACATAATTTTAACGTAACGTAAATTAGGATCAATTAATAAATTTTATTTTTGATTAACGTCGTTTAGATATAAGACGCCAACTGGGCATGGTGAAGTAAAGAGAGATGTGAAGTTAGGTCTGATTGAATGATTTAAGTTGAGGAGAGATCTGTTAAGTTGAAGGGAGTTTAGTTCTGGCGAGCTTATAATGGAGTTTGAGCTGAATAAAGGTGTGTTGAGTAAAGGTGCGGTAAATTAATTTTTTGATTAATTGAGATGTGGCGTGTTAAGGTGCGGTGAGTTTTAGTGTGATGAGTTTAGGAGTGGTGAGTTAAGGTGTAATAAATTAATATATAGTGAGCTTCGCGGTGTAAACTTAGACGGAGTAAAGAACTTTCACTTCCAAAAATTCCCACATATTTTAACATAAAGCAACATAACACAACAAAGCATTTAATAACATAACACAACGTTACGTTAGGGTAACGAGGTAACTTTAGTTGTTGTACTTTATGTAAGTCTGGTAAGTTTAGATATGGCAAAGATGACAGCTTGCTGGTGCGTTTTAATTGAATTCTAGTATTGAGACGAGAAGCACTCAAATCCAGCCTTTGACTATCTTCGATACAACACTACAATAGTTTCATGAAAAATTAACAAAACCAGAACGTCCCTCACATAACGTACTCCGAGCTTGTATACAGAAAAGTTGGTTCTATTTCGTCTCATACGTTACGTGTATAGAGTAAAAGGTATGACCACATTTCTTTGTGAAAGAATAAAATTTTAGGATGCAGCATTTTCGAGTATCTTGCGGCAAGAAATTGTATTTTTATATATAAACTTATTGAATATAAAACTCCTAAATATCTTTATGAGAAGTCAAAATTTGCAAGATCTAGTAGGCATCAATGTCTAAATATCCCTACGTATAAATACTTGTCGACATAAAAGCTGTTTTTCATCAATGCTGTGAGGCTCTGGAATTCCATTCCAGAATCAATCAAGGCTGCTTTTAAAAGGGGTAATTATAGCAATTTATTCCAGCATTATTTTAATTCTTTAAATTAAATGCGATTGCGATTTGAATGCTTTATTTACTCGATATCTTTCTTCTATTATGGGTTCGTGTTGATCTTCACGTTCTCAACTCTTTTTCATACTTGTTTTCTAGTTTTAAATTTAATTATTAGTATCTAGATTAAGACGTATGCCTTAAATAATTTAACAATTAGTTTTAAGCTTATATTGCGCAATTCAAGAATTAAGTTTTATAATTTTATTACTGCCATCCTGCAAAGGTATACTAGAAGACCTCGAGTCTAACTTATAAAAAATTAAAGGGTTTTAAAAGAAAACAGTGAGAATAAATAATTTTCACTATCAGTCTCTGTACATTGATTAATTAATTTCAAAAATCAAAATTTGTTTTTGTGCTTTGTACTCGTATTAATATAACTTAATTTTTTGGATAACAAATAAGTGTGAAACAGTAGAAAAGTAAGGGCGAAAGTCGGTAGTATTTCGTAAAGCAATAATATTTATCGACATCATTGGGTGAATTTATTCACATATCAAACATTCAATGATAAACGATTTCGGCATACATTTATTAAACAATTGCATACATAATAACTAAATATTTCCTTAGTATCCTTTCGCAGAAATTTCTATAATTCAGACCAATTTTAAACTATCACATGTCTGCCCTTATAAACCCAATTGGCCCTCAAAGAGTTTACACACAGCATTATAATGCTCTGTGCTAGATATTCTCACGAAATTGTAAAAACCTTTTAAGTCACTGATTTAGTAAAATCCCTGAGGTCAAATAATTTTACATAGTTACAATTTTGCAAACTTAGTGTAAATGCATTTGTATAAGTAAACATTTTTGCTACCAAAACAATGCAACACTTTTAGAATATTTTACATTGCAATAGAGAACAACAAACTAGCTAAATTAATGCCCTTTTACACTCTATGTACGTATGTAGGTGTACCCCACGCCACGGCGAGGCCGTAACCCCTTAGACCAACCGCAGTTTTTAACCGAGCTCTCTGCTTGCTGCTTACTTATGTCAAAGATAATTTGCTTGCCGTGCCATACCAAAAAGTATGCACGAGACACTACTTTGGGCGCACTCGAGTTGCACTCACTCAGCTTTACTAGCTTTCTTAAAACCACTGCAGAACAACATCCGAGCATATACACTTACACAGCCCCACATGTACATGTTTGTTAGTGGGTGGGAGTGTGTGTGTGTGTGTGACTGCTAGCTGCCAAGACTTGGCCCTGCACTTTTTTGATTTTAAATATACCCGAAATTTGTCCCATGTGACATATGTTACTTTTGAAGATTTTATACGTTGCATTAAACTCACAGCACTTAAACACACACACACACACGCACACACATTCATCCAACTTTAACCTGCCGTTTCAACTTTCATCTGCAATATTTCTATGCGTTCCAACATCTGTCTATTTTTCACATTTTATTTTATTATTTTGCGTACAAAAAGTTAAGTTTGAAAAAGTTTTTATGTTTTAATTTAATAACCTTGTGCTTGTGCGGCACTTTGGGGCCAATGCAGAGAAGCTGCTCAGATGCACCCTTCCATGGCGTTTCGTGGTGTCGGAAGTTTTCAAAATGTAATGCGATAATCGCCCGAGTCGAATATTTTTGCATAGCAGCTGTGTACTGTGAAATTTACTTTTAGTTGCGGGCAAAAATTTTTATTATTTAATTTTTTTTTGTGATTTGCTTTGCGAACTGAACAATTACTACATTTAAACGTTTTCGTAAAATATTTAATTTGCACACCTACGGACGTAATTTTTACTGGGAATTCATAAAATACTTTGAAGGCTGATTAGCTGTCGAGGTTGTGGGCAGCTAATTTGTAGTTAAATATTATGAAGAAAAAGAGAGTAATACAATACATTGCAGCACATCTTTTCAGTATTTAGCCAAACAAATTTAAATAGATAGAATTTTCCTGATGACGAAACTGCTAGTTTCTGCTTTAGTAAATGCAAATTCGAAGCAGTTAATGAAGCGCTCAAATCTTTAGACTGAAATTCATTATTTACTGGTGTTGAGGTTTTTAATTGCTGTGTTATCTTAAAACACAAAATAAACGATAATTTTCTGTTAACAAAAAGCGTAGTTATAGAGTTTAGCATACTTAAAAATTAAAAAATAATAATTAATAACCTTTAAAAATTTTAGTAATGAAACTTTGTATATTATTAAGTTCGAATTTGATATAAAGTGCAATACAAAAGTTTTCAGGCATCAGTTTTTTTTTATGACAGTTAAGCGCATTCTTCTCAGTAATCTGTTAATATTTGTTGCAGACTTATTTTAATTTTAATCAATGACTTTCAAACCGACAATAACTTGCCAGTTAACTTTGGGTCGTAAGAGTTGATGCTTTCTGTTGTTATTAGAGGTATTCGGTAAACAAGTCGTAATCAAAAATGATGTTGATGGACTATTATTTTACCTCTTAAAAACTATTTCTGCTTTAAATATTAAATAAAATATTCAATAATGGAAATATGAAAAAATTTAGCCAATTATAGACCGATTTCCAAGTTCTACACGGTTTCGAAATTACTTCAGCAAATTTTCAAGGATAAATTTTGCTTTAAGTCGTTTAATTTGCTTTAATCCACATGGATGGCCAGGCAGTTCAATGTCTCTAATCTCGCAGTGCTTTTAAAATACTGTATATTTGTAGGTCCCTCCATTTGTGGTATAATATAAAGACGCACACCTCAAATGGTAGGAGAAGTTCGGTGTTCGATTATTCGAGATTATTGAAAAACCTATTTTCGAATTATTCAAAAAATGGCATTTTGAAAAAACCGATTCCTAACATTCAAATCAATAAAAAGCGAGTAAATCGGTTTTAGTTCCAATTAAGGAAAAACTACACTACTGTACATACATCAATGTAACTAAATGCAATTATTTCTTTGAAAGAAATCTTTCCAAAGTGAAATGTAGTTTAATATACGAATTCAATAAGCAGTATAATGCTCTAATAGACAAAAGTCTCAATTTTAGAGTAATTGGCATTAATTGGTCTCAAATCCTCTACTCTCAAAACAAAGTCTCTCAATTAAGCCAAAGACAAAAATAAAAACGTAAAAACGAGGAAAGACAATAATCCTCAACTCATACATAGACTCAAATTTGAAAACTTGAGATTATACCAAATTACTGAATTCCACATTAAGCACGTTAAGCGAGCTAGAAGGACTTACTGTCAATAGGGCGATATACAATTTTTCAAAGTTTTGCAGTCCTCTTATGACTTTTGTCTAAATACAAAAATCTTTTAAAATACATTTCAAATCGAAAACATTTGATGATTCATTATTATTCACTAAATTATATGCTTGTGGATTTCGCTTGGCCTTTTTACGATCGATTAAATCATATATTTCCTCCCGTAAGTGTGTGGTTATGGTTGATCACGCAGACTCTTTCAGTTGGTCAAAAACTACTTTTATGCGATTTTTGGGCATGCTGCAGAGGAGGTCCTGTATTGTCTGTAAATGCAAAATAAAGCCAAAAAAAAAAATTGTTTCAAAATTTATTCAACTTTCAAATCATAAATGTATTGCAAAATAAAGTAGTAAACAGAAAAAAGCAATACAAAGCCCATACAAAGCTGGCGTATTCAAGTTAATTTTTGAAGTACATATGTATGTATGTATGTATGTCTGTAATTTGAAAAGTGAGTAATTAGGTTAAATCAATAGCCTAGAGAGATACAAGATATTTTGTACATATGACATTATGTACATATGAATTTATCAGACAATGCTTAACGAAAAAATTAATATATCAGGCCTATAAGAAGACGCTCTTTATAAAATGGTCAGTTCTATCACATAGATTTTTTTAAATTTTTTTTCAAATCGACGATTTTTCAGGAAATAGAATTTTTCTTATCAACAAAGGTATGAAAAATCTTAATGAAAAAAAAAACAAAAATATTTTATAAATCTCTGACTCTTTGTCTATAAAACAGTACTTAATACTTTTTTTGATAAAATTAATATTTTGTGAGCTATGAAGTGATAAACAATGGCTAACGACGAGGCACCTAACATTAAAAAAAAATTTTTGTGGTTTTCGACCTTATAGATTTTTATTAATTGACAATTTTATTGAGCTCGAGGCCAGTTTGCAGAAGATTTTTTATTTAGAAAAACAACAACAGTTTTTTTCAAATGGTAGAAGTTATAGTACTATTTCGGAAATCACCACATTTCTTCATCAGACTTCTTTATTTTTAATTAGCTATATTTTTATTCTTCATAACCACTTCTCCAAGGCTATGAACCAAGGATCTTCCGTGAGTTCTTTCAAAATCTAATGAGTTTTTCTACAACGTACTCAATTTGTACGAAAATTTAAAAAAAAAAGTCTATTTTTCATTGAAATAGCCTGTAATTTTTCATGTGTAATATTTGAAGTATGAATAAGCAGTCGAGCTTGTAGTTGTTAGCATAGTGATTGCTATATAAAGCTTTGGCTATCCGATTAATTGGTGGCAGTGACTAATCTCACTGGGTAGTATTCAATTCTGACTACACATACAACTAGGAACCTGCAGTTTTTTTAAATTTGCTGAAAACATTTTAACAATTTTTTTTAAATGTTTAGACCCAATTTCACAGTGAAGATTCGGTTGTTAACTCTTCCTTCTTATTTTTATTTATCAACTATACATGCCATTTTATAAAAAGTAAGCGGAAGAAAATTGATTATACAAAAATTTCCTCTTTCCTAAAAAGTGTGATTTTGGCTAGTTAGTCTTATATGCATATGCAAGTATATTAACCACTGCATCGCGTATATGTATATGTATATACATATTACTATATATTTATTTGTGCCCCACAATATTGTTCCGGCATTTAGCTCGAATATTTCCTGTGTTTTTTTTTATATTACTCATCAACCATTGGTTTATTTGCGTGCGCATTCGAATTGGAAAATTCATTCATTCATTCACTTACAGCTATGTATATATTCACAAGGCATGTCAAACCCGGGATCCCGAAATCCCGGGATCCCATCCTTTTTTAACTTCCGAATATCCCGGGATAAGACTATTCAAGTCCCGGCATAGCTGTAAACAGTGAATTTAATAGCCATTTATTTTTTAAATTTGGTATCATCAAAAATTTCCCTTTCAAAGCTTTTAGAGAGTTCACAATACGTGTTATTTGTCGTATTGACGCACTGTGCAATTTCGGAATGTATAAAAATTATAAGAGAGTTTGGTAAAATAAATTGGTAGCTTTTGTAATTGGCTGCTGTGCCAAATATGTACTCGTATATTTGTACTTGAAGAATAACTTACTTTTTATGTTAGAAAATACATTAATTACAGCAATGTCTTCTTCTTTGTTATACTCGAATTAATATTGTTTTGAATAATACTATGTTATAATAGGACGATTAAAGACGTGTTACATTTTTTGATTTGCAAATTAAAAATTACGAATCAAAACTTACTGAAATTCTGCATCGCGGGATTATCCCGAGATTTTGTTTTCAGATCTTGAAAAGCCCGAGATCAACAAAATGCCAAAAATTTACATCTCTAAAATTCACATACAAACAGATGTACATATGTTGTTTTATTCGATTTGGTATTTTCGTTACAAATCTGTTTGTATGTATGTGTACTCAATTGGTTGTTGTGTTACCACGACGAACCCAAATCCAAACCGCCAACTCCACCAATCTCACCGCCACTCTTCACAATTACCATTGCGAGTTTTGTTGTCGCTGCTATCGCAACGCTACAGTTGTCGCTGTCGTTTGTGTACACCAGTGTTCTTCTTTTTTTTCTTGCTTTGTTGTGATTTTATCAATTCAATAAAAACAAAATAAAATCAGTATAAATGCAAATACCTTTAATGTATTGGATTTGTGAAGGCATCGAATATGCGATTTACTCCCACCAAAGGTTGACGTGAGTGAATGTTTGGTGTATGTGTGCGCGTGTGTGTGTGTGTGTGTGTGAGGGCGAGGAGGTTGTAAAAGAGCAGCCGGCGGGTTAGACACGTGGTGTAGTCAATTCGAAAATTTCGTTGACGCGCTTGAAAGGCAACACAATTTTTGTGCGCTTTGGCTCTTCCCTTATTTTTAATCAGAAATCCAAATTTCAATGGCTTTCGCTGCTAAGTGTTGAGTGCGCGGGTGTATTAAGGAAGAGTCACTGTAAAATGTATACTCGCATACACATATTTGCATTTTGTATTTATACGTTTATGTATTTGCACATATTTTTAAACACAATTTACATTTGTTGCTCGCAAAACGGAACTTAATATTTTTCATTTATTTCCGTTTGTAATTTTCATTACCTACAGAATCGAATTTTTATTTTAATTAAAGTGTGAAATTTTTTGTGGTTATTGCATCATTTAGGTCTTTTTATTACGAGTACAATTTGTAAAAATATATGCACTATCGCTTTTTAAACGAGAAATTCATTGATTCATTATTACACAGCTGTATGTACTTATAAGCACGCCTAAGAGTATGCAATATTAAATGCTATTCAGGGATGAAATTTACAAGCCGTTGTTATTTTATTGTCATGCTCATTGTATAGCTTTTCCATCAAAAATTGTATACTCTTTCTATGAAATATGCATGACATAAGTTAGTATAAAAAAGTCGAATTTAAATAAAGAAGAATAACGCCAATTAAATCTCAAATTGTTTTTACCATTTTGAACCATGACTAAAGGTGAAATAGCTTGTGTGATAAAATTCTTTTAATAAGTTTTTGATAAATCAACAAAAGTTTCGTGTGTGAGACTCTCAATGCTTACCGAAAATGTATAAATATTCTTAGAACACTTTCGAACGTTTTATTTAAATCTTTAATCTGAAAATGCTGCTTTAAAGCTCATTAAATTTTAATGTAATAAATAAAGTAGGCGATTCAAATGGGTAAAACTTTTAAAGAATTAAAAAAAAAAAAATAATTAAGGCTTCGAAATCATACAATCACTTCATGTTGTAAAATTTCCACAAGGGCATCACATTAGAAAATCAATTCAAAATAATTATAATTTTTATTATTGGAAATTAATGTGTACACCATTTGCAATTTTTCTTTTAAAAAAAATACTACTTCTTGCTTTTTTTGTTATCAAAAATTTTCCTTTACAGTTTACATAAAAAAACCTCGAAAATCAATATTTTTCAAACAGCACTCGAACTGTCTTTTTCGATACAAAACGATACAAATTTGCTAGTGCAATAAAATAATTTAATACTTTAAAGAATACTAAAAACTGTTAAAATAAAATATTCTTATATGAGAACAAAGAATAATATTGAATGTTGTGTTACAAATGTAAATGTATAGTAACAAATAATTTTAAATATTTTTTTTTGTATATCTTATATTTATTGATATTATTGCGGACAAATAAAAAATAGTCAATATTAATAATTGATAAATAAACTCTTTACCAATCTTACAATTTTGTATATTTTTGGTTCATAGGTTCATACTTTTTACCCGTTCTTTCTGTGTGAATAGAAATTTCTATAGAGAACAAATAATTTGATAGAAAGGATTTTATTTATTGTATAACATTTTAGTTTATTTTTCGTTTTGTAAAGTAAATAAAAAATCGTGAAACCTTAACTTTAGACACTTAATGGTTGTATCTTTCAGAAAATGTGTCGTCCGGTCGAATAAAATAATGCCTAGTAAAGTAATTTTGTTACTCATACGCCCTAATGAACCTACATCTCATGGATATACTGACTTTCTTTTGTGAGAAGAGTTTCGCTGGCGATGAATTTTACAGATCTCTTGCGATAACTAAACGCTAATGGAGACAGCAAGTCAATCGCTACCACACCTATGTATACGTGCTTTCCCTACATAAATCCGTGTTCGGAACCTCTTGGCATCTGTTTGAATATATATATTTTATATTTCACCGTGACAGTCTCAATTGATTCGCAATGCATTCATTTGCTCACTTCATAATTTGATAATTTACTCTATTCAGCAATTATTTATTTTTTTGTTTTCTATTTTTGTTAAAAGTTGTTTCTTTAATTATTTAAATTCGCCACCATATTCCACTACCAGTTCATAGATTAGTGCTCGCAATCAATTCATTATAATTGCAGTTAATCTCTGCTTAATTGAATCGATTTTTTTTACTCTTTTCTCTTTTTATCAATAGCTCATTTACGATTTTCACTTGTTTCTGATATTTACATGCTATTCACTAATTTATTTTTTCTTTATGTGTTTTTAATCCATTTTGTGCACTTTTGTATTTATGTGCATAAGTATTCCGTTCGAATTTAATTGTTGCTTTTTTATTTTAATTCCCATACCAGCGTATGTGCAAAAGATTTATTGGCTAGTAAAAACCAAATTCATTGCTTGGATTGAGTATTGTTTATGGTTAGCTACTTTTTCTTTACAATTTATCCAATTCAATTATGTTCATGTTTTTTCAATAATTTATTGCAATTTTTTCTCTTGATTTCCGACTAATTCGAGTTGATTAAATGTTTTAATACTTACAGCTTAAAAAGTCATGAATTTTAGGCCACGCGTAATAATCGCTCGTGACTTTTGTTACTTTTTGTAGCATTTGTATCAAATTGCATGAAGATTGACTAAATTAAGTGCTGTTGCTAGGAAAGGACAACTTAACTAAAAACACTTTAAAAGCTTTGATTTTAATTCTTAGTTGTTCCCTTGTTCAGCCATAAGTTGGAATTTGAGCAGCATTTCCTCCTTCACATTATTCAAAGGATTTTATAAAAAATTTTCAATCGGCAAAATTTTGTTCCACTTTAGAGGACTTCAAAGACTAATATTAAATTGTAAAGTAACAATTTTTTAATATTAAATACTTTTAATAGCCAATTCAAAAGGGTAATCAATAGAAAGTAAATTCAAAATTTTAGCACTTGGCGGGAACTCTGAATATTTGCTTGCGTTAAGAAAAATAGAGGCACTTTTTTCGTTACAAAACAATACAAATTTGTTAGTGCAATAAAATAATTTAATACTTTAAAGAATACAAAAATATATTCTTATTATTTTGGGAAGCCTTCTGCGAAATTTAAATAAATGCAAGAAAGATACTGGTAAGTTGAATAGTAAAATGATATGGATTTATTTGTGAACGTTTCTTTCCATATGTTTCCTTGAGTGTGATTTTACGTCTAGCTCTTTCTCATGTCACATGCGCTTAGCTAAATGTATAGTTGCGCTGCTCACAACCGTCACAGCTACTCTGGGTTTTACTAGTAAAATAACCTAATTTATCTGAAGGAGTTGGCCAGTTCTATGACCGTCATATTACTTGGATATGTCCCGAAAATTTCATACTAAAATACCAAGTAAAAATTTAGTAAATTTACTTGCCATTTTACTATATGTATACAAACTAATGTGAATACTGCTTTTCTAAGTAATTAATTTTATTTAAAGTTTAAAAATTTTTTGCGTATGCTATGTTATGAACTATTGTCTTAAAATTTAGTTCACTATAGCACTTCGTTCGTAGCACGGCATCAATGTTTCCGCTTGTCCATTTGAGAAAAAAATAAGTAAGAAGTCTGCAAAAAATGCCATTTAGCCTTAATAAGATAATACAACACTTTCCTGCAAATAATTTAGCAGCTCAAAAGATGTGATATTTTTCTACCACCGAAAATGAAGCGATTACTGTTATACATTTTTTTTCTCCCATATATTAAAATTTAAAAATTTCATGTCGATGTAAGTGTATTGGAGTTTCGGTCATTTGAGTTTTGCAGGGTCCTATTAAAAATATATGAGAAACTTTGAGAGATTTTCAAATATATTTGTTTTTTAAATTAATTAATTAGTAATAAAATGTATCACAAATTATCTAGTTGGGGCAATGTAGTATCTTAATAAATACAAATCTGTGAGCACGACGGTACGTGATACGGAAATTTATGGAGACTTAGTGTAAATTGTCCGTTAATTTGTAAAGTTTCATGGTTAACAAAAGATACTATCGGTTTGTGATATAAAAAAATTCAAATGCAAACAGAAAACATCAAAATTATTTCAAATACACTAATAATCATCACATTGCATTACACCACATCAAATCACACAATCGCATAAAATCACCTTACTGCCTACTGTCCCACTAAGCGGATCGCTTTTTTAGGATGACTAACGTAGAACTCAATGACAAACTTGTTCGGCATAGTTGACCGAGAAACCGTAGAAACCGAGAACCCTAAAAAACATTAGTAAGCCTGCATATTTGCACTAACCCACCACTCCGTAAAGCACAAAGGTTTCACAATTGGGTTCTCATCCTATAGGGGTTTCTTTAAAAATCCCAAGTCCTTTTATATATTTATTTATTAATTTAATTCGTCTACAGAAGTTCTTACAGACTACTAGATTAGTTAAACACTTTGAATAAATTTAACTTAAAGTTTAGTACATTTAAATTAAAATTTATAATTTCAGAATAAGTATTGCATAGCCGGATTTATCTTGATATCGGCTCATTATGTGCATAAGTTGATTTAGATACGGCGACCGTAAAGAGTCTAACCTGCCTCAGTTCTCGTTGAGGATAATTAAAATTTATTAGATCATAAATTTCACTGCAATTTACTTTGCCGTTTAGGATATCGTATATGAACATAATTGTAAAATAATGTCTTCTATCAGCTAAGCTCTGTATGCCCAACAGTTTATGACTACCCAAATAATCAGGAGAGCCATTTGGCCAATGAAGTTTGGATAATGCATATCAACTTAGTGAAAATTCTTTGCACTCTTTCTATTTTATTTGAATGGGTTTGGTAGTAAGGGTTCCATATTATACAACAATAATCCAGAAGACTGCGCACCAACGAAACGTATAGCGCTTTTAAAGTCATTGGATCAGAGAAATCTTCAGAGTTCTTACGAATAAACCCAATCATTGAAAATGCCTTAGACACAATATGGTCCACATGCTCCACAAAAGTTAATTTCGAATCGAAAATCAGACCCAAATCCTTAATCTTATTATCCCTTTTTAATATCTTTCCATCCAAATTGTAATTTAAATTTTAAGGATTAGTTCTCCTTGAATATGATACATCACAGCATTTTTGAACATTTAGCTGTAAATTATTCACTGTGCACCACGTATGGAAATTTTCAAGATCAATTTGACGATTTCTGCAATCAGTCACGTTACGGATTTTTAAGAACAGCTTCACATCATCCGCGAACATTAAACATTTCGCTTTAAGAAAATTACTTGGTAAATCATTAATAAAAATGAGAAATAGAAGTGTACCGCAAAGTGTGCCCTGTGGTATGCCAGACCAAGCGTTTACTAATACGAAAGATTTCATGGTACCCACCCAACTTTACCCAAATTCACCTAGCCTTTTTGAATTCAATTGGAAAATTTATATGAATCGCTGCGCCAGCAACATACGCTCCATCCACACGCACTTAATTTCTTTCAAAAGTCCAGCCAAAGTATAAAACTGATAGAAACAAAAAAAATCCGCAAAAACAATAACAACAATTGCATCGCATTAGTTAAAACTTTTCTTTCATACAATATTGTAAAGTTACGCGATCGGCAAAAGTTTTGTGGCCAAAAATGCTGGCGACGGTGTCACTGAAATTGGCATGCAAGCCATTGGCTTTACACACTGAGTTCAAATATATTTACTTCTGTAGAGCGTAATTTCGATGTATGCATATACATTAGGTCGGGTTGTTGTCACTAAAAACCACGAAAAAACGGAAAAAATATTTTGACTATTGGCTCCGCCCAACTAGCCAAAAAGAGATGGGTCCGAAATAAGAATCTGAAATTCAGTATATGGAAATTTTTTTAGAATATTCTTGGAGTTATGAGCTTTAATCGAAAAATACCCATAATAGCTAGTTAAAATAGGATTTAAAAACAGCTCACTGAAAGGGAGAATTGGTCCATTGGGAGTATTTTTAAAAGCTTCGCGTGTCTTTGAAGAACGAAAAACTATTAATTTCATTTATAAATAAAAAGCATACATTTATGAAGGTTTATAGCTCCAAAAAAATATTTAAGGATACTTTCGGTAAACCAGGCGATTTTTAAAAACAAAGTATTTTTAAAAACGACATACTAAATACGTATGCAAAAACGTATAACAAAGAGAAATTTAAGGGAGACTCATTGAAGGAAAAGGGAATTTTAGTGTGCTGATTTCAGGTGTTGTTAGTTTAAACGTACAGTGTTTGAGCATAGCATATCATAAAGCAACATACCATAACATAACATAACAAAACACGACACAACATTACATAACACAACATGAAATAAGAAAACATAACATAAGATAACATAACGTTACATAAGTTAACATAACGTGACGTAACACAACATAACCCAATATAACAAAACACAAGATTATCTAAAACACGAACGGCTCACTTACTGAGAAAGGTGCTGTGGTAGATGCATTTGGGCCGAGGGTAAACTAATCGTAGCCCAAGGAATCACAGACGGCAAAAATGTATGCCATGGAAAAATATTTCGATATTAATATCAGGCGCAACTATCTTGCAGAACACCCTTTAAACTATTTAGGTTTTAAATCTCACCAGGTAAACTTAAAGCTGGTGATGGAGTGTCTAGACAAGCTGAACACTTTTAGTCTGGCCAACAGGATTTGGGTTCTGTGGGTCCCGGGCCATGCTGGTATTATTGGTAAAGAAATTTCTTCTCACAAGCATAGTAGGAAAGGTGCTGATCTTTCCAAAACTTTTTCTGTGGTAGTCTGACTCGACTAGGGAAGAGGAGGAAACCCTTAGGAAAGTATACTGGGACAATTTACCAGGTCTGGAGTATTCCGAATCTGGGTACCTACACCGAAAAATATTCAGAGAAAACATAAAAATATCAAAGATTAATTTGAAAATTATCACAGGTTGAATTATCACTTGACGAATTCAGGAATACACTCGCAGGAGGGTTGTAGATTTTGCAGGGAAAAGAAGGGAAAAAGTTTTATTTCTATAATTTTAGGATGGAATTATGAAAAGTTATACTCAATTTTAAATTAAATATGTATGTGATGCTGCTATTATAAAATTAATGTTTCGATCCACTCTAAGTTAGTGTAATACTTGTAAAGGTATCTGTTAATGTTTGAGTGGTTGTGATTTCGAGGTAGCACACACCATTTATATACACATGTACATACATATGTGTTCGTGCATGTACCCACATGAATTAAGTACAAAAACAATGACAACCAGTAAAGCTTTTGATATCAGAGCCAACAACATTTCAACTAAATATGTTTGTACACGTACAGTTACAGCCAAAACCACAGAGCGACTGTGAATCCTCGAACATTTTATATCTTAAACTTTAGCGAATTGATAACGACATTTCGCATAAGGCACCAGCAACAACAAAAGCAAATGAAAATGTAAAAAAGAGAGAAAATTTTGTAAGGCAGCTGCATTATTGGAATTGAGGGAGTATTGGCCACAACTGACAGCAGCAGCTGTGTCTGCTGTTGGTCCTCATAGAATTGAGCTGCCAATGATTTTAAGCTGATCTTTCTATGGCGATGTGTGTATGTGTGTGTGTGTGTGTGTGTGTGTGTGTGACCACTATAGTTAGCGGCGAATTCAAGCGCACCGAACTGATAGTAAAAGTTTGTGGTTAGCTCACACATACAAACACCTTCTATATACACATGTTTGTATGTATGTTACAATCGCACGCTCTACTCACACATGCATGCAGACATTTACAGTTGGAAAAGTTTTGCCATAATAACAAGACAAAAGCCTCAAAGCAATCAAGGAAGCATAATGCTCGCATTACAGGAAGCCTGGCCATGGCAGGATGAGACTTTGAATTGTTTTAGCGTAGAGTATTTGTGTGTGGGCGTTTGTGTTTGTGTGATTTTGCGGTGGCATAAAGGATGAAAGGAAGGAAGTTACTAAAAATACTCGTATTTCGTTTGAAAATGTGATATTCGCATAAAATTTTAATTATCCTAATGAATATGAGTAAAATTTGCAGATACGTTTTAAGTTGTATGTGCGTGCGTCAAATATATTTACGTGCATGCGAGTGATAACAGGCAGTCTGATTTAAATTTAAACAAAAAACTATCCTAAACTCGCTTATGCAGACATATACTTGCTCGGATTTTTAGTTTGGAAAGCAACTATTACCTAGGCAAAGCAGATCAAATACAGCTTGTTCTGAAAAGGTTTTGATTTGCTGTCAAAGTTAGAAATACGTTAAACGACATGTGGGAGAGATTAATGCAAAATAACCAAAATGAATTTGAGCTAAATTTTGTATTAGTCAAATCGCAAATTTAGCAATCAAATTGACGATATGAATTAAAAGTTTTATCAAATCATAAATGACATATTTTTGTTTTGCTAACCAATTAATTTAGAAAATATATTTTTTGATATGATAACAACTAAGCTTTTGGTAACATTTGTGTTTCGAGCTGGTTAGGAAAAGTTAGAGGCTTTTTCAGAACAAATCAGAACTAGTTCGAGAACAGTTTGTAGACTGAATAAGGACCATATCTGTATAATTAAGGATCTAGATCGAGACTAGTTTAGGATAAGTGCAAGTTCAAATCTTAATCATTTCATGACTAGTTCGAAATCAACGCGTGAGTATTACAATAATCTCGCGGAAGCATTTCGGCAGTAGTTTAAGACTTTTTCGTGTATATTTGATGCTGTTTTTGTGGCCATTTCGGGACTTGCTCGGGAGCAAAATACTCAAATTAAAAATAATGAGCTATTTAGCAGAAACTAAATAAATTGAAATTAAGGAAATTTTAAGCAATTGACGCATTATCTGAATTAATTGCTGTCTGGGGTCGGAACAAATTGTTGTGTGTAAGCAAAACTGTCGAGAATGCTTTCATTTTAAGTTTGATCAGCACTAAACGTTTCTGAAAAGAAATATGTTGAGAAATATCTTTGAAAACATTTTTAAGAAAACAAATTAAGGAAAATAATATTTCTGAAACGGAATAAAAGGAAAACAAATATCTCTGGAGCATTCCATGGAGAAAACAATTAGAAAGACTAGTCTCAGATATATACTCTGAAAAGCTGGGAACAAAAGTATTAAAAATGTTCCGGCAGAGAACAAAACGAGAATAAAATAACATAGCTTTAAGCAGCTCAAATTGTGAATAGTAAAAAAAAAACAATAAAAATTTAAATACTTGTATCTCTTAACGTTTCAATTGAGTGGTATATGCGTTTTATATGCGTCCGAATTTCAGATAGAGACAAGAATTTAAAACTGATAGTCGAAGTTTGAGCTAAACATAATAGAAAAACGTTCGAATATGGACTTTTAGCTACTGGTTTTGGAACGAATTTTCGTCATCACTTGTCAAGTTTGGTTTTAAGACAAACCGGTTTCGGCGTTGTGCCATCTTCAGTGTTATTAAACGTTCTCACTTTTAGCTACTTGAATAATTGTTAAAATGTAAAGATTTGTTTAATTCTTTTCTTTTTCTTTTTCATTTTAATTTATAAATGGTTTAAAGGGATTTTCGCCTAATTCAAAAAAATTTATTGTTAGTAAATTTATTATTTATTATTTGGTTGATTATTAAACTTATTTGGTTGTTTTGTATATCTTTATTATATCGTTTTCACCTGAATTAAATTTTTGTATTAGCATGCTATAGTAACACATTTTGTTTAATTTGGGTGACACCTAATTTTTTGTTAATTATTTTTAGAGAGGCGAAGCACTTTGCGGCGCGCATGGAGGAGCCAGGTAGCAAAGTCAGCCTAGAATGCAATAGAAAGACGAAGCGTGGAAGGAACCATCACTTTTTATAGATGTATTTGGTAACTATATAAATAAGAGACACAACTGGCGATGTACTACCACAGATGGAAGAAAGAGAATTATTAGAGTTTCAAATATTTGTACCAAACTCGAAGCATAAGTTCATACATAATTTTATAGGGTTTATTCTTCTACATATTTAAAAATGTATACAGTTGATATGGTTAATAGTATTTAAATATATGTACACTTTTAATTCCATTTTTTTTTCAGATTTGAATTGAGCTAACTTTCACTGATAACCAATAAAATCGTAGAAATAGTAAAACAAAAACTAATCTTTTAAAACAAAAACATATCTCGACTTAGCAATATTTTCTTCAAAAAGTGAACTGAATACTATCAATGAAGTTTTGAAAATGATATATGTACATATGTAGTTAAAGAAACTACATTCATAGAATATAAATTTAAATATTTCTTTAGCCTTAGAAAAAAATAAAATCAATCAGATCATGTCAAAAGCTGATGCTGTCAAATAAATTTACTTTCTGCTCGTATAGAATTCATCATTGCTTTGCTTTATTGCTCTCTTATTATAACTGAATTATACAATATTTGTTTGTGTTCATTAAACGAAAAAAAGTTGTCACCCAAAATCATTAGCAAATATACAGAACCCAAGTAAATGGCTAAATGAGCGTCGGTTAAAAAAAAAAACAACAAAAACAGAATAAGTGAATATCTCATTACAATTTTGCATTTTACGCATTTTTCACACACAAATTACAGGCAATCAATTCCAAAGAAAACAGCTGCGCACTTTTTCTCTTTTTCATTTTGTTTCTATTTTTTTTTTCAACATGTAAATAAGCTAAATGTATCACAAGCAAAGTTGGAAAAAAAAAATAAAAAAGTGCGCAGCCTGTTTTCATCGACGTCAGAAGCAATCGCAGTACAGTATTCAAAAAAGTTTTCATAAGAAAAAAGTTAAGTAGCTGGTATGAAAAAAAAATTACGCACGCGTTCCTGCCTATTTATCTATTTATACTCTAATTTTCATTTCGCCGCATCAGTGCGTTGAGATTTGTCCGGACGTTCCGTCACTTGCGCACAATTTGCTTTTTGTTTGAAAGCGACACTGGCGGCAAAAATTATAGAAATGGAATATTCTAAACTGTATTTTTGATATTTTTCCATTTAGAATCAGTACATTTTCTAACAAATTTTAAGTTGTATCCCAAATTTATTATATGTAATTCAATAAAATATTATCAACAGTTCGCATTAAAAAGTAAATACTGCCACTTTTTTAAGTATGCAGTAAAGTCCTAAATCGCAAAATTTACCGCTGATTTTTGAGTTTTTCCTGTTTTTTTTTGTGTCGAGGTTGTTGCATTAATTTTTAATATGCAATTAAAATCAGTTCAAATATTATATGAAAACAGACGTGAAAAAAAGTCTTAAAAGTCAGCGGTCATTTTTTTTTCAGTTGAAACTTCGTAAAATTTTATATTATGCAAAACTGCTTACTTAAAAATTCAACAGTTTATAGATAGCCTTTTTTTTTAATTTTAAAATTTTAATGATATTTTATTGAGTTGTTTTAAGATACGTAAAGAGATGTTTTGTTTTGGTTAAAGGCTTTTGCATTTTATTCCTTGGAGGTTTGATTTAAAAGGCTTGAAATTCATTATTAAATAACTTGTTTTAATAATTTTTTCATTTTCTGTCACCCGACAGTCGACTAGGCAAAAGCAAGAGTTTGTTAAGAAGAACTCAAATTGAAACCAAAATATCGAAATCTTAAAGTTATTCCAACAAACTAATAAAATTTTATTCAATACTGGACCTCGATGTCACTTAAATATATATTTGTATTTAAACTTTGTAGAAAAATTAAAAAAATTGTAATAGATTAATTATTCAAATTTAATAAAATACAAATTAAGAGCCAATCTTGTCAGAATTTCCGAGTGCTATTACTTTTAACGCCAGCGTAGTTTGTATTTGTTTTGCCCGTTTGTGATTTTCCTATTTTTTGGAATTTAATTTAATCAAACGGCAAGTTAGGTCAAGCCTACAAATCAATCTGCCGCAAGCTAACCGCCAGCAGGCAGCTCTGTTGGTACGCCCGTCAAAGTCAGTGAGAGAAAAAGGTCCTCACCACCCACATCCCCCACCTCACTTCATTTCGTATTCCTTTTGTTTGGCAAAAGCAACAGCATAGCGAATGCAAAATATAAAAAAAAAAAAACAGAATTCCCTGTACACAAAAACACATTGTACTCCTGCAAATGCAATTGATTAATGCGCAAATACGCACAATGTGTCCTTTGTGAGTGTCCTTTGCGTATGTCCTTTTCTCTCTATTTAGCAGTAGTTGTACATAGTTTTTGCTGTGCATGGCGCGCCACGCCTACTTGCTTCTTTTTCGTGTTTTTTTTTTTGCTTGCTTCTGCAGGCCATACGCTTTAGCTTGCTTTTTGTCTGCTTCGAAGTGTGGAGAAGTAGTGTCGTAGTAGCTGTTGCAGATTTCCTTCAAAATGTCACGCCACTTGTTTTTCTCGCCTTTAATTTTATTTGCGCGCCTTAAAGGGCAATTTGGGCACTTCCTTTTTGCTGCAGCCTTTGAAGCACTCACTCACTCACACACCCCCTACCTCTCTTTCACTCACTCTTTCCCTAAATGCGTGTGAATGTCCTTTGTGTCTCGCTGCCACAGTTCCGCTGTGTTGGCTTTGTTGCTGCTGTTACTGCTGCTGCTGCTGTTTTTATGACTATTGCCAAAACGTCTGCCAACTTTCCATCTTCTAACAATTTCCCAATGCAATTGCCTTTCAAGTCCTTACGTCCATTTCGCTTGTCCGTCCATTGACATTGCTCATTTTTTTTGTGTGAGTGTGTGTGTGTGTTGTCATTTTTTTTCCACAACCAGTATTGTACTTGGTGGTGGGGGTTTGTTTTACAACTTTTAGCCGGATTTTCGCTTGTTTCTTGCTTGATTTCTTTAGCCCTTTGCCTTTGCCTTTTCCTTTTTTTCTTCTCCTTCACAATTGCTGTGTCTTCGCTTTTCCCTTATTTATGTGTATTTACCGTTTTATTTTACATGCTCGAATTGCCATTGAAGCGTTTAGCAGTGTTATTGTCTTTTTGGCCAATGCTTGGCGCACATTCCCTACCCCATCCAAAGTCCCATCTTCTGCTGCTTTACTATTGCTAAGTTCTATTTCATCTACAACGCGCGTCTGTCGATTTTTCACTTTCAGCTCTCGCTCCCCGTGCCGCCGGATGTGTCGTGGGTGTCGTGGTTTGTGCAGCTCCCCTCTCACTGAAAAGATTTATGTGCATATGCTAAGCATTCGCTTTGACCTTACGTCGTGCCGTCGCCTTCTTTCGTTCCTTTCACCACCAAATCTGTTCTTCCTTGGCCCGCCTGACGGCAATTGCACGCTGTTTTGCAAATTAATATTGATTTGATTTTTCGTCCATCTTCTAGCCCGCCGCCATCCCCATAGCTTTGTCGTCCTTTCACTTTCATCTAGCATTCAGCATCTTGGTCTTCAATTACATTACGCTAAACTGTCCTTTAACGTCTAATATCTTTTGTTGTACAAGTAGTAGTAGACGCGCGCTTCTGAAGTGTGTCCTTCTTGTTTGGTGCTTGCTTTCTTTATTGGCATCTGTGGCATTCTGTCGGTACGTGTATGTAAAATGGCATTTTAATTTGATAATGATGCGTGTTCCACCCTCCAGTGCCGCGGTGTACGTGTCCTTAGTTCAATGCCACAATAGCCACAGGCACACAATCTCATGTGTGCCATTTTTTATGCGCAGCTGTTTCTGCGCCTTTATTTATGCTATATCGATTTGATTGAAGATTTATGGCCGCATACTTTTCGGCTTGATGTTTTATTTATTTCAGTATTTATATTGTAATTTATTTTATTTTGCATTCCGAAGTAGTAGCTGAAAATTTTATTACAATATTCCAAAATATTACAAAAATTCAAAACATTTTGTTTAGCGAAATTTAATGTGGAAGGTATTGCTGGATAACTGTATAAAGCAGTGAAGCAAATTGCATATATTTTTCGGTTATGTTTCAATAGCAATTTATTATTGTCAAGTGTAGTACACACTTGCGAGTTCTTTGGAACAGTGGAACAGCCCTTGCAATAAGAGCAGTTTGGCGCTTGGCTTCCATTTTTTTATAAGTAACCTTAATAGACATACAATAATATGAAGATAAAAATTAAAACTACATAGGCTTGTTTGTTTTATTTTGAAACATATCTCCCATACAAATCTCTCAGGCAAATGATATAAAAAAAGTATATGTAATTAACAAAATACAATTAGTTATAAAAAAAAGAAGAGACGAAAATCTATACTTCATTTTTTGGAAGTTATAAATTTGCTGTGTCGATGTTTTTATAAACTCATATCCATCAAAATAAATATAAAAGGAAAATTGTACTCCAAATAAATAAATATGACTAATTCAGAATCTCTTTAAACCAAATATTTTTAAAGAGTATTTTCGTAAATATCAATTTGATTTTAGAGAACTTCAGTACTTTAGAATTATCAAATGTAACTCTAAATTTTAATCGAATGAAGTTAAAAAATCAACAAATGTTTTTCTGTTAAAGCACATTTTATATTTTATAAATAGATTTTTTCGAAAGTATTTGTGGAGAATTTGTATTTTATATTAGGCTTAGAAACATAAAGCCGTTCTGCGTTGACCATTTCAAATAAAACGCCGAAAGGCAATTTCGCAAAAATTAGAAATGTGCGATAATTAACAAAATTTGATTAAGTACACTCTGATTAATCACTTCCTAAGTAGTTATTGTTTACACAAAAAAAAATTGAAGTCTCTTTAACTTTGTTCATTTCTTTCGAATTTACTTTGAGAGCGAATGCAAATTTCTTGAAAAGCAAAATTAAGAGAACCAAATTGCTAAGTATAATTCATCGGACTGGCGATCTTCGTCGCAACGTTTCGCCCAGTAAGACAGAACTGAAAAGAAATGCTTCTTCAAGTCTGCAATTACCAATTCCTTTTTGCACAAAATCACAACTTTTTGGCTAGAATTTGCTGACTTCCCAATAGACCTTCGACTTGGTTAACAATTTTAAATTAATTGTAAAAAGGATCTCTCTTTCAAGTATCAACATCGATACTTAAAACGGAACCTTGTTCATCTTTAAAGGCATTACAACCGTGTGCTCATTGGGGCTGAGACCAAAAAAATTTCACCAGTTCTCTCTCTTAAACCGAAACCTTAGATGTCTGATGTGTCTTCCACTTAGCAAAATCCATCTCATTATCGCAGGAATATTTAAACTAAAGACAGAGATTTTTTATTTTATTTAATTATTTTTGGGCTTAAGGCCTATCGGTTTATTGGGAAAATTATTGGGATCAAAGAGGTAGAAATTATAACACTATTTCGGAAACCACCATTTTTCCAGTCTGGAAAAGGAAGAAAAAGATGTTGGTCTTGTAGTGAACTAGGAAAAACAAAGTATCTTATCACGTCATTCTTGGCAGTTACACCTTTGAATTAGTCAAGAATTTCGTGTACCTTGGATCCAGCATTAATACCACCAATAACGTCAGCCTCGAAATCAAGCGAAGAATAACACTTGCCAACAGGTGCTACTCGGTAGGGCTCGGTTGGTAATTGAAAAGCAGAGCCCTTTCTCGACGAACGAAAATCTCGCTCTACAAATCCCTCATCATGCCCGTCCTTTTATATGGAGCAGAAACGATGCTAAACTGTACCGACGAGTACCGAAGAAGATGGAATGATAAACTGTACGAGTATAAGCTGTATAATGATATGGACATAGTCAAGCGTATAAAAATTCAACGACTGCGCTGGCTTGGCCATGTCGTTCTTATGGATGATGATGCTCCGGTGAAAAAATCCTTCGAATCGGCATCCATGGTTGGACAATGGAGGCATGGACGTCCACGAATACACGGGAAAGAGCAAGTGCAGAAGGATATGCCTTCAATTGGTGTGAATAATTGGCGAACGCTAGCGACGGAGAGAGGAAACTGGCGAAGCTTTTCGGAAATCACCACATTTCCTCATCATACTTCTCTCTTCTTGGCTGCTTCGTGAGTTGAACGTGATTTTCATTTATTCATGTTACTATGGTTACCATGTTTTTCCAATCCATTTCGAATGTATTCCCAATATTCATAGTACTATTAATGTTGGAAAGTTTAAGTTTGTTTGAGTTCGTTCCCAGTTCGATATTTATCACGCATGTTCTAAATAACGTACGTTTTAAATTCGGTACGATTTGCTTAGTACTCTCGAAGATGCTCCATTTAAAAATTGTCTGTTATGTTGTAAGAATAATTTATACGAGTATTACACATTTATACAACTTTTACAGTTTTAAGATAAAATACTTAGTTTCTTCATAAAAAAATAATCAAAAATATTCACCAAATTGTACCGAATTGAAATCGTACGATTTCGCAACTCTGATACAAGTGTCGACTTATTTCACATATATCACATAAAAAATGTTCCAAAAAATCTTAATACTGAAGTTAAAAGCCGTGGGCAACTGTAGAGAACGACCCATATATGATAAACTTGTGGATTGCCACGCCTATCAGTGGTATTTTTTTTTTTTGCAAAAGCAATTTATGCAATATTGAATTTTTATAAACCAAAAAAATGTAAAAATCAACGAATTTCATAAAAGTTTCCACTTTTTAAAAAAGTTTCAATTAAATATTTTTCACATTTTTTATGTGTTTTTGTTCAGCTTAATATCATCATTGAAGAACTCAGACTGACAGATTTAATCTCTTGAAATGCTAAAAAATATCTGAAACTTCCTTCAGCAACGTGCGCTTATTTCCCCCTCAAGGCTAGTCAATACGCAAAACTGGCATTTTACATTCAGAGAAGATATTATGTTCGTGTATTTTATGTACTGGTGGTACGATGGTTTCATATTGCTTTAAAAATGTGTAAACGGCCTTATCTGAACAGCGAAAGGAGCTTTTTATGATATAGGACTGTGTCTGGCTTAAGGCAATTTGGTATAGAGTTATTTGCACGCTTTGGATGGATGAATTGGCAGCCTAGGTACATCAATTGCCAAAGACTGCTTATCACTTTCGAGCTCTTCTTCTAAAACTGAAACTACTCAATAGACCGCAGTTACAGCCAACATTAAAAAAAAAATCATTGAAAAATAGAGAAAATAATGTTGAAATAAATTTTTTAAAGAAAAAAAAACATGCTCAAAATTAAATATAGCGGAGGAAAAATATAGTAGTATATTATCTTGAGATATGTGATTTTATATATTTTTATCTTAATGGGAGTATTTAGGAGCACATAAAAGTAATTTTTATTCTGAAAATAATTTTTATGAATTTAATTTATTATTACTCAGTGTAAAAAATTAGGCATTCTAATATAACTATTTTTCGATTAGCATTACAGGGTGTCGTGCTTTATTTCACCGCTATTGAAAGTTCTATTGTATACATGTACTTATTTAAGCTGTTTTTATCAGTAGCAAGTTTTCTAGTCCTTTTTAAAACTTTTCCGAAATCGATCGGCGCAATTGCGCTTGACAAATGTTTTATAACGAAGGATAAATTTTCCTCTTTCCATTGAAATCGACAAATACATCGTGTCGGGTTAGCGTTCGGGTTGCTTACATAAACTTGTTTTGCTCCAACCAACCCCTTCTTCCGATAGGACGTAAACTTAAATCAGCAGGATTCTAAATAAATATTTCCACTTGGAAGTTTTTAGTATTTGAAAATCTCTTTCTTTACTTTCAATGGCGGATGTGTTTTGTTTCCCTAGTAATCGAATAAAAATTATATACATATTTTTCCTTTAATCAAATATAAGTTACGAGTATTTAAGTTCTGCTACTCCTCTTTTTTTCATTCCAAACTCCCTTTAAGGTTAAGTTAAAGCAAAAGGGTTTTCATATTTAGTCGTTTTCATACATTTATTATATTTAAAAAGCAGCAATTTCACTCTTTTCCGAAGATTTTTTGCTTAAGATTTTTCAAATTCCCTACACTTCGATTCCATCTGATGCTTAAATTCCTGAAATAAACCTTCTTCAATAAAATACGAAATGCTTAGTAAAATAGCGAATCACTACATTATAATATATTTGATTCGACAAAGCTAATAAATTAACCTGAAAACCAAAATTAAGAGCATTAAATGAAATGAAATTCCGGGTCATGCTGTTGAAGTTATAGAAATGCAATAAAAAGCAATACAATAGACTACAACTAAAAGTACACGGCAATATGTGTTTGTATGTTTACATATGTAGGTAGCACAAATAAATACATACAAGTATTTTAAGTTTAATGAAAATATATAAACGAGTACTTATAAGTACTGCCGTCGGTAGAATGGTCTGTGTACTTTTAAGCAGTGCAGGGAAGCAACAACAGCAGCAGCAGCAGCAGCAGCATTGAGTAACTTACAATTACTTTCATGCAACGACGAAATTCCACTTAAAACTCCTTAAGATATACTACAATACTCATTCCGACACCCGCTGCTCCCTCACAATATGTGCGCAGAGCACTTCCCCCCATCAGCCGTCGAATATCCTTGCTTTAACCATCACTGCCACTACTTATGCTGTCGCTGCCATTGCCGTTGCCGTTGCCGTTACAGGACTGCCAGCGGATCCTGCTGTGGCCTGGCGTGCAATTCATAAATCTTAATTATTCAACGCGCGAAGAAGGCTTTTGTGCGATTTCGTACTCACTTGCACCGCGAAATCGAAATTGCGCCCAACACCCGCGAGACGAGCAGAACGTGGCGTGAGCGAGCATAGAGTGCGGAGACGCAGCATGGTGCAACGATAATAAAATGCAATTGTTGCATGCAATGCGACGCAGTGATGAACAAAAAGCATAATTTGCTATCTTAATAGCAGTGAATTGAGGAAGAAGTGGGTGAAGATGGTGGCAATGGACGTCCCATCGAAGTGCTAGCAGTGCTCAAGACAATTTTCCACTTGAAATTGAACAACTATAATGAAAGAGCAGTGAATGTATAGCGAATTGAAACACAAAAAACACAACGAAAACTCAACGGTGGTCAGGTCCATGGCAACCTTTGCTGCATTTGCGTTCAGCCACATTGCCAATCGACCATTTAAGAGCGCAAAAACAAAAAAAAAAAAACAAGTAAACGTAGCGCCAGTTTAAGCTGCTCAATAATGACGGTCTTGAAATGCGAAACACAACAATCGACAGGCGCTCGAAAGAGACGAGCAGAAAAGAGTGCCAGCTTGGAGGAGGTTCGCCGCTCAGCTCGCCTCAGCGCGAGAGTACTCATACCAACTGGCAATTTGAAGGCGCAAAGGACAGCGGCAAGTAAGCAACCAACACCAACCCAACCAGGCAAGTGTTGAAATGCCAAGTAGGTGAAGCGGAAAAAGTGCAATGAAATTGCTCTTCCAGCAGCAAAGTAAGAGTAAACGACTGCGACGATGCGGGCGAAGGACACTTTTGTGTATAATAATTGGCTGTGGTCGTCGCTGTGGTGACGTAGACGCTGGCGCACGCGAGCAGCAAACGAGGCGCGGAACTGCGGTATAAATACGAGACAGTTCTGGAAAAGTTCTTCACCAAGCACAATAAAACCGGCTATAGTGCAAACGACTGCGCGCTTATATTTGCGGTGAAGACTTTACATTACCACGCTCCACACCGAATGCCGCTTTCGATACACTGACTTGCAAATAGCGCAGTGTCTTAATGATTAAGAGAAGGCTTTAAAATCGCTAACCATCGCTGCAGCAGTTGCTATGCGCCGCAATATTATCGAAGCGCAAGGGTAGAAGCAAAGAGTAATTGGCGATTTTTTCTAATTCCCGCCAAATTAATATACCCCTCTTACACAAACATATTCAACGCCTTCCTTCACTCTGTAAATATGTATATCTGCGCGTACTCCTTTCTATCGTCATTACCAATGCCATTTCTAGCATTTCTAGCATTTGCCGCATTTGTAGCATTTGTACCTTGGCCATCATCATTACTACATTGAGCTGCTCATTGCCAATGCCATTGCGCATTCCAAATTTCATTCCATCCTTTATTGCCACTCCTTACCCGTGTCCGCGCAGCAATTTGTTTCGCTTAAGTGCGCTTACAGCTGCTGTTGTTTGTCCCGCCCCCCATCATGCCAGCCGCCGTCATGCTCAGCGTCTGGGTGAATGAAGAAAATTTATTTATGTGCCGCTTTGCTTAAATTGAAAGGATTTACAAAACACATTAATTCGGAGAATATTCTGGAGGGGACGGGGGGGCGTACAATGACATGCTAAGGAATGTGGGAAATATCAATAAATTCAAGTGGCAGTTGTAAAGTTTCAAGCATTTGCACCTTAAAGGTACTATTGTTTTGTGTAACTACTCAGTCAGAGAAAGAAGGTTAAGTGAGCTCAAGCAGCGCCTTGTATAACCGAACATCGATTATGTATTGTGAATTGTTTTGGTAAGTAGTTGGTAAATAACACACAGCTAAGTGTGTTTCACGGATATTTCTACTGTCGTGAACCCAACTCTAAGGTAATCAAAGGAGGCGGATCAAATTGATGTCAAATTCATTATCTGATCACATTTGAGGCTAAGCCACGATAACTCAGATAATTTTTATGTCACAAGAAAAGATTGCAATCTTACCCCAAAAGTATCAAGTAGCTCCGTTTTCCGAAGATTGCATCAGTTTAATTTACTTACTGCTCTGGACTGGTGCTGAGTCGTAGAAATGCACTCATATAAGGAGAATCAAAACTATAATTTTGCAGATACAAATGAATTAATCGTTTTATATAAAAAAAAAGTACCACTTGAGTATCAAAGTAATGACATATAAAAAATATTAGTTTCAATATCTTTTATGTGTATTGTCAGTAGTTTGCAAATTAAAATCAATAAAGAAAATTTAATGTTGCAAAATAATTAAAAAAAAAAAATGGATCTAAAATATCATTAAATTAGAAAATATTTTTAAAAAAGGTTGCCGTTTATTTGATATTTTTAGTCAAATTTTTAATTTAATCAAATATGGATATTTAACAAAAGAGGCTGGTATAAAAAGGGCATTCAATTGAATTGATAAGGTTAATAAAATATTACGATAAGGGTATTAAAAAAAGTGCTTTAAGATGTGCAAACTTAAAAACAAATATCTTAGAAAAGTTTGTTAACCGTTTTAAGATGAATTAAACATTACAATTTTAGTATCAAACGAATGGTATTAAAGAAAACTTTAATTAAAACAGTTGATTCAATAGTGTTGTCTCCACTCGAAAAAGATTAGACAACAAATTTAAGTGAAATGTTTAGTGGAACTTTGTTAAAAGAATTTTTTTTTTTTAAAGTAGGGAAAAGCTTTATTTAAGAATTACAACTTACTATATCCTGAATTTTTTGCAATGGGTCTCGAAAGTTTTGTGCGCCATTTTAAGTGTAGCAAACTTAAGAGAAAGAAGGAAATTCTAAATGGATTTAAAAATTATTCGAATATTTAAAGAAAAACTGCTTAGAAAATCAAATTTCGTTTACAGCTTGAATTTCTGGATAATCTGCCATCTTGTAGTAAAAAGAATGCTTCTTTTATAAGGGTAACAAATTAATGATACATGCTATCGAAATTTTTATAGGGAGATTCGAAAATTTGTTTGATGGACCAGAACCAAAGATATTTCGGTAGAAAACTCTGGTTGATGCTCAACGTAGAAAACTACAATCTTTGTATATATTCTAAGGCTGCCCTGAAAGTTTCCAGGTAAATAAAAAAACAAAAATCTTATTTTGTTTTATAAGCTTTTTTATTCAAAGAAGCAAGTAATCGGAAGCATCTAAATGGGGCACCACAAAGGGCTCGCCATGCATTCTGGTTAAAAAAATTTGGAAAAAGGTGCGTCTTTATATTTTACCACAGCAGTGAAATCAAATATTTCATTTGTTATGCAACGCTATTTTTTTCATTTTTTGTATGGTTTTTGGCAAGCGTGTACTTTTCTCTGTCCCTCAAAAGCAGTCCTAGTTTTAGAGACGCAAGAATCTAACAACAGTAGGGTTTCTTCACTGCTTAACACTCAAACAACGTCAATTGAATTTGACTTTCGCATTTCGTAAAGATGATATTTATCTTCCAATATGGCGATCTGAATCACCGTCCACTTTTTAATTCGGTTAACGAAGAAGAAATTGAATATCGACGATAAAGCGACGTCTGCTGGTTTACCAAAGTTAAACATTGATAAAAAGCCCAAGAAAAATTATCAGCTTTTAAAGAAAACTTAATATTTATTGGCTGTAATGTGTTACTTTAAGGAATTTAGTTAATAAGGGAGAATTCAATTTGAGTTAGCCCACAAAAACTTTTCAGAAATGTTGAGATCAAAAAGTTGTAACTGCTTATGTACATATATGTATGTATATGTATGTATTTGTTATCTTTAAATATCAAAAAAGTTTCAGTCAATTTATTACACAGGTGACAATGTTATAATCTATGCAACATAACCGAGAACAATAGCGCCACAAAGGCATTTATCATCCAAGCCCAACTTTTGAAAGATTAACGCTTTAAATCATAGCATTTGAGATGAAAGTGACTAAAAGCACTGCGAAACAACGCCAGAATGCTTAACCTTTCCACTACAAAATATTCTTGCTATGTTAATGCCAAGACACAATGACCACAAGCAACACAAAAGCAGCCTCGATAGAAGTCTGGGATATACATAGACATACTCATGTATGTGTATATAAATACGTGAAAAGGTATACTCATACAGTTGTGTACATACATATCAACTATATAGACATTAGATCGCATCAGAAACCAAATTTCGACACACACTTCCTTAACTGAAGTATTTTTCCAAAGCGATTTCACACAAAAATTTTGTTTGCCTCTTTAGGTCCCATTTTTTTTTTTTTAATTTTTATATCATATCTTTGGCATTTTTACGTACCTTAAATTGTGATACCTCGAGGGAATGATAAGGTAATTATTTCACACTTTAAGGTTAGTCTATCAATACCGAAGTTGTGGCGAGAAATCAAAAAAATGCGACGCCTGAGCAGAATTGTTAAATTTAAATTGAGATTAGTAATCAAGAAATGATTAGCCATTTTTATTTTATTTAATATTTAAAATTTTTTCATAACGCAGCGATAAGAAATTAGTTATAAACAAAAACAATGAAATATATAAAATATGCTTTAAGGCGAGGTTCTTTCAAATTTGGCCGAAAAGAAGGATATGTTTGGGAATTATTTGTGGCATAATGAAAAAGCCTATAAACTTCCGGTTTTGATTTTTAAATGCGATTTTATTTGTACAGTAATTAGACATTTTTACAATGGCGGCTCTTGTCTGGCTCTGAACGCAAAACATCGTCCTTTAATTTTTATTCTCCAGCCTCTAGTGAACTGAAAAGAAAAATGTTATTTGTTTCTTGAAATTGATGAAATTCTCTATGACTTATTCAAAAAAATTGTTTTTTACTTTATTGTGATATAACTTACAACAACAAAAATTAAAAATGAATGTTTTTAGTTTGAGGCATAGCAAAATTATTAACTTTCAAACAAGCTTTGAATGGGGGGAAGTGGGTTCAAGACGCTCTAATTCTATAAATATCGATTGTATCTAAAAATCCCTCCATACGCATATTCTACGAATATGTCGCTATCATATTTTATAAAAAATCGATTTCCTCGACCAAATTTGAAAGAACCTCCGCTTAAGATAAAATTGTTGAACAAAATACAAAAAGATGACACTGATTTAATTAATTGATTATTTCTTTTCATTACCACAATACTTTACTTGACACTTTGTTTTTGTTAATTTTTTATAGAATTATAGTTCATGCTTTAATATTAAAGTTTACATGCAATTTTAAAACATTTAGAAGCTTCACAAAAATCGGAGTATGTAGATTTCTAGGTCAATCAATTTTTATAATAATAAATTGCACTTCAGAATAATTTTTGAATTTTTTTTATTTATATTAATTTCTAATAATTTTGAATACAATCATAGACAATTCTGCGTGCTTTTTACTAAAAAAAATTCAAAAATATTTTAAAAATATTTAAAATCATTGTGACATAAAAACTACAGCTCTTCGAAATTTTATAAATTCCGTGTAAAGTTTGAAAGTTTGGTTCACGTGTTTGTTGAAGTAAGAAAAATGTTTTTTACAAAAAAGTTATAAAAAAAATTTTCCATGGAAAATATTTCAATCATGGCAAAAACTAAACACGTGGTAAATTGTTAGAGACGCGGTATATTATTTCGAAATTAAGTTTTCTCATATAATAACTGCGTTGCGACTTATTAAATATTCGCTGAGTTACCCAGTATGAAGAGATTTTATTTGTTAAGCTTTATTGGCCATTTAATTTTAATTTTTACAAAGTGAAAATTGATTTTATATGGCTAAACGAATTGAAATAAATAATAATTTTATAGACATTATAAAATCAAAATAAAAAAATTAACTTGAAAAATTTAAAGTAATTAAGTAAAGTAAATTTTGTTATTTAATTAATTAATTGGAAGTCATTCAACAAGTACCTAAAAAAATAATTTAATTAGTAATCCCGAAGGTGGGAGCACTATAGCTGGCTAAGGGCCGAGGAACACCTGATCCGAGCGAGTTCTGGCCAAATGGTCAGATGTCTCATTACCAGGTACTCCGGAGTGACCAGGCACCCAGAGTAAAACTAGTTCATTATGTTTACCAACATAGTTTAGTCGAGACTTGCATTGCCGAACTAGTTTGGAAGTAGTTAGAGGGCTGGCCAATGCCTTGAGTGCAGCTTGGCTGTCACTGCCGACACGTATACTCCTCCCCCTCCATCTATTTTCCACCACGTAGTCAATAACCTTATCAGCAAAGGTAACAGTGGCGTACTATCCTGTGGCATTGAAAAGATGCAAGTGTCCATATCTCTACGGCCTGCAATTTTAGCCTCGCCCCACTCCGTTTAATACCAACATCCGTTTCTTTTAAGTCTGCAGGTAGCCTTTAAGGCCTCCTCACGTATGAATAAACTAAGTGGTAGTTAGCCTCAAGTTTAGTAAAAAATTAAAAAAATTACTTTTAAAATCGCTTTACAAAAGCATATTGATATGGTCTAATGTGCATACATATACAAATATATGCAAACGAGTGTCTATTCGTTGTCGAACGCTTAAATTTCCAAAGTGTCGTTAGTGTCGTTTTTCAAACGATAATAAATGTCGTCGCGACAGTTTCCTTTTAGCGTTCCTTCCGCAACTGTGACACTCAGCCAGGAGCAACCGCGACCAGGACGACACAAACGCAAAATTTGTAGTCGGAGTTACCGTTACCTATTTTTGGTTTGCTATTGCTAAAGGTCTTACTTGCTATTGCTACACCTCCTTCATAGCGTCGCCGTTGTCTTCAGCTACTTCCCGCCACGCTTCCGTTGTGCTGTTTCAGACACTTTTGCGCGCTGCTTTCCGTTACAGTTACAAACCAAACCTTAAACAGGACATGCCAAAGATATACAGCAAACATTTGCAAAGCACATACAAAACACATGTAAGAATATCTGAGAGTAGCTGAGCATGTGTGTGTGTGTGTGTTCGTTTAGTCGTTAGTAGTTTTGCTTGGCTCGTCGAAGCCAACTCGTGTCGTTCCTGTTGAGCGGTTAAGAAAGTGAAATTGCTTTCGCTTCACAGGTCACACACCTGCGTCCACTCTCACTGCTGCGAATGCTCACACACACACACATACACACATACATACAAACACATTGATATTAACTTGTATTACATACATTAGCACTTGTAAGGTAGTGCAAGTAGTGTGAGTTATTGCGGCGCTTGAGCAGCCAACCAATGGCTGGGGTTAGCGCTATGTGTTAAGTAACAGAAGACCAGCTGCTACCTCAGACGTCGTCACTTACATCTTCACTAACTACTTTAGCGTCGCCGCAGTACCTCCGACCAGTTGTCCCGAGACTTTAAGCTGCAATCGGGCTTTATTCAGCTCACAGGCTACAGTTTGACCCCCTGCCACAGAGAATGGTTCGTTTTTTTTTATAGCACTTAACGCAGCTGTTATAAGTAGACGCGTCTTGTTTTTGCCACCAATAATTTAGACGCCATTTTTTTCTCTTCTATTTTATTCTCCTTGAACCCTGCTGCACTTTCTCCTTAGCAAAAGCGTTTCAATTATTTCTGTGCTCCCCAAAAGTGAGGTTAAAATGAGGCTGTATTTGTTTGCAACAAAATTTACTTGTTTCGGACCGAAATGAATGAAAGCGTGCGTGTGAGTTAGCGTGCGTGTGTGTGTGTGTGTATGTAGCACTCATAAATACTTGACGCTCCCAACGGCTAAATATGTGCTTATATGGACACTGGCAAACGTGTTTATTGCTTTTGCTTGTGTATTGCTTCTGTAGCCTGGCAAATTGACAACAACACGGTACATAAATTCCAATGCAACCGTATACCTTCATACACATGTATTTGCTGTGAGGATTTGTGAAGAATTACGCGTTTGGAAAATTTGTGAAAATTGCTTTTTGGTTTCGCCATGTTGGCGTATCGAGAGGGATCTGCTGATTTAGGTGACTATAGAGAAAAAAAAATAGATTTAATTTCAAAATCCGTTTCATAAATATATTTGGGAAATATTATTGTCGACATGTAATTAATAATAATAATAATTTGGCGCTTACACTATTTCTGTTAGCTCAGTGTTTGACCGAGCTTCTCCTACCATTTGTGGTGTGCGTCTTTATATTCTACTAGAAGACCTGGCGAACTTCGTCCGGCCCAAAATTTATTAGTAGTATATGAAATACTTTTTGAACTCTGTTGTACACGTACATATTTAATGTTGAGAATGAAACGGACACCTAAATTTCGCATTCGTTTTCGTAGCTTCCTACTTTTCTTTATAGTTATAGGAGATTTTCCAAGTTAAATATTTCTGTATATCTCGACTCCAGCGCTACGAAGCAAATAATTGAAAAAAATGAAATCCTGCAAGTAGAATACAACATCAATTCCATCAAAATCGGTTCAGAACCACGACTTTTATAAATAACTCGACTCCAGCGCCGCCTATTTGATAAATTTTTCGCAGCATTGGTGGTGCAATATAAAAATTAGATTTTGCCAAGCCCCTCCACCCCCAGACCAAAAATCAAAAATCAGACTTCACAGTGTCACCCGCCTCAATATTCTGAAGATTCCCTGATTTCAAAATTTAATCAAAATCGGCCCAGCCGTTTTGGAGTCCATACGTTACGTACATACACACATCCTGTTTTATACATACATATATAGATTTAATATTTAATGAGAAGCTTTTTCATGGCAGAAATACATTCGGCGGTTTTCCAATTGCTTGACGAGCGGTGACCGCTATTAGAAAAAAACTTTATATGATCTAAATTTTTACTCGCCCTGGCTGTGATTCGAACCTCGAACTCTGCGCTATATCGAGTAATAGCACACACCGCTAATATGGTTGTCTATTTTGGGCATTTTGTTGATCCCGGGATTTTCAAGATCTGAAAAGGAAATCCCGGGACAATCCCGGGATCCCGAATTTCATGAAGTTTTGATTCGTTATTTTTAATTTGCCAAAAAATGTAATTACAGACGTGTATTATAGAAGCATACAAAATAACATTAATATAAAAAAGAGAACGATTTGGTGTAAATCTTGTATGTATTTATTGGAAAAAAGAAATATACGTAGAATTTTACACATACATATATAAAATAATTTATACTTCAATTACAAATATACATACATATTTGGTATAGAAACAAATGCATCTACATAAAGTGAAATTATTGTTTATCACTGTTTGAGACCAATATTAAATATTAATATATTGATATTTGTTGGAACGATTTTCCGTCATCCCTTGTCAAGTTTAGTTTGGAGACAAATCAGTTTCGGTGTTAAGCCATCTTCAGTGTCAATTTTCATTCTCTTCGTAACATTCAGTAAAAAAAAGCAATACTTGCAGTGGAGAAGCTCTGTTAAATTCTCTTTATAGGATATCGCCGCATTACAAAAACTATCAATTTCTTTGAGCAAACCTTCTGATAAATTGTATGCCTTTCGATTATCGGAGAATTGCGAGCTGCTCGTTGAAACTTGATGCAATTTATCTTTGGGACTTTCTGCCTTATCCCCTTCATTTCTATTTCTACTAACTTCGCTTTCATAATAAAGCTCATTTTCTACTCGAGTGGCATATTCTCCAGCTCATTTATAATGGCAAGAATAAAACAAAGCCTTAAGGGAGTAAAAAGCTGTGTTATTTGTCGATTGTGAACGCTCTAAAAGCTTTCTTTTGCCCTTGAAAGTTAATTTTTAAAAATAATACAAAATAAGAAAAATTAATGGCTATTAAATTTACTCTTTTCTACAATTCAGGGATTTGAATAGACTTATCCCGGGATATTCGGGAGTGAAAAAAGGCCGGGATCCCAGGACCGATACCCGATGGACCACAGCGCCCAAGTCGACATGTAATTATGTATAATAGTTAAAATTATCGGTTGCCTTCTTGCCTGAGACCGCTCTCAGTCTAGAAACTTCAAATTCAATAGTAAAACAGATATAAGAATCCTTCACCCACATTCTGGAAGTACCAGAGAGATAAGTTGTAGAGTGATTGCAATAGCAAATTTTTAACAAGGTATTATAAAAAATGTCCAGAATTTTATTTCAATTTTGAAGCATTGTCGGTAACTTCGTCTTTTAAATAATTTTCAGAAATGTTAAAAAAAAATGTTGGTATATGTAAAAATATCTATTGATAGCTACAAATCAAAATGGTTATAGTTCATATACACATAATTAAAAATAATATCAGCTTAAAATTATTGAAAAAATGCAAAGCCACATAAAAAGGAAGTCTAGTTATTATAAAAGTTAATTAACTAAATTTTTATAAATTTTGCGATAACTGTTCAAGATCTTCCTTTCTATAGCACATTTTTCTAAATATTAAATGTTGCGATTGTTTCCGATTTTTTAATTTGATTTTAAATATGGTATCAAATGGTTTGATACAAAACAGCTTTTTGAATGTTTTAATTTATCGTGATGCAATAATGAAAGGTGTTGTACGTTGGCAACTTCTTCACTCATTTCTTCAAACTGGCGCTGTCACAACGTACAACACCTTTCATTATTCCATCATGTTAATTCATGAAAAAATTTCGAACAACGTTCCAATAAAAAATATATAATAAATTTATATGTCTTGTAAAATTTCCAAAATGATAAAATTATTTTAATTACACATGAAATGTCAAACTTGTAAAAAAAAAAAAAAGAAAAACTCAGAATTTTTAAAAATCGATTTTAAAAATGGAGTTCAACACTCTTTGACTGCATATTACTAAATTTATATCGAAAGCAGCTTAGGTGGCGCCTCCAACCCAATACACCGCACAGCCCCCGCAGCAACTGATTTTACCCAACTCAGTGTCGCCCATTTGTGGTTATTTCAATGAGCCCCGCCATCGCTGTTATTGTTTTTATACTGTTTTCCATTTATTTTGTAAGTATTGTTGCATTACTCTGCTGCCCTGGCTATTGTCATTAAATGCTTGCGCATAAATAAGTTGGGCGTTTACGCTCCACCTACGCTGCACATAAATTTTCACCAGGACAAGTAAGTATGCGCTGTGGAGGTTTCAGCCATGCAGAGCAATTGTATGTTTGTATGCTTGTGTGGTGTTGCGTTATGTATGGCCGCAGTTATTGCGTGTTTCTTTATGTTTTAACGAGAATCCGTATTTTTTGGGCATCTGCAAAATTACCAACGCAAAGTAAGACACATCTAGAACTAGAGTGGACTGAAAATTAAGCGATGTACACGTAAATACTTTCCTTGGAGCTACATAGCAGAGGATACACGCTTTCGTGTATGCGTAGGAGTGTAGTTGCAGCAGTTTGCTTAACACTCTGCTGTAAACATCTGTCCACTTACAAAACGAAAAAAAAAAATAAAATATTGCCAACAACTCGCCAGATACTCCACCAAACCCATTCATCCAAGCTGCACACTTGCAACAGTTCACACCATAAATGTGTGGCTAATATTGCAGTATGCGGCTCAATTATGATTTTCCATTTGTTGTATTTGTTATAGCAGCCACATGCCATTTCGTGTTTTTTTTTTGTCAGCACCTTTTTTTTTCTTTTATGTGTGTGAAATTTTGGTTCAATACCACCTTTCGCCATTAAACATGTTACAACAAAAACGAAATAATAATTATTTTTATGCTTAGCACTTGTGCGAATAAAAATATAAAAAAAATATACAAAAAAAATGAAATATCATTTCTGGAAATATTCAGCAGCGCATTAAAAGTAATACGCTTCACACAAACAGCAGACGAAAAAGCTTTTGTGAGCTTCTGGTGGACGGCTGTATTAAACAGCCAAATTCACTGGTTGCCCATCTGCGGTTTACGAGTCAGCCTTCGCAGTCGTAAGTTCTCAATTGCATTTGCGGCAAAATTGAATTTCCAGTTGTAATTTTTATTTTATTTTTTTATTTTTTTGAATCGGTAGTACTTTTGTGGCTTGAAATTAGCATAACAACAAGGCGATTAAAATTAATGACGAAAGTTTGGTAATGTAATCTTGTGGATGTCTACAGAAAGGATGTATTTTTTTTTTATTGCGCCGCATCGGACGTTCAGTAATATTTAAGACAATATGAAATATTTATTTCTTTGTTAATTCGCTCATAATAAGAGTAATAATAATAATAATTGAGCGGGCTTTAGATATATTTAGCTCGCGTCTCGTCGTGCTTCTGTTTCAATTTGTGGTGGGGTGGTGTGATGTTGTGTCAAAAATTAAGGCTTAGCGGGTCGTTATAACTGAGGAGGTCACCTTTTGGTTTATGTAAATAAATATATAATTTAATAGATGTCTAAGTAATGTTTGATTCCTTGTAATTTGTATGATTTGATGGTATACCAAACTGAGGCATTTTCAAAGTTCATCTGAATCTCGACAGAATCAGTGGAGGTTTAAATTGTAGAAAATATCTTGAGTTCTTGAAAGAATGTGCATATTTCTTTGATAAAAACTACGAATAGTAAAGAGACTAACCATTTTTAAACTACAAGTCAGTATAACATCTCACAGGTTGCAAACGAACGCTGGAGCTCCCTCCCACACTGTGAAATCTCTAGACTTACTTGACCTTCCCACGATAAAAGGCGCACACATGAACTCTTCTGGGGTTAAAAAGAAATGAAGTCTCTTATCTTACACGAACATTTACAGGTCACTGTCTTATAGGTATACATGCAAAAAGATTAAGGGTGAATGCTCAGAAGTACTGTCGAATGCCACTTTCCAGCTCTAAGTAGAAGAAGGCTTCGCACGCTCCACTCTACAAAGCTACGTGGTGATAGCGCTAATTAACCCAAAAGCACAGTCAAAGTTTATCACGTCAACAAAATGTTTTGAGCGCGAGTCACTGCGGAATCGGAGGAATTCGCATATGGCAGTACAATGGGCCACTCTGGGCCTAAGTGTAAGGGAGGGTCTCATTCACCCAGCCATTCCAACCTAACCTAAAGGAAGTAAAATAGTGCTTTTTTGGAATTTCTTAGCTTGAAGCTTAAAAAAACTAGACCGTCTGTTGTCAGAAACAACGACAAAATAACGATGGTAAAAGATAAAACTCAATCGACGATAAAAAATATTAAGTGAAAACACAAACACGATAATTTACTTTTCAATATCGAATATTTGACGTTATTAAATGCTTTTAAAAAACCATTATAAACAGTTGTGTTTACTTGAAATTTGCGAAAATTGATGTATATATTTTGAAAAATACATATACTTAATATTTTCGAAAATATTTTCCTGATTCTGAAAAATTTAACAGATAATTTTCTCAACATAGGAAAGGTCTAAATTTACTTGAGGTTTCGAATTACATTCTTGCGTGAAACGACGTTAGAAATAAACTCATAGAAGGGATATTTAGTTTATGGCACGATACATACTTTCCGCCAACTTTTATTGCTCTGTGACTTTTGGAAATATCCAATCACCCAACTAAATTTTCAATTTCAGCTTCTTTTTATTATTCCGGCACATGTACGCACAGCAGTCTTAAGAGTATGTACAGCGATTTACTCATACGTAATGCATTTTTTTCAAATGCTGCGTCTGAGCACCGTGTGCGAATATGTTTTAATTTTAATAAAATTCAGAATATATAACAGAGGTGCTTTGGGGACAATTTTCGGCCATGAGGGATTTGATTGCAATGAAAGTACTTATTCTAGCAAAACCCGCGGCCCAACGAATCCTGTATGACCTCACCCTTTTTGTGGTCCGTTCCGAGAATTTCGGGCTTCAATGATGTCAATGGGCAAAAGGCAATACAAAATATGCATGAACGCCCCCCTTGGAATCTAAGAACGACTAATTAACCTTAGCAGAAGAGGTCTATGCGGTGAGAGCATGCCTGGCTAGTCATTGCAGACGCGGGTACCATCTTTACAAAATAGAACACACTAAATAAAACGGTTGCAGACTATGTGGGCTAGAGCAAGAAACTGTTGAGCATATGTATATTTTGAGAAAAATTGCTTAGCGAGGTGACGTAATTGTCAAATTTTTTTTGTAAAGGCATTCTTAATTTTTGGATATGCGCAAAAAATTTTAATTTTATAGTCAATAAAATATGCATTTAAAAGGTGAACTGAAATGTATTGACATTAAAATCTTAATAATATATGTCAAAGATTAGAATAACTGAAAAGTTTTTTACGAAGCTGGACCATTATATTTATTAAACTTAAGCGCTAATGGCAAATTCAAAGATCACCCTAAAGTGGGAACAGGCAAACGAAGTATAAAGAGGTTTAAAATAGTGTAAATGATACAGATGAAAATTGAGATACGGAGAGATGGATGAAAGGGAGAAGAATTGATTTAAAAATAAAAGGAACTCACCGCAACATACTACACCTTACCTTAACTAACTGCACCGAAATTCGCTGCACCAAAACACTGCGCATTTGAACTTCCAACAAATAAATTCAGCACCTCTAACTTACCACAGCTTATCCCACCGGAAATATTGTTTTACCTTGTCCCGTCTTTTCACATGGACAGTTCTATTGTGTAGCATTTTCTAGGATCTGGAAATTTGAAGATACTTTTTTAGTTAGAGATGTTTTTAGTTCCACAACAAATATTTCTTTGAATTCTTAGAATTGATAGAAATTATAATTAAACTTTCAGTAAACTCAATTCAAATTCATGCTTTCGGCAAAACAACTATGAAAAAAACATGTTCTTGCAATACCTTTAAATTGCAAATTCTTCAAAATGGAGCTCTATCACTGAATTCCAGTAAATGATGCTGCAATGACTAATGGTGGGCCATGCAAAGAAAAGAAGAGTTTTAAATGGTTATGGTAAGGAAGTTTGATGGCGCGTTAGACAGGACTTCGCTGTTAGTAAGCAATAAATTCAGTTTAATACCTTTAAATCCACTATATATGCCTGTAAAATATTGCTGCTAGTTTTCGGCTCTTTTTTAGCCTTTTTTGTACTTTTTTTTTTTTTTTAATTTTACTTCATCACTCGACACTCGTTTTTTAAATGCTTAGTATCAGATACAAATGCACGAGTATGTACACATGTGCCAGTGTTGAATGTCAAAGGCAAGTGAAATGGTGCTTAAACAACGTCACACCATCACGTGCGCCAAATAAATTCACTCACGGTCATTTGCGTCGGGGATTAAAGATCGAGCGACCGTACGTTCGCCGCGTTGGTTGAACTTTTATCGCCAGCAAACAGAAATGAGTGAGAGTTGCAATCCACAGAACATTTTTATATATGCTCTAGTTTTGGAGAAAGGCTTACTTTTCACCAAAATAAATACAAAGCAAAAACAAAAACAAAAAGTGCCATAAAAATCAACTACACTTTCCCGCTGAAAAGCGCAAAAGTAAGCTATTGAATGAAGTTGCAGGGTGATTAATTCAAAATCCTTTCCTATGCGCAAACAATTTTCGCCAAAAGTCACAGCTTTGCTTAAAAAAAAAAATTAAAAAAAACAGCGAAAAAGGGAAATCCTCTGAATATCGGGAAATGGAAATGAAAATGAAAAATACACGAAATGGTTGGGTAAAAGCCAAAGCGTTGCTTGCCGGCTGAACGCAATTCGATCGTTTTTCACTGCCGATTGCTAAGTGGTGTTGCATTCGAAGATTCAGATTCACTGACGCCTGGCTAGCGGACGATTGGCTCTGCCGGTAGGATTTTTCATTGCAGACACCAATTTTCGTCGTCCATACCGCTGCTGTCCAATCGGCTGGGTTGAAATTCAAAGCTGCCACAAGTGTGAGTGGCTTGCAAGGGTCACAAAATCCGAAATCGCGGAGCACCAAAAAAATAACAAAAAAAAATTTAAAAAATTTAAGAAAAAATATGTATTGCACATGCAGTCCATTTACCTGCACAACTCAATGATTTCTAATCCTTTCAGCGAGAAGAACGAGGCGACGGTGCGAGGAAGTAGTACGAATGCAAGCAAAGTCTGGCAGAGTGACAAATGTGGCTGGTGGCCCGCACGGAAAGCTGCACTTAAAACAAAAAAATAAACGAAAAAACTGCATAAGCGGACTACATTTGAAAGCAGCGAGTAGCGGCAGGAAGCAAGTGGTAATGCGGTGAGAGGTTGGTAGATGAGCTATAAAGGTTGAAAACAGTAAAATTCCAAAGTACTTATCAGTGCACGCCGAACGGGAGCCACGGAAGCGACAATGACTTAACGAAAAAGTCATCGCAAAAATTCGGTTAAAAAGCAGAAGAAAAAAAAAATAGAAGAATGAACGGCATTCGAACTCACTTTTCACGGATCTGAATATTGAAACATTTGCAGGCAAGCAAAATCGCAAAGTTGGGCGCGCAGATTGTCACTGAATTTAAGAGCAAGCGTTTCACATTTAAGTACTTATTCGTTGTTAAAAATGTGTATTCGAAATCTGGCGGATTATAAAAATGTACAAAAGTTCGACTATGAACTTGCACATATGAATCGTGCAAAGTACGCGATGAACCCGTCAAATAGTCGCAAAGGAACACTTGTAAACTTTTGATGGAATTTTTATGGAATATGTTCTCTTTTAATATTAGTCACACAATTTTTTGGAGAGTATATATAATCAGCTTATATATCAGCACAAGTTAAAAAAAGTTAAAGGCTTAATCACAATTATTATCTAACACAACTTATCGATCACGAACACGCTTTCCGATCTGATGATTACATCTTAAAATGAAAGCAGTGGAACTTATGACGCAAAACTTTCTGAAAGGCTGGGTTGTGTTTACGATGTTAGGCGTTTTCCAAAATAAAAGTTTTATTCAACATAAAGTAGAAGTTAACAATTAAAGTTAATTATTTTCTTAATCTGCTCATGCTTGAAAAATACTACAGAGAATCTTGAAGAGTGAGGTGAAGGATTCAATTGAGAAGAAAACGATGAGAACGATAATGAAAACATTTTGGACTCATAATTTCTTTTTATGTATACTGTGAATAACTTTAACTAAAAAAATAAATAAACATGGCTTGTTACAAATTTGAGAAAGTTCGTTAAAAATTTTACTTGTTCACTATCCACAGTCCATTTTTAAATATTTGCACGTCAATAATATTTCCAAAAAAAAAATGTTTGTTTAATGTAACTAATTTTTATAACTTTCATGGAAATGTTATATTCACTTTGGTCCGATGTTTATAAGTACCAGAACGATAAGAGTTAGACTCATCGAAAAGTATATCAATATGATCAGGCTGATTATAGCAGTCAAAATCATTAATATTGAATTAAATTTATGTTATACTCGTACTACCAATGGATAGACCTATAATTTTGTAACGAAAGGCGGATGTATTTTATAAGAAACCTTTTCATGGCAGAAATACCCTCGGAGGTTTGTAATTGTTTGCCGATTGACCGGTATTAGAAAAAAAAAACTTGTTCTATTATTATGACTTTACTTGACTTGGCTGAGATTCGAACTTCGAACTCAGTGGCATATCATAATCTGGTTAGAATGTAGAGTCTTTGTTTTGAGGATAGAGGTTTTATTTTGGGATCAGAGAATGCCAACGTGTCGAATATTCTGCCTTTCGTCTCAATTAGACTGCGACTGCTTACTGATTTCCGGCATAAGTTGCAAAATTTGGGTCTGCTTTTAAATTGAATTGTAATATAATAAAATAAAATCTTGCACAACAAACTAATGATGTTGCTCATACGCCCTGACGTAGCCACTTACTGCATTTACATGTTATTATATTAGTATGCCTCATTCAAAGTTTCATTTTGCGTCAACTGGATAGTGATTAAGCTTTCAACAAAAGAAGTGTTTTTCAGCACTTTTATATGACAGAAAAACTGAAAAATAATCAAAAAATAATTATATCAAGGTTTGTAAAATTTTGTCGGTATCTTTAAACTGATAAAGTTTTTGTTGCAATTTTAATTTAATTTGTTCGCAAACTTCAACTTCAATGGAGAATAAAGAAAAATATTGTGTAAAAAACTATAGCGTATAAGTAAAATTAGTGACATAATACTTAAAACCCATTTTATTCCGCCACAAAAATTATATTTGACCTCTTCCTCATACAAAATTTGAAACACCTATTCTTGTGTTATTCTCTGTGCCTTGTACCACCATGCACAGTCGGAACCTCGTTATTCTGGTTATTTAGTCTTATTGAAATAAACAATTTGAGAATTAATATTTGTTAGTGTATTCGATATTTTTATACAGAAAAAATTTTTTGTAGAGCGTCAATAAAAATATTTCAAAAATTAACGGTTATTTGTAGACAATTCAAATTAACATTTCGATATATCATAAATAGATGAACTATAAAAATTAATACTCAAACGAAATCTAAATTATTTCTTTAATTAATAAAAATCTTGAAAACAAAGACTTTTCAACCCATTTAACATTTACAGGTAGCGACGCTTAATAATACTTTGATAATGCAAGAAAAAAACTTGAAAATTCTAGAATAAAAGTATGAAACTTGAAAGTCATTTAAAATGGTCAAATAACAATTATCGTGCCGCTTTCAATGACTGCTGGTAGTAGTAGCTTAAGTCTATGCGCTTAAAATCGACACGTAAAATAGCTTCCGAACAAATTTTGAACTTGTGAAATAAAATTTTTTTTTCTGATTTTAACTCACAGTTTTCGGTTTATATGGGCATAAAAATCCCAAACTTGTAAGTAAAAATTTCAGATATATTTAATATTGTATTTCTTTTTATTTTTAAAATTATGTTCACATTGAAATTCATGCATTTTTTAAAAAATAGTTTATTATTTTAATCAATACGGCTCAAACTAGTACAATTCCAATGACTTGACCCCACAAACGGAAATTTATTCGTAAGAAAATTGGTCTGGTTCATATTTTAGATTCCTCGTTTCGCTGATTTTCTTGTCTGTAACAACAGATTGTGCTCTGATTGAAGCTTCAGGGTCATATTTTAAATCCATCACTTGAAAACCCTCTTCTTTGAATTCGGAAAAGCTTCATCCAAGAACGTTTTATTGGTTAAATGTTTGCCTTATAAAATACTCTATACGAACGTTATCATCAGAATCGCTATCCATTTCTACTGGCACAAGATTATCAGAAACATTGGTGTCTTCATTTTCGTGCACAATTCATTATCATCCACTAAATCAGATAATTTTGCAGAAGAAAGTCTAAGTTTTCAAAACCTCAACGTTTCAGTTAAAAGCTATGAGAATTTAAAATGTTCAGGCCAATGAATGGCAGATTTTTTTTTGTACAATATATTGACCAAATGTTGGAAATGGGTTAAGCCCTTTTTTGCCAATTCTCTTTTTAACCCAGTTTATAATTTTAATTATTAGTTCCAGGATTATTTAATAAATAAATAAAAGTTTAGCACAAAGAATCCAAGTCAAATTCGTGTTCAAATAGTTATATTAAATATATACTTATGCAAATTATCTAAAATATGTTAAACAAAAATATGACTACACTAGTGCTGTAGTTGTAAGAGAGAATTTTAGCATATATATCCACAGTTATACATATACTTCTCTGTCTCGTTGGCTCTGCAACCCCTTTGATTCAAACCTGGGAAGCGGTGTTAAACTACTATAAATAAATAAAAGAAATCTAATGAAGAGATGTGGTGAACTCCGAAATAGCTGCTTTAACTTCTAACCCTAAACAATATTGTTGTTTTTTTCCATATAAAATATTTCATAAAGTGGTCTCGAGCTCAAAAAACTGTCAATAAATAAAAAAAAAACCATCAAAAAATCTCAAATTAATAAATACTGCGTTTACTTCAGCTTAGCAATTTCCCTTGGAATAAACTGATAACATTTCCTGCTTTGCCTTGCTGTCAACAGATGCCCCTCGAGTCAAATATTTACTGCCACATACAATTTGAACCAAATTCACTAAACTAAATGAGCAAAAAAACTAAACTTAAAAAAAATTAACACTTGTTACAAAAAAATTGTAAATTTTGACGGAAATTTGTTAATTAGTATAATACGCGTAAAAAAAAATGCCCACTTCAAGCTTTGGTTTATACAAATTTGTGTTTAAGAACATTGCAGTTAATATTCGTATTTAAATGAAAAGAAGCTATAAAGGCAATAGAAAATAATCTCAAAATTTTCGAAATTCGCCACTGCTACTTTAGCGAAAAATGTATGTATGTATGTATAAGAAACTTGTAACTATTTACTACCTTCTTGCCATTTTGCCGAAAAGTTAAACAAAAAATATAAATGTCTTAAAAACGGCCTTTTGTGCAAAAAGAAAACTTATCAACTTTTTTGTATACAAATAAAGGTGAAAGACAGCTTTTACAGGCGCACGATTGATTTTTTCTAAAAGCACCACAGCTGATACTACATTGCTGCCAGTCAATGGGACCATTAATAAAATTAAACACGTGTCAATTCAAGTTTTTTATTTCACTTGCTCGTTGTTATTCGCATTGTTACTTTTGTCATAGTTGTTATGTGGTCCTTAGAGACTGTGACCTCAAAAGGAAAACAATTTTTCTAATGGGAATAAATATAAATACGCCAAGTGTATCCCAATATCTTACTGAAATGTACATGAATACGTTTTTTTTTACTAACACAAAAAAATGTCTAGCTTTTGAATAGCTTTTCTTAGTTCATGTCATTCTTCATTTCTCTCATTCATACACACTTTTGTGTAGCTTTACATTTCATTGATGCTTTTATGTTTTCTTTTACCTTCAGCAAATTTTCTTAATAACAGCAAACGTGCTTTGTCGTGACTTTTTGCTTTACTTAAATTTCATTCAGTAATTCATTTTATCACTTTTCGTTTATCTTTTCTTGTTCAGTACTCTCGCTTTCAATTTAATGGCATTTGGTCGTTCGTAGTCAAAAATATAGATTTCTTAAAGTGTTCAATAAAGTTTGAAGTAATTTTACATACTTGAACTGCTTCAAATATGTGATTAGAGCAAAGAAAAATGGATTATCGGAACTGTTTTTTTTTTTATGTCGACAGATAGAGTGAAATCGTTTAATACCACGATAAAACTTTACCTGATTCCAAATTCTCACATTCTAATTTGCCTTTTTGTTTTAAATTAAATTATTATTCGCTTTCTCAAACGATATTAATTGATGTCATTCCAAGCTTACCCCTCCAGAATCAAACCCACGAGAGACGGAGATTTGTGATTCTCGTTATTTGCGAGCAGCCTAAGAAGGTTAGTGAAAACAAAGAGTGGCCAGATGTGTGCTTACAGCAACTAAATTTTGCCTTTGACTACCGTTCATGCTGATCTACAAAGCTATTTTTAGTATGAATTATATGCGTTTGAAAAAATGGAGTATATATTGCCTTTGCACAACTCCTGTGCCTCCAACTTACGCATAGATATGACTGGAACCCCCACTTTTAGTTCCAGAAACTCAATCTTTAGCGTCGCATTTAGGCATCACAGTGTGGCCAGACATGACTAGCTACTCGCTAAACATTTTTTTTTTTGATATTTACTACAATTGTCTTTGGAAATATTTTTAATCGCATTCGTTTTACTGCTTGATTGCCAATTATTATTTACAAAAAATTTCTCATTTTCAACGTTGGAAACTGGAAATTTTTTCGTTCATTTGGCACACGTAATATTATATTGAACTCATTATTTAAATGCTATTTAAATTTTTAAAACGGTGGCAACACTCTTTAAAGTATGCACCACTTTTTAAACCAGATTATTGGCTAAGAGCATAAAGGAGTATGTCAAATGAAAACATATGTACATCCGAACTCACTCACTCACTCGCACACACATTTTCACATTTATAATAATATAAGCAGGATTATCTGAGTATACTTAATAATTCAGTTTAGGGAAAACCAAGATTTCTACATAAAGTATTGTAAATTGCCTTTCCAACAAAGTAACAAAATTTATGAATTTCCTCTACACCATTTTCTTCCCATTTATTAGTTCCGTTCAACATTAAACTATTTTTCAAAGTGTTTATTGCAACACATAATCAGCAAACCAAGAATGGTTGAAACCCTTAATGGGGCCATAAAATATTTCCGTCAACGCAATAACAATAACAACGCACAAAAAAAAAGAGAGGATAAATACAAAAGAAAAAACATATGCACAACATTTAAACTCAGACAAAGCTCTAGAATGACATATTGTGGAATAGAGGGGAAGGGGACGCAACACATTACGATTATTGACAACGGATGAACGAGTGTAAATCCACAATTGTGTTTATATTTGGCAACTGTGGGATTTCGCGACAATTTAAGGGGATTTCGAATGAGTAAATTATAAGCGATAAATTACGTGGGGATGCGGGGCTGTTCGGCAGGGAGCGTGTTTTAAATTGGTAATAAAAAACACAGCACAACTACCAAACTTAAATAGAAAAGGCAACCCCTTTATTGGCGAATGGAAAATGCTTTCTTGCATTGGCGTGATGTTTGAAGGTTACTAGGTGGAGGATAAGAGCAACAAAGCAAAGGGTGTTAAACTGTGATTTTGAGGTTAAGATTTTTTGAAGTTTTGCCTGATTAACGCCTTTACATTTCTGTAAAATTAAAAGAAATCTAAAAAGTGTTTTTCGCAGAAGGCAATTTGTCATATTTGGTAAAAATACCGATATCGTTATTTATAGGCCATCAAGCAAAATAAGGAGAATGAAAATCAAAATAGAGTAAAATAAAATTGAAAATAAAAAATTTGTGTTATGTAAATTATTTATGCAATTAAAGTAAATTGCCAAATTGAGACCCAAAATATTTACACTTACAGATGGAGAGCATAAAAATTATTTAAGTATTTTGGGTAAGAATTCGAGAAATCGCACAGCACAAAAACAGTCGGCTACTTTTTTACTAAATTCATTATAAATTGGTAGCCATACGATGTCCATAATTTTTCCTATACTTAGTTTTTTATAAAACTTTTTTTAAACTTCTTTTTATTAATTAAAGTTTTATGTATATTTTGGTTTAATTATTTCGTTAAGCACTGGTCCGATTTTATTAATTTAAAAAGCATTACGTCGTATAATTTATAGACAACTATAATTTCTTATAAAAAATTGGGTTCTCCGTCTAAGAAAATTAAAAAAAAAGTTCTGATTATGGTACTTTTTTTTTAATCAGCATGGGTTTGTTTATGAATGTAAATAGTACCGCTAATCACCAAAGGGCACCACTATACGTCACGCTATGCATTGCTTTTGAAGTGAATTTTTAACCTTTGTCCATATTATGAGATTTAATTGGCACTAACCAAAAAGGTTAATAAGCAAAAAAATATGCAGTTTTAAGTACAGTTCCTGTCAATTGGAATATTCGTCAAATTCATCAAAGATACCTCACCTTAACGATTCACATGGTTACATTGCTAAAACTGAGGCAGCTTATTACAATTATATTAAACAAAATTAAAAAAATGGTGATTATCTAATTGCTTTGGATTTTGCAAAGAACAATACGTTCAAAATTCAGGATGCCGTCCAATCCTACCATTGGACAAATGATCAAGCAAAAGTTCACCCTTACGTGATATATTAGCGAAAAAATCAAGGATTAATCAATCTCGAAAACTACGTGATTATTTCAGCGTGCAATAAGCATGATGCTATACTTAGCTGTATATTTTTTTAACAAGCAAATTATTAGATATTTGAAAACCAAGTTTGGACCCGATAATGTGATGAAATAATTGTTTTTTTCTGATGGCGCGGGTTCACAGTACAAAAATAAGTCAAACCTTAGCAACCTTGTGAATTTCAAAGCAGACTTTAACTTAAATATTGAATGGCGTTTCTTCGCTACATCTCATGGAAAGGGGGCATTTCCGGCCTCTTTTTCTGAAACCTTCCAGGACTTTAACTTTCATTCCGGTTCCTTTGATATTTCCGACTCACTTTTTTGTACTCTCCATAGATGATGGATTACATACACAATTACGCTTTAAAACAATTTTTACTATTTAAAATAATTTAAATTTAAAATCAGCTGATGAACTTTATTTCTGTAGCTGAATAGTTTTAGAGTCTCGACACCCAACAACTCCTGCCTTTCATGACTCGGCACTGCATATGCAACAAAAAAAAAAGATTGCAATCCGTCCGTCTCCTCGTATGGGTCGGACGGGAATGGAGGGTAAAAACCGTTGGAATTATTATTATTATTATTATAATCAGACCTCTGGACGGGATTTTTTTTAATTTTCTGAGACGGAGAACCCAATTTTTTATAACCTCAAAAAAAGAAAATAGTTTTTTTAAATAACTTATTAAGCGCTCTAGCAAATATTTAAAAAAATTATAATTCTCTATAAATTATACGTCGTAATGCTTTTTAAATCAATAAAATCGGACCAGTGGTAATCGAGATAATTAAATTTTAACCAAAATATACATAAAACTTTAATTAATAAAAAAAAGTTTAAAAAAAATTATCATAAAAAACTAAGTATAGGAAAAATTATGGACGTCGTATGGCTACCAATTTATAATGAGTTTAGTAAAAAAGCAGCCGACTGCTTTTTTTCTGTGCGATTTCACGAATTCTTACCCTTTTCTCTTCCACCAGATGCATCAATAAACAACATGTCACCAGCTTGATTAAAAAAAAAATCAGTTACTAAAAACCTTGAATGAAGCTTGGTGCAGATACTTGTTATCACTCGGAAATTCGAATTTGACACATCTCTACCTTCATTAATGCAGTAAAATTTTTGTAGAGATATTTATTTTCAAGTACTCACGTATAGGTTCGAACATAAAATATATTTTTCAACAAAACTCAGCCACAGAGTCATTTTTTACTTAAATTTCATTTCTCGAAGTTAATATAATTAAATTTTGAATTTCAAACAGAGCCGACGATTCTTACAACTTTTATATAAAACTCATCTTGCGCGAGAATATTTATAAAAGAAAACCCCACCAAGTGGACTAAATGTTTATTGGGAAAATATCGGCTTAGAAAAAAAAAACAATTTTAATTAATAACTCGACTACAGCGACTAATGAAGATTTTTTCGCCTACGACATCCAATACTCAAAATTGTAATTTCCAACGAATCGATGCAGTTACCCTTGAGTTTTTCGATTAGAAAAAAATGGGGTTTTAACTATGTGTAAGCATATATTTATTAATATACATATATGATAAATGTTTATGTATGAACATTCTAAAGCAAAATGTGTAGTTTCTTTCCGCGAATTTGTAATTTTGCACATCTGCCAGTCAAATCATCTCATCCTTAGCCCTCTGTTATAGAGTCAACCAACCAGTCAGTTAAATTGACAACAATCAACTGGTGCTGACAATATCAGCTTTGTCTTCTCATCACAAATGCCAACTCTTATTCTTCCTCCACAAAAATTGCACAACTACAACAGCAACCTTCAAATGAAGAATTTTGCATGCCACATACGATACATCGAAAGGCAAACAAGCAGAAGACACTCAAGCGGAACTAAAATCTCGTTGAGAAGGGGTACAGGCGTTCATTGCCCCAAATTTTGATGTGTATAAGTTGCCAGCATTTTTTAATTCATTTCATTTGATCTCAAGAGACTAAAGATTCTCTAATAAGTAGAATATCCGGAAATATTTTACAGCAACCACACTAAAGAAACACGAAACGAGTGGCAAAATGACGTGAGTACGAGGATCTTGAGATTCTGTTAGTAAAGATTGCGGTCTAAAAATTCTTTCACAAAATGAGTTATCAAATAAGCGGATCTGATTTCTGTCAATGTGAGGGTTAAAATCTGGTAACAGTCAATTGAAGAAGCTTTCTCAACACTTTTGAATGGCAACCTTGCTTGCGCGTTTGACGAAGAGGAGCCCAGATCAATCTTTAGAGATTATCTTCATATCCCTCCGGAAAAAAGTCCGTTTAAGAAACACAAAGTGCTCGGTAGTCGGCTGAGCTGCACAAAACTGGCTGCGAAGAGCTATGTTTTTGGTCTGACGAGTTCATGCCAGAAGAATGGAGAGTTAGTGTACTCTGCCCAAGCGATAGGAAGGGCGATCCTGGTTTTTGCGCCAACTATCGTGTGATAAGCCTTTTTAAAAATGCAGTCATCAAGACAATTGGACCTTCTAATTGAGCAAGTCAACACACACCACATTTTTAGATCCCTGCAAAACGAATGTGGCTATGTCGATTGTAGGCCAAGACAACTTTTAGACCCGTTCAAGTTTAGGGCCGTCTGTGTAACATCTTCCGGATAAAGGATCTTATGAGTCGACGCCCAAGTAAGATTTTCGCAATTTTTTTTATATAAAATTACGTTTTTACTTATGTTCAATCTACTGAAATTGTGAAGAACATTTTTTTTATTTTTCATTTATTGATGGCCCCAGTCATTTTGCCTTTAGGCAGTCTATCATTTATATTTATTTCGTGGAGTTAGCTAAATTATTATTAATTAGAAACTGACGTATCTGCAAAGAGATACCAATAGACAACTCGTCGTCTAAGTAAATACGTTTTGTATTTAAACAAATGGGTTTCATACATACGACTACATCGCCACCTAGCGACTTTCCTAGTAACCTGTAATGAGACCAGATAAGCACGGAATAACCTTCGAAATTTTGCTAAAATCTTTTCAGTAGTTTTAAAGCCAATAAATTGATATTATGAATTATTTATTATAAAAAAAAAAATAGAGTCAACACTGCCGGAAAAAAAATTTAAAAAATCAAAACCAGTTTATAACGAATCGAATTCTTCTTTCTTGATAAATATAAAGTTATCGCTAAGGAATTGAAAAAATTAACGAATCTGAAAAACTTGTTCTTCGAAAATATTAATTTGGGAAGCATTGTGCGCAGCCGTCATCCCTAATACTTACATAAATTCCAACTTATAATAATATTACCTCAAAAATTTCAGTTTTACGCATACTTTCATCATTGCCATCGAGGTGAGAACTGCGCCGCAAGTTTTCTTTTTCTTCTTCATTTAAATGGTTGTAACGGTTCTAAGCAATCTAATAAAACATTTAAAACTAAAATTAGTAAATTATTTTATAGCTTTTAACGCAGCTAACCCCCTCAAAAAGCGCGCTACTGGATTCATCATACACATATCGCTTTAAAACCAAGCAGTGTCATTGCCATTGACACGTTCAAGCCGTATATCGTAAACAGACGCGCCAAATTCATAGCTGATCCATTGACTGCCAACTGGCAATGAAAGCAACAGATTGAAAATCGCAAGGATATATGGCCGCCACAGCAAAGTCAAGGCAGACAACACACACTTACTCTCACACAGAGAACTTTCATTGAGGCTGAAGCACATTCGCCTTGCCTGCTTAAAGCCTTGACGGTCGAGTCACTTTATCTTTCTTCATTTCCTTTCCTCACTCTCGCTCCATGCTTGCTCTATCTCGTTCGCATGCTTTGGCCATCAGCAACACAACTCATGTGATTTGTGTAAATTATTGATGGTAATTTTAAAATGTACCCTCAAATATTTTCATTTTGGATTTGCACTTTGTTTGTCATTGTCATGGTTGTTTGCTGTATTTTTCTTATTTTTCTTTTTGCGCCCTCAAAACCATCGCGCACACACACACACACATTGATAACTCCAATGCCGCTCCGGAAAATATATGAAATATGTCCTTGCTATTGATTGTTTGGTTTGGTTTGACTGTGTTGGATCACTCACTGTCTTGTTTGTCGCTTATCATAATGGCCCAAACATATGTATAGTATGCAACTGGCATGTACGTGTCGATAATTTAAATAAGCTACTTTACTGCCCTTCTCTGTTGTCGGCTTGTTGTCGTTCTTGTTGTTCGAATACCCCGTGCCGAGCTGTGTCAACAATTCACTAGCAATTTGACATTTGTTCGTATGCAAAGGTGGAATATGATATTATCAAAATTCATGCGACCTTCTTAAACACCCAACCAATGTGAAATGGTAAACATTTTCTGCTAAAGTGAAAATGTGCACACAAAATCGCTTATCGGCCTGCAGTCGTTTTGCAGCGCGCATTTTCATTATGTTCATTAGTGTGAAATACGTTTTTTTTTTTCCTTTTTATATACCCAAATTTCATTGATTGGATTCGTTTTTTGTTTTCGTGTCTGCTACATCGACACTGTGCTGCCATTAGATATCTGTAATGAGATAAGAAATGGAGTGCGTGGGCGCATTTCGTATCAGCAGAAGTTTAGGCTTTAATGTATCATTTGGTAATTGAATGTATCGATACAATCGGCAAAGAGGTTTTGTTATAAGGTAAAAGATATAGCATGAAGTACATTTAAATTGTGCAACAAATTTCAACCTTATAACATGATTGACAGTGACAAGGTTTAGGGAGATTACTGTGACAGATCGATTCGAGCTAAGTAGCATTGAAACGTGCCTTGTCACAGCAAACTTTGAATTACAAATAAGTCATCGGAACTTTGGAATATTTTTGAAAATAGACAAGTAACTACACTGGCTGCAAAAATTATAGGAATGCATTGTTCTAAGCAGTTCACAGGTTTAACTTTCTTTATTTTATATAATAATATGTTTCTTTTAAAATTTAGTTCATTGTTATAAAAAATCCTTTTAAGCCTTTTAAAGGGCCACTGGATTTTAAAATTTTTTGGTTTTCGCCGTTGATGTTGCCTTTGTTTTCCATATAAAAATAATTTTATTATAAAGTTACATACAAGCAAATCCAGCAAAAAAGTTGAAGAAGTAGGGGACATTAAAGTGATTTGAAACTTGCACTTTAACTTTATAAAACAAGCCACAGAACTGTAATTATCAAGCAAGTTCTAAATTTTTTTTAATAGAAAAAGTTCTTAGTTTTAATGTAATTTTGTTGAATTGTGCTGAATTTTGCATAAACTTGAAAATTGTGTTTAACATGTCTTTTGCTAGAGAAAGTACTGAATTTTTATTAAAAAAATATTTTAAATTATATACTCTGTTCACAAATTATAACACAACTGCATATTGACAGATTTGGGCACTTTATTTTTCTTCAAATTAATTAATATTATTTTTCATATAAAATATGGTTCACTCTCTAAGAAATACCAAAGACAGCCATTTTTTAAACTATTTACAAAATGTACAAAGTTTTAACAAAATTTTGAACTTTTTAAAAAAGATTTTAGAGAAAGTGCAAAATTCTTATGAAACTGTTCTTCATCTTCTATGCCATTGTTCAGCGCTAGCGAGAAGCAGGCTACGCTTTCTAGGGATACCACTTTTTGGAGACCTAAATGGTTCAGCAAATGGTTCTAAATGGTTCAGCAAAGGGAAATGATCGCTTAGCTGGTGGTATCGCAACGGGCCTCAAATCATGGCCTAAGTGGGTCGCTGAAGCACCGGTGACAGCCACATATACCTATCTACCTACCTAAGTGCAAAGTTCTAGAGTCGACAAGTTATCACAACGCAAAACCGCGGTTAGTTTTTTATATGGAAGGAATTGCGAAGGAGCATACATAAAAAAATTGTCAAAAATCAAAAAGCAAAAAATTGACGTACTCGCATATAATTTTTGCCGGCAGTAGAATTTTTTTGAAATAATTGGAAACAATTTTTAAGTTTTTATTTAAAAACACCATAAAGGAGGTTGATTTTTATGTAAAAATGTTGACACCTATATATTTTTTATTTCAGTGTTGATTATATCTTAATTAAAATTCAAATATTTAATGTGTTTTGTATTGTTTTCACACAAAATTTCAGATGGCATAAATATGCGGTTGATTTTTGAGATTTAACACCGAAATTATGTATCAAGTCAGGATTTTAAATAAATCCATATCCTTATCGCAATTATTGTCTTTTTATTTGAAATTTGCGAATTTCTTGCTTCAAAATCCATTTTTAAAAATCTACTTTACATTAATTTTTGAAGAAGTTATGAATACTTACATTTATGACATAAATCAATTGTCAACCCCTTAAGGCCATAATTATTTACGCTGATTTTACTCGCCATATTATTTTAAGACTTTCGAAATCGCTTATTAAGAATATCAAAAAAAAAAATCACAATGGCGCATCGAATATGACGAACGAAAAATATGTGACCGCATAAATTCATGGAATTGGAAATCAACTCTTTTTAAGAATCTCTTTGAAATTATTTGCATGAATATCTTAGTAATATGAGTATATGATGGCCGTATAAAAACCTAACAGTATTCTAAATATTAGTGTTTGGAAATTCAGCTTCAAAGATATTAATAGATATTGCCTTTCAATTAACAAAAATTTTAAAGACGAAATTGCTTCTGAGTGGTTTATTTATATGGCAAGTGGGCGGCGACACTGACTCATTTTCTCCACGTTACATACGAATACTCCTGAAACATAGTTCTGAGTTACGTTAGACTGAAAATCACAGCTTAAGAAATTAATTTTTTTAAGAAGAGATTAAGTGAGGTGAAGTGAGGTGAAGTGAGCTTATGGAATTGGTTAAATGTGAGTAACCTAGCTTAGTAATAAGTTTAAAATGTGGTGCGGCTAGTCAGAGGGATATGAAATGAAATTTGGTAAGTTGAAAAAATAATTTTAATATAGCATTTCTTATTCATACATTTTAGCTTAATCTTTGCGACTTTATCGTTACGTCTCTGCATCTCGCTCGATCTCTAAATACATAAACCTCATTATATCATCACACATTCAAGAATTACCTGTTGTCTTTCCACCAATACCAAATCCAATTTACGAGATGCTGGTATAACCATCAAAACCAAACTTCAAATTGAAGAAAAAATCGAACAACAAATGATAACATTTAAATATTTTTAGATTTTGGAATAAAAAAAACTTCATGTGATCTTTTTAAACCCATAACACTTACACATACATTCTGTTAGTTTTCTCTCATTTACAGCGCAGACCAACGAACTTCCCTACTAGCACACCTACCAAAGTCGGCTCGTCAGTAGCTGCTCAAACAGCAACAGTGCTGCATAAATATTTAATGAACTTAATTGAGTTGCCAACCGGATACGCGATGCTCCACAGCTACTATTATCGCTAATGCCAACACACATACATACATTTATAAATGTGCATGAATATACTCGTACAGATATTGTATTACCGTTATGTAAAGTAGATAGTTGCGCCTCAGGGCATAACAGCGTAACCGCATTTTAATTAGTAAAATTTTCAAAAACATAAAAAGGCACAGCTGACAACCGGAAGAGGTTGTGTTATGGACAGGAAAGTGTTTTGTGAATGCGTAGCTATGAGTTGTTGGAGGACGGTTGGCAATAGGGAATATACTTAACTTAAGAGATGATGTAATGCTACTATTCTGCTTTCATAAGCGCAAAGTACAATCGGAAGTTTCGAGTGAAAAAAACAGGAAGTTTATACAGCGGAATTTGAGAAGAGCGTACGAATACACTAATTCGCATGGGAATTGTGACCAGTGGGCAGAACACTCAATTAATGCAAAGTATACACAAATGCTTGAGTGCTAACTTTCCGTTTAACTTTTTTTGAGTGCTTTAAGTTTTATAAAATTTTCAATTTGTTTTAGTTGAAGGATAGCCGAGTCGTCCTCCAAAGCGAGTTTGATGGTATTGGTAGAATAAACACCACAATGTTTTTATATAACCAGACTTCTCGCATGGGTTTGATTCTTGCATTCCCCTTTTTTTACTAATCAATAAAAAAATTGCCTGATAAATACTTTATAAAACGACAACTCCTCTTTGGTTCACTTGGGGTACGTTCAACCGAAGAATCTCACTATTTTGATCTATGTACGGTTGCAAACATATTCTTTAAACTGTCCCATGATTTTATTTTGTGTGGATGGCTTTTCCATATTCAAATATTCATGGATAATCTAATATGACCCATCAGTTGAGCTGCAGTCACCTCGTTTCATTCGTCTAATATCATTCCTGGGATTTTGTCGACAAATTCTGACATGACAATCTCTTTTTGGTGACTTTAACGTCGTCTAGGCTGGTACCACTGCTTTCTATTTTTTTTTTTAATCCATGAAGTTGTGTTATTTGTATCATATGTTTCGATCACATGTACTGACAATTGCCAAGTTATATGCATCCTTCCTCTTTTCCTCAAAAAGCTGACAAGATTTCTGAAAGTACTTTAAGAATTCGTGGATAAATAAATTCTCAACATAACGGGACCTCTTCTCTCCCTATTTAAGTCTTAAATACAATGCGCAAACTTCTCTGAGTGTTGAGGCAATCTTGGGTTACTGTAAGTAGTATATCTTATCGTTTTAAATGATTCTTTATAAAGAAATCCGCCCTTCAGGTATTTGTAAAGAAACCCCAATATCGTGAGCGCACCACTGTTGAATGTTTCTTAAATCAAATATTTGTTGCATTTCATTCTTGGGACCTCTTGGCACGTGTGAAAAGTTTTAGGTTTTTATTTACAACTTCGACAGGTCATCTTAAGAGAACTGCACGGTCACCATAGTTTGGAAAACCTGCGAAGTAGCTTTTCCGGTTTATTCCCAAGGCCGCGGCCACATTGTTCTATTCTTATAGTTGTTGTTTTGAAATCTTACGCTTAGCTTCAACTATTTTAAATTTTTTATTTATCTTACTAGTTTGCTGAATGTTTTTGAAGCTTTGTTAGCCTTTTTATGTCAAAATCGAAATACACAAGGGGTTTTGTATCTCTTTTATGTCGAGGCAACACTTGTTTTTTTTTCAATACTAAACGAGGCGAGCATCGTCAACTCCAACTCAACAACAATGAATTACTTGCACTAATTATATTAACCTCAGATCGACATTAGTGCATATGTGCAGTCCGTTTTCTATTAAAAAGTCAGCTTATGTAATTAAAAATGTTTACAAAATTGAATTGTCTCTCACTAAATATTAATTTTTAAAGATGAAAAATTTAAGCTCACATTTTGGTTAAAATTTTGCCTTAACGCAACAAAATTTTAATTTTAATAAAGGAGAAACATTTTTGCTGTGACGTCACAAGCAACTAGATTAGGGTATTTGATATTGATAAAATTTACATTGTGGACGCAAAACTACTTTTAGTGTGTATGTATGAACACTTAAAGAATAGCTAAAGGCTATTTCAGGACTGTTCCAAACTTATGCGCGACTACTTCGAGATCATTTCGGGAAAATTTCGGAACATGGTCGGAATTATTACGAGCCAGTTTGGGGATTAGTTCAGGACTGTTTGAGGACCATTTCGGTACCAGATTGGGATAATTTGGAACCGTTTTTGTAATTTTTTAGGACTAACATATTTAAGGGCTATTTCGGTAACCATTTCAGTAACATTTCGGGACTGTTACTGAGCTTTGAGATTTGAGACGAGTACAGAATTTTTTCTCACAGATTCAGACTCATTTCAGAACTATTTTACAGTAATATTTCAAGTTTAATTCAGGTCGGTTTCAGAGCAATTTCGTATATATTTCCGAAATATTTCTAGACCATTTTGGAAGCATTTTGGGGCCATAGCGCTATGTGTTCAGGACATTTTGAACACAATTTTGGCACTAGTTTGGTAACGTTGTGCGACTAATAAATAACCATTTTTTAATGTTTTAACACATTTTCAATATGGGGCAAATACAGTAATTTGTTCGAATTACCATATATTTTGTTGAGGTTTCTAATTTCATAAGAACCCTTCTTTATGAGTAAAATAAATTTCATTATCTAACAAAAAACAAGACTCATAACCACGACTTTGATACCGCAAATATATTAATTGTAATTAACTTAAAAAAAATTTTTAAATCAAAAATAATTTGCAATTGTTGAATATTTTTCATTTTACAATAATATTTCTGGATAAATATTTTTACAGAAAACTTAAGCCAGTTTCACCTTAACCAATTTTTCTCCTAAAAGATCCTTGAACTTATAATACAGACTTTGTACAAAACTTAAAATAATCATACAAATTGTAAACAAAATTATTAGAATTTTAAAAACCATATCGAGTGCAGTTAATGAACCGTTTTCTTCTTCATTTACAAATTATTTTATAAAACAACTTCCCGATTTTATAATAACATTGAAAAAATGTTCACGCTACTACACCAGATTTATAGGAGTACACCAGATTTTGCAGTCAAGTGCCTCTTTATAATTTTTAGACATTTTTCGAAACCTGCCATATTATTCAAATATTGGATTTTGGGCCATAACTCCTTCATTTAATCAGCTAAAGACTTAAAACTTTCCACAAATATTAACTATTATTGGGACTATATTAGCGATGAAAATCATATAGATCAGAAAAATATATCATATAGATCGCATACAACTAATTGTTCTGATAATGCATTTTGCGTCTTAACTTTTTTATTTAATCAACTAAAGGCTTAAAATTTTATTGGCAATATAAGGGTGTTTTTTTTTGACGTGTGGTTTTCAATAAGGCAGTAATTGTTTCGGAATTGGTATTTTTGACAGCAGTTACTTGATGTATACTCAGTTTGCTCTGCCTTTTCATAATGAACAGACTTACTACTTCGAAATGGGCCCAAAACGAGATGGCCACCGATCCAGATTTTCACAAGAAAATTGTGTTTAGCGATGAAGCTCACTTTTGGTTGAATGGGTACGTTAATAAATAAAATTGTCGCTTTTGAAGTGATGATAATCCAAGATTGTTGAGACGCATTTACATCCTCGAAAAGTCACTGTTTGGTGTGATCTATGGGCAGAGGGAATCATTGGACCATATTTCTTCAAAAATGAAGCCGGCCATAATGTTACAGTCAATGGAGAACGCTATAGCACCGTGATTAATAACTTTTTCGGGCCTTAATTGGAGGATGTTGATGTGGACGATCTATGGTTCCAACGAGATGGCGCTGCATGCCACAAAGCCAATAACAATTTATTAAAGGAAACTTTTGATGAGCGCATTATCTCGCGACGTTACCTGTGACGTGACCTCCAAGATCGTGCGATTTAACACCGCTGGACTATCTTTAGTGGGGTTATGTGAAGTCGCTTGTCTACGCAGATATGCCTGAGACGATATGGCAATATATAAGCAGGGAAAAAAAACCCTTTTTTAACTTTTTTATTTTTTAAATTGTGTACCTACAAAGTTTAAAACTCGGTCTTACATTTCAATAAAAAAAATGGGTGAGAAATACATTTTTATGTGATGAGTCAAATATTTGAAACAGAGGATGCTCGTACTCGTACATACCTACAAACATGTAAGCAAGTGAGTATGTATTTGCAAACGCAGGTATGTTTGTGCATTCTACGTCTAACGATGCCCGTTTTGTAATGCACATTTAAAAACTTTACACTCCTGCCAAGTGGCGAACGGAGCGCGCTGCAAAACACCGTTTCCGTGAAATTACGGCTGCAACATAAACTCCAGCCACTATCGCTTTTAATTCCGCAGCTGAAATTGCCACGCTTGCTTTTGCTACTTCTTATTGCTACAACCAATATTTTGTTTTTGGTTATTACCATTTTAACCGGTTAATGTTGTTGGTATGCTGTTTTTTATTGCTGTAACTGCTGTTGCAGCTATTGTTGTCGCTTGTTTTTTGTTTTTGTAACTTCTCTAGGCGCGCACATAACTACATAGTGGTGTGCGTGCGTGTGTGTGTGTGTGTGTGTGTAACTGCCCACTACTACTTCCGGCTGTCAGCTCCATTTCAATCGTGCTGTTGTTCTTGTTTCTTCTTTTGTTTTTGTTTTTTTGTTTTGCTCTTGTTGCGGTATCCTGCGGCCACAGATACATTATCCTAAATTTGCATAAAATAAATAAATTAAGTATGCCAGACATGCGGTGCGTTGCGGTGCTGCGTGGCTCCGTTGCTTCAGCGCTCCATTGCTCCACTGCTCCAATACTCCGATGCTGCGTCGCTGCTGCCACTCCTATTCGAATGTTGCCTTTGATGCGGCTACTACTCGCAGCAGTTGTTTTGTTCGCAGTGTGGAATATCTCTCTCTTGTAAATGCCTGTTACTTGTGTATTGTTGTTGTTGTTGTTGTTGTTTTTGTTGTTGTTGTTGTTGTTGTTGTTGTTTATTATTATCATTGTTTGTGTTTCTTATTTGGTATATGTACCGCTAATGGTTTGCTTTCGCCATTTGGCCACTGTTCGAAACAGTTAGCATTGGGGAAAAATCTAAATTGCGTCGGTAATTCGAATTTTGTGTAATATCGTCGGCCAAAATATTGCAATGAGTATCCTTGCGTGGCATCATTTTGTAAACCGGGTGGTTGAAATTCAAATTTTTTTTATATGTCAAATTAACAAAACTTGCATTTAAAAATAAAGAAGCTAGATTTCTCAATTAAGGCAATTCACATAGGCAAACAAATACGAAAAGGTGAGAATCCTTGAAAATACTTGTCAATCACAATGAGTAAAAATTGCGCAACTGTACCCCGCAAAAAAAACAGAAAGTCCTTATATTTATGCGACGTATAATTTTTTCGATAGCGCTTATAACAATATGATTCTCACTAAAATTTAAAAACTTAAAAAGTTATATGCAAATGCTTTTTAATGCATTTATTTCTGAAAAAATGCGTTTTTCGTGAATGGTTCTATAGAATCTAACGCGGCTACTTTCAAAATGTTTAGAAACGTTCTCCGAAGTAAACACCTTAACAAATTGTGCATAAATTTAATTTTATCGTAATAAAAATTTAATATATTTTTTGTTTTCATACTTCTAGGGCTCCGATTTTAGCCGAACAAAAAGTACTTTGTTCACAAAACTTCATTAATATGATTATAGTAGCAAGAAAACATGAGTACCTATCGTTATTTAATGAGTTAAGAGAAATTTGACAAAACATTACTAGCCGAGCGCGTGTCAAGCAAGCAAGTAAATATTGGCCAAATAGGAAATAAAAAAAGTTCCTTTAAAATGCTGGCTGAGATAAAAAGAAATTTTTCATTTTATCAAAAATCGCAAACAACCAATGAATTGTCAGAGATGCATTATAATAACGAAAAAGTCAATTTAAACTAAATACTTCAACTTTGCTCGGAATCAAAATCAATAATAATACAAAACAGTCCGGCAAAATTGTTAACGCTGTGTTAAGGTAATAAGATATTAAGTCACAATACAGTTAGAACTTAACTTTCAATTGAATGTATTGAATATTCATTTTATTCATTTTATCTCGAGCAGTTTATGATTTTTTCAGAACCACGCCGATAATAGTTTCGCACTAGTTTGCCATCATTTCATGAATTGTTATTAACTATCACGCAAACTAGTCCCACAAACGCTCCTTAAGTGGTTTAGCTAAAGTCTTGAAATGATTCCGAAATGGTTCTTTATTAGTTGCAAAATAATCATCAGTTAGTTCTAAAAATTTCCTAAAATGGTTCGAAAAATGTACAGCAACTTTCTAAAGTAATATTTCAAACTATCGCAAAAATATTGCTGAAATGTACCTGAAAAGGCTTCCAAATGGTCAAAACTTGCTGCCGAAGTAGCCCTATAAATTGATGAACTAATCCGGAAATTGCTCTGAAAAGCCTGCGCACGTTTCTCGAAGTTAGCCCCGAACTAGACGCGACATTTTCCTCAACTATTTAGTTCGTGGTCTTTAAATAATCGCAAAATAGCTGTGAAAAAGATTTTAACAGATACCTAAACTGAACCCAAAGTATCCCCAAAGTAGTCTTGAGCTAATTGCCGATTGTGCTAAAATGCTTCTGAAAAGGTCACAAAATACAGTCGTAAATTAATTCTGAAACGATATTCAAATAATATCTAGTTATAATTTAGTTGTTCTCACGGCACCGATTTGCACAAGATTATTAAAAATCAATAAAATAAGCAAGATTCAGCCATCCGGTATGGCTTAGATGTTTACTGACAAAAAAAATTGCTTCTCTACCTTTACAAAAATTGTGAGTATTAAAGGTATAATTTCAACAATTAATTAATGTTTAATGTTTTTTTTTTCTTGAAATGAGAATTGGTCAACGCACAAACTTATTCGATGACTTTGCGAGAACCAGTTGCCGGGCTCTAAACGATTTCAAATGGCAATGTAAACTAAAAGTAGAAAAATGGCAACTGGATCGGGAATAAGTTTGTCGGTATTAAAGCTCAAAACTAATATGGATCAGGAGAATTTTCGGTGACAACACTGCCATGAAATATAATTACAAAGATGAAATAAAAATGTTTATGCAACTTTTTAAAAAGAAAATTTAACATTTAAAAAGTTCAGCCTGTTAACGTTTGCTATGCATAACAACGTTCATTTATTACAGCGGTTGGTGGCTGTAATGCTGAAAGTATCTTTTTTAAATTTCCCTTTTTTAAAAGTTTATATTTTTATATTTAAAAATCACATAAAATGGATCAAAAAATTAAATAAACAAATGTATTATTCACTTAATCCGTGATAATTAGAAGGATAAGCCATGCAGTCTGTCGATACTTTTAGAAATGAAAATTAAAAATAGGGATTTATCTACGCAATTCATACTAGTTTTTTTTCTTTAAATATAAGGGAGTAAATATAAGTGTTATAGAAAAATATGACTGACTTCCTTAGATTATTTTTTATTGTACGAGCATTCGATAGGTTTCTTACATCCGCGCCTAGCAGAGACAGCTCCTCTCTGCGTTGTGAGGACTATAGGTGGCGGTACACTAGATTTCACTTAAAGTAAAAATGTAAAATTTTAGGAAAGTTTAAAAACAACAACCTGCATACTTACAGAACACCCTTTAAAAATTCGCAAATTACCGCGCACCTGCTGCTCACAGTGCATAAATACATATTTCTTATTATTTCACATTTAGTATCAGTAGCATCACAGTGTTGCGCTTAGCACATAGTTGGTGTTACAGTAGCGTCCGTCGAGTAGTTGCAAAACGCATAGAAAACCAAAATTTCACAAAACTTCAACAATTTTTTATTTTGTTATTTGCATATTATAATCGCCTGCAACGGCTGATGCCAGCGCTATAAACTATTTAATGTTGCAGCAACGATTTTTGCCATTACTACAAGTTGCGTAGTTTGATCAAACAGTTAGCTGATTGTTTTTTTTTTCAGCTACAAATTTTTGCCTTTTACTTTGCACATTTGTATACAGCGGGCGTTACAGTGTGGCTCGATGTGCAAGTAGTATATATAAGTGTATGTGTGTATGTAAACAGACCGCAGTTCACTCTTTGCAGCTCTTTTCTGCTGCGCAACTTTTACTTGCCACATTTTAATTTGCCAGCGATTTTTGCCGCTTGTGCAATGTCAGTGCTGCTCGCTACCTTCAATGTGGTTGCCGAGTGTGGCACGAAAATAATATTTCCAATGGACAAGGCAGCTTACAATTCACAAGTTGCATGGCGCTCAGTTATTGCTTTTAGCGAACATTACGTATACGCAGTGTGCACCCGCAACCACAATATTACGGCTAGCCGAGCAGCTATTGGAATTCAGCTATTCAAAGAGTGGGAAAATTTTCTACACTTACTTGCATATATTTAATTTTTAGTTAGTTTCAAACATTTGTTACTGTTTTTTTTCATTTCCTGCTCAAATAACTTAGAATCTTCTCGTTCCTTATTTCACCATTCCCTTAATTTTTAATTTCCTGACATGTTTAATGCGCTTTTCCGCGTTTTTGCATAATATGGCGCTTTATTTTTTTCAGCTTTCCTTGTTTATATCTTTTTGAAAGTGTTTATGTAATATTTAGAATTTTAGAATAGTAAATGCTATTCGTCAGCATGCCTGTGTTCTCAAGCTAGGCTATTGCAGCGCTGCAAAATGACCTTACATTGTTATTTTTTAATAACGTCTAAGGTGTTGAGGGTTTAATATCATATTTCATTGCACGTTATATATTATTTTAAGAATTTTTATGTATGTAAGTATTTACTTTGCATTTAAATGTTGTATAAAGTTATGTGGAACATTTTATTATATTTTGATTTCTCGAAAATAATTTATTTTCATTCGATCTTAATGTTTTTTTTTATAATATTGATTTCTATCAACTTCATAACTATTATCACTATCGATATAATTATTTACATTTGTTATCTCGGTATTCATCGCTTTCGTTAGCAATCCTAATAACTTCCATTTTAACTTAATAGTTGCGGCTTAAATAAAAACAAACTTTTACTGTCAGCGTAAACTAAAATGTATGTAACTGCATGGGTAGGTTTAAAACTATAATTTTATTTATACAAATTTTCTCCTCAGAAATATTCTGCATATAGACTCTTTGCTTAACTCTCGAACTCAACAACAACTTACCTGAGTTGTGTGATTTAATTCGGCTTGTCTAATCTAAGTCTTAAGGTGCGAATAAAACTAAGTTATTCCACTTTTTAGCATTATATTTTAGTGGAACAACCCAGTTTTATTTGCACCTAAAGACTTATTTCAGACAAGCCGAATTAAATCAAACAACTCATGAAAAAGAACTGATCTGATTAACAAAAACTTACCTATTTTCAGATATGTTCATTTCTAAAATAATAAGTTCGTGTAAATACAAACAGCAAACCCAAAAAATGTTTTTGTTTTATTTTCGATTTACAATTTTAAACTCTTGAACCACTCAAGCAGCGAGTTCTGCCATATTTGGCAAAACCAGAGTAAACTGATTCTGATCGGTGTCGTCTTGAGTTTGCTACATCGTGGTCAAAAGGTACATAAAGAAGCAATACTTTGATTCAATCACATCGTTACATTATACCAGATAATATCATATCACATCCATATAAATTCATTGCACTTCCTTCACAACCACACAATAACACATCACATCTTAACATACCATCACAATATATCACATCACACCACATTACATAACGTAACATAACATAACAAAACAGAACTCAAAATAACATAACATAACACAATAGAGCACAACATAACATAACACAACACAACATAACACAACATAACATAACACAACAAAACACAACATAGCATAACATAAAATAACATGAGAGCCAAAAGAACGATAGAATACAAGTTAGCGCCTTCTCGACGAAAAATCATGTAAAGCTGAATGTGTGCGACGTCAAAGGTTAGAATAGAATTCAAACATATATTAAAATTTATCCACGTGTACACACATACATATATTAAAAATTGTCGCTGTTACAAATTGTCGGCACAGAACCAGGTTTCAAAAGTCGCCTCCGCATTTAAAGCTGTCGCTATTACAATTAATGACCGCCCACTTCATTTTTAAACGCTTTATTTAAATAAATTCACACAAAATCACCGAAAGTAATATAAGCACAATTGTATGTCTGTAAACAAATAATTGCAAATAAATTGCCTGTGACGTGGCATAAACAGCTGATTCTGTCAAATTTACTGAGAGCGAATAGCGGTTTGCGGAAGGTGCAACCTCATTATTATATATATCGTGTATTAATACGATTTTTGTAATAAGTATTCTATATTTCTCAAAACCGGCATGAAAGTAATTAAATTCCATTTTTAAAACATTTGGCAATTATCTTCAATTTCACACTAAAACTTTCTTGAACCCATTTCGTTTGACACAAATGCTGCGATTCGAATTAAAAAAAAAAATAAGGAATTATATTGATTTTGAGTTTGCAAAACAAGAAAGCTTTTTTAAACCCATTTGGCTTGCTACATCTTGAAGAAGAATCTTGAAATGTTTGTCTCTATTAGCACTTTTCAATTGATTGAATATACGAGTATAAGAGATTAAACATCAAAATGTCTCGAGAGAATTTGAAAGTGCTGTTAATTTCTTTCACGTTATAATAAGTATTAACCTTATAAAGGGGTTTTTTATTAGAAGAGTGGTTTTTAATGAGGCAATACTCTTTTCGGAGTTGGTCTTTTTGTTTTGTATTTATTTATTTAGTCTATGAACAGAAAGTTTCTTACAGACTATTTACAATATAATTAAAAATTAAGATTTAAAAACCTAGATAGCTAAATTTAGAATATGAGAAAATACATTTTTTGGAATTGAAAAATCAAGTTGGGTGGAACTCGAGAGTGAATTAAGTTCAATTAGCGCTCGAACAAGTGAGCATTTCGCGAATATTCTGTTTTAAATTTAACACCATAGAAAGGCAAAGAAATACGAAGCCATAGATTAAATTGTTTGCGTCTTATTTCTTCTTAAAACACAAATGTCTAAAAAAAAAACACCCAATACATGTGCAGGTATATAAAAGGAATTTGTAATAAGCGCATCCATTTAACTTTAAATATTTTCCACTCTATTAATTTTTGTGGTTTTTATGAATATTTACATTTCAAAAAGTTTTTTATTTTTGCTGTTAAGTTAACTTCGTCAATTTTATGTATATTTCAATCTTTCTCTGTTTATACTACTGTTTTAAGTTTTTAACTTACTATATTTACATACGAGCATATTTATTTATATATTTTCTTTTTTACATGATTATTTTATATCCTTTTATAAATCTTCATGGCATGTTGATTTTAAAGAAAGAAAAAAAAACATAGCATATTGATGTTTTTCCCCCAATCAATTCGTATTTTATGTAAAATTATGTAAAAAGTGAAATTGTATATTTGCCACAAGTCCGTTTGTATATCTGCACTGCTAAATTGGTTGAAGTTGAGTATTGCCTTACATTTCAATAGCTGTACCAATCAATAAAAGGGCGGCTAAAATATGTAAAATTTGCATGGATTTCTTTACTTGCATCTGCTGTAACAAATTAATCGATAATTAAATTTAGACAATGAACATTGAGGCAGAGTTCAATGAAAAGTAGTTCAAAATCATTTGCTGAATAAGAGTTTAATCAATAATTTTCGATTCAAAAATAAGTTTGAAAATAATTTAACAAAAAATCAAGTCGAAATCAAGTACTTTAATGAATATAAAAAAAAAGGATAGTGGAAGTAGACAAAAGCTAAAACTCCTGTGGTAAGCCTTGATAAAGTTGACCTTCACCAGCTATTCAGGCACGATACTAGTTAGAAAGCTAACCTAGACACAGAATACTCAGCAGCGCATCAGTAAGATGTTCTCTGCAGTTGTAACAGATGTAAAGCTCGGTCCTGTCTATTAACAGATGCCGTTAGTCCACTCCTGGTATGGGGGTTGTTGGTCTGGGGGACAAGCATCGATATGAAATCAACTGAAATAACAATAAATGTTATACTTAACATTCTTCCAGTCGGCGTTCTTGGTAAACGGCATGGATTGCTTTAAAATTACCGCAATCAGAATGGCCACATAAAAATACTTATTATAATCAGCCCACCGGACACTGATTTCAACCTACGAGCGCTAAATTTCACCTACATGTTTGGAATCTAAATTGCAGATATCGATTCGAATTGGATACCTCTATTTATACATTGATGCCTTAATTCCAGGAAATCGTCCAAGGGAAGACTGCAATAAGCACAAATAGGTCTTTAAAATCATTTCAGTTGAGGTTTCGGCGATACAGCAGGCGGTTGAATACTAACAAAAAAATAAAAGTTACCGATAAAAGTATCATTTACTGCGTCAGTCAAGCTACTATTTAACAACTTGATTTCTGGTTGCTTCTCAACTGCATCCCTTATAATTTTTTTTTTGTGAAGTCCCAATTACGACTGATGTTTCTTTCTCTATTAGTTTTGTAAATAAAATTGTTCAGACGCTAGTGTTTGTCGCTTTTGAGAGTGAAAAGAAAAAATGCGATGTAATTCTCATTTGCGACTCGAATTTATTTTTTAATACAATCCATAATCAAGATTTATATGCATATAGCACTTGTAAGTAAGTGTCATTCTGCTGTCATATGCAAAAGAAGACCACGCAAACATGTAACAAAGGACAAACACATTAAGGATTTCAAACCCCCCCCCCCCCCTCTATGTATACTTGGCATACTTCATAATAAAGACCAGCTTCTCTCTATCCCCTGCAACGCCTCGTCGAACTCTACTAACTAAAATCAACAAAGGGAAGCAGTAAGCGAACAGCGCGTTACGCTTAAAAGCGCTTTACGTTGAAACAGATGCTCAAAATATATATTTACTACTGTGAGTGCTGCTACATTAGAGCGTCGCTTAGATGGGGAAAATGCTATCAAATAAATCGTCTAACATGCCTCATTTATTGCACATTATAATGCCAACGAGCGAGTTGCTGCAACAACATTTTCATACCAAATGACAAGTTACCAGCGCGCTTGTTGCTGTATACGACGACGCGTTCGTTCACTCGCCGATGGCAATCAACTGCTTCTTAGTTAGTGATGCTTCAATTATGCAAAAGAGCTGAAATAGCAAGCAAACAGTTGAAGCAGCCCACAGAAAATCAACGGGCGCTGAACTGTTTAACTGTTGCGCTGCTGCTAACTAGCCGCAAACAAAGTAGCTGTATCCGTCCGTTGGCTCTGAGTGACTGGTGGGAGTTGTTGGCTGGCGGATTATCTCATTAAACGTAAATGAGCCACAACAACATGTACGCGCGCGAACACATATCCATCCATTCCACCCTTACCTTACAAACTTACTCACAAACGCACAGGCACATAAAGGCATAGAATTTTTAAAGCGTTGAGGTCGCTACTATCCAATAGCCGGGGAATGGGGATTTGAACGAATTTAAAATTCATCTCACTTACACAAAAACACATGTACGCACGTAAATACGCGCTCGTTAACTTTATGCTACAGCTACTTCCAGCTATGCGCTGCCGAAAAGTGAAAAGTTTAGGGAGAAGAGAAGGTACAGGGAGTGTTTGAAGCGGCGCCTTCACGTCTGCTTTGCGAGAAAGTAAAAGTTATTGGTTGGCGAGAATGTCCTCTCGTCCAAAGTGCTTTGACGCGTGTGGCAAAGTGCAAAGTTTTAATAAAACGCTCACATGAACTGAAATAATTTGCTCTTACACATGCACGAGGTTGTGTCAATAAGTACGCGAAATCTTAAATGATGAAATTTCTATAAGAAAAACATCTAGTTTTTATAATTTTTTGCTGTGAATATATCAATATAGGGGTGTAGGAGTAGGACTTTATGACGGGGAAATATGTATATTCATTTTGCCTTCAAATTATGGACACATTTTATAAATATTAAAAAAGATGTCCAGAAAAGACCTAAATATGAGAAACCTAAATGCTTTTGGTACATTCAGCTAACCATCAGCGAATCATTCTGCTCATCTTATGGAAAAAGTAGGCTGCCACTCCCATCACCCCCTTTTTTGCCTTTATTTCAACTAAGTTTCTTCACACGTTTTGACGATTTATTTTATGCATTTGTTGACACGTTTATTTAGTGATAGGACCGCGTTCACATTGGTTGCCAGATTTTGACTTCTTTGTACATATTTGAAACGTTTCAACAATAAATGTTCCTTTAGGTGTGCAAATACGCATTTAAAGACAATTTGTGTGTGTGTGCGTGCATATGATTTTACACTCACATTTTTTGTTAATCTTACTCCCAATTGTTTTTTTTTAATATTCCATTTTAATGACATTATTTAGAACAATTATTTCATTGTATTAGCTCGTCGCGAAAAATAGAACACTCTATCGTATACATATATGTGGCGTACTATTTACGTATTCCATGAATTTAAGTTACGTTACATTCTGCAATTGTTTAAATTACGCTTAACAACACTGTAAACTACTAACATTGTCTAATTTAACATTTATTATATTTCGCTTTACCAACGTTATTCGCATAAGGTTTTTGTGTTAATTTTTCTAAGACTTGAATTAATAAATATTTAATCATCGTGGACGTAAGTCGTTTTTATTTAAACAGCACCACATATATATATTATTTGGTTTTAAAACAAAAATTTTAAATATTCATTCATTTTTTTGTAGAATGGTATTAATTGAAAAAACTTTACTTTAGTTAATTCTATTTTTAACATTTTATGGTTTTGTTAAACTTCCTTTTTAAATTTTTTTTGCAGAGACATAACTATTATAAAAGAAAAAAAATACAAGTCAAGCAATAACTACTATTGTAAGATACAGATTTATGGAGTTAGATATCTATCACTATTATTCAAAGACTTACCATATGTATGTATGTATTACAAAAGGATTTTTTTAATAATTAGCGGGCTATTGTTTTTTTAAGTCTTCAAAGACTTATTTTGAGTCTTCTCAAAATGATGATGACTGAAGAAAAAATTGTATCGAGACTAGTTCGGGATTATTTCGGGATCATTTCGGGATCATTTCGGGATCAGTTCGGAACCAATACAGGAGATTTTGAAATTGTTTTTTGAATATTTACGAACTGATGCCGAACTGGCCTTTAAGTAGTCCCTAACCGGTCCTGAAATGCACCCGAACTGGCCTCGAACTAATCTGAGTTAACCTCGAAATGGTCCTGAATTAGTCCCGAACTAGTCTCGATAAAATTTTTAAAAAAATTTTTCTGACTTATAACACTGCGTTACAAAAACGAGCTTTAATTATGTCCTATGAACCAAATATACTTTTACGGAAAGAGGAGAAAAAATAAAAATACACGAGTATCGACGATTTTAATGTACACGTCAAATCTGAGAATTGATAAAAATCTGATTTTTTTTTTAATTTGACGTGATACAGACATTTCCACAAGTCTGCCTGCAAAAATTCAGCTCGATTGAATCACGGAAAAAGGGTTAAAAATCAGTTAAAAGGGTTAAAAGGGTAAAAAGGGGTTAAAAAAAAATATTCTGACGTGTACATAAAAATCGCCAATACGAGTGTATTTTTATTTTTTCTCCCCTTTCCGAAAAAGTATATTTGGTTCATAGGACAGAATGTGTGTAACGCGGTTTAATTAATTATTATGAGAAGACTTAAAATACGTATATGTACATATGTACATGTACGTATTAATGTAGGTTTCAAAATATATGTGTATTTGAAGACTTCAAAATTGTTTTATCTCTGATAATAAATATGAAAAGACTGAAATAATATACATCTCAAAATAATACTTAATACTCAAAATAATACTGATTGAACTTTACACATTTTTCTCACTCATAATTATTCTCAAACAACTTTTATAATTCTTCCGGAAATTTGAATGACTATTTTAAAAACTCCACGATGTAATAAATATTATAATGCGTCTCTGATTTATGACCAAAAAGTTGTATCTACCCAATATGGTCACTCTATTAGCTGCCTTAGTGAGCGGAATGGGGTTTAAGCTGTAAAATTATAAACACCAAAATAGCCTACGTAACATTTTCAGAAAGGTAATTAGTTTACCATAATAAATTTATCTAAAATATTTTTCTTAAATTAATGTTGTAATAGTTTAATTTTTATTTTACAGATTTTTATGGAATTGATTTTTATATATTGTCATCTGTACAACAACTTTTTAATAGATGCGAAAGTTACTATCGTCCCGCCTATCGCATCGTCCGTCATCATTTGATCACCAGTTTCAAAATCTGTGTATGTGTCCTTCGAAAATTTTTATTTCAAAATACAAATTTCTCAAGGTTCTTTTTCTTAGAAATTAGAGTACAAAAACCACATAATAACGTTGGACTTACCATGCAAACCAAAATAGTCGATATTTTTATAAAATGTTGAAGATTATGCGAGAAACATTTCGAATCTTATAAAAAATTCTCCCGAAAATTTTAGAAATAAAAATGTTTGTATTGTGAGTTGAAACCTCATTTCAGCTCAGAATCAGGATCGTTGCTACAGGTTTCAATAGAAAATTCAACTGCGTAACATTAAAATCGTTTGCACAGCTAGTACAACTCTTTGGAAAATCCTAAATATATGTATTTAAAATCTCGAAATGTTTGAAAATTACTGTCATTTGTGAAGAATAAGTCACGTGCTCTCAGTGTTCTCTACCCGCCGCACAACAAAGGGTAGTCAAAAATCAGCGATTTGGCAAATACGCGCTACATAACGCATATGTTAGCAACAGCCAGAAAAAAGTAGGAAAACTTCAACAGAAGCTTAGTAATAACGTTAACACCACCCTCCCAAATAAACTTCATAATCCCATAAACAAACCAAACAAAAAAAAAAAACAAAAATGTGGCAGACACAGCAGCAGATATTGGCACTGACATTTAAACACCCTTAGAGCTGCTGCAAAAAGCCATAACAATGCACACACACACACGTACTCAAAAGCAACGACAACAACTTTGACAACTCCAACTACGTGTACACATGTATGTTTGTATGTACGTGTGTATATCTATGTATGCGAAGTTGTGCATTTCTGCCTAGTATGTACATACATATGTATGGGTACTGCACCTAACGATTTTTTAAAAAGTCCGCTCACGTATGAAAATAGTATTTTGATACCCCGTGTATAATGGGATTTGTTTATTGCTATCATTTGCGAAAACTTGGAGCTTTTACGATATGTAGTGAGTGCTCTGTGAAAAATATTTGAATTCGGATACGGTAATGGCGATCCGTTGGGTGGCGCAAAACGCAGCAGACTGCAACGGAACACGCCGCACCCCGCACGACTGTCGGCGCGGAAATATGTCTAACAAAAAAAACAAACACACAAAAAAAGGCGGCAATGGAAAGGTGTAGCGCGACGATGGTTGTCGCTGGAGTGGCAAGCGGCATGCAGGCAGGTGTTAGCCAAATAAATTTTGAGCTACGGTGGAGGGTTGGGATAGAAAGCGTTGCGTTGAAATGCTAAAAAGTTTCACAAGTTACTTTTTCCCATACATTTTCTGCGCACATACATATATCTCTTTGTAACCTGCGTAAATTTCTGCGGCCCCACTCAACCCCCAACTTCTCATTTCCATCTGGAGTGGGTGGTGTGAATTGCAAAGTTTTTTTTTTTTTTGCAAAGAAGCTGTGACACAAGCGTATCTTGAAAATGATTAAGGTAAAGAATAGTGTGAAGTGCGGGTGTGAGTGTCAAAAAAAAAATGTCTAGCTTGAATACTAAGGGTGGGCAAATTTTGAGCATCTGCCATAGCATTAGGTTAATCCAGGGTAGTTTCCACTATTATATTGTCGCTCTACATGACTTTTGAACTTTCTATGCGAATATCCTTTTTTGTGACTAAACTAAAATAAGTCATTTCCCCCTTGCAAACATAATCACCATTGAAATTAAAGGAACACAGAAATCCAAAAGCATTATAAAAGGAATCAAATATTAGCACTCTTGTCAACTTTTGTAATAAAAGTTCCTTTTTTCAATACTTTTAGAAATAAAATAAAAATAATAAGACTGGCCTCAAAGGCCTTAAAATTTAGAATATTCGTGAAAATTTTTATAAAGTGATACTTAAAAGTCTCTAAATTTTCAGGTTCACATATTTAACTTAAGTATTTGATATAAATGTAATAAAAAACTGGTATGCTTTTAAAAAAAAAATAAATATGCGAGTACATATCATTTATAAATTTCCCTACTTTTCTTCAACAGTTGAATTTAATTGTCTTGGCACTCCTTTCCGTAAAGCGATTTTAAATTTATTTCGCAAGAAACATTTCATTGATCAAACGAACTTTTCTTGGGGGAGTCTGGTTAGAAAGTTTAACAAAAAAAACTGTCTATACACACGAATAAGGCGCACACACTAATGTACATAAATGTATAAGTGAAAATGACCAAATTTTCGAAAACCACCTTAAGTAGATATCCAATAAAAGTATCGTACTGTCAACAAACTTACAACCAACCTAAGTTCTCTAACATTCATTCTATATTGGGAATACTTTTGAAATGCGTTCGAACAACTGGAAACTAGAAACCGTAAAAACGAGTGGAACAAACATTGGACAAGTCGAATAAAGATGAATGTGAGTCATATCCGAAAGTGAGGTTTAAAAAAACCACTTTTCAGTCTCCATTTCAAGTCTAGCTTCTCAAGCTGCTATAAAAGAAAAACAACAACTATACACTGAAAATTAACACAGAAGAAGATCCAGAAGCTATAGAATAAAAGAAAAGTTTCTTGTTCCTATCGATTTGTTAAACCCCTGAATCAAGAAGGTGAACTAAATAGAAACAATAAATACGATTTTTAAAATTATCGCGCTTCTAGCGTCGTCTATCGGGATTTATTTTTCTGGAACATTGATGCTCTCAATGTTAAAATATTCTAAAACTTTCAACAAAATATATTAGCTAACATCCGAGTTTTGGATCTCCAAAAAACTGGCTTTCGATTTTATTCTATGTATAAGAAGATACTGCGAAGTTGAACAAAATCTTTATTCGCTGTGATTTAACTAGATATTAGTGTTTTAACATCTAAATTTTTCACACCAAACTTCATTAAATAGTGTTAGGTTCCAAATATTGAAAGAAGATATGAACATCGTTTTAAAAGTTATATTTGTTAAGCTAAGAGCACTTACACGCGTCAATATGTACTCACACAATTTTCTCATTAAGTCCACAAAATCTGCAATTCAGAGAGATTCAATTTGTCAAGACTACAAACCTGCAATGACCTCCCAGATATACGATGAGAATTCTTTCGGCGACTCTTCTAAGACTAAGTGGTCGCTTAGAGGCTTCCTGAGAAGGAGTCGTGAATCTGTGGCGAGCATCATTTGGTAATAATCTTCTTAGAAGCTATGCCACGTTTCCTCTGGATGGACAACAGAAAAGCAGAGGGCGCACTACAGGCTCTGTAAGACCTCTCATTTCGTGAAAGTTTTGAGAGAGTCAGCCCTTTCGTTTCACCAAAGACTTAACTTAGAGTAGAGAAATTATATTATCAGTTGCTAGTATATTCAGTGCTATTTGTCAACTGTGTACGAGCTTGGACAGCATCTGGCAAGAGTCTGGTGATCAAAAGCGAGGACTCTATGCCAGGCGTTTGCGGCTTTTAATGCTTTCATCGCTTATTCAGCAATATTGGTCAATAGATGAATAAACGTTTTAAACTTGAAAAGCCGAAATTCCTGGCATGGAGCTCTGGCTTTAGTGCCATCTAGCTGTCTGCATGACGTTTATTTTAGCCTCATCAGTCTTTGTATGAAGATGAATGTGTGCTCACATCTGAACTGTGGAAGTTTTCTCTGAAAAATTCTTGGGACTTAGACATGTACCGGGCCCAGTATTCCCAAATAAGGGCTTTGTAAAGGCTGACTTTGCATCCAGTCTGAAAGTTTGTCAATGAGATAGTTTTAGTCACTTAGATAGCAAGCTCCTTAGATTTATCAGGCTCAAGGCACTCCAAAAATTCTTCTTTTCAATCAATGTGATCAGTGGTGGTATGACTGTGATGATTCCGAGTGATTAAGTTAGACAAGTGCTCGTGGCCCGTAAGTGCCACACAAATCAGGCGATAGAACTTTACGACAGCGATTCCGTAGCTTGCTTCTTTACGTTTTTGTCAGAATGGATTTCTACAAATGTATACCTGATTTTTTCTTATGCTTTTCATTTTTCAAAAGAAACTTGCAACTCGAATGTAGCAACATAATCTATACGAAAATAAAATTCACTAGCCTCATTCAAAAGTCATGGATCTTATTGCCAAAAAAATACACCAATCACACCTGTAGCAACAAATTTTTTGATTTTCAAATGCACTTACAATAAATACACTGACTAAATAGAACAGTGAATACCCAGAGAAAAGTTTTTTATAAAAAAAAGTTCATATAAAACGAGGATCAAGTGTAAATGTATTAAAGCAACCTCGCACTCGCTTCACACTTCATTGACAGAACTCCCCGTGACAACATCACGATAACTGTAATATAATATTGACACTTTAGCGCCGCAAAACAGCAACCATTACAGGTGGCAACAAAAAGCAGTAGATGAAAAAAAAACTACATAACAATAATGTGAAACATCAGGAAATCCAACCTTTTTTACATTCACCAAAATGTGCAATATGATCTACATTCCATTTGCCTTTCCACGAAATAAAAGAGAAAATAAAAACAAAAAATATAATAAAATAAAATAATATATGTAAATAGCGAAAAGCAACATTTACCAACACCAATAAATGTTAAACCCACATACCTTACGAGCCGAGCCGACGAATGCGAGCAGACAATGAGAGTGGCTGAAGCGCCGAAGGGAAGAGCAGGGTAGATTTGAGGAGAGAAGTAAGCATCCAGAAATACAGAAATACAACTGAAATTGTACGCCAACATAAATCCGTGAGCTTTACGAAGCCACTAAAACTTTTTCACACTTAGTACATCACTCGCTTACCTTTGGAAAGCAACGCAAGGCAACATTACACGCCAGCAAATGGCACTTTGGCTATTGCTGGCGTCTCCTGCAAAGCTGTGATGACTGTGTTGGCAGTGAAATGTGATACAACGCCACACGCCACACTTGAAGTAGAGAACTCGACAGCGGCCGACCACCCCCACTTCAATTGGCCGACATCTGCACCATTCACCACCAACGCCACCACTACCATCACACAAAGCACAAATCGTCCGTCCCCATGGTATTCTTTCAAAGGCAGTCAAGTGGCACCTTGAAGGCTGCGCTACTGTAACGCTTGTCCTCAGGTGGTCGGTCACCAAAAGCCGGCACAATTGTTTTTGGGGTTGAAGTTGAGATTATGGTAACAAATATGTATGTCTAGCGCAGAGTGGGTGACACAAGCGAATCTTAAGTGGAGCGGGCGGTGGAGTTCGGTTCGCCATGTGGCATGTGACACATTGCATACTGACACTGGAATTATTTTCATTGCCGCATTTTTCATCATAATCGTCATTCTCCCACTCAAGCTCAACGGTGGTCTCATGCGCCATGCTCACTACGAGACGTTGTTTCGGTATGCAGCACACGAGCTTCACCTGATCCAGCTACTCTGCATTATGGTATCTTAAAATTATATATACGCAAGTATTTGCGAAATGTCGGCAATCAGGATTTCGTGACAGCTATGCAATACGATAGTAATTGCCTGGAATCTGACGACGATGAATAACTGTTTGGCTGGCTGGCTGGTTGGATGACTGCCTGGTTACTACTGTCTTTTGCCTTAGCGGCAACAGCAAAATACGAATATTCAGCAACAATTACACACCTTGCTTTTATTTGCAGCTACTACAAGTATAACTCTCACCTTCTTTTTTCTCCAGTTTTGGTACCCCAGTCTGCCAAACTGATCGCCCGCCCGTCAGCCCGCCTACTTGTTGTCGCTTTTGCTCAAATCTCATTTGAGTTATTACTGCAATTATCGTTTTGGGTTTGTTTCTTTACTATTGCACATTTGGGGTATCGCACGTCATTTGTTAGTGTACATACAAAGATACATACATACATATGTATATATACAAACAAATAAAATCGTCTTGCAGTTTGTATTATTGCTTCAAACTCCAATTTTCGGTTGCGTTGATGACTTTGTTGATCCGTCGATTATGATTTTATAGGTTGCGTATCTTTGCTGCACCATCATTTCAGGCAACAAAGAATATCTGGTTTTTGTTGTTGCTTGCTTTCTAATATTATTTGGGTAATGTTTTTCATGCTATTTTGTGTAAATCTTCCTGCTCAGTTGGTGGTCCCATTTTTGCTTTCGTGCATCGACAAAAATAATATATCCTTCTCATATCCTGTTGTGTTAATTATAGCTATGGCTTGGAAGGGCAATTGTACTTTAACTGAGAAAAGTATATTTAAAAAACTATTGCTATCAGCTTTCAAAAGGTACATTCAAGGGTGTACGATAAGATACCAGATTAAACAAAAATAAGATTTTATTTTATGAATATGGAATAAATACCGTGGAATAAAATCAATTTTGGTAAAATTTTACCTAGTTTTTTATTTATATCTGAAAAATTTCTAGTTGTAACAGCCTTTATCGTCGCGTCGAAAAAGCTTAACAAACTATGTCAAAATTAATTTTGAGGCAATTAAAATTATTATACTATTGCTGTTTCCACATTGTAAAAAGTGGTTGTAAGTACATTTGATTGAAGGCAAAAAAAATTCGGCCTCGTATCGGATAAGTTACATATTTTTTTATAGACTTAAGCGATCGTCCTCACGTAATGTAACTCAACATACAAATCGACATACTTATACGGGTATATATAATAATATAAATACAAATTTTTAAGTAGAAATGCGAAGTCGTTTTAAATTAATTTATTTTCTTTACTTTGTTATAAAAATTATAAAAGGAAATTTAATTTTTGTAAACACTCTTCATACGAGTATTTTATTATTTATTTAAAGCTAGAAAGTTACATAGCCAGCTGAAATTACATGCAGTTTTAGGCAATATCACAAAGATTTTAAACAGAGTACCTTTTTTAGGTACGCGGGATATGAGAGTAGGCCTTTTAAAGAGAGTAGCTTAAACGTTAAGTCTCATTGAGTTAATTAATTGAAGCAACTCTTCCGGGAACGAAAAATCGTTCAGCGCTCGTATACTATAAAGTTCCTTATTAAGCAGGGAAAGTAGTTCAAACCGCACTAGAAGGCTTAAAACCCTTTAACGGTTTGTAAAATCACGGTTAACAAGTGGCACAGACTTTTTAAGCAAGGCAAGAAAGAGATGCTGCCCATGAAAAATAAAACTATTTTAATAAGTGAAACATTTATTGAAATAAAATGCAATACATGAAATGTAATCGAAAATATTTTTAACACATATATGTATATATAAAATTTCAAACTAATATTATCTGGCTGGGAATTATCTATATATGTAGATGATGCGACTTAGAAGATTTGTATAGTTCTTTCCATATTTCAATTTAGTTTCAAATATGATATAAGCCAAAATGGTTTAGTTAGGCCTTATCTAGTCGACTATCCAACGTAATCTTAAATCATTACTAAGCATATCTTATCTCCGAGGCATTCGTATATTAATATTTACCAGTTTCACTTTAAATTCACTATTCCCCCACCACCTACTTGTATGTACGCTATTAATTTAAGTCCAGCGATCAAAAGTCATTCCCATTTGTCTTCTGTAACATTTTAATTGAAGCACCGAAAAATACTTTTCTTAACTCAGCAAATTAGCAAATTCTTGGCTTTTACTTATTTGGTTTGCTTTTCATTTGATTCCAAAAAGCAAATATTTACACGCCTTAACCAAGTCAACAACAAATTGTAGCAGAGCAACAAACAAACCAATCCAAATACATACAACACTATGCATTACCATGCACTACAACAACAAAAGCAACAACCATACTACATAGCATAGATATTCATTCCATTACGCTCTCGCTCTCTAGTGGCCAGTTACTTGGCCAAAAGTTTGTTTCTCATCTTATTGACGGTGCACCAAAAGTTGTTGGCCGACCAGTCGTCGCTTATCTCATTTAAGCGAAAGGGTTAGGATATGCTTTACAAAAAGCCAATGTGGCTAGAAAAGCTGAGAAAATTGTAAAAGTACAAGTTTTAGTTAGAAGGCGTTCGAGATAGTAACATTTTTTTTTACTGTTTTTGTTTTTGTTCCTACAACTTGATGCAATTCTAGTTGTTGTTTGTTGTAGTTTGAGATACAGAGTAGTTGGTGGGAAGTTTTCTTTTAATTTGTTTGAAAACTAAACTTTGCGGTTTCTCAAGCAAACAAGCGCATCTAGCACAGAGGCTAACTAAAGTAGCAAGGAGACGGTGATGTAAGAGGGTCGATGTGTGGGTGATAGAAAGGTGAGAGTGAAAGGTTTTTCAAGTAAAGTACATTCCCGCTATGCATATCAAGTTTTGTATGTATGGGTTGTTTGTTTTAAAACTAGCTCGTATTTAAGCAAAGCTTTGTTGGTAATGAGACAAGATTTGACACGCTTGGGCTCCCCGTTAGGGAAATAAAGCCAGTTTAAAAAAAAATGTGCGCTCTTTATGTAAAATATAAATAAAGGTCAACTTTTTTTTATCAACGATCGTTATCGCACCAGAGGTCAGGATTCTTAAACAAGTTAAATGAAAAACAACTCTCGAAGCGACAGAAATTATGGCTGCTCTTTGGGTGACCATTACGACCTCCGCTCAGACTTATTCTTTTTTTGGTTAATTCAACTTCAATTGAGAACTGTTTTGTTTTTCAACAACTTTGCCCAATACAAGTGCCCTGTAGTTTAATAAACCCTTTTTGATATGAAAAAAAAAAATTAGAACTTTGATTAATTTTTAATTGCGTTTGATACATTATAGCTCAACCACATATGAAGATAGTGACATATTTGGGCATTTTTCTTCTTCTTATTAATTAAAATAATTTTTCGAGAAAAAATGGTTCTTTCTCTAAGCAAACGAACAAATAGAAATTTTTAAACTTTTTACAAAATGTACAATGACTTAACAAAATTTCATCAAAATTTCGAATTTTTTGAGCATTCAGTTGTTTTGGCTCATTCAATTTTAGTGTGAAAAAGTGAAAGTTTCAAGTAAGTATATGCAGGTTATCACTGATTTTGGACAATTTTTTACCGGCAGCTTCCTCCATGCAACGCAAAACCGCGATTAATTTTTATATGGAAGGAAAAGCGAAAGAGCGTCAGTAAAAAAATAGTCAAAAATTTGTGTTGGCAGAGACTTGTACTTTGTTCTACAAAAATTTAATTGAAGCTACCCCAAAAAGTTCTTCATTTAGTTTAAGTTCCAAATTTTGATCAATATTTTCTAAAAAATTTTAAATAATTAAAAAAGTTGTTTTTAATGACATTTGTACATCGATAATCGATTTTGTAAAAATTTAAAACTTTGTTTTTAATGGAATTTGTAAATCGATAATCGATTTTGTAACCCAAAAAATTGTAAAATAGTTTTTTAAAATTCGAAATTATATATATTTCAGTTTATTTTATTTATAACTCTAGTAAGTGAAATTTTTTCTCAAGTGGGATTAATTATAAATTTTATTTAAAATATTTCTGATCTGTTTTAGAGCAATGATTTGATCTTTCGGCATCTCACATTTGTCATTGGCCGAATTTTCATAAGGAAGCGAAAATTTAAATAGAGTTGCCATCTGACAAACAAATAGAAATCAACTAACCCCCGAATTCAGTAAGCAGTCTCTAATAGAGACGAATGTCACAATTTTGGACCAGTTGGCACTAATTACTGTCAAAATAAATCCGTTAGTCTCAAAATAAAATCTTTAAATTGTGACTTCGTGATGAGCAGGTCACAAAAATTAAAATGCAACCAAAAGAAAAAAACCGGGAATGCTAGGAAAAGAAATAACACAGGTCTGCAACAAAAATACTGATTTCTATGTATTTATGTGTTCTGAAAACTAAAAAAATTTTCAAATTTCAGAACGTAATGTTATTTTACAAAACGCAAAGGGTTTGATTACTGTTTTTAAACTCACTCAGAGTGCCGTATTTCTATAGATTTTTCAAAAAGAAGCCTTAAAGCAGTTCTACTTTACAACGGCGGTTTCTATATTTCCATTTCTGTCGGTCATTCCGTACACCTACAAGAACTTGGAATCGGACAACAATCTGGGTTTACCAAATTCCCTTGCTTTTTGTGTCTATGGGATAGTAGAGGCCGAACAAATCACTGGACCAAAAAGTGATGGCCTCCGATGGAGCTTAAAGTTGGCAAAAAGAATGTCCTGCATGAAACTTTGGTGCCTCCTCATAAAGTTCTTCTACCACCGCTTCACATAAAGCTGGGATTGTTGAAGCAAATAGTAAAGTCACTTCCAAGAAATGGAAATTACTTCAAATATCAAAGTTTCCAGGCCTTTTGGAGGCAAAGTTGAAGGAAGGGGTTTTCGTTGGACCAGATATTCGACGGCTTATGACTGATCCACTATTCATCACAACTATGACGGATCCTCAAAGAGAAGGGGGGATTGCCTATAAAGAGGTTATAAAGAAATTTTTAGGCAATAACAAAGATCCTAGCTACAAACAAATCGTCAAAAGAATGTTAAAAGCATTTCAAGCTTTAGGTTGCTTGATGCGTTTAAAAGTACATTTTCTTCATTCCCACCTCGACTACTTTATAAATTTAAAAAATTTGTTTTAATCTTTTATATTTTATTTTAAGATGATAACTTGTTTATCATAGTCTCCGACATTGTCAGAAAACGTGACGTTCTATGACAAAATGAGAATTACACAAAAAAACCAAAACAGCTCTCAATAATTTTTTTTTTTTGCAGACTTGTGTAATCTCTAGCTCATTTTGAAACTTGAGATGATACGAAGTTACTGAATTCGGGTATAAATATGCAAATTCTTTCGGTCGGATTTCCTGCCGTGTTTTCGCTATATTATATAATTGTTGTTGCTATTTCACATGTTCTTCTGCTGCGCTACAAAAAGAAAAACAAAAACAAATTGCAATTGCCCAGTGTGTAGTACAAGTTTTTGCAGCTGTTGCTTTTGCTTTTCAGCTTTAACATATACAAATTTCTATTTTGTTTTGTGAATGGCAAAAGCGACTAATTCAATGGAAAATGCAAAATTAAATTGCGTTGATAATTTCGCCCAAAAGTTGTTGGCAGCAGCAGCAGCAGCATTGCTTTTCGAAAGCGCTTCTTGTTATTCTTAGTAAATTTCTTGTACTTTGTAATTCAAGTTGCGGTTATTTCACAGCTCCTCTGAGGAATGTCTAAATGAATGGAATAGTTTTGCTAAGAAAACAAGCGAGAGCACAAAAGTCTTCTAGTTGTGGAGATAAGGGAACTTCAAAGCAGCGACGATAAAAGCCAAAATTGGTGTACGTACGTACCAGTATGCAGGCGGTAAATGATGGAAGAGTTTGGGGCTGGTTGGCGGATAGTGGATAATTAGTTTGCGGACTCTTGCTGATTAAGAAACTAAAATGTTGGTGCAGATTTTTTGTATTTTTTTCTTTTTAGTTTTTAAATTTTATTGAAGTGGATTGTAGAGATGTTGCACAAAGTTAGCGAAAGGAAAAGAGCAAATTTAAAATAATTAGTTCTAAGAGAAATCATTTTTTTTTTATTTAAATGAGAAAGCAACAACGAAATTGGGTTTTCTATCCAATGACTATGGAAACTAAAATGTGTGCTGCTTTTTGTAGCGCAGTCACCTTGAGATCTACTATTATTCACGCAATTTGGATTTTTTTTATTCTTGCGTTTCTGCATAACAACGAGATACTGCTCCATAATTTGCACAGTTTGTTCCCACTTTCTTCAGGTTGGTTCCTGTAAGAACACGGACTTTAAAATTTAAATAAATTACTGATTCCAAATCAGATGGTCATCAAAAGCGCTAATTGAGAAACCCAAATTTCTTTAGCAAGTTCGTTACGAATATTTTTCATGAATATTCGGCTTACGATTTATTTTTTTATGTTAAAGCATGAGATTGGGAGAACTTCTTCTTCTACGTTATTGGCTCTCCAGCTGTAGACTTTTTTCATGCATATTTTAAGCAACAGAGTAAAAACTTAAGAGTTAGAGTGGGTCCTGTTACCACAAATACAAAAACGTCTACAGTTAAGATTTTAATGCGAATATAATTTCTATAGGCAGATGTTTTTAATGTAACCTATTGCTTTCATAAGTTTTTTGTTTTAGATTTCAAATAGATCAAGTATTATGCCGCCTAAGTGATTGGATCTGCGTTTAGCTAAAGCGACACATTCCCAAAGAATATGTTTTGGCAACCCTTCGTCCAGATCGCTGAAGCTACAGAGGTTCGTGTCTGAGAGACTAAATGGGCTCGGATAATAACGAAGCGAGCAGTATTCTACATATCTAGTAGCGAGTGAGAGTTTTAAGGTAATTTTTTTGTCTCTGCCCTGTATGCTGTGTTCCAGATAGCTCGAACTGCTCGAAATACTGTATCGTTTCAATATATGTTCTATTTTAAAAAAGTTGAATAGTGCATTTGTCATATGGGGTCCTTAGCGTATTTCTGAAAAAAAAAAACCTTCCTCTAACCCGTAATATTTCCAATTTTAGGTCGGAACTGTTGAGAAATCTCATAGCCGCAGTAGTTATCTCCATTTCAATTGGAATGTAAAAGCGAAGTACCAATTGAAAATTAAAAATTTGTAGTAGAGTATGTAGCGGCGCGTACTATCAAATCTCAGCCAGGTCAAGTAAAATCGCAATGGTAAACATAGTTTTTTCTAAAAGCGGTCACACTTCAGCAGGAAAAGGCAAACTTCCGAGGGTATTTCAGCCTTGAAAAGGGTTCTCAATTCGGACTCAACACAAACCTGTAGGTCTCCCCACAAATGGTAGGTTATTATTAATTGAAAGTTTGTGGATTATACAGAATATAAATTTTGATTTTTTTTATCTATATTCTAAGCTTAAAGAAGTATATAAAAATATTATAGTTGTTATAGAGAAAACTTCGCTTGCCCAAAATTAAGGATTCTTTTGTAGAGTCCCAATCAAGGCATCTTTCATTATTTATACATTTATTTTTAAAGTTTCTGTAATGAGTTTTATTATTGCTTTTGCATAATTATTTGCAGTTGAACTATTGAAAGAAAAGGATTTTAACACGTTTTTATTTCAAGTAGGAATGGCTTGCAACTGTAGTCAGTTGAACAAATCTTTTATTAGTTTCACATTCAGTGGACCATAATCACCTACGATTAACTAACAAACCCCGCAGAATCAGTGCACTCTCTCATCCTCTCAACACAACCTAAAAGGTGAATTTTAACACTGATTTCAGCTTTCTGTCACTCAACTACCACAGCACAAGTTTACTCAGCAATTACGAGCGTATACATATGTATATGGCAAAAGTTTAAGTTGGCCCAAAATCTACTGGCAAAACGCAAAACGATGCTATTCCATGCTCTGCTGAAGCGTTCACACTCAAAGTTGGTCAAGAAAACTCATTGCAAAGTCAGATGACAACTGGAAAACTGCTTAAAATTCCTACTTGTCTACGTCTAGTTATTCCCATAATGCGGGCTATTTAATGTGTGCAAAGAGCAAAGACACAAAAATATATTCGCATGAGTATGCAAATTTTCTGGCACATGTCTGTGATTTTGCATTTGAAGTATGCGCTCGTACGTAGTTGAATATGAAGTTTTGGGGAAAAAGCCATTTACTTAATGGTGAAAAATTGTTTGCTGTGAATGAAAAGCATTTAAAGTCAGTTTTGCGGAAAGAGGAAAAGTTCGTTGTAAGTTGTAAGTCAGGTAGTGCGTGTGTGTTAATCTCCTTCAAACCTTTCTCTTTTGCCATTCAAAATACTTATCTAAGCGCTGCATAATCAGACAACGGTCAGTGGCAACCGATAGCTGCTGGTGCTACTATCTTAAATTGCACACACACACACACACACACACGCACACATACAACCAATTCACGCAAAGCGTAACTAAAGATTCGGTTTTGTTGGAGAAGTGGTTGGGCATTGCCTGGCCAAGTCGAAAACCCAAAAATCAACAGCCCGCAGTGTGTTGAACAAAAGAAAATATTTGAGATGCGAGCAGCGGCAGCAGCAGCAGCAGTACGAATGAGTATTAAAAACGTTTGAAGGAAGTTGAAAACTTTCTCACACGCATACACACACATGTGTTCGAATGTTTTTGAGTGTTTACTACACAGTCTTACGTTGTTGTTTTTTAAGAGTTCGCTTTGCGAGCCATATTCTGACCACTGCTCCAACCGCCTGCCAGTTACCATTAGTCAATAGCAATTGTCTTTGGGGTATTCGAGACTAAGATAAATGGTCAAAGTGGAAAAAGTTTTCGTCGCAAGCGAAACTGTTCCTATTATTCATACACACTTACGAGAGTGATTTTCTTAGACGGACTCCTTAACTTTGAATATTCTTGTTTGTGTATTTGTTCCGGTTTTTATACATATCCGATCGATATTCGCTTTGTTAGATTGAACAGCACTTCTAATAATTATTTTTTAGTTACAAAAAGTATAATTTAATCGAAAGTTTGCAAAATAGTAGTAGCGTCTTAAAGTTGTGGGCCTATCCAGTTAGTATTGCCGGAGATATGTAACTTTAATATCAAAAAATTCGACAACACCATTTATTACATTTAAAGAAATTATCGACATCGACAAAGTCGGTGTTTACTTATGTATTCCGATATATTTGTGCAAAAAAAGAAGACATCACCAAATCACCACATCGCTTAGTATCACATGGCACCACCATAACGCATCACTTCTACACGTCTTACCATAAAACATCATCAAGTCGCATCATCTCACATCGCAAGATATCACCTTATAAGTAGTCCCGTCCATACAAATACAACATTTTTCTCATGTGTTTAACGGTATGTAGAGATATTTACAACATTTTAATGTAAAAACTCTTCCGCAGAAGTTATTTGACAAACTATAACAAATTTTCGAAAGTTGTCGTGTAGTAAATTTTCTTACCAGAAGTATCTCAATTTTTTTAGCGAAAACTCTTGACTACTTTGTAAGACTTGGTCTTATTTTTTTGTATATTTTGTGTATAATTTGATTAAATTCAAATCTTCCTACAGCTAGCAACTCTCTCAAACATTTTTCGGTCGACATCAAGGATGAATTAAAAAAAAAATTATGATTTGTGTGTAATTGGTTTTTGCTTTTAAAGGCTTGAATACAGCTGTAAGAAATAATTTTCAATATTTCTGTTGCTTGAAAAAGAGTTTTGCCGTTGAAGAAAGTAATTTGCGAGTATTTTTTCTTGAAAGTTTTAGACTGTAATATTTATAGAAGAACATTTTTTGTCATTACTTGAGTGATTTTATCGATTTTTTAGAGCTGTGTACTAAGCTTAAAAGCTAAAATTTCAAAAATATTTTTTAAACTATTTTTTATTGTACTGAAAGCAAATACGAAACAAAATCAAATTAAAATAAAAAAAATGTGTTAGTGCTATATTCATTTCCTAATTGCCTGAACTTAAATTACCAAGACAAATTTGATGCTTTAATGAAGTGGCAACCCACCTACAGGTAGTTTAAAAATAAGAACTTAAAACTATGCGTATTATTTCAAGAAAAATAAGAATGTACATATGTGCAGTACTTACATATTTGCGTAATAACACAAATGGAAAACCAGAAGTATTTTATAAGAATCTTCTTCTTACAGTATTCTCGGCTGGCGTTCGCTGTACAACTAATAACTTCAATTTTGATTTTGTATAAGCCTACAGCAGTCACTTCCTCCGATCATAAATATATTAAAATCGTTTTATTTTGTAACTAGTTATTTTTCAATTAAAAATCAATTAACTTATTAAAATCTTTATTAATATAGGGTAATCCATCTTGAACTTTTTTTTAGTTTTTGAATAAAACACTTCGAACAGAACTGGATGTCAGAATTTTTATTATCAATCGAAAGAACAATATCTGTCATTTACTTTTTAAAAAAAATTTCATTTTAATGTTGGCTGCGACTACGCACCAAAATTATTTCTCAATCCACGAAATAAGTTGATCGAAGTGCACGAAATCTTTCACGTTGTTGGGATGTGTGCCTTTCTATGAGGAGATATCAATCACTACTAAATAAAAATAAGATGGCAGTATGACACTAGTCAGGCGTGATCTTAAAAAAAACGAATGAAAAAAAAACGTCTAGATATATCGCCCGTTATAAACGAAGAGATGGATGTGTGGCACGCTCCAGAGTTGGTAAGCCATCGGCGCTTTTCATTTAATACCATTTGTAAACCTTTATTTTTAATTTATTATCGTAATGGATGCACTTTCTCTTTTGACTTACAATAAAAATATTTGAAAAATAGTTAAGAAACTCTTTTCGTATAATCAATCCTGAAATTCGCACGGACGCGGATTTTTAAGGATTACGTCTTCTGGTTGACATAAATGCACTCGCTTTGCTGCTCTTTATATTCTTCCTATTGCTGTCTGTCTTATTAACTTCTTTGGTCAGCATTTCAAATTACTTTATTCATTGTAGCTAAGATATTTAAAACTGAATTTATTATTTCGTACACGGGCAGCAAAACTGACTTAATCAAATTGCTTTTCAAATTTTTGCAACATAAATTTCCACTTAACACTTTTTGTGAGTTGCACTTAAATACTCGTAACTAAGTAAGTTTTTGTTTATTTGGTGTAGCAGGATAGAAATATATATTTAGGTAAGTAAATGAAAGTAAATGTCAGTGGCCACGACTCACGACCTTCTAAGCCTTGGAGTTTAGTTAGAACATGAGGAAGAAGGTCGACTTACTTAAAACATTCATTAAAAACTTTTCGAAGCCGAAAAAATGGCCAAAAGTAATTGAGGGTAAGAAAGTTGCGTAGCAGAGTGCAGTTGCATATGCGAAAAATTTGAAGGCACCGAAGCAAGCACTGAAAAAATGTGCATGCAATCTTGTGGTTCCTCCCTTACTACTTACAAAAGTGGTTATGTGAAAAAGCGTAAATGGTTTATAAAACTTGAGATTTTATTTTAATAACACTCAAAAATGCCAAAAAACACATTAGTAAAGAATTTACTTAAAAGTAAGCTTGATTAAGAGATTAGCTACTTAAAAGCAAGTTACAGTGCGATGATATAAATTTGTCTCTGTTTTCATATTCGTTACATAGCTTGCTCCAGAAAATAACTAAAGATTTTCATAAAAATTGTAAACTCTCTAAAATTTCGTTTATACTTAAGGATAAATGTTTGCCACACAAATTAATAGCTAAATCGAATCCAACTAAATGCTGCTAAAGAGATAACAAGGCGGACAATAAGCAACAAAAAAAATCGCAAAAGCAAGGTTGATACAGGGATAGCCGAGAAAGCGGTATTGTGTAGCAGCACCAGTACAATGATGGTGCCTGCTCATGGCTGCAATAAGGTTCTCTTTCCCTAATGCCACATAAAACTAGAGGCATCTGAAATTCCTTCGAGAGAATGCTCACCATGGAGAAGCAGCGTCTGATGTTTTGTGCTTAAGGTTTATTCTTTATTGAGGAATCCAGTATTTTAAAAGGCGAAGTTGAATCACTCGTCCCAGACGAGCGATGCTATTGGGCAACAAATAACCACTTCTTGCCCTTTTTTATAGTACATGTCAGACGATCTGGTTGCGAACTGGTCAACAATTCAATCCCACTCGAAAATATTAAACTTATGTTCTGATTCAGTTTAAATACTTGAAGAAGAAGTGCAAACGCTAGTAGTCGCAATAGTAAAAGCAATTAGAAACATTTTTTTTGAGAATATATTCTCTTGAAACTAAAAATAATTATTTAGTACAACTTTCATATATTAAATACATTCACTAAAGTATTCTGTTTACCAGTTCCATCGTTTTACACATTTTTCATTATCTTCATACCGCCACCGCAACTGCCACCGAAGGAGTTGTTTAAACTGACTGAGCCCGGAAGTATAACTGGGTCAACGAAAAAAATCTCGCTAATTTATAAAGAAAAGCCGGTACGTACGAAATCACGCAATGCGGATTTTTTATGAGCGCATTCGTGAATAGAGAATTAAAAAAAAGAAAGAGCAGGTGCGAAATGATTGAACTAACTTATAACCGGTAAGAGATGTACCCAAAAATTTTCGAGGAGGATATCCATCTTTCTAAATCAGACCAGCGACTATGACGAATTTCGTGTGTGCAATTCAACTCTGTGAGGTTCGAATCTCAGTCAGGGCAAGCAAAATCTTAATAATAGAAAAGGTTTTTTCTAATAGCGGTCACCCCTCGGCAGGCAATGGCAAACCTCCGAGGGTATTTCTGCCATGAAAAAGCTTCACATTAAATACATCTGCCGTTCGGAGTCGGCACAAAACTGTAGGTCCCTCCATTTGTGGTATAATATAAGGACGCACACCACGAATGGTAGGAGAAGTTCGGCCAAACACTGAGCTATATAGTGTACGCGCCAAAATTATTATTATAATTCAACTCTGACAGCAAGGAGTTGGTTAAACAGATGCAACAATTTTTCTGTAGAATATAATCGGACAAACGCATACCTGCAGACAGGAACTTAAGAGTAATTTACATGAGAACGACAATTCTGCAATCTGCGTTAAGAACAGCAGACCTTTTTTTATGTTTAAAGCTTAAAATATTATATCGAGCGAATTATATAAAAGACTTAAGCTCACTGCTTATGAACACTTTGCTCAGAGAATACAAGAGGGAATGAATTTTTATTTTATATCCTCTTTTATGTATTAAAAATATGTTTATGTATAAACCGCGATGTCTAAATTTGGTTAAACATTTTTTCAATGCTTTTTCTGAAGTATGTGCAGATCATCAATAACCCTGCACTTAATTCTGCCTTTTCTAAAGAGAGTAAAGTATCGAAACGAGGTCAAGACGAAAAATATTCTGCCGTCAGAAATCGATCAGCGCTTTAGCGTCAGTGCAGAAGAGGTTTTAGCAATTTTGAAAGCTTCGATAAGTATTGACGTATCGATCCCACAGCATGTGCGACATTGTAGAACTGTAAAAAAATTAATTTAAAAAAAACGCCCGGGAAACCAAATCCCAGTCCGCCATCATGCCCGCCCTCTTGTTCTTATATCGCTTCAAAAAAAGCGGGAAAGCGTCTCTTGGAGGATTTCAGCCAAATAATCTTCGGGTGACTGGTGGGCCAGTTGTTTACGGCACATATCTGCAGACAATGGAATTGCAAGCTTCTTAATAATGAGCTTCTCAAAACCATAGACACAAATACCGAGGAGTGCCTTAAGATCGGGCAGACATTCTGGCTAAAAATATTCTACAAAAGTATGAAAAGTTTTTAGCATTGAAAATTTTCTGGTTGGTAAATACTTCTAAAATTTATAGAAGAAGAGAAAAGCATTGCATTGATGGTAAGATGTGATAAATGAATTAACCTCCTTCGAGTTGGTACGAGGGAGAAGAAATGACTGGAAATACCAAAGTTCAAACTCTCAAAAGGAAAGTGCTTTGCTGTAAATAATGAGAAATTTCCAACTTGCGAAACCCACTAAAAGCAAGCGCAAAGTTAATAAGATGAGAGAAGATTTTTTCACATTTGATAATTTTAGCTCTTAATTGAAAATTGTGAGTATGCGAAATATGAGAAATAAGTCGGATGAAATGGCATTTCATAAAAGGTTGTAAGTTCCGTTCATATATGTATATATGTATATATTTTTTTTTTCAAAAATTAAATTGCCTTTAATGCCTTAAAAGGAAAATAATTCTCCTTTGCAACTTCCTTGAAAAACTTGTATTAACCACAGATTGTATCGTTAACCACAAAAACGCAGAGCAAAATGTGAATGCACATAATTCCACAAAGAACGCTCGAGGATGTGTGAAAAAGTTTCTGTGAAACATCAACACCCACACACACACGCATTCACACCCAAACTCATTAACTAGCGCCATGGCATTTTTTTTTTTTCAGATCCCCAACCATTTCCTCCCCCGCAGTAAAACTACATTGGAAATGCTGCAAATGCTACAACAATAATAGCAAAGAAAAAAGCCATGGATGTGTAAGAGAACAAATTAATGAATAAGCATACAATGGGAAAAAAGAAAAACTGTGCACATACAATTTCAGACAGAGGAGTAGTATTGAACAAGGCTTAACTCCTTTTTTAATTAAAATTCATAATTTCAATACAACTGTGAAAGAAAAACGACGGCAAAGAAAGCAGAGGCAACGCAAATGATGGCGGCATCAGCAAAAGAGGCAGAGTCGGCAGCCGCGAAATAAAAAAATGCAACTCTGTAATGTGGAACGCATGCGAAGAAAATAAGCAGACTGCGCCTTTGGCGGCGATGGAAGCTATAGTTTTTAATTGCAGCATGCCACGTGGTGGTATTTAGCAGTGCGTTGATTTTTGGAATAATGGCGAAAAGCTGGTTTGTCTTAAAAATGGATTGTAGTCATTACTGCTTAAATACTGCTCGAAGCCATGTCGTCTCCTGATCGAGAAAAACTCTAGCAAAAGCTGTTAACAGCTTAAGAAAATGTAAATGAAATTATAGTGTAAATTTTAATGTGTCCGTGGGGAAAGTGGCAAATATTGGAGCGATTCGGTTTAAAAAACAAATAATTTTAGTTGAACAAAATTGAAACTCAGTGATATTTAAATCCAGGCTCGACTATCATTAAAAATGCAAAACACTCCAACTCTGAGTTCACGTGAGGACCTTTGTTTTTAATTAACGATTTTTAAATAAAACACTTAACAGTAGAGCTTCACTAAGAACAATAACTAGAAATGGTAGCTCTTTTTACCTAAATTAGCGAAATATTTTTTTTCCCATATTTAATTATTTTTGAGCTTAATAGGTTTTTGGTGAAAATTATTAGGTATAAAAACACCAATACCCAAAGTACAATTTCGGATATCACCACATTTATTCATCAAACTTCTCTCTTCTTAGCTTCTACGGGAGTCGAACCCACAACACCATGCGTAATACTTAAGCCGGCTTCAAAAGCGCACTGTGTGAGCTGTTGTTATCTTTCCTATTTTTCTCTTCACAACTTACTCCAATCAAGTGCCTTATGGAAAATATATTTAAAAAAAAAAGGATTATGGAAGCATGGTTTGGTCCAGCATTGACTTTGAAACGTTCGAAAAACTACGTCTCTGATTGGAAGATAATTTACAGCTACAACATTTTTGCCCCAAAGAAATATAATGTTTGTTCATTTTTCTGTTGGCCTAGTAAATGTTAATATTTTTTTATAATTTTATTGAGCTCAAGGCCAGTTTATGGAAGATTTGTTTGTGAAAAAATATAATATTTTTAGAAAACTAGAAGAGAATGCCGATAATGTAATATTGCTAGCTGGTTTTTATTCATTCGCGTTTATAAAGAAACATCTAGAACTAAAACTAACCGGCAATTTAGTTCAATACTCGATTTTATTTTTACGTTCTTTCAGAGCTCTTAATCGTTCAAAGCGAAATATTTACCAATAAATCGAAAGACTATTTCTATGAGTCTCCATGGCTGACTAGGTTGGGCCCGGTGGTTTGGTATCTATAGATGAAAGTAAAAAAATTATTTGATTAAACAAACGGTCGCCACTCCTCCGAGCCAGCTTCTCATAATATGTACACAACTGCAGATCCCTCCATTGGTGGTAAATTGTAGGATAAGCTCGACCAAACACTGAGCCAATTTTCTGTGTCGGTCTATGGACAAAGGGAATCAAAACTTGTCAGACAATCGATATAATGCTTCATCAAACTTTGTGTACGCAAAGCCGAGTCGCGTACTCATTTACGAGTTTTTTTGTTCGATTTATTGATTTATCTTTTGAGCTATTAAGATGAATTGTTTTCAATTCTCTCTCTTCGTTGTTATGGTTAGCAATTGTGCTGCATTATCACAAGTAATAAGTAAGTATTTTAATATTTATTTAGTATACAATTAGAAGCGGTAGCTTTTATTATTTTGAATAATCTTCATACAACTAATACAAAGTACCAACGACCCATCAGACTCGACTCTTAGCAGGCTGCAATAAAAAGTAATGGCAAATTAACCGGTGTTATCATTTCCAATATTCATAGAGATATTAATTATCTAGTGAGAATGTCAGAGAAGAAACTGTCCGCATTTTTTACTAAGCTTTGGGCACACATTTAATTTGGTTTAAAATGAGAATGAACAACTTTCGAGAATATCATCTTTTACACATCATTGTTTGTTTTTTTTTTTACCCACAGGACTATTTCGCAGACACCACCAACCGGACACTCAAACAAATATTTGTATTTATTCTCGTGGATATCCACACTTCTTACCATTTTCTAATGGCAACTGAAGAATTGCCGAATATTACACGATTTTTTTTTTACTAATTACAACTACGCCAGCGTGATGCCTTCATATTCCCAAAGCAGCTGCAGTAATATAGAAACCGTTTGAACATCAAATCGTATGTACAAAACTTCAAAACCTTTCAAGTGGCTCACGTTTTCACAGCTCTCAGTGGGGATATCCTTTTTCTTATTTTTAAATACTCAAGATGCTCCGCAGTCGTCTAACTATACCATCTTCCTTCTGCAGACACCTTTGGCCAACATCAACAGCGTTAGTTAATCCCCGTCGCGCAACCCCACCATAATGAATAACATTTCATAGTGCTTTGCTTTGGCGCTACTCATAACTTTCTTAAGTTTCGCGAAATTCCATTTGGGGCGGCCACCACCTAACACTTGGCAAACAAATCTTTCCTACTTTGTTTTTTTTTTTCTTTCTTTCGCTAGAAAGTTGCTCGCGTGCAAGTTCGCGTTTTAAGAGCATCACTGCAGGGGGTAACAATGCTCGTGGTGCTTTGTATAAGAAATAACAATAGCAACGGCAACAATATATTCTACTTGTATATGTGTTTTGTGCGTGTGTGCATCCTTTGCCAAACTATTTATTAGATTGAAATATTTTTGTAACAATTTTAATCGCATTTTGGCCGTCGCCGGCAAATTATGCTTTGCTCAGTGCGTTGGTGCTGCGATTGCTGTTCATTTTTTTTTTTTTTGTTTCTTGCTATTGTTTCGCATTTTTGGATTATTGTTATGTTTTGTTGCTACAGTTTTTGTTGTAATATAATCTTATGGTATTTCATTAAAAATTATTCGTGTGTAAAGCAATTTCGCTCAGACAAAATTAAATGGCGAAATGCTTGTGCACGAAAATGTTATTGGATTTATTTTTTTGTTAATTTGGAACCCCTTTTGTACGTGCAGCAAAATAATTACATCTATGAGATTGTAATGAGTCGAATTCAGCTGCCATTTATACTTCAACTCTTTCATTTGGTTTGTATTTATTTATAATCTTTTTTTTTTTAAGTCGTCGTATAATATAATCTCAAATGGTCTAGCAAAATACATTCAAGTTCAAGCCTGCGTAAAAACAATATCCAAAAAGCATAAGAAATGAAATTTATATATACATATATGATATAACGAATACCAGGTATACTGAACACACACTCGAGTCTTAACCGGGGCTTTTAATTTTTATTTCATAAAAATTTAACTGGTAAAAGTTAAAAAAATACCAAATACGCAGTTCAAACCCTTTTTTTAATTTTAAAAGAGCTCGCTATAAAGATATCATTACAAAAACAATAAAAAAAAATTTGTTAACCCATTGTTACCACCATTTTTTAAAACTTTTTTTTTTTTAAGTGAAACTTCAGTGCGCTCATTGACTGCAAATGATAAGAAAAATAGTCACTTAATATAAAAATCGTATTAATAATCCAATTTGTTATTTCAATTTATGTAAATTTATATTATACTGCGTTGTGTTGTTATGTGATGTGATATGAAGTGTTGATGTGTTGTGAAGTGTTGATGTTATATGAAGTGTTGATGTAATGTGATGTGATGTCAAATCAGGTTATGTGACATGATATGATGTAAAGTGATGTGTTGTGATGTGACGTTATGTGATATGATGCGATATGATATGATGTGAGTACTGTGTACTGTGATGTAATATGAATCCATATAACAACTAGAGACTATAGTGGTTTATAGATGCATTTTATCGTTAAATTTAACCGTTCCGAAATGTTTCTCTTTTTTCGGTTGAAACATTTCAAAATATTATCGTTAAAGCAATTATCATAATAAATTTCATTACGTTTTTAACCGAAACGAAATTTTCGCACAACCTTACGGTTTTAATGTTGATTATGCATCGCACACCCAAACTTATCAGCCCTGCCAACCGTCAAACAATAATAAATGGCTATTAACGTAGTAGGGACATTCACGTTATGTGCACAAAAACAGCTGATCTTTGTGAAGTATATGTAAACTCAGTTTGATATAAAATTTTAAAGCATGCTTAATTATTTTTTACAAGGAATTAGCAAATAAAATATTCCCTCAAATCCAAGGCGAAATAGTCCATGAACACCACATTGTTATCGTAAACGTGATGCCACAAGCTCTCTTTTTAGCAATCCTTCGGTGTGGCTCTGGTGACACTTTTAAGAATGAAACACCGGCTTTTACGAGCCGATAACGCACCGTTCTAATTGGGCATAAAATACATAACACAACTATATGTACAACATGAGCAAACTGCACAAAATGTTTTTTTCACTAAAAGTCACAAATCAAATGTAAACAAATATTTTTGATTTTATCAAATGAAAATAAAGTATAACAATTAAGATAAATTAATAAAATCAAATTACAAACTTTACCGAGGTTACCTGTTAAATCTGCCTTGCTCAAACGCAAATATACATGTATTTTCAAATCCCAATTTAGAATTTGTTAACGTTATGGGACATAAAAGAAAATTGTGTGATTGTACATAAAATTTAAAACGACAACCGGCGGCATAGAAAAAACACTTCATTTCAACTCCAGCAAAAACTTCTTACAATAACTTAAAACAATATTTTATACTCATTTGGTGAACTCTTTCTCTACACTCCTTTCCATTTTCAAAAATGTTTCGTACTTTCGACGAAAATACAAATGGTCAAATTTATATTTTAAGTATTTGTATTTCAGCCATATTTATTTGGTTTTTTGAAGTTAATAAAACAAATAATATAAGAATTCACATGTTAACAATAAGAAAGTTGTGAATATCCCTAAAAACCTTTACATACAACTCTGTTAAAGCATTGGTATTGGTACCACTGCAATTGAAATGTCACTTAATAAAAACGCTAGCAAATCAAAATTTAACAGACTTCAAATTTTTAATAAGTTATGCTAATTTCTGGGTAATCGGATACAGGTAAAATGCATTGAACAGATTTTATTTGACACTTCAAAATGTATGCGAAAGTTGTGCGAAGTATGCATAATCAGCGCTTTAACGTTAAAACGTTAAGAAAAACGCTGGAGATTCACTCGTCGCAAACAGAAGCGCAAACAGGCGCAAACAGAACCGCTGTATACTTTTAGGCACATTAAAATTAACGAAAACGGAAATTTTATAACGTTGCAACATTAACGATTTGATTTCGTTTTGATTTCATTAAAAATTATTCGTGTAAGATACTGTGTACTGTGGTGTAATAAGATATGATTTGATATGGTGTGATGTGATGTGATTAAATATATTTCATTTGATATGGCGTGATGTGATGTGATATGTTGTGATGTGATGTAATGAGATATGATGTGTTCTGATGAGGTTAATGACTTGCATAACGTCTTTCCCATTTCTATATATTTTGGTTATGACGCTGCCAACTGAAGAAAACGCTGATCGCAATACCTCTACGTTGTAGTGGGCGAATTTGACAATATCAGCCGTTTGCGTGACGTCATCTAAGATTGTAAACAAACGCTCTCCTCGTAAACAATTTACGTTATTCAAATACTTGAAATTGTAATTGTTCAATTATTTTTATGTTTTCTTTTTATATTATATGCTTCCAAATAACGAACTTTTCACTTTAACAAGTTGAAATTTAGTTACTTGAAATTTTTCTTTGAGAATTTTAAAAATGAGAATTCTAAAATAATTTTAATTAGAAGTAAGCAGGGGAAATGCTTCTTTACTAGAATATGTCAGGAGAAAAGCACTGATCCTAGCATATTTTTATATTTCTCAGTTTTGGATTAGGGCAGCTGCAACAGAAGCATCCAGTTTTGCAAGTGTTTCTAATACGAGCGTCCATAATGTAAAAAAAGAACCGATAAATTTTGAGACTTCTCTCACTTCCAAATGATACAAATGTGCATTTTTACGCACCAAACAAATTTGAAATTATCAGCTTTATGTCGGCATTAAGATTGATTGGTGTAACTTTATGAAAATACGTAATTCATAAGTTCAGTTCAAATCACTTTCCAACTTCCAACTAACTATGTATGTATGTAAGTGAAGAGGAAGCAGCTGTTGCAAGAAGAATATAACAACTCTTCAAATGATTCACCCTGAATTTTTATTAGACACTTAATTATTTATGCTGCTGAACCGGCAAGTGCCAACTGCTTTACTGCTACGAACATACAACATATGTATATATCTGCTTTTGCATATGTATTTATGAATATAACTTTTTCCAAGTAAACAGGCAAAGTAAAGGGCAAGAAAAATAAAAGCAAAAAATATGTATGTATATAGCTAAATGTGTAAAAATGTCTGACAAAACGAAACGCAAAAACGCACGTCTGCGAATATTTCATAAACATTTTTTTGTCATTTCCGTATACTCGCTCGCATATATCTCGACTGCTTAGCATTGCTATTCCTCAATCGTCAAGAAAGGATTGCATTTCTTATTCACGATCCGCCATTTATTATTATTTGGCACTTCGCATCTGGTTTTTTGATGACCTTACTGTGTCCTCAACACATACAATGTCCGTCAGGCCAAAATTCATCGTCACAGATTGCCATTCATTTATTTTGCTGTCACGTGCAGTGCTTCAAATACTTTGCCGAAGTTAGCGTGTCAGAGCGCCTGTAAGTATGCGTTGAAATTTATAATGAAATATTTATGGCATAAGTAATGCGACATTTCCTGCTTTTGTTGCTGACGCCTTTTTCTCTTGCCTCGTTTGAGTTCTTGAGTAGTAAGTAATGCTTCCGGTGCTTTGAATAGAAAGGGTATTTGGAATTTTAGCATTACTGATTTACAACTGGTCGCAGCTGTAAATAATTTTGAATGGAAAAACAATCACACCAAGTAATAAATGGACAGCCCACAAGTAGCTGGACTAATATCAGTAATTTTTAATGTTTAAGAAATTCTTTAACAACCATATTAATACTTGTAGTTAGCTTAAGTCAGTGTTTGAGTAAGACGTTTTTTGACTTATTAGAAGAAATGGGATAGGTAAAAAGTATTTCACAAATCGAAATAAGCGTCATATATTCCATAAATTTGGATATTATTTCTTATTATTTTCTTTTAACTTAAAATAACGCATTCAACTGCCTTTTTCATGTTGTCAAATATAATTTTGTTTTATCGCAAGAGAGAGATGCTAAATACAAATATAAGCTGTTTTAAAAAATGTCAGAGAAAGAGTTCTATATAAGGGAAAACTTTTTTGTGTTTAAAATACTTTTATGTATTTTTAATAACGCTTTGAACGGCAATCTTAGTTTGCCAACTTCTGTGTGTATAATAAGAGAGTTTTAGCACCCTACAAATATTTAAGCCAGTTCACTTGAAATATTTAATAATTTATCAAAATTGCAATTTTGTTTTTATTTTTATCGTTATCTTTATCTTTATTTTAATCTTTATCGTTATCGTTATCTTTATCTTTATCTTCATCTTTATCTTTATCTCTATGTTTTCTTTATCTTTATCGTTATCGTTATCTTTATCTTTATTCCTATCTTTATCTTGATCTTTATCTTTATCTTTACCTTTATCTTTTTCTTTATCTTTATCTTTATATTTATCTTTACCTTTATCCTTATATTTATCTTTATTGTTATCTTTATCTTTATCGTTATCTTTAAAGTTATCTTTATCTTTACCTTGATATTTATATTTATCTTTATTTTTATCTTTACGTTTATCTTTATATTTATCTTTATCTTTATCGTTATCTTTATCTTTGTCTTTATCATTATATTATCTATATATTTACCTGTTCTGGCTACCTGATTATTTCGCAAAAAAAATGTATACTAAATTCACGTATCTTAAACAGACGCATTTTCACATGTTAACTTATGTAAGCACATTGCAAAACTCAATGTTATTTACTACGTACACGTACTATTTCTAACCGAAAAAGTTAAAAATTCAACTAAGCCTAGTTTCATTCGCACAAGGTGGGCATTGAACTTTATGTAGTTTCGAATAGTGTTTCAGTAGAATACTTTCTTTGAACATCAATGCCACATTTACAAAGTTAAACCACTCAAAAAGTTTTACTAAAAGAAAAAGTATTTGCCTTAACTACTTTACAGTTAGTTCACACACACACGCACAAGGCACAAAAGTAAAACCACAATGAATACAATCACAAAAAAAAAAGATTTCAAACCAAAACAGAAACCTAAAAGTTTATCCTCTCTATTTACACTAAACCATACAGAATCACCTGGTAGTGAGTGCTCTGAAAGAAATTTGTGTCTGTTTTTCGTTTAGCATTTACTTGACTGCTTTGTGACTTTTATTGCCACAGGTGTGTAAATAATACCTGTGAACAAAGAGTAAAGGAAAATAAAAAGTAGAAAAGGCAACGGACACAAAGGTATAAAATACAAGTCAAATAGTTAACTACACAAGCAGTTTTTACTAAATACTTACATAGAAAGATTTAAAGATAAACACATGCTTACACATACTTATATATGTATATAAAGCTATATATATATAAGATAGTACATTAGCTCTGTACATTTAACGTAAATAACGTATTGTGCAGAGCAACAGCTGTTAGTGGGAAATATCTTAGTGCACACATGTGCATATTTTACATACTCGCACTAATGTACTATCTACATCTGGCTTTGGCGGCAGCTCATTTGGCGAATATCAAAGTCCAGTCGAGAACTCACAGTTGCCATGAATTTTGAATTAGGCGACAAAGTAGCTGGAATAGCGCGATGCGTTGCGTAATATAAGTGCTTAGTTGGAAAACTATTACCAAAATATGATTATATTCACTAAATAAGGTTTTAATTAAAGATACTGCAAAAAAAAAATGGGAAAACGTAGAAAGGATGTTGTGTTATTTTACATAATTATGCAATGTAATTAAAAAAACAAAACAAAAATTTGACTAAAAAAACTTTACGACGTTTTACGACGCCTTTACCCTAATTATTTGAGCACTGCACTTTGTAACATGGCCAGCACTAATAAAAAGAAATATGAAGAAATAAATGAAGTAATTACTATTCATGAATATTAAAATTTCAATCAGTTGTAAGAAAATCACGAGTTATGCAAATATGAAAATTTCATATTTAATAAATTAATTGTTTGCAAGGCACAACTCACAGGTAGCAGCGGCGGCGGCAGCGGCAGAATTAAAAGTTTTTGTTTAGTTAAGAAAACGCTGAAGGGTCTGACTTTGCTTATCTAAATAGTTTGTATTTCAATATTAGGACTTTTCTCTTTTAGTTTAATATGTGTGTTTTTTAAATAAACGATTACTTCACGAGTTATGCAAATATGAAAATTTCATATTTAATAAATTAATTGTTTGCGAGGCACAACTCACAGGTAGCAGCGGCAGCGGCAGCGGCAGAATTAAAAGTTTTTGTTTAGTTAAGAAAACGCTGAAGGGTCTGACTTTGCTTAACTAAATAGTTTGTATTTCAATATTAGGACTTTTCTCTTTTAGTTTAATATGTGTGTTTTTAAATAAACGATTACTTCCGTTTAATAAGCTTTAAACTAAATTCGATTTTATATTATACAACGCGATAATTAAATAGAATAAAAGAGGTTATTTACTTCTTATTTCAAAAGAAGAAAAATCATGTGATGATTTTTATAATCTTAAAAGTTCAGGTCTTCATCACGGCGCCTTCCTTTCGAATGAAAACCATTTCAACAGTATTACTTATTTTCATATTTTAAATATTAATTCACATCGCTTTTTGTATATTTAAATACGAAATTAAAAACTCTCTTGCAACTATTTCTTTTCTAAAAGCTTTGCTAAGAAAAATTTGAAAAAATATAAAGAATAAACAAATTTTGAAGGTCAATAACAATGTTAAAATTGAGATCATGATTTTAAAAGGGTTATTATTTAATATGCTTTTTATTAAAATATCGAAATTTCTATTGTCATTTTTTTATTATATAGTAATATAAATTTTCAGGGGAATTTTCTCCCTCAGCCATCTCAAAGCTCCTCAGAATTTAGAATTTTACAGTTATAAATGTATTCGTGTTGGTAATATAACTAACAGTTTTTGCTTCAATCGCTGTAATTTTAATATTGTAGATAATGAAATTTCTATGTAAAATTGGAATTCTCTTTTTACTGGAATTAATATTTATTCGTGCTTTGATTTATTTAAATCGAAATTGCATGAAATTTTCTGCAAAAATGTAACACGTGTTACCCTGAAATGCTACAGGAATCCTTTATTCTTTACCGAAATTATATTCGTAAATTCGAGGCAGAAATTAAGTCTAACCCAAAGGCTTTCTGGCGCTAAGTCAAGTCCAAATAGTCTAACTCTGATATACCATCTGAAGTATTTTATAATGGGAGTTATGCTTCCTCTGCTCGGAATGCTGCTGATCTCTTTGCGGACTTTTTTATTTCTAATTTTGATCCGTCGTCGGAACCTCCTGGAGATAACTCTTGGAATGCCAATTTCACTATTAATTTTGGCTCTCTTTCACTGTCTATTGACGATGTTTGGGAAGGAATTCAGGGCATTAAATGCTCTTCGCGTCCTGATGTTGATGGCCTGTCATCCTATTTCTTCAAGAAATGTCCTGCTGTGATATATCTGCTCTTTTTAATTTTCAATAAAACCCTAGAACTTGGGGCATTTATAGATTCGTGGAAAATTACATCCATTACACCCATGTTCAAGGCAGGTAATAAAAAGGACGTTGCTAAACTTTCTTCGACTTCAAAGCTATTTGAATATATTATCAAACAAAAGTTGTATTTTTCAGTAAAGCGTTACATATCCAACAAACAGAATGGTTTCATGGCTGGAAGGTCAATTTTAGTCTCCAAATTGCGTAGTTTTGGATTTCACTCCAATTTTTTAAAATGGGTAAAATCGTATATTTCATGCCGCAAATGTGTAGTCGTCGTTGCCTCTTCTGGTGTCCCTCAAGGCAGTATTCTTGGTCCATTACTCTTCATAATTTTTATTAATGATATAACTGATTGCTTTCAATTTTCGGAATTTATTTTATATGCGGATGACTTAAAAATTTGTATAACAAATTCTTGTCTCTCTGATTCTTGTAAGCTTCAGGCAGATCTTAATAACGTCACGGCATGGCGTGTTAAAAATCACCTTCACCTGAATATCAAGAAATGTTCTCACATAACGTTAATTAACTGAACGCGTCTTTCAACTTTGACTGAAGTCTCAGATCTGGGTGTAATTATTGACTCAAAATTCCTGTTTCAGAGTCATTTAAATTACATAATTTCTAAGTCATACTCTATACTCTCGTTTAGTCGGCGCTTTGGTTCTGACTTTACTGATCCATACACTCTAAAACTCCTATTTACCTCGCTTGTACGATCTAAGTTGGAATACGCTGTTTTTATATGGAGGCCATATCACCTTTGTCACATTAATAGACTTGAGAGAATTCAAAAGAATTTTCTTCGTTTCGCTCTCAGATCACTTAACTTTACGGATCCAATTCCTTCATACGATTCAAGACGAGCATTAATACATTTGAAGTTTTTACAAAACAGAAGAAGTTTTCTTTCACTCTGCTTTATATTTGATGTTATCAGCGGGAAAATCGACTGCCCATTTATTTTAGAGCGCATCCATTTTTATATTCCACAAAGAAACTTGCTGAGCAATGATTTTGGAGCGAGTTAGAACGGTGTATGCATCTTATGCTCCTCGTCATAGGACGTTGAGAGAATTCAATCAAATCTCAAATTCTTTGTATTTTGATTTTTCGTCTTCTAAGCAATCGTTTAAACTGTCATTGAATGTATTATATAATTAAGAATAAACTATTATCGTTAAGTATTTTTGAAGTAGTCTGTAAGAAATCATGCATTTCTAGATTTACTAAATATGAATGAATAAATAAAAAACTTTAAACGAGAACAGAACTGCTTTGGCCTTGCCAAGTAAAATTTTTATTGCCAGCCATTTATCATCAACGAAAAGCATAAGTAAAACATCTTAGACCATAGAGTGCAGAAGACACCCACCCACACTTGGCACATAAAATAACTGCTGCAGCAACAAATAGCAAATTTTAAGTGCATGCTGACACATACATACGTACATACACCTACGCAGTAACGTGACAATGAACAAAACTAAGTGAGGGGACAACAAAAGTAAGGCTAGGCTTGGAACAACTGTGACAAAAGGCAGTATTAGTGCTCGTAATCATATAAATTACTATGGCAACTCTGACAATGGCTAGACAGAAAGAATATAAATATATAGTTTTTTTTTTTCAAAGAACATTTATAACTCATGTTGAGCGAAAATTGCATTCCAAAAGGCACAGCATGCGCTCAAAGCTGTGCTGAAACTAATTTCAGTTCAAGTCAACACGGTACACAGTACAGTTAAATACCAGAAATTAAAGGGAATACAAAAGCAAAAGTAACCATTTAGTATTTGAGGTGAGCTGGCGCAGCATGCAGCACAACTAAATACTTGTAATTACAAGTCGAGGTATTAACTTATACAAATACAAAAACACATGACAAAGTATGTAAGTGATTGCGTCGGTGATATAGCCATCCAACACATGCATTAGGGCGGAGCTGCCTGTGTCTACCTGTCTGTAAGTGTTGCGTGGTTTGTTTCATGTTGTTAGTTGCTTATACGCCCTGACACACGTTGCTGCTGCACTTTGTAAGCCCCATTTGGTTGTTGGAGGTGTTTTTTTTTCTGTACTCACTCTTTTTTGCGCTTAGTTCTTCACTGTCTTCACTTTGAGCTTAACTTGTGTTTTGCGTAATTTTATTTTCCACTTTACTCACTTGGTGTGGGGAGCTGCTAATGTTGTTCACAGTCTGGTTTAAATATTTATATAAATGTGAATTAGCTCATATTTTTTTATATTCTTTATTTTACTGCTTGCAGATTTTAGTAATGAAATATTTTAAATGTTTTGAACTTGTGATTTTTATTGAGCTCGATGCCGGTCTATAAAAAAATTTAATTTAAAAAAAACAACAAATTTTCTTGTCCTTCTTTTTTCGGCGGTCTTGGAGCACATTTCGAAAGTGTGCTGAATTTGCATAAAAAAACAAGAACATAGAAATTTTTTGTTATTTTTTATCGAAATATTTCAGAATTAAGTAATTTACGTACTCAAATTCAGTTTTATATCAGCAACCGGTGCACTAGCAAAAATGCCACAAGAATGTGCTTAGAAGGCTAGCATATTTCATTCCCTCTATATGCACTCCTGCAATTCTCATGTGACTTATGCGATAGTTGGTACAAGTTTCAAACAGCTGGCATATACAAATCCTTACCCACCTCCGATCAAAGATAATATGATACGAAACTCTTTGTTTCGAGAGAGCACTGTCAAAAGGCGCATTTTTTATAACATTTTCCAAAAGCAAAGATAATATGATACGAAACTTCTCTCTTTCGCTTGCTACGAGAGCCCATGATCTCACATTTTGGGCTGGCAACAAAGCCGAATCATGGGCTACTGAACAGCTGGCACGCAAAAAGGTGGGCTACCAGAGGCAAATGCGTGAAAAAAAGCTATAATTTTTATTTGGATAAAAAAAGCTGGTAAATGTTAGTTTTTTATAGAATGTGTCTTGAAATCTCTAAATTTAGAGTTAAATTTAATATGTAAGTTTTGGCAAACTATGAAGGTTTTGATTTACATACTAATATTGTATTTTATTTTAAAAATATATTCCAAAACTTTTATTTCAAAGCGAACTAGGTATATATTGCATTTTAATATACATAAATAAACATGTATGTTTATAAGAAAACACGCTATATCTTAAATTTATGTTTAATGCATATATAAAAGCAGGTTTTTCCAAAATATGAATTTCTGAAATATTTTAATTGTTTTCATTGTTTTGATTTTATATATATGATCTTCTGGCATTAAGGTAAATAACATCTCTTATTTACTCTTATTTTTATTGCATTTTCCTTTATTCTGTTAGCAAACCTCAACGGTGGCGAAGAAACTGCAAAATCTCCAAAAAATTAAATAAAAATCCCCCGATACGATTTCTACAGAGTGGCTCTTTTGGAAAATGTTATAAAAAATGCGCCTTTTACAGCGCTCTCTCGAAACAAAGAGTTTCGTATCATATTATCTTTGCCAAAAGAGCCACTCTGTAGAAATCGTATCGGGGGATTTTTATTTAATTTTTTGGAGATTTTGCAGCCTCTGGTAGCCCACCTTTTTGCGTGCCAGCTGTTCAGTAGCCCATGATTCGGCTTTGTTGCCAGCCCAAAATGCGAGATCATGGGCTCTCGCAGCAAGCGAAAGAGAGAAGTTTCGTATCGTATTATCTTTGCCTCCGATATTAAATATTCCAAAGTCTAAACAGGCCTCTGAATCTGGTAACCCATACGCCCTTCGTAAATTTATGCTATTTAAAGTAGACTTCTTACTCATCAACCACGTCACTGTTCCGTCTCCACTCAGAAACACCACCGTTAATCTTCAGTCGAAGTCAAAATAACAATTGAATTTACACATATTCGTCTTTATTTATGGTAAAACATGACCGTTGGCATAGTTTTTTTGGTCTCGACCCAAACCAGCAAATAGTTGTAGTGTAAGGTGAAATGCTCTTTCAAGCTCAAATCTACGTGCAATAATTTCAATACTATCAACCAAGGCATAATCAATAGGCGCAGTAGAAAAATTTTTTTTAAAAAATTATGAACTCTGTGTATTTTGTTTTTGCTTTTAAAAACTAAAATTTCAAAAATATTTTCTCAACTACCTTGAATTGTACTGAAAGCATTCTTTTCACAACGAAATTCATATTTTTACAATTCAAATTAAAATAAAAAATTAAAAAAAAAAAGTTCAAAAGGAAAAGTGAGTTGTGACTACTTTTTGATATGCCTTGATATCAACATTAAAGTCATTACAATTTCATTAAAACTCAGCTTAATATATCTCTCATCTTACATATATAGTATAAACTTAATTTATAAAATATTTTCGACTGAATATTATTTTGAATAATTACACTTTTATGCCAAAAGAAAAGTTGCTTCGCAATTACCTTTATTACATTCATTAATCCGCACAGTTAATCACACAGAGCAGATCATAATTCATTTTGCACATTCACACACATAACCTTCGGCGAAAGTCTTAAGTACAAACACTTAAGGCAGTCATAAAAGCCAAGAGTATAATAACCAGCGTTCCTCATTTTATAAAAGAGAAGGAAATGAGGCGAAAGACTAAGAGTATACTCGTAATTATATAACTATATACATATGTATGTATGTATGTATAAGCATTCACATATGTAGTAGCGAGTATGTCGCTCAGGTTAAAATGTATGTAAATGGTGAACACAATAAATTCACATTTTCACAATTTTTTCTTAATCCATTTAAACCCGAAAAATTTATTTCATGCGCAACCAAAAAAAAAAAGCAATGTACTTTTGTGCTAAATAATAAAAAATAACTATGTATGTATAAACACATTGGGATATGTTATATGTATGTACATACTCGTACATCGTCTGTGGTATATTATTTGAAATTATATGAGAATACGAGTATTTTAAAATAAAATTATTTTAGCACTTAAATACATAAATTCATACGTAACTTATATCTACATATACATATGTATGTATGTATGTACATACATATATTTTATTTTATTGCGAGCATTAAAAATTTTAAATGTACTTGTAAGCCCTACAACTGAAAGTAAACCAATTTCGCTGCTTTTTTTAGCAGATTTACGGTCGAATATCAAAAGTAAAGCGAACTTTTTAATCCGACTTAAATGGCCATAAAAATAATGCCAAATGAACCTTAGATACTAAATTACTTGTTGACCATACGGATATTTTACAAAATACAAAAATAATACAAAATAAGAAGAACATTTATTTGATAAGGAAGAAAGGGGTCAACAACCTAGTTTAAAAAAATCTCACAAATCCTCGTAATATTTAAGCCACCTTAAACTAGCATTTTGTCCAACTTAAATTCCATGTCTAAATATTATGACAAAAACTTTAAAAATTTTGCAACTTGGGCTTACAAATGTCGTCTTTATATATTTTCTTTAATTAAGAAGTAAAAATAGGAAAATATAAATCAATACTAATGTGTTGATCGCCAACGTATGTGTTAAGAGCACTCTAGAATTGAGAAGTTTCATGAAACAAAATAAATAATAATAAAAAAATTAATAAAAGAAAATAAAGAAAAAGTAAATAAAGATTTGAAAGAAAAAATAGAAGAAACAAAAAAAGAAAAAAAGAAGAAAATAAAAAATCTGTAAGCTATCAATGAAAGTCTATTGCAATTATTTTTGAGAATCCGTACACTCTATACGATTTTCGGAAGATATTCGTACAACATTCGAAAAACATGGCGGACACGCATAATGAATTCGCTAGGATTTCTGAGGATTGGAAAGCCAAAATTATAATAAAAAACAATAGAAATATAAATAAATCTTATAAACTCAACAAACTTTATTTAAAACTATTTTTGAAACATCTGCCTTATTTATTGTTGTTAACGAAATTTCTGAAAGCGGGGAAGGTTTTACAAAATTTTCCTTAAGAATTCTTGAAGATTTTTTGTTTCGAAAATTCTTTAAATTACTTGTCTCCCTCCAATTTTTGTGAAGAATTATCTCAGAATTCAAAATACATCTCTTAAAGAATTTTGAAAAATTTCGAAATCCGAAAAAGGTCACTAACATTTTAAACTTGTTAATCAAATTTTTTTAGAAAATCCCAAAACAATAAACAAAGACTCCTTTGATTACCCCTTCAAATGCAGTTCTCTTCTAGAGCCAGCATGGTGTGATTCGCGACCAACCCATTTTTTAAATTTCTAAAGAAATTTATGATATTTGTTTTTCATAAATAATATCAGAAATCTTATCTAATTTCATCAGAAAAATCACAAATTTAAAAGATTATTTAAATGCATTTTCTTAAAATGAGTTTTCTAATATCTTCACGAAATGTTTTTATTACTAACAAAATTTTATAAAGAAATGTGTAGATCTCTTAGAATTTTCCTTAAGAATTCGTAAAATAGTTCCTTTGTGAATTTGTTAATTTTTCTGAAATTTCATGTTAAAAAAATCCAAATTTTAATAAAATTTAATATTGGCAAAAAATTTTAAAGTTTCATTAAAAAAATTAGGCAACACCTTGCACAATTTTTAAGCCACTTTAAATCAAAAAAAAAATATTATACGCCAATTTTTTCTTCTCCTTGTTCATGCGCATATGAACGAATGTATGTATGTACATATACTTACTCTTCAGCGTTCCATTAACTAAAACTCCTTCGATTACACCATCAAACGCATTTCCCTTCCATCTTATTTGCCACATGGCAACTCGAAGAAATATAGCGCTCTCTAAGTGCTCATTACAAAAGGGTTTTGATATAGTAAAAATAAATTTACACCTTAACGCCTTGAAAGGGCGAGCACCAGTCGACAAATAAAATATATTTCCGCACTTATTTAATACCTGAAACACATTGCATATATGCATACATACATACGCTTACTACATTGACGATACGCATTCCCACACACACACACACATACATGTACAGCAGAGCGTACGCACACATGCCAGGCGGCAGCGTTGCCAATTACACACAAGTTGTACCCGAAGCACATAAATTTGCTAAAGAAACGGCAGCTGCTGACATTAGTGCTAAGTAAAATAATGCTTGGCAAACACACCTATCGAAAATGTGCAGTGAATTAAGGAACGAAATATAAAAAAAAAACAGTAAAAATGGTGGAAATAAAGCACACCCAGCTAACTCACGCGTACTTAGCCGTCATTCCTTGTATGTGTGTGTGTGTGTGTGTGTTGGCGTTGGTGCGATTTTAAATCAAACTCATACGCAAAATATCCTCCAAGCCATTAACGTCTCCGCACAAACATACGTACAAACATGCAAACATACTCACAGTGCTGCCCGTTAGCTGTGTGTGTCAGGTGGGCGAAAGTACAGTTTACATTGTACCACTCAACTGTACACGTTTTTTTTTTCTTGTGAAAGATGCTTACGTTGGAGTTACACCTTCGGCGTTAGATGCTTTTCATTTTGGCTAGCTTTATTTGTCAGAATATTAATTTTATGTGGCTATAAAGGTAGTCATGGCACGTATAAAGCACCTGTGTCGTGTACGCTGCGCAGGATAATAGGCAGACGTGGGAGGTGACCGTCTCTTAAATGGTTCGTTGAGTTAATGTTGTGAGTAAAATTATTTTATGCAAATTTTTAGATTTTTTAGAAGAAAATTATATTAGTTTTAGCGTCAATGAGTTGAAGTTATGTAGGTCTAGTGAAATAAGTTAGGGTGGCGATAGGTTGTAGTGTGATATGGTATATTATGGCGTGTGTGGTGAGTTTGAGTGTGCGCAGTTAAGGTATGGTGTGTTTAGGTATGGTGATTTTAAGTAAGGTCAGCTTACGTATTGTGGCAATAGGTAGTGGTGGGTTAGTGTGTGGTGTATTTAGTTAAGGTAAGTTTTGGTGTGGTGAATTTAGGTACGATGAGTGTAGATATGGTAAATTTACGTGTGGTAAGTTTATATCATGTAGATATATTTACTACAAACGTCGCGCATTGCCTATCACAGGTTGCGTCATCTACTTTCAGCTTTCCTGTAAAGGGGCGCGAATTCAGCCTCGAAGCAAAAGGCAAAAAACGACTCACTCTATAGCAGCAGATGAGCTTCTTTCATCAATTCAAGCTTATTTCAACTTTAGATCACCCTTTGTCGAAAGGGATGAACGGTTTGATTTTTGTACCATTGAAGTTACCTAAGAACGCTTGTAATCTTCGCGCAACCTAAGTCTTTTTGACATGTTAGTCGTTTAAGCGACATAAAAAGCCATCAAAATTCATTGCTTTCAAAGTATCGAAAACATGCTCTTAGCATACTAATATACAAATACGGAATATATTTATGAATGTAAGGTAACTCCACTCAATGCATATACGACCCGATTAACGAAAGGAAAGATGCTGTTCAGTTTATTTTTAGCGATAACAATAACGTAATATATAACAATCTCACCTGCCAATCATCTCTCTCAATTCACACGCAACTCTGCTGTCTATCGATTTTTGCTTATCTCTATCTAGCGCCCAACTGTCTCTCAATAAAAGCGGTTATCATCCTAACTTTTCTCTCGCGCTGATCTCTCTCCCAAGCATGTTACCTGCCAATCTCCTCTCGCAACTTTCTATCAACTAAGCTACCTACAGTTTACCTCCTTCACCTCTATGATACGTAATTGTCTGTCGTGTTAACCGTCATTTTTAACTCTCATTGAACTCAGTTACCTGGACCACGACTATCTCACCTCTTTTACATGTCCCTCTCTGTCCTGTAACGTTGAAATCATCCTTGTCAACTCTTACTTAATTCTCATTATCTCACATCTGTTTTACCTCATTCTCAACCTTATCACTTAGTAATCAGTTCTCATTTACGTCTCACTAGTAAACGTTCTAATTACGTACACAGGCTATAAAGCCAAATCGCCTTCGTAAGTAAATTATCCATTTAAGAGGCACGCTCATATCAGAAGTATAAGAAGGAAGGCAGAGATATTTTTCGTAAGCAGAAGAGAAAAGAGCTTGGTAAATCAATTGAGTATTCCTGTATATTATTTTAATCAGTTGGCTCAAGTGAATTAGTTTTATTTTGCTTCTTACAATGACTTTTGGAGCTTTTTATGGTATAATTTGGCGCAGCTAGGGCTTTCCTGATATAACTACTGGGTCACTTTAGAAAAACGTGGTTCATTATTACCCATAAATATGACACTGTAGGGGTTTAAGAGTTAACTAATGTTATTGACCGTACAATTTCAGGGGTAGATCTCGAAAAAATTAAGAAGCGTGACAAATATTCTCCTTCTAACGAAATAAAAATTAAAAACTTGGAAAGCCACGATGTGGTGTTATCAACATTTAAACACCACAGTGGCCGCTGTGGTCGAGTTGGTAGCGGTGCATGCTAAAACTCGATATGCCGGTGAGTTCGAGGTTCGAATCTCAGTCAGGACAAGCAAAATCTTAATTATAGAAAAAGGTTTTTTAATAGCGGTCACCTCTCGGCAGGCAATGACAAACCTCCGAGGGTATTTCTGCCATGAAAAAGCTTCACATTAAATACATCTGCCGTTCGGAGTCGGCACAAAACTGTGATCCCTCCATTTGTAGTATAATATAAAGACGCACACCACAAATGGTAGGAAAAGCTCGGCCAAACACTGAGCTATACATATAGTGTAAGCGCCAAAATTATTATCATGGCGTTTATGTGTTCAGAAATTACTTAGATACAGTGTAATAGGCCAGTGCATGGTGACCAGGTCCGGCGGAGGCCTGTGGTAGTACAGGTAGTGTTACCAACTCGGAAAACTAATACTACTTTATCTTACTACCCACTCGGGCTGAAAGTGTTCCGCCGGCCCTGATTGTGACTAAATAAGAAACCCAAATGTGTAAAAACTTTCTTAACATGAATGCCCACAACATTCAACTGGTTAACCAATTTTCTTTTGCCGGAAATTTCGCTGAAAATTTTTTTTAGAGAAATTCACTAAACACGCACCTTATTAATTTCGAAACTCATAACCAGTGTTGTAACATTTGCGTTTCTTGATATAAGATGCCATTTTGTTGTCTTTACGTTTAAATTTCATTGAAGCAGAAAAATTTAATCATAACAAGCGCGCAAGCTATAAAAGCCAAATGAAACGAAGCAACCAACTCCACTCGTGCACCTGTTTCCGCTCACTACTTTCACAATATGCTGACAGACTGCCACGCACAAAGTACATTTTCATATACATACAAACACACTCTGTGTTGCACAAGGAAGTTTGCGAGTAAACGTGGAGAAGTGGTGGCGACTACTGAACGTCGGCATTTTGGCAATATTTACGCATTTTGTTTACTTTTCATTCAAGCGCTAACCATCGCTGCCGTTTCACAGACCAAACAACAAATATTGTTGGCGGTTATTGGGCGATCGGTGGCAATGGTGGTGGTGTGGGCGTATAATTGGTGAATTGTTTGGTGGCTGCTTTGTTTGCTTATGTTTTATTGTGTACTCAGTGAAAACCATAAAACAACAGTAAAATTTTTTTTTATAATTTCACGCTATCCCCAAAGCAACCTAACCAAATACAGCGCAAAATATCGCTTTGCGCTGCTCACTTTTGTTTTGGTTATTGTTCATATACATACCTCGGTGGGAAAACGCGCAAAGTGATGCTTACGCAAATGTATAACCACAACAGAAAAACAACAAAGTCATTTTTTTCAATTGGGTAATCAAGTTAATATGTTGCCGCAACTTAACGCATCAGCTTAGTTGTTTGAGTAAGGAAAACAGGGTTGGCTTACCAAAAAGGAGATTTGAAACTTGATGGAAAAAAGAAATTATAAATTAATATGGAAGTAGTACGTTATTTACAAATAAAAGCGATTGAGTAAAAAATTAAATTTTTTATATTAATTTATAATTTTTTCTAACTTCCGAGTCAGTCAAAGCCCCATTTCTGGTAGGACAAACCTCGCTTATTTTTTTTCCAAAAGCTCTTCCCTCCAAATCTGTTAAATTTTAGGCTATTCTTAAATTTCTCTACCGCAGATCAACAAATATTTTAAATTTCATTATCTAATAACTAAGTTACTACAGCTTCTACATCCCCTTATGTCGTTGCCATGTTCGATTGCAGAAAGTTCTCTCACTTACCTGTGTTAAGTTAGGCAGAGAGTAGTTTCATTTAAAGTCCAAGCATTTTGATTTCCTTTTTTATAAAATCAGTATAACACCAAAACCTTTCCTTGCTTCGTCGTTGCTATCTAAACATTTTTCAAGAATACCTTCCGATATTTGTTTTGTGGAATCACAGCTGAGAATGAACAGCCATATTCGAAGATCTATGGAAACAGCGGAGTCTTGATCTCAAAAATGTTTCTTTCACAGGTTTTGGGAATATAAAAAAAAATATTTTATTTTCGAAGGGAAAAAACTAGTAACTTGGCGTTGAAGTACAAGAATGTTTCGCCTTCACAGAATGCAGAATTGCATAAGCTAAGAAGTCTAGAATGGTGTTACAGTAAACGTAGATTAGGCTGTTTGATTCTACTTTGGGCTTGATAGGCAATTGAAAAGCCTGTCAATCATCATGCCCGTCATTTTATATGCCGCTATGAAACATGGATGATCTTAATTAGCGATTAGAAAGTTCTGCGGCATTCGCGGGAAATGTTCTTGCTAGATTTATAGCCTCGTTCGCGTGAGCAATGAGTGCCGAAGAAAATGGAAACTATAAGAGCTCTTTAATGATATGGACATAGTCAAGCGCATAAAATGCCGATGGCTTAGGCATGTAGTTCGCATAGATGATGATGCTCATATCACATTCTCAGTGAAAAAATGTAAAAGCAAGCAGAAAATATAAATGGGAAGTAAAAAAAAGTATTAATTGTAATTGTAATTACTTAAACCACGTACATGAGATGCAAGAGTGGTGTGGTCAGTTTCGATATGCTTAGTTGAAGAGTTTTGATGTCGTGAATTTAGGTGGGGCGAGTTAAAGTGTGATAAATTAAAGTGTTGTGAGTTAAAGTGTGGTGAATTTAAGTGTGGTGAGTATAAGTGAGTTGATGAAAGGTGTGGTGAATATATGTGTGGTGAGTTTAGATGTTTTTAGTTTTCGGTAGTTAATTAGAGAGTGGTGAATTGGATATGGTGGGTTTAGGTGTGGAAAGTTCAAGAGTGAAAAGCTTTAATGTGCTGAGATAAAGTGTAACGAGCTCGGGTATAGTGAACAGGAGTAGCACATACTACCTTCTTCAACAAACTCATTCGCTTTCGCCATGTAGATTTTTCAGTTTACCGCCGAATTACATGATATTTTACTTCAAACAGGACTTCAATTATCCGTGAAGAATCACATATTTAGCAGAAAATACAAATGCGTCCATATGTATGTATGTACATATTTGTAAGTAAATACCTTTACAAACAGCCACCACTTAATGAAAGGTGTACTTAAGCAAAGGCACACTCATTTATGTATACATACATATATGTATGTACACATAAGTATCTTAAACAAATACACATCAATACCATAGCAACAACAAGCACTATAAATACTAATCTCATGTACATGCATAAATACATTGCTATTAAACAAGAGCGATAGTGAGGGAAATATGTAGCCAGCTTAATGAGCATTATTTACTGGCTATGTGAAATATGGAGGGGGGTTAAATGCATAATTTCCCGCACATAGCCCACATATTTAAATACATGCATGTGTATACACTTACTCATACATACAAAATACGCCTAAGCCTCCGGCAACCCACAAACAGCAAACACTTAAGAGGCAAATAAATGAGCAAGCAACTTGTGTGCGGAGTATCCATGTACCTTCTTCACTTTATGGAGCTCATAACAACATGTAGCCATTCGTGAAGATTATAATAAATGTATACTCAAAGTATGCGCATACACATGTACATACATACATGTAAACAACAACAAAAGTGACTGAAGCATTTACATACATACTCGTGCATAAACTAAACAACACTACTTTTCTCAATGTGAGCCAAATGGGATAAATGGAAATTAATTTTTGAGTGAAAATTTGACTCTTAAATGGCGTGCCATTTTGGGCACAGTTAACTTACTAACTAGTTTATATAAGAAAGAAAGCAAAATGCAAGCGTTATTTAATGTAGCATAGTTTTAGGCGCTCTAAAATGCTTATGCGCTCGTTAAAACAGCTGAAACAACTTTCTTCCGGGCATTAATATTGTTTGTTTGTTATTTTTGAATCTCCAACGGAAGCAGGTTAATGTGTTTCAGCAGCAACAGCTTGTTTGAAAATATGCGCCCAATAAAGCGACGACAACGTGCGGCCTACGAAGCATATTTACACCAATAAATTGCCAGTGCACTATGGGACCAAACATCTAAACAGTGCTCATAATTTTTCTGTACGTGCGACCACTGTGAGAACAGGAGTGTAATTGTTTTGTTATATACATAAGCTTAAGTTACATTCCTCATTTTACATTTTTTTTTAAATAAAAAGAGCTGCTGATCTGTCTTCATCTTTAAGATATAGACAGCGGTCCAACTCATTGAAGAAGTCAACCCGCTGCATGTGGAACCGAGGGTGGGTATGACCAGTCAGGTAATCATTAACAAACCTAATGCTTGCCCTATTAAGTAGATTTATGTATTTCTATGCAGTGGGCCATCAAAATAATTTTGCGTATCTAAATTCCCTACCGGTCTCCAATGTTCGGAATTTATGCTCTTATTGATTATTAGTCTCAGAGAGTTTCAACTGATTCAACAAAAATAAAGAAATAAAAACAGACGAGTTGTCTTTTCTAGCCATTACATCTGCGACCTTGATTCCTTCACTTTTGGTACCTATCCTAGTGGTACTTTCTTTCAACGCTGCCGAGAGTTAGAGAGTGTCTCTCTGGTCGGGAATTGGTCACTGAACTGGATAGCGCCTTGATATGCGCTTGGCTGACTGGAAATGTAACTAAGAAAACTTCTTTAAAAATATTTTGAAAGTTTAATTAAGCACAAGGTGAGGTTCCCAGAACCTCGTCCAGAAAGACTGTGACTTATATAACTATTGTAATTGAAGTATTGTTGCTGGATCCGTAGACACATGCACCTTTTGTTTCTTCCATTTCAAACGCCCGATATATGCAGGTGTCTAAAAATATACTTGAATTTTTGATTTTTAAAATAATAAAATTTGTAAAAATCGAACTCTTATCGAACTTGTTCCGCAATGATTCCGAATGAATTCGGAGCTAGTAACAAGCTGGTACTGAAAAATTCCAGACTTTGTCTCGAAATAGTCCTTAACAAAACCCGTCTAATAGAACTTATAAATATTTTTCACTCTCATAAATATTATGAAGCCTCTTTATAATAAGTGTAAGTCCCAAAAGAGTTAAAGTCTTTAAAAAGTTAAAAATATTATTTTTGCTGATTATAATCATAAATATAGCAATTATTATTATGGAAAATATTTTATAAAATTAGATATAAAACAATAATTATCAATAACTTAACAAATTTGTATAACTCGGAATTATTATCACTCCACCATCAAATAGTTATTATTCTTGAACTCTGTTTTTTATATTTCTGGGCAACAAGAATAGTTTATTTTCATATATTTTTTTGTGCAGCTCGAGCAGACAAATTAAGTTATTCCCAGTTTTATATGAGAATTTTATTTAATTCAAAAAAATAGATATTCACAAATTATGACTGCCGTTTAAGCATTTATACCTACTGTTCGATGTGAGCTCCTTTGGTTACAATTGATTTCATACAAGTACCGCGTATGCACATAAAGTAAGAGCCCCAAATAATGACAATCATCAATAAACTTAAAGACACCGCCAGCTGATGTCGTTCAGCCAAAGGCAGCGGCAACTGTGGGATTGTGAGGAGTAAACGTAAGTGAGGTAATTGGCGGCACAAAGTTCAAGATACTATATCGTCGCTGAGGCACCATTGGATAGGCTGTGCGCCAGTATTCGAGCGTTGACTGCTGATTGCTGTGAACGTTTAACCCGCACATGGGGGCAGTATGTCAACTTGGCAAGCGCAGCACTTGTTAGCCAGTGTCCATGTTCTATCTTCTCTTGCCGCTCTACTGCCTTTTCACCCCTCTTCCTCCATGTAGTATTTCCGTTGTCGATTTTACATTTTTATCACTGCAATAATTTTTGGCAGCTGTTGGCACTTTTTGTCTTTATACGCCAGGCCAGCTTGTGATTGTTACAGTTTCCGGACAAGTAGTAATATCCACATACTTACTGCTCCTTTCCCCTTACTCTATGACTTGAAACTTTGCAATTTATGTTTTAAATTGGCGCGCATTTGTATTAGAAAAGAATTTATATGTTTTTCGCAGCGTCCTCTTTTTCTTCTGGTGAAATACTGAAACTATTTTGGGCCAACGCCAGCTGTGCGCTACTAGCACATTTGATGCGCGTCATTGACCCACACACCCTGTTTCTCCCTTTCCCTTCGATTTAATTTCATCCCTTCTTGCCCGATAAACTAAATCTCCGCGCTTTTTCTATATGCACTTAACTCGCCCTCCTCGCATTGTTCGGGTCAAAATGGCAACATTACACAATAATGAGAGACCAATGCGTTCAATAAGCGTTTGCAATAAATTATTGTTTGAACAAAAAAAAATGTTCCGGAGTTCACAAATAACAAGAAACTCATTTTTATTTTCTTCTGGTTTGCCTCTTTATTTTATAAAAAGCTTACCCATCGTATGCGATTATTTTGAACCCTTCTTGTTAAACAAATGTCCTAAAATAAATCGAAAGAAATTGGCTGCCTTGGCAACACATGGCGAACTTGCTTGTATGTATGCATTTTTGAAAGTGTGTATATTTGATATGAGAGTGCACAGAGTTACCAAAGGATAAAAAAAAATGTTTGGACACACGATTTTCAAACGCGCTTCGTTTAAAAATATTGTATTATTTATTGTAACAGACCTTTTCTACCTTAGTAAAAGTTTCGAATAGGTGAGGACCCTATTTTTGCGTTTTACTTTTCTTTAACTAACATTCACTCTCCTACAAAAAAATTGTGTAGAAGAAAATTTCTTTTCAGTTCTTGAGTGTCATTTTATATGAATTTTTTTGATTTTCTTAAGAGCTGCGTAAATTGAGAAATACGTCAGTAAAAATAGTAGCAAAACCCGAGGGTATTTTTAACCTACCTAGCTTGTACGTTACTTCGTGAAAGTTAATAGGCTACAAAATTGCATACTCCTAAAAATTTAAGAATTCTAAGTTTCCATGATTTTTATATTTTTTTATATGTATAAAGTATGAAAATTTAAATGTACCTATACTGCTTCCCACAAACATATTAAACAGCAGCAAATTTACAAGTTTTGAGAATTTATTTTTCTTTTATTTAATTTCTAAAATATGTTTCAATTAAAATACATAGTATGAGACATTGTAGCCCAAGAAGTTTTAAATTTCTTACATTTACAAATTTATCAAGCATTCAAAAACAAAAAACTCAAATTTCCACTTGTGTCTGCTGCGGAGGTTGTTCGATAACGTCAAAAATGTATCTATCATTCAAAACTTAAGACAACAAAGTGACAGTTAAATGCGAAAGTAACTTTGATTTTGTGCTGGTGAATTTTGTTTTAACAAAAAATTTTATTAAATGTGCCAATTAACACTTTCTAATATTTTTTTGCGAAATACTGCCAGCAAATATTTACCGTTTAACGACCTCTATTAATTTCATTAAAACACCAAAATTTATGTTGTTTCAAAAGCAAAATATAAACACAATCAGCCTTTTTTGTCTTCTTCTGCCGATTTTTACGGATAACCAATTTTCGCCTCATTACTTTTTTTTCTTTTTTCTCTTTCGTAGAAAATTCCATTATCTATCTTGTTGCCGAACACAACTATGGAAAAACCAAGAAACGAAAACAGAAGTTATGATGGAAACTAAACGTTGTTTAAGTAGTAGGACGCTTAAAACTCTGAAATAATAAAAAAGCTTTCACAAAAACGACAATAAAAATTAAATGAAATGAAAACAAAAGTCTCCAAAACTTTCTTCTCTCGAAGAACAAATTATAAACAAAAAATTCAAGCAGCTCAAACTTTAACCAACCACTTTTACAGGTATTTTAATGCGAAAAAAATAATTTTTGTCCAATTTTTTTTTGTTGTAATAAGAAGATTTAATAAGATTTGAATTGATTGCTTTATTATTGTAATAAGTTCACAAACAGCGGACGCAGGGTTCTTTGCCATCAAATACGTCACGAGATTTTTTAACTTAAACAAAAACGTCGAAAATCACAAAATGGCGTTTATCTGAACCATTTGCTCAAATTCTTCGTAACGCGCCTTTCGATCGTAACATTCAATTCTCAAAGTTTCCAGAGTTTTGTTTGTATTTTGTGTTTTTTTTTAACATATATGAAAGTTCCGTTCCCTTTGTGTACTAATTTTTTAATAAACCCATAAGGTTTGTTCTCAGTTCTCAGTTTTTGGTTTTTTTTTTTGAGAACGTTTCCTAGAGTTTTGTTCTCGTATTGTTCTCTTTATAACGTTTTCGACAGTTCTGCTCCTTTTTTGATCTTTGGATCTTTTGCGGCAACGTTAACGAAAACAAATTTCATGCAGAACTAAACCAAACCCGGATCACGATTTTAAGCCCTAGAAAAAAACTACGAAATAATGTCAGTAAAACAAAAAAACAAATCCAAAGTTAATTTAATATTTGAAGCTTGCACTTTGTTGCAATAAAATTTAATGTGGAAAAAACCCTGCCTACCAAAAAATCAATCAAAAAATTAAAAAAAACGAATTGAGAAAATTGGCACGTGGCTGTGAGGGTTCGCTTAGTTTTGATATATAATTACAAGCTCCTTGCATTTCCTTACTTTTTCTTAATGGACTCCGCTTTGCAATCATAACTCTCTCTCTCCCATTTGGTAACCCTTAAAACACTTGTGCATTATATTTAGCCAATTTATTTGTTCAATACAAACGGTTGCCAACGAACTGCTTATCCGATGCGCTATACAACCAAAAGAGTGGATAAAATTTAGTCAGTTACTGTGCAATAGCGAAATCAACAATCAAATCACACAAATCGAACGCGCAGGTGAAAAATTGCGAAGCCACACAATTCAACGTGTTGGCAAGCAATTGCACTTCGCGTGCTGCAAACATATCAGCGCCTTGTAAAGCCAGCATCAATTTTTGCTCTTTCACATAAAATACTTGCACTTCGCCTTCAACTACTTACTTTGTTTATTATTCTATTTTTGTATTCACAAATGCATGTACTTACATACGTATATATTTGCCTCCTTGCAGTGTTTGCATCGACATGAAATTCGAATACGAAACAAATCCATTCAAGCGACCGATGAATGCGCTACAAAAACAATGGTACCGCGTACTCATCGCCCGGCGTGTTGGCTTTGGACCACCGAGCCCAAGGAGTGATGCCAACCGAAAGCAAACGTAGTGAGTATTGCAAATAAGAAATGTACCCGGAGGGGGGGCCGGGGCGTAATGGTAGAGTCGAGGAAGGCACAAATTACATTAGACACTCGTAATAGGAATCACCAGCAGCGGAGCCATCGAAGCCAAGTAGAAGAGACAAACAAGCGTATGACGCACGGCAGCGAGTTTTTACAAAGTCTTCCACTACGAGGACACCAATTGTTGCGCAAACAACTCAACTTTGCTGGCTTGCCTTGCCTTGGCTATGCCTTAGGTCTGCTAAGTCTTGTGTACATTGTTGCTGCCTTGTTACGAGCAGCAAAAGCGCAACAAATCTTTTTTACATTTCGTCAGGAAATTGCATTTCCTTACTGCCTCGTTTAGCTTGATTTGATTTGTTGCCTCGCACAACCGAACCTGCTTTGCGCTCACATTCAATGCTCATCTTTGGCCGCTATTCTTGTGCGGTTTGCCACTGGCGCCGTTGATCCATGTACCATACTAGTTAGCGCCCTTGTACGTGCATTCAGCGCGTGCACTTGTCGATGGTTGCAAATCCCTCACGGGCTCTAGCGATGCACTCGTGCATATGTTGATATAGATTTTGTAATTTTGTAAGAACACGTACATACGAGTACATTCATACTCGCTTGCACATTTAGATTTTTTGGCAAAAATACCTTTGCCATCATCTTTATGTGGTATTCATTTTTTTTCGGTTCTTCTCAAATTGTATAGATACTCTGCAAATATTTTCATTTCATATTTCACATCATTGTCCTTTTATTTGCACCGTTGCTTTCGTTTCTGCTGCACCTGTAAATCTCATAGAGCTCGTCGTTGCATCTCCGCAATTCAAATTCTTTTCGATCTTCTCAATTTGTTTTTTCCTCTCTTCTTTTTTTGTTTTCTTTTTTCTCTTTATCCCACTCGAAGCCAACAAGTTTGCCAACGGCGCTACATGGACACATTCAATCGTTACAATGCACAGTTCCGCAAGGAAGTACAACAACATGAGGCCATGCAACCGACTGCCATCGATGCGATGCGTGTTCACAGGTAGATATGTATGTATGTAAGCATGTTGCGTAGAAAATTGGATAATTTTTACAAGGTAAAAAACGGTACTTGAGGCATCACAAATGCAAATATTAGTTGGAGTAGCGCACAGCGAAACAGGAATAGTAAAAAACTTCACATATACAGTGGCGAGCGAAATTGTCAAGAGAATCATCTATTAAATTGTTCGCATTGTATTTAATGATAAAAATTTTCAGGTGCAAGCATTCCCAAGTAATATAAATGAAAAAAAAATCTCAAACTTAATATAATCTAGCAATGCTGCTCGTTGATATAGTACGAAGTTTTTTCGGGATCATTTCGGGACTACTTTAGGTCCAGTTTGGTACATTTTGAACACTTAAATACTGCCATTTAAGTACATTTCACTGCACCTCACCTCTACTCTCTAATACGTTACGCTAATTTCAAGAGAATCGCATCACAAATACAAATTTTCTTAATATTCCGACTGTTGCGCCACCTAGCAGATTAGTTTTTCATAAAAGTATTTACGTTTCTACATGCGCCACCAAACGCATCCATTGTTCACTCAAGTATTTCTTTTCGCATATTTAAAATTTCAACTGAATCAGAACATAAATGGCTGGTTTGTGAAAATCTTTTCCCAGCGTCACCTAACAGATCCTTTTTTCGAAAAACTATAATGTTCTTTGCATATTGGTGTGCGTCCACGTGAAAAGGGCCCACTTCGGCGGTATTGGAGTTATGCATATAGGCGTCTTCCTGGTTGATTTCCGAACATTTTGAGACAAATTAGACCATCCTAACTGAAGATTTGAGGGAAATATAGTACTTTGAAGGTGAATATCCGAAAAATGACTAATTGAGAAAAATCAATTTGAAGTTGAAAGTTCGATTTTTTTCATTTCTACTCGGACGTTAAATGGGTGTTCGTTTGAATCGAACAGGAATATAGTCAGCACGAGAAAAAATACTATTTAATCATTTTTCAATCATTATTTTATGTGAAGCAACTAATTAACATAAACTGGACAAAGTGGGCCCTTTTCTAAATATTTGCTTTTTCAACTATGTAATTCAACCGATGATCACAGAAAATTATGAATGAGTTAACGTTTGACCAATGAATCAGGAAGATGGGGAAGTAAGAAAATTGAAATGGACTCAACAGTGAATATTTTATTATAATTAAAGATGAAATAAAGACAACAAATTAGCAGTAATTCTTTCATTACAGTCATTGACAGTAATCAATCCACAGATTTTATCACATCTCATCGCGTTTGCGCTTTGGACATAGTGGTATACCATTCCGTACTCAATTTCGGTGGCCTTCTTCATCACAGAATCCACAACGTGGTCTTTTTCTTTTTTTTCTTTTCTTTCAAAAAAAGTCCATCGAACATGGAAATGCTTCATATTTGTTCAATGCAACAAAGTAGGTCCTTATACCTAGCAAGCTAAATTTGGTGTCATTCGACGCGTAAATGTATATAGTTCCATAATAACCCATAATAAAAAAATTACGAAATTCGATCCATGTATCGAAAAATCAATATATCTCGGAAATTAGATGCGACAAAGTGGGCCCTTTTCACGTGGACGCACACATTGATTGCAGCACCACCTATCGGAATCTTTTGTCGAAGTATTTCAAATTTCAACTCATTCGAACCATTCATACAGATTTTATAAAATGCTGATTTTTTGAATATTCAGCTCCACCTAGTTGATTCGTTTTTTGTAGAAATATTTCATATCGAATGTAAAGTATACATTTTGAATTTGAACTGAATTGTAAAGTACTTAAATACGAGTTTTCTGAAAATCCCAATTCCAGCACGACCGACGCGATTTATATTTCTTTGAAATTTTTTTTTTCACATTTATACATTTTTAATTTCAACTGAAACGGATAATAATTATAGATTTTTTTGAATATTCTGACTACAACGCCACCTAGCGGATTTATTTTCATTTGAAATTTCAACAGAATTGAAAAATAAATATGGATTGTTTGAATAACTTAACTTCAGCCTCACCAAGCTTATTAAATCATCACCTATGTATGTCCTTGCCAATAATTTAAGAAAAATACTGTCTGACTTAAGTTTAAATTTGTTTTTTTTATATTTTGAGTGTTTCATACTTAATTTAGGACTTTAATTAACACATGTTTGTATGTTTGTAGATGTTTCACAAGATGCTACAAAAGTCCATAATTTTGAAGCTATTTTTCTTAACCTTTTTGGTCAGCAGCATTTTGCGAGGGCATCCCGTACGATTTTCGTAACTTCTGCAGCGAAGTTTTCAAAATCCAAAGAAAATTAGCCTGCGTGAAAACTTAGCTCGCCAAAAGGAACTTTCACAAACTTGCCAACAAAGAAATTAGGTCAACCCACACCCACAAGAGCGCCACTTAACACTTTCGACAGTCGGCAGACTTTTTAAGCATTTTCAATCAACACCTCTGCTTGGAAACAAAGTCATCCTCAGCGAATTCAGCTAACTGCAATCCAACACCGCTAAATAGTTGCTTCACCTTTTTTATGGACCCTCTCAGCTTAATTCGCTTTTAACACTAAAACGGCGATATTTCCGCCAAAAAGGTAACATCAAACGCTTGTTTAGTTTATGTTGCTGTTTTGTTGTACTCAACCAATTAGGAATGTTTGTTTGTAGTTGTAACACTTTTCCAACAAAACAGTAAGTTACTTTGATACGCGACAACAGCAGCAACAACAAGAAAAGCAACTAAGCGTAAAAACACCACAACTGAAGTAGCATTTCAAGCATTTTTGACACATTTTAATACTCGTACAAAAAGTCCTAGAACTTAGCTAAGCATTCTTATGTTCGCTCCTTTCGTCTGCAGAACGTTTTCCATCACAACACTTTGGCCGCCATTGCATGCGAAGCGCGAAATCAACCTGACGCTGGAACAATTGGAGAATGTTTTAAGTGTCAAAGAACGGCGACGTTTGGAGGAGATACTCAAGCGTGACGCGAAACGCAGATAAAATGACGAAGAAGTTGAGCTTGAGATGGGATATGGAATGGGAAATTATGTAGATATTACTAGGAAGTGGAAGGAAGGAGTATTAATCAAAGGGGAGAAGTGATTGCCAAGCAGTGCTGGTAGATGAGACGCAAATCTCGAGCTGGAGCGTGGTTTCTGCGCGAGTGTATCGCGTTTTACTTGGTGGAGATGGTTCGAATTGTAAAAGGAATGTAAATGAAAGCAAAGTGAAATTAACGAAATTTATGTGTCAATAAGAGATTGGAATAAAATTAAAAAATTAGCTGTCTTCATTTATTTTGTTTCTATTTTATTTATGCATTAATACTCGTTGTATGGGTTACTATGGATCAAGTTACCTAATTAATATGAATGTTTAAGCAAATAGTTAAATGAGGCGAATATTCCAGAGACATACTTACGTAATTATTATCAGAGTTAAAAATAAGGTCAAACAAAAATAGAAAGCCTACGGGATTTACATTTTTTTTTTGGTGAAAATAGAGTCACTGATTATTGACATTTTTTGCACCAAAGTCAAATCTTGTGTCCGAAATGGTCTATCGTTTCGAAATTGGCTAAAAAGCCCATTGTTTTGAATTTTTTCCGAAAGACTAAATAATGTATTTTTCAAAGCAGATTATTTAGTTCAAAATCCGCTTTAGGATGATTTTTGCGATTTTTAACCCTTTAAGGCCCACTTTCCACTTAACTATTTTGCCTAAAAAAATGTTATCGACTTAAATGTTTGCGGGATCACTGACAACGAATTCGGAATTAGATTCCCAAAAATTAAACTTCTTTGGCAAGCCCAACGAACATTTTTGGTTTATAATAGACTCCAAAGAAAGAGGATTTTATCAATTCGTCGGAATATGTATATATTTTTTCTTTATTATTTTGTAGGTTAACGCGAACCGATCTATCTGAAAGGTCGTACCTTGGTTCAGTTTCAGTCATTGTATCACAAACTTACTAATAAGGATCTCGAAATTTCATTATTTAGAGATTTTATAATAACTGACTGATAGAAAATTTTGGAAGTAGGTAAGTTTCGCAGCTTTGTTTTAGAGAAGCTCGTTTTTATGTAAAATACAAGTGATTCAAAATTTAGACAAGATGCACTTTGTTAGAAAAACCATGGTGGTTTAAGAAGATATAGTATAATGAAAACATTAAAATCACATTCTAAAATATAATTTCAAGTTTTGATATTAATGATTTCAGATTGGTCATCGCAATTAGCTTATACTCGTACCTCATAGAATTGCTCTTAACTGACCTTCTTTTTCCTCGAATTGTTTGCAAAACAAGCAATTCTTAGGTTCTTAATGGCTTATGCCAAGTTCTCTGAAAGATATACCGTTTCTTACAGCTCCTGGATACTTTCTTTTACAATAGACCCGATTTTCATTTAAACCCTAAGACAATACGTATTATTCTGACAACCTTCCAAAAACACTCGATGCTCGAAACTCCGATCGTCGTGACCACAAGCCACAAGCCGCATGGAGTCAACAAACGGTTTTTTACGTCTCTCGAATAGCGTAAATCGAGGGAAGTAAACTCAAGCGCGATTTGTCCAAAGTCCGTGCCTTAAACCATTATTTTATGTTACCAACCTCAAGGCCGTCAAGCAACATCTTTCACATTAGCTGCCTATCTGGAATTTCCCTTAAATCTTTCACTTTCATGAATAAAGTTAGCTTCACTTTTAAATACCTGAAGGGTCTTCCAGTTTTTCTTTGCCATTTCCTTGCGCTGGGATTGTTTGGAATTAACTCTGCATTTCCCTTCAGACTCCCCTGTACGCTTGGTTGTGACTGAAGCTTTGCATAGACGTGAATCCAGAGTCGACTTACAAACGCCATAGAAACGGTAAGAATACTACGCCTTGTGGACATTGTTTTCCAACTTTTGTCATGGAAAATATAACAATTCCTTGTTACGTACATATTTGACAGCTGATGGTTTCATTCCGTTTGGACGCCGAGCGCGCAAAGTTGTGAGAAGCTCCCTCATCTTCAACAACTGCCGCACTTTAATTTTTTGTAACAAGGTTGTGTAGAACACATTTTCGGAGTTCAACTTTTGTTCTAATATACCTTTACGTTATAAAATCCTGAGTTTCTACCGACAGTAGTGTTCGACTTATCGATCTGACTTTTTTCAGTAGTTCGCAATTTAATTCAGTTAGCATCATTCCTAAAAATCTTCTAAAGCCAATCCTACGAAAGAAACAAATGACATCGATAGCAATCAGCCACCAAAGCCGCATTCGTGCCGACATGCGATACGCTCCACTCCATCATCAATGAACAATATTATGTCTGTTACAAACAACTCGCCGAAAACAATTCGTTACAATTTTCCCCGCATTTGCAATAAAGACCTAACAACGCATCATTATACGCGTGCAACACAAAAACCCACCGCTAAAAATTGCAATGCGCGTGATTGAGCGAATACGCTGAAGCTGTGACGAACGACGGGCATGCAGCAAAAGCTTGTTTGATTGCATGTTATCGATTGGAGAGGGATGGCAAAAGGATGCCAGAGGCGGCATTACAAATCACGGCCCAAAATATCGACAACTGGCAAAATGTGTGAATTGAATTTTGAAAAAGATTTCCGTAGCACGTTCTGTGGCAGTGAGGAGGAGCGGCTGGTGGGTAGCGGGGCACTCTAAGTATTGAACCGCTTCGTTGCTGACGCGGTCAGACAATGAACACAGTTTGAGTAGAAATTGTTGAAAAGTTTGTTTGCTGCTCACCCGTACCCAAACCCCCGTTCCCCTTTCCGGATGTTAGTTCGCTATACCCTCGCGACAAACAAACATGCAAGTAACCCACGAACGGAACGTGTTGTCTGCCGCTTTAACCGAGGCATCTCACTGCAACTTTCGCGGTTCGCACGCTCACATTTCAGTCTCAACCGCCGCGAGTGTACTTTTTAGCCGCCAGCTTTTTCCAACACGCGCATTGCTTTGCGTTCATTCATTTTAGGTTTTTGGCTTTGCCGTTGTTGAGTTTGTGTTTGATGCGCCTTTGACTGCGAAGTTTTTGATTTGGTTTGGCTTGATTTGGTTTGCACGCGCACTCAACAAGACACAAACAAGTGCGCGCAAACACACAACTCTGCGCACAGCCAAGCAAACTTGATGCCTCGCTCTCTGTTGTCCTGTCGTGGCCTGCTCATTTGCAGTTCGCTCACGTTTCGGATGTTTATGCCATTAGAGCGATAAGCTGCTGCTGTTCGCCGTCAGACGCGCACGCCTGCATAACAATTGCCAACACTTTGCCGTTGCTTGCTTACTCGCCGGCCTCTTTGAAAATGCGGCCGACCAACCAACAAACGAAATTTTTGTTCTCGGAGGTTAAGCGGCAACACACTTTGGCCGTTTCACTGTGAGCTGGGCTCCTCTGGTTTGTGTGTGTGTGTGTTGGTGTGGTCGATTGGTTTCGCGGCGGCGGGTTGATTTCTTGAAACGGCTATTATTGCTCATTTCAATTTTGGCTGAATGATAGCTGTTAGAAGCTTCCGCGCCGTGCTTTTCCCAATGGCCTAAGTGGTTTTTTTATTCGTTGTTTTTTTTTTGCTTTCTTGTTGCTCTCTGTAGTCTGTGAGTGTGGGTTACTGAATTTCTGGGTAATAATTCATTAACCACAATAAAATCGATCAAATATGCCGCTTGTTTCTGACTACTTGAGATGCATTAAAATTGGTGGAGTTAAAGGGGATGTGGCGAGCAAAATAATTCTTTAAAATTTTTTGTGTTCTTTATTATAGATTTATTTCTAAAAAAAGTTGTAGGCAATTATTTTAAAGCAGATTAGATTACTAGGAGATTACTATATCTATAACATATTCCTTTTGCTGGAGTGCACGAACTATTCCTCTTACTCTCAAGGTAATTACTTCGCATGCGGCAGCACGCTTGAATAGCCTCTGAGCTACACTCTTAATTGGATGCTTTATTGCGTTTTTCTCAAGAGGCAACTATATTCTCGTTCGCAGTATTTTAACATAACCCGATACAGCTTCCCCCTTTTAATGCTTGACATCATTGACCCTATGAAATTGATTTAGGAAACGCGCAGTTTCAGCGGAGTCGGAAAAGGTGAATGACATGAGTGGGTGGTGAGAGAGAAAATGTGTTCCAGAAAGGTGTTTTGTATTTAACGCTTGATTCTGGACAAGCAGAAGTTTAGCATGCGGCCTGAATTACGGGGATCTCAAGGGTGAGTTAGAGCTACCCCTCTGCGGTGGTTTGTGATTTGAACCCGCTTATATCATTCTCAGGAGAAGGGACCTTTAGGCACTCTAGAGAGTTCAGAAGTTGTATAACGTAGGACCGGAGCACCGGTCTTCAGATCGTAGGCTTCTCTATCGGCCTGGAGTGTGGATGAGCTCCGAGTAAGTATTTTCTGTGCAATCATTAACGATAATCTTGAATGTGCTTTGCAGAGCCGATAAAAAGCTTTCCAGTAGAAAAATATTGCAGCAGCTAACAGTTTTGTTCGACAGTTCACCTGTTTATTTCTAGTATGACACTATTGAGCTAAAAATATTTCTTTACAAGAGAACAGTTTCCTTGACTTCAGTTATAGTTATGAAAGTTATCATGCGTGGTTTCAGCCTTAAAAGAGGGCCGTTTATTATACGAGTATGTACGTTATTCGAAGACATCTTTGTCTCTTCTAAAGAATTCTCCCCCATAAATTTCTGTTATATGAACCACTACTTGTATTATGGTGGAGAAGATGCCCATTTTTTATTGATTTTTTTGAAAACGGCAGTACAAGTTTTCCTATTTAAAAGCTTTGATACCAATAGCTCGGATGAGAAGGAGTAGACGTTGCCCACTCAATTGGCTCCCTTATCAGCATTGTATTATTTGCGGTCATATTTTTCATATACATAACTATTACGTAGAAGAAGACGCATAAGAAATTCATCTTGCGAATTACGTACCCGTGTTCAAGTAGACAGCCGGCATTCATTATCTAGCCGACAGATAATTATCCAACAAAATCATGCTGACATTCTAGGCACTTGGGTTAACGACACACTGGTAACAGAAATGAATAGTTTAATGCAATATTCTTACGTTCAGAGAAATACTGAAGATTGAGAAACATGGAAATCTATGGGGTTAACTGTAAGAGAGCTGAAGGGCTATATTGGTATTACCATGGTCATATTCGCGTTACTGTGTCCGCAAATATCAATGTTTTGGTCTGGCTAATAGGAAGTTCCTATTATAGCAAGGGCTATGACACTTAATAGATTATTTAACAGACTGCGACCGGAATTTGTTTGTGACTCTGAAGTCAGTCCAAGCAAAAATTAAAAAAAATCTGGAAAACTCAGCCGTTTTTGATCGCATATTAGCTGGATGTCATAAACAAAATCCGATCAAGAAATGAGTGTTGACGAAATTATAATCCTTTTCACAGTGCAATGTTGCGTTCGACAGTTTTGAACCAGCAAACCAAACTCTATTCATATTTAAGTCTTCGTTTTAGCCACATCGAAAGTCATTGTTTGCGCTCGACTATTTATCAGGGATACACTGCATTTCCCCATTTAGTAATCCAAAGATTTTGTTTGGGAGAAACTGCCATTTTTCTTTTGGCAAGAACACTGACACAAGGGCGTTTACTAAGTTTTGATATAAGCAGTGTGACCAATTACTAAAATTCCCTGGCACAGACAATATTATGAACAGAAGAGTTAAAAAAAAGCCATGGTAAGAGTGAGATAAAGGTAAGAAAAAACCTCAAACTAGCAAAGATGGCAATAAAGCAGCCCTGACTTTTTATTGCAACCAGAATCAGAACGAATGTAATCAATACTTTGTAATTTTTTCCAATTTGATTAGGCCACTTCTGAAACATATTTGCCATTTTCTTAAAAGGTGTGGAGATTTCTTACAGGATTTTGGCATAACTCTGTCATATATTTTCTAAGGAGCCTTAAACTATGCAAGTTTTTTCCTAATAGATTGCAATATTTAACTAGTAACGTGGATCCTCCTCTGATTTTCCAAAATAAAAATATATTTATAAATAAATTGAAGTATATATAAATAAAAAACTATTTATGTTTGTAAGCATTTAAAACAGAGTTAGCTACTAAAACGCGCATTAAAAAATTAAAATTCGACAATAAGCAATTCATATTCAAACCAATGCTTTGCTCACATTCGCACTCCTTCAAACCTCTTCCCACCATCCAATAACCACAACATATCATTCAATTATCCAAAGGCACAGTGCACCTTACCGACGCTCACTTCACTAGCACTCAATGACAACAGATTCGCGTTCGACTATCACGTGCATTCACATTCAGATGCACAAAGTTACGCTGACGATTCGCTATTTCGATAACATGCTGAAGCTGATGCATGAGCGCCTCCATGTTCCGCTTGATTTTGATGAATTTGTAGTTGATTTGTCGATTGATGCCGCACAACTCGTGCGAACTGCGCGCATTCAACATCACATTTGATGATTTCCTTTGGAGCGCCGTATGCGACGACGACGATGACGCTTTGGCGTGGCTGTGTGGTGGTGGCGTAGGCAGCGATTGTACCGAAGTAGCACTACGCGCCGATTCGGGCATTTTGCATTGGTACTGCGACCAAATGTTCGCCATATAATTTTTGTAGTTCTTCAGCAGCCAATCGGAATTGTAGCGTATGTTGAGACGTCGCACGAGGCGTATGGATTCGTAGATGGAACGTTCGAGATTGTGGCATTTTTGAAGTGCAGTTTCGAGTACTTTTGTCTCGCCCATATTTGCGGCTGTCAAGCTTAGTCTGCTCTTGTTAGTGATTGATATTGTAAATTTTGTTTTCGTTTAATGATTGTTGTTAGTTTTTTTTTGCACAGTTGCACTTGCTGAGGATTGCCTAGAACGATTTGCCTGATTTATTTTTTGATATCCCCTTAACTTTGGTTGTGCTGTTCGAAGTTTTGTTGTAAATTTTTATTTTGGTCGATTTTTTTTAAGTTTTTCCAAATTTATTTTATTTTATCATTTTAATTTTTTGTTTTTCTTAATAGAACATTCAAAAATTGTACGCTTTTTCTGAAGAGAATTTCGTAGCTTGCCATAAGTCCGGAATGCAGTGACGTTATGTTTTCGACTGCGTAAATCCTTGACACAACTTCGCTTTCATATGTGTCTACATGGTCCTTTAAAATTGGCGATACATAAATATAGTCTAATAATACTCAGTGGTCAGAATTCCAAATAATGGTGGACAAAATTAGACGCTTTCATGCACGTGTTTACCCCCTAGTTCAGATATTTTTTTAAGACCTGAATAAATTGTTTATGTTAGCTTAGATAAGCTTTAAGTTAAGTACAAAACTGTTAATAAGATGATTAATCTCTCGAAATTCACCACAACTGACCCTCAATTTTTTTCAACTCCACTTAACACACCTCGCCTCGTTCAGCTCACCTTAACTCACCCTAACTAACCTCAACTCGCATTAACTCACCTCAACTCTCTTAAGCACACCTCACTTCATCACCAAGATAATTTATTTTTCGAAAAACTCAATAGTTGAAAAATGCTCCTGAAACTCGAGAATTGTGCATTCCCAATGAGTGGAAATATTCTGGCAAATCCCACGATTGTTCCGAAATTAATTTAGAAATAATTACAAATTGACGTACTCCTCTGCAAATGGATGCAATATATTTAAGATATTTGAATACGATTTAGAGGCAAACATATTTCCATATTTATGTTCCTCTGAGTGTCCAGGCTCCAAGTTAAGCTGAGACATGTAAAATTTACATTTATAGAAAAAATTGTATTTGCAATCCCCTCCTATCGCATTTATATAAAATTTAATGTATTTCCTGCCACCTCAAGCACCGTTTCACTTCAATATAACCTGAATAACCTCATTTATTGTTGGTGTTTTTGCCGATGGCGATGGGACATAAATTGTGAAAAAATTTGCGAGTTTACTTGTTTACTTCATACCACACTCGAGCCTTTTAAAAGTGTAATCAAATCCTATAGGAATACGCGAGAAAAAATTTATAAAATCCTTGAACAAAATCATGAAAAATTGGGTTAAATGGCTTTATTTGTTCGAGAAGTTGCTTCTGCTGAGATACCGCAAATAAGCGAAAAATGCGGGTGCTTCTGTAAGTGATAGCCATAGTACCTTATAAGAGAAAGCTACAGTTTATACCAAAGTGGAAAATGTCAGTCATATGTAATACGACTATTTCACGAATAGTGCCGGAAATGGCAGTCTTAAGAAACAAAACCTCCAGCTACAATTATGAGAGAGTAGTAACTGAACGTTCGACAAATTCTAGAGGAATGTGGATGTGAAAAATCTGCTTTAGTGTGGTCATAGTTAAGGAAAGATACAAGTTGAAACTCTCTAATAAAGGAATGTGAGGTACACTTTAATCGCTAAAAGTAACCAGGGGGGGGAGAAAAAATGACGAGATGTCGGCTCAATTATAAAGTGACAAAAAATTATAGTAACTTCAGACGATTATAAGCAACTCAATCCCAAAGACTACGGCTGGGAACGGAAAGACAAAGTCTTCATACCTGTCATGCCGAAAAAATTACGTTTCCCGGAGTCGACGTTGTGGAGTGTTTTCGAACCGATGTAAACGCCGGCGAGGTTATTTGAAGTGTTCCACTATTTATTCGGTATGCCACAGAAATTCTTGTTCAAATACCAAAGAAATCGACATTCAAGAATGATCAAATATTTCTGCTAAAGTCTCGCTTAATTAGTTAGCTTCCATCATCTATCAACGCACAAAAGGAGGTTTTCCATGTGACATGAAGTTGAATCAACTCATTGGATTAGTATAAAATTAGGATTCATAAAGAATACCATTTTCAAGTTTTACCGAAGCAGTCATCAAAAATTAATTAATTTGGCTCATCATTGAATCATGCATTTTATATATTCAAAATTTAATAATTCTTTGTTTTTCTTGTTTAAATAGTGATTTTTCTATTATTTTCCGACAGTTTAGGTTTATCTTCTTCTGTGTAAAAAAATATGTTTTATTTCAAAAACGCTTTCAATAATTCGCCAATTAACCGATTGAATTACGTTTATTAATTATATAGATTGCTGTTTATACACGCACTGCCACCAACATGTACACTCATCAATTTCCAATTTCAATGAATACAAAACCCTGCACACAACTAATTAACCCTTTTACTTCATCCAAATTAACCCATTGACATTTTACGCATACAATTTCACACATGAAAGTAAAATTCCTCTTTAGCACCCGATTGCACGCATTCACCCACACATCCTTATACGTACATATGTATCTATGGTATGTGCATGTGAGCGTGCATTAGCACACTCACAAATGCATATTTTTCAAAAGACTTCATTATGTAATGGCAGGCCTAATACCCAGCTGGATCATTAATGGTATTTATTTGCATACCTGTGAGTGAGCTCGACTACCGCATTTTGGGAGCCGATTAATGTTTGAAGTACTTTAGGGGCCAACTAAATATTTGAATGGTATGCGAGTAACAAAGGAAGACAACAATCATATGCACACATACTCGTGCATGTAGGTATAAATATGCTGGCAGCTTTAGTAAATAACAAGCAACGACAACAACAAAGTCTTTATAAAATTTCCATTGAATTACTTTGTATAAACGATTTCAAAGCTGTAATAAATATGTTTGTGCATAGTTATATGCAGGTATGTAAGTATATACACACAATTACATATATGTATGCATGTATTTTTGCTAGTCTGCGTACTTTTGCACATGCTTCAAATATTTATGACGCCAGTTATCTAAACTTGGACAAACACTCGCCATGGCGTATACGTAACATTCAAGTGAGTAATAGTGCATACGCACTCCATTCTCAATGCGTTCATTGATGTGTGTGTGTGTGTGGGGGGGGTACATAAATGTAGAGATCTGAGTATCATTATAATTATAGCGTAAGCAGATATACCAAAATAATATATAGGCACACACACATATACATACATCTGCGCGCATTCATGCATCTAATAACTATTTATATTCGTAGTATATTTTTGTATTAGCATTGAGCACAAATAGAGTTGCATTAACTTCAGACACTCACTCACATACTTCAGCCAACTCTCTGTCCATCACTTTGGCAAACTAAGCGCATAAATAGTTCATTTTCAGCGAAGTCAACAGTCAGTTTAGTTTGTACAAATATGAGCGTGATGAGGCAAACATACTAACTACGTACAAATAATTTGCTGAAATACTTGGTTGTATAGTATGTTTGGCCATGCAATTGCTTTTGGTCATGAGTAAATAAATCGCAATCGCCCGAAGACGCTGCACAGTGGTCGAAAAAGTGAACACGAAATCTTTTAAACAAGGCCAGCGTTTATTTTTAACCAATGCCGCAGATTGAAATTATACTTGTAATACTCTGTGATGTAAGATATCAAATCTAAGATTTTAAAACGAAAATACATACTATTACATGTTACGAGGGCGGTTTGATAAGTCACACAATTTTTGAATTTCACGCACAGAAGCTTTAAATTCATCATCGCTGCCCTTAACTGCCAACCATTAGTAGACTACAGTCAAATTTTGAGCAAGCTGAGTCATTTAGTTAATGCTTGGCAGCTATTCAAAGTAAATAACCGGTTAACATTTAATGAAAAGTCAATTTCGTCGATATAATCGGGCGATGGTTGCGTGACTATTTCCTATTTCCAAACCTGAAGAAATGTCTGGGTGAGATATAGTCATTCCAAAGCCACGAGGAAAAAAAAATTTCCACAACGAAGCGAATAATTTTACGAATACTTTTTATCAAGCAATTTTCATCGATACGTGCTTTTGTCCTGTTGATCATGAAAGTAATCAATAAAAAAACTTTCTGCGTTCCCAGACATACGAGTATTTTATATCATTTAAATTTGACAATTTTTCGCGAAAGTGCTTTAAGAATAAATTGAAGGAAAAAAAGCCCAAAATTCGTAACAAAGAATAAATATATTGCAAAAATTACCTGCAATAATTTGTAAAACATTTTTGTTAAAGTTTTCTCACGAAAGTATAATTTTAAGCGCCCCTTTTGGAAAGCCAAAATACAATGGCATTTGGGAAAATTGTTTTCCGGAAAATTTTACTATTCTATTCTCACTTAGACGACATAAAAAACACTTATACACGTGTCCCTTTGAAATATGCAAGAATTTTTTTTATTATCTCTTTTAACAGTATTTACTTTGCGAATGAACAAGGCTGCTATTAATATGTGCAACAAATATACGGAAATAGGAGCTTTGAAAATATTGTATTGCCACATTGGTTTCATTATTAACCATAAACAGCCATTTTATGCCATGTAGACATATTTTTGCTTATATTATCGATAGGCGTAACTGTAATAAGAATCAATGACAAGAAATCGGTATGAAATTCAAAAATTGTATCAGTTGCTTATTAGTTGAAAAGTAATTAAAGTCCGCTTCTGCCGGTTGATTCGACAACATTACCTGGTCGATAAGAAAAAGAAATAAAGATCGATAAATCTAAAAGTTTCTTCCGATAAGCTTCCGACAATTCAATGCTTTAAAAAATATCAATCAACACTTGATTATTAAACAGTGCGATTAATTTTAACTATTTCTTCGTTTTTTCATTTTTTCACCACATCCTCAGGTTTTTTTGAGAGAACTCAAAGTTGAAATTATGCCCTGTTACTAAAAAATTTGCACAAATTTAAAGGTTTATCACTTAGTGTATTGGCATCAAATGAAAAGAGAATGTTGGAAAAACTTAAAATAAATAAAAAGTTAATTGTTTTCTTGAACACAAGAACTTTGAACTAAGATTGATATGGAAAAAATATATTTTAAAAATCTCCTGAAATTTTTCATTGAATTTTGTAATTTATTTGGAAGAACAATTCTTTGAAATTGATATGAGATAAGTAAACTTTTAAATTATTATTCTATTTTTTTTTAGTCGAACTCATACACTTTTCTAGCTAGAAAATTTTAAAATCAAATTTTTTTTTTTAATTTTTTTTTTTTATAATTGACAATTTTATTGAGCTCGAGGCCAGTTTATGGAAGATTTTATTGGAAAAATAACATATGTGCTCATCCTTGCATATATGAATTTTTAGTTGTTTTTTCGGCCTTATTGATTTTAATAATTGACAATTTTATTGAGCTCGAGGCCAGTTTATGGAAGATTTTATTGGAAAAATAACAACAGTTTTAAAATGGTAGAAGTTATAGTACTATTTCGGAAATCACCACATTTCCTCATCAGACTTCTTTTTGATTATTAAATTAAATTAATTTTTAATTTAATTCTTCATAACCATTTCTCCAAGGCTATGAACCAAGGAGCTCGGAGTTGCAAAGCCAACACGCTAAATGCTGTGCTACGCTAGCCGAGTGGACTGCGTCGTTTTTCCATCTTCCTTAAACAAACCAACTACAAACAAGAGCAACTGATCTGCTGCTATTTAAACTTGTTTGTGTGGTTGTTGTTTTTTTTTTATGTATCCGCAACTTTACTGTGCATGCAAATAAAAATTATTGAAGCAGTCGTTTCCTCTAAAATCTCAAACAAATTTCTCTAGATCAAACATTGCGATGACGATGCCGGCACTCAATGCGATCGTTGGTTTGCAAAATCTGAAAGACAATTTGGGGAAGTTGTGCATCGTGTAGAAATAAATAGTGGCCCTACATTTTTTGCAAAGTTTAAATTGCTCTCTAAATTTTTTATAACTAAGAAAACCAATTACTTTCTAGTACTTCCCAAATACAACGCATTGTACCACAGTACACCATCGCCATCAATGAGCTGCAAGGAATTATGCTCTCGAATGCACTTCCATATAGTAATTCTTCTTCTTCGCAAAATTTTAATACACATGTGTTTATGTGCTCATCTAGTACATGCACAAACTCACTCACTGACAACTGACAACTGACAACTGCTTCTGGTTTTCATTGGTGCAACAGCTTTTCATGTCCGCCACTCATACGTGTATTTAGCTCGCCAGTTCGCCTGTCCGCCGTGTCTCTCTATCCACCAGTTCGCTATTTGGCATCCATATAAGCAACCATCCATCCAGGCAGTTCATCCAATTTATCCCAGCAATGTACGATAAACTCATACGCTACGCTCATCTTCATGTCCATCACAAAACATTGGATAAACATTTCACATTAATTCTCGGCGAGAACAGTAACCACAAAGCACACAGAGCCCACCACATCCAACGACGGCACACGAGTATGAAGGCTATGTGCGTCACTGGACTGTAGCAAGTGAGGTTGGGACTGGTCATGAGGGGTGCCTTCGAAATCCTGGTACAAGCGAAAAGTAAGCTTTTGCAGAAATCGCATGCTTCAACGCTGCTGAGCCTTCTCATAGATCTTCGTCACGGTTGCTTGGACTAAAAACGCCCGCATTCGCTCAAAACGTTGCTAGTTTCTTTTTTTTTTCTTTTTTATTGACGAACTACTCCACAAAGTGCTTGTTTATTTTTACTTTTTTTTCTTTTCTTTGGTTTACTTTCGCCTTCCTGGCGCTGCCACAACAGCAGCAGTGTTTGCGGTTTTGCCCTCAGCACTACTTTTTTTTTCTTCTTCATTTTTGTTGTTTCGCCTTTCCAAGACGAGAGCCCCTCGAGACGTGCTCACTTGCAAATCCAGTCAATAAATTGTGCCACAAATGCGGTTAGCCGATACTGAAATCGATGCCGCCGGCATTGCCGTCGACGCTGCTACTGCCACCGCTGCGCAACGGTACGCTGCTGACCACAGTTTAAGTGTATGTAGGGTTGAGATGACTGGGTAGAGGGTGCGGGAAAGCTGTGTAGTTACACAGGCCGGCATCTGGTTGTTGAGTTGACTGGCTGATTGTTCACAGATCGCTCCAGCTCGAAAAATAGTCGAAGATTAATTTGGTGGATTTTTCATTTTTCACTATCGATTACGAATGGTAAATGATGTTGGGAAAGTTATCCGACACGGCGCTAGGCAAGGAGTTGAGGTCAAAATAATAGAAGGCGACTGTCGTTGGTCACTGCAAATGTGTACTAAAGTGGCAAATGAAAAATTTGGTAAAATGAAAAATTATAAAGGGGAAGTAGAAGTATGCACTTAGATATGTGTGCGTGTATACATACATACATAAATGAAAATTGTACCAGTATTATTAAAGAAAAGCATATCAAAATTTTTGCTTTATGGTAAAACTCTATCACAGTTGGTTAATACAAACTTTTTAATACGAAATATTATTTTTCTAATTATCCAAATATTTACAATAAAGAAGCACTGATGGAAAATTTCGAAAGAGTTGCCTAATAAGTTATATAGGGATAAGTAATTTTGTAATCGATTGCTATTTAAAAAGAAAAGTACCTTTAAGAGACGCACAATTTATTTCCTAATCCTTCTGTAACCCTGAAAAATATTTCTAGGTGGCGAACTGTAATTAAATCGCTGGTTTGGGTAGTTCAAATAAAATAAATAAATCGCAACTTAAGAAGCTAATTTCATTCATGATTAGCTTTACTTTCGGTGATGGGTTCAAGTGAAGTACGCTGAGCTAGGGTGAGGTAGGATAAGGTAAGGTGCACTCAGTTAAGGTAGTGGTGAATTTAGGATTATTAAGTTGAAGGTAGAAAGTTTAAATGTGGAAAGTTGAGATGTGGGAAGTTTGGGCGTGGTAAGTTAAGGTGTGTAGAGTTTAGATGTGGTGATATCAGTAATAGTGACTTTAGGTGTGGTGAGTTTAGGTAGAGTTAGTTATGCTGTGTGCATAATAGGAATATATGTCTCCAAGAAAGTGAATTATAAATATTGTTTACTAAGTCCGTCAGTCGTCCTGTTAGATAGAAAGCACAATCAAAATTAAAAATTTCTGGATGGCAAATAAATATATTCGCAGTGCAGTATACTTGTATATACATATGTACATGGATTAAGTAACAAAATGGCTCAGCCGAACGATCGATCTCAATTATGTTTTTTTGTGCTTCTATGTTGGAAGATTTTTCGAAAAAAAAAAAACGAATTTTAAAAACTAAAATTTTTTGACCAAAAATGTGTGAAACTGTAACGTCACGATTTTATTGATTATAACTTAAATCGTTTATCACTAAACTCTTGAAAGACGTGACTGATTTGAATTTGACATATAAATAATTTAAAACCAATTCGATTTCATATCAGTTGGTGGTATTAAATAAGTCAAATGCATTTTCTTCTATTCGCTTTAAATTTAAGGATGTCAGTTAATAGGCCCGAATCAGTTCAGCGGGTGTTTATTCGTTATGCATTGCGTTCACTGAACTTGTCTGAGCCTATTCCTTCTTATTTTTCGCATTGTCAATTAATTAATTTAATGTCGTTACATAATCGATTTTTTTGTCTATTTCTTCTATATTTGATGTTATTGCTGGTAATGTTGATTGCCATTTACTACTTAGCAGAGTATATTTCAATGTTCCTAACAGAACCTTGCGCCATGCTGACCTATTTAGAGTTGCTTTGAGTAAAACTCTATATAATAAAAATGTCCCTTTAAATAGGACGTTGAAAGAAATCAATCTAATTCCCAGCTCTTTAGACATTGATCTCTCTCTGTCGAAGCCTATATTTTGTAATCGACTTAAAACCTTTTTATGTAACTTATAATATTTCTAATATGTGTAGTCTGTAAGAATATTTTGTTCATAGACTTCAGAAATAAATAAACAAAATGACTATATCCAATTTCATCAAAAAAAGTAATGAAAGCTTCAAAGCAGAAATATTTAAAAAATTTTAAAGTTCTTACCTGACATTAAAGGATTTAATTAAATTTCAATAATTAGTTTAATTAAACTTTTCAATACGATTGAAAGTGTATTTCTATAACTGTATATGGTATCATATTAAAATTTCAAAGGGAAAAGAATTAAATTAATTATTTCATAAAAATTTAATTTTTAATACGGCAATTTTCAATATCTACTGTACATATTTTTGTGGAAGAGCACTGGATATACGATTAGGGATATATAAAATTTATTTCATACTCATGAAGAAAATTAATGGAAAATTGTTTTCAAATAGTGATAGAAACTAATTATGCACACAATCGCTGTCTTCGGGTGAGAGTAAATTGACACTTGATGGTACTACAATGCCAATTAAAATAATGCTAAAATCCAAGAAAGTCCACCATGTGGCAACATTTGAATCTGGCGATGGAATCACCGAAGAAACGCAAGCTGTGCTCTTTTTTTTAAATCCTTGGAAACATCGGAAAATCCTCTGCAAAGGTTGATACTGAATATCATGCAAATTTTTTAATCCCCGATGGTTATACAATGCAATAATTCTTTGATTTCATTGCTTAATTTTGAATTTATCAACAGAATCCGAAGGTTTAAGCTACATACGTTCAAAGGAACCGTAGCAGAGATATAATTTTTATTGTTTTTTTAACTATTCCAATAAAATGATAGCTTCCATTTTAATTTCAGCCTTATCGCTTATTTTATGGGAACAATTCGTTCCCAAAAATTTACAGACAATACAAAAACAATGTGGCGGAAAATGCATGATAAGTATTAGGAATTTTTCTAAGTTAACACATTATGAGCTCTCGCCTAACGAAACTTGAAACCTTCTTGTCAAAACTTTTAAAGAACTTGAAATATATTTTTCTTTCTCTTAACTTTTCAATCATTTTGCGTTGAGACATCCCCCTCCGTCCCCCTTTATTGTGCTTTCTTAAATACTAGTTGCATTCTTACTCAAAGAAAAAAGTTCTTAAAATTTATTATTTTTGTCAGATTCAAATTCAGTAAACAGTCGTTTATCAGCTTGCTTCACCATCGCAATGAAACAAAATGTAGTTAAAATATTGACAGGGCGCGTGATGCATCATAAATGAAGTATGTAAGCAAAAAAAAAAAAGCGTAAACAAACCAAATTGTTTCCTAATGCCGCCTGTGTAGGAGTTTGAGCGTAGTTCGACAGCAAAAAGGATTTTAAATATCGCTCAATCAAATACTAACTAATCCGCCCACAAATAAACAATTCACTTTGTTTCCCATTTTTTGTCCGCATCATTTATTGGCAAATACACGCCACGACCACAACTTTGCTTTTGTTTCTATTGGTCGTGTCGTCAGCGTTTCGCTCCACGCAATGTCAGTGCGTCAATTCAACAAATTATCAATCTTCTTTGCCACTAAATACGCATACAAAACTGTTTATCCTGGCGATGTTACAATCGGAAATTGTCTAAAATAATACATACATACATACACACATACATACATAAGTAAATACATATGTAAAACAATACGTTTACATTTCGTCTTTCACTCAATTCCCGGTGTGGGAACAGTTCATTTATATCTTAATGCGACATCTAAATCCTTTTTTTATATACTTAATCGTGCTTAAACATGTTGTTGACAACTTGTTTGCTTTCCACGTACATACATACAGACATATGTATGCTTATATGAACAGGGTCGTGCGCAGGACTTAGCCCACGGAGGGTTCTGGATTGAAATTTAATTTACGAATAAAATTTGATGAATACGATTCACTTCTTTTCATACACGCATTTGCCCACGAGAGGGTGGGGGGTGTTGTAGGGGTAAACCCCCGCCCCCCTTGCGCACGGCCCTGTATATGTACATGTGAGTGTACAATTTTTGTGGCTTAAAAGCCTCAGTGCATACTTCACTCTTAGTGCTTGTTGCTTCCTTGCTTTTCGTCTCACTTTCCCTTTTTTGCTAAACCATTTGTTGATTTTAGTTTTATTGATAGTTTTTTGTTTGTTTGTTTTCGTAAGTGTACACATACTTACATACATTTATACTGCAATACAAACATTTGTATGATAAGCTTAAAACCCAGCTAGAAATTTTCCTTATCACACGGAAAGCCGCGTAAACACTCGTTGTCTGTTCAAGCAGTCAGTCCCAAACATTCTGACATAAAATTTCTTTAGTCGCGGAAGTAAATTGAAAACTCAACTTGGTGAAAAGATTTAAACATTGGTGTATACAGAAATGGTTGAGAACGGCAACACCTTAACCCACCATACGTTAACCCACCACATTTAAACTCCCCACACCTAAATCCACCACACCTATACTTACTGCAACTGCAATGCTTACAACTGAACCCAATTCACCCAACGTTAACTCACCCCCACTTAACTCACCACACCGTATTACACTAAAATTACCATATGAGAACTAGCAAGACCTAAACTCTCCACCCGTCAACTATATTCGCTTCACCTCACCTAATCTTAGCTCATTTCCGCTGATTTCACTCCACCATACCTCTTCTTCCATCACTTCCCCTCATTTTATCTCACCTCAAGTCACAGCTGAGAGAAGCAAATTATAATTAAAATGGATTTACTAAACCTTAATTTATATAGCGATTCAAAGTTACAAACTTACAGTTAATTGTATGCTTTATAGAAAATTTAATTGATTTAATCTCCATAAAACTGCCTACTTTGAAATCCGTTTGTTTCATTATATATAATATAATAAGGGCGCTTACACTATACAGCTCAGTGTTTGGCCGAGCTTCTCCTACCATTTGTAGTGTGCGTCTTTATATTATACCACAAATGGAGGGACCTACAGTTTTTGTGCCGACTTCGAACGGCAGATGTATTTAATGAGAAGCTTTTTCATGGCAGAAATGCCATTGCCTACCGAGGGGTGACCGCTATTAGAAAAAACTTTTTCTATGATTAAGATTTTGCTTGCCCTGACTGAGATTCGAACCTCGAACTCACCGGCACATCGAGTTATAGCACGCACCGCTATCAACTCGACTACAGCGGCTATTAGATAAGCTTAATAAAAAAATATGTGATGGATTTTTTTTATTTGCAAACAGGAAATACGATAAATCGGCAGGAAGTTTAAATTTAAACATAAAAACAAAGGTTGGTAGATGATTTATCAAAAAAATAATCAAAATTAATACTTTTTAGTTTATACATTTAATCCTTCACAATTGCTCTGGTATTTGCTTGAATTGCCGCTGGCTTAATACCCATAAATGTCATTATTTATTTATTTATTTATTTTTGAAAATTTACATTTAAAATTAGTAGGATCTATTTCCGAAGTCATATATGTATTAAGTGCATACAAGAGTTTCAAAGCTTATACGAAATTCGCAAAAATTAAACACATTTCTAAATACTGTCATCACAACTTCAAACTTTTTATACAAGACTTTTAGGAAAATGCTGGGCATGCAAATTTGTAACCCATTCAATTTCAGTAAAAGAAAGTGCAAGCTTCAGTTGGCTAAAAAGTACCCTTGATATATTTAATATTTTGTCAAGGGCATCATCAAAATCTGAGTTTAATGTCAGCATCAGCTTTTTTTACATGCAGAGCTGTTGTAAAAATCGATTTAAATGCCGTTGAAGCAGGACACGAGTTGTAAGTCAAAAGTTCAAGATGCCTTAGCAACTACTTGACCACTACAACTGCCATAGGGAAGGCTGACGTGAGGAAATTTAAATTATGAGTTTGAGTTTGTTGATTGCTACCTTTCAGTTGGAATTCGTTCAAGTCTGCCTTGAACTGAGACAAACAATGCTGTAAGCACAGCCTACTCTTTTAGGTAATAACAGAACATGGTAATGGTTGTATAATCAAATGTTCAACATGTCCCAATTTCCTACAGGGTGTGCACGAATACTTGTATATGCATGCATGTTTGTAAAGAAATATATATACCTACATATTTATTCATTTCTCAAAACATTGTTAGCAACAATGTCACAAATCCTTTTTAACAAATCCTTTTCACTCTATGTCGTTTTTAGTATTGATGACTATTAATTCATTGTTGACACGCACAAAATCACAAATGCAAAAGCACACATACATAAATATGTATGTAGGCTCATTCACACATCAGCACGTCCATAATATAGAACATTTTAATAGTACTTTGTTTGTATTTATTTAATTTATATATTTATTTGGTGTAAGCGAAAGTCATCCATCACAGATTATTTTCAGTCCCCACTCAAGCGTGTGCAAATATTGTCTAAAAATAAAGGAAAATAGTTAGTTGCAAAAGTGCTGGCTATCAATGAGCAACACATTTGTAAACAAATGAAATGAATGCGAATTAACTAAAATTAATGTATCTAGTGTGAGTTTACATTTGGAGGATTTATATGAAGACATTTTTTTCGGTATTAAAGCTTAGTATACAGCTCTGACGAAAATCGAAAAATTCATATAAAATTGCACTTACCTAATTTAGTCTCTATTGAAAAGACTAATGTCCTTCCTGGCGAATTGATATCCACAAATTAAGCCTAACTTAGGCCCCCTGCCGCCGAAGAAGACTAAGGACTTATTGTATTAAAAGGGTGCTGGGTTTGGCCGCCGAGTCAATAGACATCTCTCTCGTCTGGGTTTACGGTCAAAGGAATATACATAGTAAGACTGTAACGAGCGAGCTAAAAAAAATTGGCTAGAGCCAGACACTATGTTTTGGAATCAGAGGCACCAAACAACGTCAAGAGAGAACTTTAAAAAAGAACAGATGAACGATTTGAAAAATTTCAGTAGACCTTCTTAGTAATTCAATAAAATGAAAAAAAAAAAGTTTAAGAGCTGGGAAGGAGAGAAACTCATATGTTCATACATATAAGAGACATATCCAAAGCAAGGCGAATTCATGTAAGGTGGTCGATATTCTACAAATGCCACTGTTTTGTGGCTTCCTTTAAATTTAACTTGCGCGAAATAATTTTAACACTATTGGCATCTCCGTGAAAACTGGAATTGAACTTAATTTTTATTTTCTTTGTTTATTATTTTATTTGTTACAAAAGAAATCATCGGATTAACCAACAACACCTTGATTGAATTTGAAAAAATAACCCGTAACTTTCTTATGACATCGGCGGTAAAAAATATACATTCTGAAATGTATCATACATGTATGACTATACATGACCATTTTTGACTGAGAAATTACATGAACAATATTAAAGTTGTATATGCTAAATATCATAGCATTCCCTTCTGACGTCATCAATATAGTTTTATTTCTCTCACTTAAACGCAGCGAGTGACTTGACGACTTTGCCACAGATCCGTTCTTTATTTACGCTTGCAGTCACAAGTAACTCTCCTAAATCATAAAATAATTAACTGTCGACGAGGTAGTCGACAACCAGCTTAACCTTTAAGTTTCTCTCGTTCCCTGTATTTGGTTGGAGAGAATTATTTGAGAGAAAATGTGACATTCTGTTCAGTTAAGAAGAGGGCCAAGGTATCAACATCACCTCGCATTTACTCCGTCTGTTGTTGTGCCAACAAAAAATCATAAAAAAATTTCAGCCAGTACTGCATCGGGTGTCTTATGTTTTCTACCTTCATGTGTAGATCTATTAAAAAAACAAATAAATCCATCTTATACAACGAACTTGAGTTCTAAAAGGTCCGTATTTAAACATACCTCATTTCCAATGGCAGTGATCACTTCTTGCATCGCTTCCCATGCGCTCTGAATTATAACTTAAGAGCTTTTCCTATTATACTAGTTGTGAAAAGTAGTGGGAACAGTTGTTGTCAGCCGGTTGGTTGGTAAGTGTAAAAGTGTAAGCCCGGTTGATTTGTTCCCAAAATATTTCAAGACTATTTCAGGACCGTTTCGAAACAAGTTCACGGTTTGTTAAGAAGCATTTCGGGACCAGCGCGGAGTTATTTCGTGATTATTTTGGGACTATTTCGGGACACATTCAGGATAATAACTAGCTTCTTTTGAAACCAGTTCAAATTATTTTCAGGTTGTTCCAAGAACATATATACAAATCCTCAAATTTATTAAAAAAAAAAAATTTAAATAAAAAATATACAAATTAATTTAGTTTTTTTCTAAATAATTTAATGTTATTTCAAAAAGATTATAATTAAAATATAATAAAAGACGTAGAGACGTATCATTTAATATTATTTTAGTTGCTTTACACAAAAGTATTTTTTTGTTTTTCATTTTAATTAATAAAATCTAGAAAATAAAGGTAATTTGTCACAAACAAACAAAAAAAAAATAGAGAGTGAAGAAAGAGTGTGTTGATTGATAGAACGAGAGCGCAGTGAAGAGAGTAAGAAAGAGAGCGACAAGAAAAAATATCGAAAGCCATAAACGATTTTTGTGTGCCAAAAAAAAAGTATGCATCGAAAGAGCTAATTTCAAAACGAAATATTTTGGTAAATAATTTTCTTTGCTGGCGCTTTCATGCAGCTGCTTGTTTTTGTTATTGTTGTAGCTCATTTTGTCGCTTGTCACTTTCCTCTCTGCTCGCCTGCTGTTGCAACAGCTGCATATGCTTTTACTGTTTGTTGTTTCTTATTTTTTTTTTTTTCTTTTCCTTTGCTCTCATCATAACATATCCCTGAGCAATTCCTTTTGCGCAGCAGTCAACTTTTCGGGGAATTGTATATCAAACGCCACCAGCAGATCGCCCTTTCGCGTCGTATCCTTGGGGAAAGGCAAACCATAGCCTTGTATACGTTTCACTGTATTCGGTTTGATAATCTCTTGCATGGTGCTGATACGCAACTTATCACCGGACATAGTAGGAACTTGGAAGACCACACCGCAGAGTGCCTATTGGTGAGAGGGAAATGTAAAAGGAAATTAGAACAAAAAGTTGAAAATTTTCATGTAAAACAAGTGAAAAGAGATATTGTGAAAAAGTTGGCAGTTGGTTAGAAAAAAAGCAAAGAACTTGGTGGTGTAAGGAATTTAAGAGATTCATTCTCGGTATTAAAAGGATTTTAAATATTGCACAATCAACTTATCCGACAAAAATCCAAGATTTAAAAATAGTTTTTTTTTTTTGTTTTTTGTTGTTGTCTACGACAGTCATTGGTAAGGTTTCCGTTTAGCACACGTTTCTCTTAATCTGCATTTTTTTGCCCTCTCTTCTCTAAACACTATTGCGACATTGCATCAAATTATTAATCTTCTTAACTGATTTATTTTTAAATATTTTAAATGTTTTTCTTGATAATTATTTTTCTTTAATTATAAATAACACTAGGTATCTTTTATAAAAAAAAGGTTTGACTTATGAAAATTGATCCATGAATTTAAAAATATTCTGGGTCATGAAAGATTGACTGGCATGGTGCTTTTAGTCTTCAAAAAACTTAAAACGAATTTAGTGGTTCTAAATGAACTTCTTCGCGTTTTTAACATTATGGCAAAGCAAAGTATTTTATATATATAAAAACTATATATTTTAATAGAAACTAAGTTTTGAATATATACCCTACCTACCCAATATGACTTAAGATACATACTAATTATAATACAAAATGTTTGTATGCCCGTGCATATTTGTGCGATTCGTTCACAAAACCAGGTATTGTATTTTTTTAAACGTGTGGTTTTCAGTAAGGCAATACTTTTTTCGGAGTTGGAGTTTCGGAGTTTATATTCAGTTTGGTTTGCCATTTCAAGACGCATTGGAAGAGAATATTCGGCACGTTAATGCTGACATACGGCCCCAATTGCTGCAAAAAGTTTTCGAAAATTGGGCTGCCTAGCTGGAATTTATTTTCGCCAGCCGCGGTCATTTGCCCGAAATCATTTTTAAAACATAATGGCAAACTCTTATCTTTATATTAAAGCTAAATTCTTGGCCATAGCATTAAATAATATGCATTTTATTTCTTCTTAAACACCACATGTCTAAAAAAACACCCTTTATATACATACTTTGCATTGTTGTTTTCTTATTTTAGTATTTTTAAGTACTTTCTAGAAAACCAGTGTACGCTTCTACGCTGGAGGTCTGAGCAGTAATAGGCCTCTAATCCTAGTCCTTGCGTGATGATTATTTTGTTATATATTTTTTCATTAAACCTACACTTACATAGTTCATCTGACGTTATATATAACGGTGACATATATCTAAGAAAAATACTGGATGTATGTATGTGTGTATGTACATTAAGCATATTTATTTTTTTCTTTATAAAATTGTAAAATTTTTCATTTAAAATACAGTTCATTCTCTAACAAAAACAGTTTAATGCTTTGTTTTGAATTTTATAAAAAATTAATGTTATACAAACTTTTAACTTTAAAAATAGTTAGATTTTTTTAGAATATGCAGTTTTGAAGCGCATTTAATATTATTATTGTAATATGCGAACTTCAGTCGCTTAAAATTACCATAATTTATTTAAAAAAAATAACTTTAATGCGTTACATGAAAAAACGTGCAAAAGCAATAGTCGAAAATCGACGTTAATTGGAAGCTAATTTCAAAACCGCAGACTAAAAAAATATCAAAAAATATGGAGCAGTAAATTTATATCAATATGGTCACAAGAATGATGCTATTGAGTTTAAACCTTTCAATTAGATTGCTGCAGAAAGTTCACGAAAACTTTTTTAATATTTAATTTTTTCAAAAAAGGCGAAAAGTCGGATGCATAATGTAAACATATGAACATCTACATACACAATTTCGACAAGAAAAGCAGATGATATCACATACAAATACAATGCTTATCAGCCTTTGCGGTATGCAAGAAATCTAGATCAAATCGATTTATGGTTACTTTGTAATCAAATTATAAATTAGAGTACAGATTAACTATCAGTAAATATAATAAATAACAAATCACACTTATTTTGCGAATTTTAACTTTAACTTTTCGCCAACAGATGAGCAGCTTAGCGATTTTCTAAATTTTTACCGTAAGTTTTTGGAAGTGCACGATATTAAAAACAAAGAAAATATCGTTGCTCTCAAGGATTGGTTATGCGCCACGTGAATTTTTTTTTCATTTTTTGAATAAATTTATATCTTACTTTCTTAGATATACAGAATAGACCATATTAGCTATCTGGTAATAAACTTGGTGACGATATAATCTTCCGTTGGGGCCTGGATGGCCTGCCACTTTCCTACACGGGCTGGGGCAATGGGCAACCAGATAATTTGGGTGGAAATCAACGCTGTTAGAGGTTGTAAGATAATACTCAAGAATGGGATGACGAAAACTGTCTTACTCCTAATTTCTACGTCATATGTCATTTATATTAATCTCCTCCGTGGATTCAAATAACTGCACTTCTTATATACAAAAATTTCACAAAATTGCATCAAAACTTTATACTTAAAAAATATGATTTGTTTAAGTATGCTGTTTTGTGGCTAATTCAATTTTGGTACAACGAATGGCAAGTTTCAAGTGGCTACAAATAAGAGTTAGTTTCTGACGCTCTTCGGCAATTTTTTCCACATATAATGCAAATTCGTGATTGTGTTTTGTATATAGAACACCGTCAGTGATAAAAAAGTGTCTGAAATTAAAGGTGATTTGCGACTACTTGAAACTTACATTTTGTTATACTTAAACTGAATGGGCTACATAACTGCATACTCAAAAATATGTGCATTAAGAAAAAAATTAGTGATTTTTTAAATTACTCTAAAATTTACTAAGCATAGCCAAGTTTACGTAGAGTAAAGAAGTACACATATCTCTGAAATTGCTTTATCGAATTAAAACTCAACTTCGAAACCAGAAAAATTTAATAAAATCACCTCCCATATAATATTTTAATCCAATTTTTTCCTAACTTGACCTAATCAAAGACGTGAAATAAGGTAAGGCTGAGTTAGTTTGAAGTGGCAGAACCTACGCAACTCTTACATCTCAGACCAGCTGTGTTACTCGCAACCTTGAAAAATTTCGAGTATTTTTGGTTTTCGATTCCTACTGTTTTCTAAAAGTTTTGCTGATGTCGTTCTACGGATTGGAAAGTCTACGGTTTGGGAAGTCTGCGGATTTTATGCATGTGACTGGTTGGTAATCTAAGGACCATTGATGAGTAATTTCTGCTTAACGCGAGAAGTTCTTACATCTTCTTCCATTATATTCTGGCCTTATGACGTTTGTAATAGAGCAGCTGTCTAGATGTTTTCATCCTTATGCGCTTCTGTAAAAGAACTTTCTCTCTAAATAACACTACAAGTATTGAGAAAAATGTCTAATAACAATCCAAAAAGACAGTTTATTTTTATTAATTCTTAAAGTTTATAACCGACCCTTAACAGTTTCTAAGTTAAAAATAAGCGCATGAAGAAAAAAAATGTTTTTTTTTTTTAAATTCATAAAAAATACAAAACGGAAATAAGTTTCAAGTCTAGTTGCTTTTTCGGAAAGTCACATAACCTATGAGCACAATGAGATAAAGATCATGAAAATCGATACACGTGTTTCGCTTTTATTCGCAATTGACACAGTGAAAGAAACACGCTCTTGAATAGTATGTGTATCTCGGATGACGATACAGACTCAGACCATGAATATGAACAACCTACGAAGAAAACAAGATCATCAGAACCACAAGCGTCAACTTCACATACATTTCTCAGAATTGAGTTGGCAATCAATGAACTAAAAAATGTTGTACTGTGTTAGTGACGTAAAAAACTTGGAGTGATTGTGCAGACTTCCACGATAAAAATATCGGAAGACAGAGAACAACTGAAGAAAGGAAAACGATTAACTGTAATGCTTGCTGGCATAAGCACAGAGGTCAACACTGTCGCATTCCAGCGTAGGTTTTACCGTAGACTCTAATTTGGCGATTGTAAGGGAACTATCAGCTCTGATAAATTTAAACAAATCTAGGAACGACTCTGATTATCAGCCAAAGTTGAATTTGATGTACATGAAAGCTTCTGCAGGTCGGTATGACTCACGTTTGAAGCGAAAAAAATCGTATGCCTCAGCTGCCAATCTTTGCATATAGATAGACTACTATAGTAAGTGTTATCCCCCAGCAGGGTTGATCTCGTTGCACCTTACACTACCATAATATTTGTAGATAACAATGTTTGCAGTTGTGCTAAGTTTTCTAGTGTGGTCCTGCGAGTGTGGCGCAAATAGGCCAAAAACATAATTTCGTGAAACACTTTGTCATCTTCAGCTCAGCATAGCGCAAATAATATAAATAATGCTGTCTTCTACATTTACTCTGTTTGTAAGTCTCGTTGATTTATTCTTCCAAGTTGATCGTAGAGAATTATTGTACCAACACTTGGCGAATATTATCACTTAAATAGATGCTTGAGAATGTATCATAACAAAACTGTAGGAAATCTATATACTTGTAAAGCAAATGCGTGCAGTAAAACTAAAACAAAAATTTATATACATAATAATGAAATGGCACTTACAAGGCTGCACAAGAAGCGTAAACAAAAGCATAAAAATTTCGCAAGTGCAATTAGGAGTAAGTAAGTGCAATTGCGTTGTTTCTGTGTCGTCATTGACGACAATGAAAATTATGTTTATTTTGCTACTGCCAGTGATGGCACCATCAACTACCAGCCAGAGAGCTTCATTACCATGCTATATCACTTGACTGGGAGTACGTGCCTATTTAACAACTCTGATATTCGATGACTTATTTTTGCCAACTCTGCAATGCTGAAAATTTTGTATTCGATGTCATTGCTTTGCAACTATAAGCTGACAAACAAATATTTATTATATTTCGTTATATACATTCTACCATAAACTGCAGATATAAGTGTAGTAATGTTCTTGAGTTCGCACGTACATAATTCTAACATTAAATCTGTAATGGTGTGTCATTTTTTTTGTCAAATTGTCAATTTGCGTTCCAATTTCACATTACAATCACAACTAGCGCACGAGCGCATTGCTAAATAAGTACTACCTGTGCAACACTGTATGCTGCGACAAAGCTTACTGCTCATTCCTTCTCATCTGTTCATTTGTCATCGTTGAGTCTGCAAATTGTTCGTCCGCTTGCATTGCATTGCTACCATTTCGGCATTTATTGTACCATAATAAAAATATATGCGAATTTCTGATTGATTTCCAGCGAAATGACAAAAACATTTGGGAATTGTTTGTGCGTATGCATTTATTGCGAATATACAGATTACTGCTCCACTTCATTCTCCATACAGACAGTCACGCATATCTTTGGCTTGCTTGGCCGTGGCGTTCATGGTGGTGTCATCATGTTATGTCTTGTCATTTTTGGTAGTAAATAAAATTCCATTTACCTGCGTGGCATTTGGTAGTCGTGAGCAGAGCTACAACCGTGGGATGGTGTCGTTGAAAGTTATATAACATTTTTATATGCATTGGAATATATAAAATTATGATAAAAATTAAATTGAACTGCTAAGATGTGACCGTTGAAAGTCAACTGCGAATGGAAACCATCGTGACTGACTATACATTTTTAGAAAGTTGTATGGATAGCATAAACAGGTTAAGAAGTTTATCGGAAGGTGCAATGATTCAGTATAAGAATTAGATTTATGAACTGTTGACTAATACCCAGAACAGACTAAAATGTTTGTGCTGAAAATTTTCTCGTCCATGTGAGGTATGCTGCGATATCACATCCCATCTACTTCTATGTACAGTGTGTGGTGCATTATTCTTCTTTAGAAATCTCCAATTAAAGACAAACTAACCAGAATTGAAAGGGTCGCAAACTCTACACCAACGAGATCCTTTGAAATAGGCAATATTCATTACAGTTCGCGTCTTGTGTCATTGTCTCAGTACTTCGACACTACAGTGGTATAAAGTATACGGACGGCTCCATATTAAACCAAACAATCTCCCCTAAAGGTCAGGTCTCAGGATGTCTAAACACTGCAAAATGCTTCAACGTGCGCATTCGTCTATAAAACAAGTCGAACCTTAGCTATTAAATTTGCTATTGTCTCGTATACGTCAGGCTGCTATTAAAACATTCAATGGCTTGAGAAGCGAGTTTAAGTAAACTCTAAACAAGTTTGCTATCATATGAAAAACTTGCGTTGTTTGGATTCCTGGAATTCAAAGCAAACGCTTAACAGATGAGCTGGCGAGGTCAGGAACTTCGCTAGCCCGCGGGTTGGCTGTGATTAAAGACAAGTGCACTGAAGCAAGGAAGTATTTAGTAGATGGAGTAGCGAACCAACTTTTGGGATAACTCGTCAACTCTGACCTAAACGAGACACAGTAAAATCTGACTGCCCTCCACTTGGTGACCGATATTTCAATAGGCTCCTGCCTAAGAGTTGTACATGACAGCAAAATTTCGCAGCTGTCGTGACGAAGAAGAGTTGGAAAGTGTCGATAACTAACTTTTCGGCTGCCTCGCTTTGGCGAGAAAAAGATAGTGCTGCCAGTATCAGCACTCTTTTGGTCGACTATCAGCCGAACTAATTGACTTGGTTCTGGATTTACGCAGATGTGGACGCTATAGCATATCATAACATAATCGACATGCTCTAATATTCACTATTATATCAAAGTTCTTATTGCGATTGCGCAACTTAAGCCTGCAAATTTCAGCTGAGTGTGGCGACGATGGTCGCACGGATGCTTATCTGCTGATTCCATTCCAAGTGTACTTTGTGCCATCCACATGAGAGGTTACGTGGCATCCGCGCCGTTTAAAAAGGACTCGAGTCTTTTTCCTTGTTTTTTTTACCGCCCACCACCCTCAATCGACCCACTGTACGCCGAGTCGCCAGCTCGCCTAGCATTGGCGAGGATAGCTGCCGCATTGTTTGCCATAAAAAATATGTGGCGTTATTGCTGCAGCAGCTCATCTTCAATCAGCGATGACAGTGTCACCATTGTGCAACAACAAATACAATAACAAACAACAACAAAAACAATAATTGCAACAATGGCAACAATAAAATCGGCAATAATAAAAATAAAGCCATTTTTGTGCGGCTGCAGTGTCGCATTTTGCATTTTGATGGGGCCGGGCATTATTTTGTACAACTTCTCACTGCAGAAAAAACCGACGAATAATGCTTTATCGCTGCCGATTGATTTTTTAACTTTTCATTTTAACTATTTAGCTGGATATGCAATGCATTTCTTTTTTTAATTTTTATTGGCGTCCTTGTTTTTTTCTTTTTTGTTTGCTTGTTTTTCCTTTGTCTGTTTTGTAGCTCACAACTACTGTGCGTTTTGAATGGACTTTTTTTCGGTCACTTTACGGTGTTTTGCTGTTGGCGGTTTCGTTTCATTGCTACTGCACCTTTTTGCTGCGCATCTCTTTATTTGATATTTACTTTTTCTTATTTGTTTTCGAACGACGGCATTCATATTTACTATATTTTAACTACAACTTCTCGGTGCATGAAATTTTTTCTGTTTCATTTTTTTTGTGAGATTTTTTCTTTACGGATAGCTTTTTTTATTGCGTTCGTTTTTATTTAACGCAAACACACACACTCGCACTTTTCGCTACAATCTCACAAGCGCCGGCACAATCAGTCCGCTCCGCTCAGTCTGTGTTCAGTCGGTTTTTGCTCGATATGTTGCCTTATTTGGTGTGCAACAGCCATTAAGTCATCATAAAAAGTGTTGCCACCACGAAATAATAAAATAAAACCGTCGAACGCAGAAAAGCAGCAAAAAAAATGGCTGGATGGAAAAAAATTAAATCGCATGCGATATAAATTCGCGCAATATTTTACGCATATTGCCGCTACAGCTAAAGCTTGGCCAAAAGGGGACCGCCGCTGCTGTTGCTGCTGCTTTCAGTTGGCTTGGCCAAAGCGGCGGCAATAGCACGGCTGAATGATTGCACTTGCAAATACATACTAACATACATACAAATGTATAGTGCATATCAAAATTATATGACGCACTTGTAATGACATGTTTTGACTATTGTTATTTCATTGAATTATTAAAAAAGGCGTTTTTCAAGTTTTTTTTAAATGTCGTACTCGTATTATAGAAAATTTACGTATTCAAAAAGTTTTTGTATCGCTAATATCATTTTGGCGGTTGTGGATCGATATGTCTCTTTTACCGAAAATGTTTTGTTTTTTTCTAGACCATTATGTTTTTTTATTATTAAAAAAGGGTTACTTCTTACTCGGGATTGCAATTTGTATGTTTTTTTTTTGTGATTGAACACAGGATTGGGAAATACTTCACAAAGTGGGAAGGCGAAAATTTAAAATTTGTTTTCATTTTTAAAATGAATATAATAATAAATAGTGTGTGGTTACTGTTACGAAAGAATTTCGAAAGAATTGTGAAAAATTAATTTAAAATGGTGTTTCCACGGCAAGTGAATCATGTTTGAATTACGAATGACCAATCAACCCGTTTACACGACACATTCGTGATTCGTTTGGCATATCTGTTGCTGTTGTAATACTAACATACATACTTTTGCGTCTTCATTCACTCTAGGTTTCCCCAACAACCTCTTTCACATGATTATTTTTTTCACAAACTCAACGTTTGGAACCATTTAAGGATTTAATTGTTTCTTGTTGGTTTAATTTTTGCGTTGTTCTGATATTTACATATATGTGCTTTGGTAGCTATTTTCGATAAATTTCCGATTAAAATTAGAGACGGCATTAATTTTTTCTTGATTCGCACGTTGATTTAGATTGAATGAACTACAAAAGAGTAGATTCGCTCACAAACAATTTGTATGGGGAATCGAGTGGATTCGGTTCGTGATTGGGTTGCCAATTAGGAATGAGAGAGCGAATCATGTGCCGTGGAAACATATTATAAATTGGTCTAGAGTCTAGGTCAGCGTTGCCTTTTTAAATGCTTTCTAATAAAGCAAAAAAAAAGTCAGAAGTGAGCAGATTTCGGCTTATGTATGAAATAAAATGTAAAAGGTTTGCTCCAACATGGATAGTTTGTATCGTCTGGTAGCGTCTTTAGATCTATATATTTCAAATATTGGGCATGAAATTTATATGTGATTCAGTTAAATAAATACAATTATCCTAAATAAATTTTTTCTATTTCGAAACGTATTTCCATCAAATTAATAAATACATACAATGATTCTATATATACTATTCATCCAATTCTTTAAATATATTATTCGCTTCTTGACTAATATTTGATATACATACATAGGTCTGAAGAAACCAAAAGACGTTAGAAATATATATAAGATACAGTTAATAACATCCTTTACTGTTTTATACACATTTATACAGAATAAAAGTTTATTAATTTTTAACTCAACTGTCTCTTGTTCGCAGATTTTTATTCTTTGCAATATTGTGCGTACTATAACTGGTTATTTTTCCAAAAAACGAAATTGCGATGTTTAACGCTTACTGAAAACAGGGCTTCTTTTGTATGCAATCTTTATATCGCCAATAGTCGGATATTTAGCGTTTGAATAAATTAAATAAGGGTTTTCAATTCTTTTGCTGTACCATAGAAGTTGCTGTTTTTATCATTTATCATTTGTTGCCTTTTTAAGATATGAAAATATCTTTTTCCTTTCATGCTAACATTAGCAAAAAAATTTGAGTTCAAATTTAATAAAAAATTTAAATGAAAAAGTGCCCCTTAAGATACTATTGTCGCCAGGGGTTAAGATTTTTTTTGGAAAAACTTTGGAATCTCTAAGTTCCTTCCTAAAAACCAAATCATTGCCTTGTTTACGCATAATTAAATTTTTCCAAAAAAAAGTTTAAAATACCACAATGTCAGATGAACTTAGCGAGAGATTTCACCAGAAAATCAAACTAAACGAAAGACCATTTAAAGAAAAGGCGAAGAAAATACAGCTTCCGTTATATCTATGGAAATGATGCTGAATACACATAATTACATATTGAAGATGACAAAAATAGATAGAAATAGTTTAAATGTAATTTTTAGCGACCCGCATAGACAGCGGTTCGAAAATGCCCACTTAAGAATGTTTTAGGCGATTAAAGTTTCTAAAAAAAATTCTCATTCAATTCTGCTTAAGCATCCTCTAAAAGAGTTTTTTCGTGTTGAGTAAAATTTTTGACAGGTACGTAAACAGAATTGTATCACTACTAGAAGCTTAACAATAGTTTTAGTTTGTAACCCTTTGACTTTTTTTTGTAAGAAAGTGCAAGTTTGGGAGAATGCAAATTATTGTTAGGTTTTGAACAATTTTTTGCAAATTTACAAAAATTCACCGACTTTCGCATTATTCCAATAAAATTCTATGGCTAAAACGTTCTAAATTTTTTTTTTATATTTAAATTTTTATAATATTTCACTGTATTTCAATGCAAAAATATTGGAAAATGCATAAAAGCATAACAAAAAGTCGAAACTTGTCAATTTGTGGGTGTCGTATAATTGTGGTACGAAATTTGTTCGTATATAATTTGTGGGTGTCGTATAATTGTGCTACGAAATTTGTTCGTATACTGGCACATAAAAACTTATACAAAATTTCATATGTAAACAAATGTATGACTGAACGCAGCGCGCCATTGGTCATAAAGTCGAATTGCACTAAATATTTCTTTGTTGTCTGTTTTGCAAATTTTTTATACTCATCTTTGCGAGAATTTCAATGTGATTCGTTGCTGCGCTTGCCAAAACGGGCACTGAACGCCGCAATGCGTTCTGCACAAATAATACCTTTTATCAATCACTGGCCGGGTTTTTGCAGAGTAAAAATTTTTTAATGTCAAAATTGTTCGCAATCATAAAAATATTTTGCCTTTTTGAGGTATTTACTCAATTTTTAAGCGCAAATATGTACATATGTACATACCTACATATGTAAATCGTGGAAAATAATATCAATACAGTTCTTTTTTATTTGAATTCTATAAATTGCTTGGGAAACAGAATATTTGCTGTAGAAAATTAACTCATTTAAATGTGTGCATATACGAAAAAGTATGGGATTGACGTCCACCTTCAAATGTCATCCCCAGCAGTGGTAGAACTTCTTTAATCTGATCGCATTGGCGCAGTATTGCGGAGCATTTCCCAATTGAGAGATAAAGCAAAAATGGTAGTCCAAGCATCGAATTAGAACAAAACAAGGCAACGCCTGGCAACGAACAAAAAACTCAAAGTATTTACATACATCAATAAGGTGAGAGTGTAAATCAACCGAAAAGAGTCCCTTTGACAACGATCAAAAATTTCGTTCTACAAAACGTTCATTCTGTCGGTCCTTTCTTATAGAGCAGGAAAAGGACCGAGCTCGATCAACGCATAGAAGGCTATGGGGTTTTCCACGACAGCAATTCTAATCGAGTATTGCGTTCATAACCAAACGTTTGCGATAGATTGGATGTTTAGTAAGTAACTGGCGTAACTTTGCAAAGGAAAGAAGTAACTGGGAAAGTTTTTTTTTTGTCTTGGACCAACCCGATAAGCCATTGTGGAACCAATAAAGAACTAAGATTTAATTTAATGCTTGCTGATTTGTATTGGCCAATTGCGATAGAATGATAATAACAAAATTCTACAATTCTAAAAAAATATCAAACAGCTCAAAAAATTAAAAGCGTAGTTAAAATCAGTCACCCGTTATCTCATTGCACTAGGAGCATCACACTGCTCTTTTTTTATAAAACAGGCTTTGTTTTCCAGTCATTCAAATTTTAAAAGTGAGCTTATATCTGAGCTGACTCCAGAATAAATGTTAGAAAACGCAAGTAAGCTTTTGCGTTATGTAACTCGATATGCCGCTGAGTTCGAGGTTCAAATCTTAGCCAGGGCAAAAAAATACATCTGCCGTTCGGAGACGAGTTCTTCTGGAATCTTCTTCGTTATCCGCTTTATCACCTCACTCTCTCCTTCTCTCTCTCTCTCTTACTCCCTCACTTTCTCTCTATCTCTTTCCAAACGCCAGACAAGGCACATAAAAGCCAGTGCCCTGCCTTGCCTCGCTATTCATTAGAAACTGATCATTTTTAATTCCAAATTTAAATTGGAAAAAGGTCATCCGAGAGTCGTTCGAACATACAGCCCTTTGGATACTTCACAGGCACACAGACTATTAATTTATGACGTTATTTAGCCATTCACTTGCACGTAGACACGATTTTCAAAATGTTTTTTTTTTGTTATTATTACGATTATTGTTTTATTATTAACTTCATTACGCATTTTTTATTTTTTTATATTACGTAATTTCTTGCGTTAAATTGTTAGTATAAGAAATGTTTTTTCTAAAAAACTCTTTATAATTACATACTCGCACAGATCGCAAAACCCAGCTCGAAAGCGACTTTGGCGCTAAGGTGCGAAGTGCCCGAAGTAAAGTGAACCTTTTTTGGCAAAAACGAACAAGTCATACGATCGCAAGCTAATTCCCAAGCAAGTCAAAGTGACAACAACCAAGCCAAGAGCAACAACAACAACACAAGTTCAAAGTGAGAACAATGTACGAAAGACGAGCATATGCGCACATCCATAAATTCTAATGGATTTATGACAAAATGTCAACAATATTGACAGCTTGTTGCGTTGCCTTTTACTTATTACATACAAATATTAACATAATTTTTTGCTTGTTTTTTTGGTTGTAAAAAATATGACGACAATTCGACAGTTTCGTGACAGCTTACAAATTCTGCAAAAATGTTTAAGTTTTTCGTACGCAATTAAAAAAACGCATAAATTATGCGTAGCCCAAAAGCATAAATCGATTCGAACATATTTGGCGGTATACCATTTTTCCATTTTATTTCAACGCAATGCCTTACACTACAGATTATTACCGCGATTGTGATTTGAAAATGAATTGGCCCCAATACGGTGTAACGTTTAACACCAGTCAACAGTGGAGACTGTGATTGTAATAAAAACAACAACAGTAACGCTCCCACCATATGTTGCTGATTTTAGACTTTTGGTATTTGGTGTTTGTTACGGTGTCCATTTTGGTGGCGGCCGTTAAAACTAGTACTCGTAATTAAATTTTAATAAATTCAAAAATCTTGTCAAATTCCTATTTTGAATTTAATAAAAAAGGTTAATAAAAAGCGATAAGCATAGTAATTTATATTGAATTTGGAAAAGTGCAACGGCGTGTGAGGAAGCTTAGATAAAAAGAAGAAGAAGAAATTTCAAAATAATAATTTATTCAAACTCATGGTATGAAAAGAGTGGCATGAACATGAAAAATGTTAAGGAAATTTTAATTAAAAATTATGAAATTAAAGAAAAAAGATTATTTTGTTAAAAAAAATAAATAAATGAAAAAACTAGAAAATCAAAAATAATTCAAATCTACAAAGCTTAATTAATAATAATAATAATAATTTGGCGCTTACACTATACAGCTCAGTGTTTGACCGAGCATCTCCTACCAAAATTTTACTCATTACACATTTCTTTGTTCTATTTTCATATTAGGCTGAAGGAAATATAAAAAGTCCTTTTCTTTTGAACATTTTATAAAAATATTATTACCTTTATGTTCTCAGAAAACTAAAAAAAACAAATCTTCAAAAGTAATATAAAAAGTTAATTGAATAAAAATTTAAAAATGTATATGTAAATTTTATTTTTAATAGTTGTTAAATTGTTATAAATCTTTAAGGTCTGAATAATTTTATAAGAAACTATTAAAGGAAAAATTTAATCATAAAAAATTAAAAACCATTTAAAAAAAAAGAAAAAATTTTTAAATAAATGTTAAAAGTATAATATGATAAAAACAAAACAAACGTTAAGAGATAAAAATTGTTTTTTTTACAAAGGAATGCAACTTAATATGAAGAAATTTTTAGAGTTAGATAATTTTAATATTTTTTCTTGGTTTTATCTTTTTATTTCAATTCCGAAGCCGAAACTAAAACTGATTTTAAGAACGAAACCGAAACCGCATCCAAAACCGGGGCGCTATTTTGAAACCTTTTCATTACTAATTTGTTTGGTTGTTTTTGATCAATATTTCCCAAGCTCTAACGAAAATTTAAAAAAAAAATCGTAGATTTAGAAAATTTAAAAAGGAAATATCAGTTATTTTCTAAGATGCTATATTTAAACGATTTCAGATATATATTTTCTACCATTTTGTTTTTGTAATTTTTGCAATTACATTTAAGTAAGGTTGTTTAGGAAACTACAATTCCTTTGAATCACGAAAAATCTGTTTGTTGTTTTGAAATATATGGGTATGCGATTGCATTGTCCATTAAATTTTACTTTAATAGTCTACACATTTAAAGTGTTCCGTTAATATTAGAGATTTAAAAATAATTTGGATTTTTGCAGTTAGGCAATTTTTTTCAAAAACATTATTGAAAAATTAAAAAAAAATAAAACAACGAAAAACCTTTAACTAACAAGACTTTGGAAAAGAAATTGTTTAGAAAAAATATAATTTTCAAGAAATCAAGAAACTTGTTATTCATTGCCAATTTTTGCGTTATTTTTTTTTTAAATTATAGTTTAAAAATCAACAATAGTCACGTGAGTTAACGTTTTAAACTTTACACAATATTCAAAAAAATATTATTAAATTTTCAAACAATTTGTAATATTTTCTTCAGCACCAAAAAACAGTTTTATACCCCAATGAATTTTGACATAATAAGGTGCATGTTTCAAGGGGCTTAAACTTCGTACCGATGTCGGAAAATTTTTTGTAAACTATAATTTGAAAATTCTCTTTACATAACCGTTTTATTTTATATAGTGAAAAATGTGCTAAATTAGCCGTATACTCGTATACATTAATTCATTGTAAATCAATGAAAATATCTTTAAAAAAAAAATTCAGAAATCAGAGCGAGTTTCGTTTTTGTCTAGTTGAAGTTTATTGGCCTATAAATCTGCATACTCAAAATTTTACTGGAGATCCAAACAAAAAAGTTAGAAACTTTGTGAAAATTCGTAGTTTTTTAATAAATTTTGTGTGAAGTTTAAAGTTTTTTTATGCAAATTTTGATGAGTTATGAACTATAATTTTATAAAAAAAACACAGTGGAAAATATCGCATGAAAAGCATTTCCGCTATGGCAAAAAAGCAGTGTGATCAATTATTTGAGTCGCTGTATACATACATACATACATACATATATGTATACATATTCATATAAAGTCACGCCTATTTTAAGACTAAACATTTTTTCCTACATAATTTCAAATAAATGCATTCCCAAGCACTGTAACGAATACTTTGCTCCTTTTGGCTAAATTCATAATTTTTTCCACACTTTACTAAATCAATAAAGTCCAAAACGTAAAAAAAAAACAAATCATTCAGCGCAAAAAACTGGCAACAACCAATCTCTGCCTAAAATTGGCTAAATCTAACAAGCGATAAAATCCGAAAAATTTTTCAAATGCAGCAATCACTAGTCGCTTACAAGTGCAAACACTTGTACATACTAATGTACTATAGTAGTTGTTGTTCTTTACAGAGTGCGTATGTTTTTAGTAGTTATGTATGTAAGTGGCATCACTCACTAGAGTGCATTAAACATAGTCTTGCTTGTTTTCGGCCTATACATATATTTGTTATATAAGCAGTACATTTGAATTGCTTAAAAGTATAGTTAACACCACAACAAACTGCCTGTCAACACGCCAGCTACGCTTCTCCATTCCCCTCTATTCGCTTTTGCGTTATTCGCTCTTTAAATGGCCTACCAGTTTGTCGCGCCAATTTACAACAACAACCGCATTCAGTTTGTACATTTAGCTAACAAACATTTTCGGCCATCACTCGACCACAACTCAAACAACCACAAAATGGCAAGCCAAAACTAATTCTATTGCTGTTTTTATTACATATTTTGCTTTTCTTTGGTGTTAGTGTAATTTAATGCACTTGTCAACTTTAGTTAATCCAATTAACAATTTTGACATGACAACAAACTAAACGTGACTTTAATGGTCAATAGTACAACAATGGAGCAGAAAATGAAATGTATGCTTATGAACATATGTTTTAAGTGGAACTAAACTAAAACTAACTAACAACAGAGCACGTTAAAAACGGAGGAAATATTCATTTATATTGATTTAACTAGCATTTGATTTATGTAAGCATCACATATTGTAATGAAATGCATAGTTTCATTTTCAAAAACAAAGTGCAAGCAATTTTCAAAAAGGGAAGTAACTTGTCATTCTAAGGCCTGCAAGAGTTTGCTCTCTTTACTGCACACTCTAAGTAGGTACGCTCTCCAACCTTCTTTGACAAGCTGAGTGCTACGAGTGCCACGATGCTCTTTAACCCTGATACACTTGCTCTACCGATTTTCCTACTGCACATCATTGGCAAATACATCCTAAAGATAGTCCAGTCCAGTCGAACCTTTTTGTAAAATGCCCTTGCTATGCGTTGGCATGCCATATCTTATTTCTTATTTAAATTAGAATTACTTTTTTTTATAGTTTTCAAATTAAGAGCGACTTCGTGCGAAATTCTTTTTCAGTATTCGGCACATTTATCGCCATATTATCACCTTATCGTAAAAATAATAATAATCGCTTATAAAATTTCCTAAAACTTTTTGCGAAGCTGTTTTTAGATACAGCAAAAAACACAAAAGTCACAGTCCGTCAAATTGGAAATATATGGATTTTTTTTTGGAAAAAAAATATATTTCATAACCTTCAGTAATAGTTGGTAATAACGTAATTTTTACGAGACATGTTCATGTATATTTGAAGGTCTTGCCAAATAAAATACCTGCATACTTAAGCAGAAAATTTGAACACCCCCAAAACACTTGGTTCTCCCGTATTTTAATTTATACTTGAAGATATCGAGAACAGAAGTGGCGGCAAAAGACTGCTTATTCAGCTATTACCACATCAAAGACCTTTTTTGTCTATCCTTCTTCAATTCGATTTGGAGAACAAATTTAATGAAACATAGTATTAAAGAGTTCTCCTTTACATTAAAAAAATTAAAAAACTCGGCAAAATTTTATTAAAATTGTTTTTGTCTGCAATTAACGAGATTTTGTTTTCTTCTATCGGAGCGATTATATCAGGATGAATATGATTTACATCTTATCATAACAATTATTTTACACTTTTATCTCTTCTTTTTTCTTCGGTGACTATTTGTTGTATTTATATTTGTTAACAAATCTTATTGACGTCTTTTATTTTTTTAGCTTAGAAACCGGACAGACGTGTACATATGTAACTATTTTCGAAATGGAAATGTCAAAAGCCTTCAAAGCGCTGTCAAATAAAACTTTGAACTGTGCACAACTTTGAAGTATGTCAAACGCTTGGCAATTAACCCACTTTCATCCATCTTAGTACATTTCTATTCATTTTTGATAGTTGTGGAAACACAGCACACAAGCCGCTAATATTATTATCCTCTTAAGTATGCTGAAGATAAATAGAATTTTTCAAAAAAATATTTTATTTTAAAGGATGCTATAGCATTTCTAAGAAAAGTGTTTTTTTCTCCGTTAAACATCAATCGACAAATTTAACTCTTTAAGAGGCTATTAAATTTTTTTAATTGAGGTATTCTGATTAACAATATAGAACCTAAGGGAGGTAGGATCATTTAAGTTTTAACAACCTTCTTTTGGACCACCCTACTCCTCGACTTCTTTTTTTTTTATCACCCTACCCTAAACATACAATCTACATATGTATGCGAAACACCGCTAGTTAATAGAGTGTTGCGTTATTCATTAATTTGAGACCAACTGCTGGGAAAAGCTTACCGAATTATTTTTGTCTGGCAGCAGAAAGTGTTTAGCTACATTTTAAATTGTTTTTAGTTAGCTTTGTGGTTTTTGTTTTCATGCTTGTGCTTTTTCGATTTTGATTTTTTTTTTGTTTTTGTACATCATGTTGATAAAATAAAGTAAAAGGACAAACATAAAAAACGGCCTATCACAAAAACTATCAATTGCCAGCGATTAGCTAGACAAATATGGTAAATTGCCATTTTCGCGCAAAGCTTTTTTTTATTTTAATAAAAATGTATAACTCCAAATTCTTATTGCTTTGAAATTGCAATTATTTTTGAATTTTTGAAGTGTGTATTTCATGCTGTGAGAAAATGCCACCGAGCTGTTTGCCAATTTAATTTTTCAATTAATTTTTTTCTTTCTTCTAAACCGTGTTAAGTAATGGAGACAAGCCGTTTTGGGATTTTTCTTAGAAACGTGATACAATCTGGGTTTGTTGAAGGCACATGGCGAGAATGCGTGAAAAAATGTTGCCGATAAATTCTATTTTGACAAATGAAGTCACTTTTTTAACACTACGACACACAAAACATTTATGGACTTATACTATATTTAATAACTAAAAAGTATATAAAAAAAACTTACCGTAAAGCTATCTAATAGATTTTATGTGGACTTTGCCACCCAACTTCATTTTTTAAAAGAGAAAGTTGTACTATTGCTAAGTTAGCTAATTTGGGTTTTTGTTCAAATTTTAAATTCGAAAAGTGAAGAACTATTCCACAATATGGGAATACAACGGATAAGCCTAGCAGAAATAAACGGGTCAAATATTTTATACAAAAATTCCAAATTCCAAGGATTATACTGAAATATTTTCAGAGAATTTTTCTTTCAAATTTCAACACACTGAAAACAGGAAAAAAAATTCCGTGTGGAAGAAATCGTAAAGGAAAGTTTGATCTACTTTCGAAGTCTTAATGTGACTTACAAAGGTGTCAAAGGTTGAAAACCTATTTTTTTCAATGGCTTTTGTGCAATTGCGTTAAAAGTTGAAACGATGTGACGGTAAAGAGGTATCTTACACTCTCTTCTTAACTCTTTCGCCATCGAACGAGTAAACTTGAAATCAAAGCTTGACGCTCTTCAAGGGCGTGATAGTCTTTAGCTATGTCTGAGCACTTTAACACAATATTTTTTTAATTTTTTTTCAATTTTATTTCTTTTTTTAAAAAAATACTATCACTTTCGTTCTCTACTTCATTTGCTTACAAATTCAAACTGGACCAATCAAATTTATTTACATTATATCATGCTTGAATGTTACTAGTATCTCATTTTATTCTTTCACTCACCTGCTTGAGCGTTAAGCGCGCCGTATACCGCAAATCGCTACCTTCCCGCTTGAACATCGCATGTGGCTTATCCCTTATAATGAAAACAATATCCGCTGGTATCTTGCCGGGCGCTTGATCGCCTTCTTTTTGAAATGTCACCTTCGTACCGGATTTCCAGCCGGGCTTAATCGAAATGCTAACATATTTGTCCTCTTTCTTTGACGATCCATCCGCTTGTACGACTCGCCTTGATATTTTCATTTTTTTCACACAACCATGATAGATTTCCTCCAATGTTACGTAGAGATCATGTTCGACGGGGGGGTCTTGTTGTTTCTCCTTTTTAAATGGAGTATGCACGTTGAACGAATGCGATCTAAACGAAGGTCTTCGCTTTATTTTTTAAAAATCCATTACAAGCATATAACAATTTGGTGTATGAGGTTGACTTTGACGAATTTTAATTTAATTGAAATACATATGAGGTAAAAAAAGGACTCGTTGAAGGGGTTGACATGAATTGCATAACTATGTTAAAACACACTTCTTCAAATATCAGATCGTTTAATATTAAAATCGCTGCCCGCAATTTTAACTTGAACTCCTTCTAAAACTCAATTAAATTTTAGAGCCACATAGTCGCTGGTTTTCAGTAAAAGATATCTAAATTCACCATACCTGAACTGATGACTAAGCTTACGTAATTTTGCGTTTATTTATGCTTTATTCTGTGACATCATGCTTCGTTAAGTAAAGTTACGTTAATTTATGTTGTGTTGTATTACGTTAAGATTGTTAACGTTGTGTTATGTTACGTTACGTTAGCGTCACGTTTTGCTAATTTTTGTTACCGTATGCTATGGTATGCTACGTCATGTTGTCACATTCTGCGTTAAGTTATGTTATGTTAGTTTTGTGTTTATGTTTTGGTTTTAGTGTAGCTTTCCTGATGCTTCTTCCAAATGTCAGTGAACGTTATTTGTGACTTTTATATGGTAATGGCTGATAAGCAATTGCAAAGTAAATTTTGCCGAAATATTTATATTTTAATATAATTAAACTCCACTCAAATAAACTCTTGACGCCATAATTCATCACACTAAAATACACCACACTCAAATTCTCCACACTTAAACTCACCACATCTAAACTATCCACACGTCAACTCTTTTTATTTCATCTCAACTCTCTTGACCTGTCATTACCTTACCTCAGCTCAAACTACATACTCGCAGATGTATGAACTATTCTGTAACATAGATTTTTTTAGTCATCTCGGAAAATAGAGAGGTCTTAACTGCTATTGTACAGAATAAGGTCACAACCGCGAAAGCAATGCTCTTCCGATGCTTCATACCTAAACTTTTCCAATGCAAAATTAAACGACCAGACCCACTGCTTAAAACGTGCTTACTGTATACTCGTATCAAACTGATTTAATGAATGATTTTCATTTCAAACAGATCTGACAAGTCATGCCGATTTGTCGTTCCTGTTGAATAATTTAACAACAAATAAGAAAGGTTTTTGTTTGAATTAGTAAATTTAGGCAAGGCAACATGAAACTACACGAAGTAAGATGGCAAAAACAAAAGAACTCGGCAAGGTGAAGGTATAAGAGCTTTCTTGACGAATATAGAGCCTTTGCTTAAATCAGCTGCTTAGCAAATACTAGGCTAGCTAGAAATGGTGGGACTATGTAGCATTAAGATAATCCAAGTATTAGTTTCTTTCTGCTTTCGATGTATCCTTCCCATAAAGGAGTTCTCTGTTATAGTCTAAATTTAACTTAAAATATACTACACTGCATCATCAAGTCAATGTCAACCTCATTCAAAATTTTGTAACTGCCTTTGTACATTGCACTTACCTGAACCCGCTGCCAAGACCATGCCGTGAACCCAAACCACCGAATGGCGATCCAAAGAAATCATGTTCGGTATCCAAATCGAACACATTCTTATCGAATAGATTATCGCCCATATCAAAGAAAGACGCAAACGGATTGCTGGAACCGAAGAATTGTGCAAAAGTCGCCCGTGGATCGCCATGGAACTGATATGTGAACGAATTACCGCTACTGGGGCCATTTCGCGTACCTGTACAAGATGAAAATTTACACCAAAATAGTTTAAAGTAAGTATTGTAAAACACAACACACACACACATACACATGCATACGCGCTTAGACTTAGTATAGAATTCAGTTTTTTTTTTTTTTTTTGTTATAAGTATTCAAGTATGACCACTGTACCTCCACTCTTCAGACCCTCTTCACCGTATTTATCATAAACTTCGCGCTTATTCTTATCGGAGAGCACCTCGTAAGCCTCGGCGACCTCTTTAAATTTCTCCTCCGCATTTGCAGCTTTATTTTTATCCGGATGATAACGTAACGCTAATTTTCTGTAAGCCTTTTTAATCTCCTCATCGGTGGCAGTCTTCGGCAGACCCAGCGTTTTATAATAATCTTTACCCATCTCTTGTCTCTCTGTTTATGTATGTTGTGTGATGTATACTGCTGATGATGGTGAGTATCTTTGATTTGTATGTTTTGTTCTGTATTTTATTTTGTGGGTTGAGCTGAGTCGAATGGGTGCCGATTTATGGATTATTTAATGTGTAACACAACTTTAATTTAGTTGCTTAAATCTGCGCGCACATCAAAGAGAAAAAAAAAATTTATTAGGCGTGATTGCCACACTTTTGATATATTTACATACTTACAAATTCTAAATAAAACTTTGCCGCTGTTTGATTTTTTCCGCAAAATAGTCCGTACTTCCTCTTCTTATTAGCTTCCCTTGAACTTTTCTCAACGTATTGGACGCGGCACAAACATTGTTTTGCTCTGAGAGTGTTGTAGTTGAATAACCACTGCTGGAACACGACGAGTTTGGACTGCAAATTTGTAAAGTAGAAATGTTAAAAAAACACTCAAAGCAATTTTTCTGTTTAATATTGAATCGCTTTTACAAGAATGGTAGAAAAATGCAAAAACAAAAACAACGAGGATTCAAATTGAATGTGTGGTAATATCCGAAAAATAATAATAAACAAATTTCGAGTACTCCTAATTTAATTTTTTTTTTTTTACTTTGAAAAACTCAATTTCTGCCAAAAAATTGTGGCGTAACAAACAGCTAAAACTTGGCATGCTAAGCATTCTATAGACGGTTGCTCAGAATAGTATGTTTTGAGGCATGCGCTCAAAAATCTTTTAAAGAAAACTGGAACGTATCACTAAACTTTAAAAATTTCAAATCACTAACCTCGAAAACCGTTGGGTGTTAATGCGAAATCTGTGGAATTATTTCATAAAGGAATCGGTAATTTTTTAAAGATAGTGTGACAAGATTATGTAAAATTTTGCTTATGGAAAATCGGACACACATGTGTATGTTCTTAATAAATAATTAAAATATTTTATTTCCAAAAAAACTTCCAACATCTCAGCCGCTAAACAATACTTTGATGTATCCTCCGACCAATTAGTGATTTCTTAACTAGAATGCTTCGTCCAAATAATTCGAGATGAATTAATTAATTTTTGTTTCAGAAAAAATTAACTATAACAAACGAAGTTGTGGTAAACCATTTTAAAAGGCAAAAATTGGTCAGAAATTTTTTGTGATTTTCGCAATAGCCTTCTAAAACATACTTAATATTGAAGGTGCTAAGGGCTAAGTTACACATTTATATTCTTTAAGAAATAAAAATTAATATCTTCTTTTTAGACATTGGCAAGACTAGGGATGTATAACCCGTGCTCCAGGAATTTTTTAAGCTTCAAAAAACTTGGGATTATTTGCTTATAATCACGCAGTTTTCTTGATTAGCAAATTCTTATTCTTTTGGAACATTTCGCAAGAAAGCATTGCTTCATTATCGTAAACTTCTTTTGCGATTGACTCAGTAATTATCGAACAGTTGTTTGTTGTATGGTAACTAAACTACAAAATGTTCAAGCTTACTAGAATTTCTTAATCGGTATGTGAAAATACAAAGTTACTTAAAATTAAGGTCGGTGTGACTACCGCTAATATAAAATAAAACCCAAATCAGAACTCAGACACACCAACAAATAATGACAAAAATCCATTGCCCATGAATATTATCTTCATCTTCGTCAGCGGTCACATCATAATCATGCTCATGATCAATCCATTCCAACCCACGCATTCAACAAATTTAGCTCCACACAGCCGGCCAACATCGAAACTACATACATTCAATTATACATACATACATACATACATACTCGGATAGCGTGGTAAGTACATAGATGCGGCTGATTAAGGTTGATGGCGGTTGGTGGCGGTGACGCGCACGCTATTGGCGTGTTGGCGATCACAAATTGAAGAATGAAATCGTAAGAGAAATTTTTAAAAACCAAATATTTAAATCTTGACAGATACAAATACATACATCTGTATGTATGCATGTACATATGTATGTATGTATAATATGTACATAATAATTTTGCTTACGTATGCCACTTATTTTTAAGCTCTTCACACATTGTTAAATTAAACAGTTTATGTATTTAACTTAATTTGTGATTTTCGAAATGCGAATTCGAAATTGATTTAGAAAAACTAGACCGAAGTTAGCATGTAGTACAGATGTCGAATAACGTACTTTGAAAATGTTTTTGATTTTGCTAAATTTTTGCTCTCTCTAGCTGACTATACATACATACAAACAGTAACATTTATACGTATGTACATACATATATAAGTACAACTATGTTGATGTGTGTACATATGTACAATGTACTTGTATACGCCAGCACCAATCAATTTTAGTTAAGGAACTGCTAATTTGTAAACATTTTCATATGACCAATGCTCCAATCATGCATTGCCTCCAAAAAAAAAAACAAAAAATTCACTTAAATAGTATTTTTTCATTTTCACAAAATTTTTATAATTAATTTTCTTAGCTCTGTAACAATTTCTTCCATATAAAGCATTCTAGAATTTTTTGTTTTTTTTTTAACTCTAAAAGCACCAAAATTAAATGAGGTACAAAACTGCTTACGCCAAACAATTTTTATTTCTTTTTTTTATTTTTAAATTAGTTTGAAGTTCAATTTTTTTTTTAATTATTATATATTGAATAATGTGTGTATTGCGAATTTAAGTTTGCAGGTGGTTAGTTAAGTTATGGGAGTTTAGCGTTCTATTTTTTTTTTATTTGAAAAAACTTTAAAAACATCAAAATAAAATGGCTGACTCAAAACACATTTTAATTTAATTCTAATTTTATATGGTTTTGATGTTCAAATTTTTAATGTAATTATTTGCAATTATTTTAAATTTGGCCGCTGTGGTCGAGTTGGTAGCGGTGCGTGCTATAACTTGATATGCCTTTAGGTTCGAGGTTCGAGTCTCAGTCAGGGCAAGCAAAATCTTAATCATAGAAAAAGTTTTTCTTATAGCGGTCACCCCTCGGCAGGCAATGGCAAACTTCCGAGGGTATTTCTGCCATGAAAAAGCTTCTCATTAAATACATCTGCCGTTCGGAATCGGCACAAAACTGTAGGTCCCTCCATTTTGTGGTATAATATAAAGACGCACACCACAAATGGTAGGAGAAGCTCGGCCAAACACTATATAGTGTAAGCGAGTTTAAGTTTGCGGGTGGTTAATTAGGGTGTGGTGGGTTCGATATAAAGCATTCTAGATTTTTTTTTATATATGAAAAAACTATAGTTAAATGGGCTTATTCCCATTTGTTATTATAAATTTAAATCCTTTTGAAGTTTCAGTTTGATAAGTTTGGATGTGGAGAGTTCAGGTATAGTGAGGAGAGAAATCACTTGTTGACATCGCCAACCATTCCTATGTGCATCATATCTACAAAGATATCACTTCCAAATGGGCATTGGAAGATTTTTTAAAATAATCACGCCTAACAACATAACATAACACAGCATAACATGACATTGCAAAACAAAACGTAACAAGCGTGGTGAGTTAAGAGTGAGTTTTGGTAAGCAGTAAAATAATTATTGCCATCCGCAAAAACCTCAGTTTGTACCACCCCATTCGCCACGATTTCCGACGTATAATTTACGCTGGAGATGTTTCACTTCAAAGTTATCTTAAACTTTGAGTACGATGCTATCAAAATTTCATTAACTTCTTACATTTGCTACCACCCTAATTTACATATTTATACATTTAACCACTTATGTGTATGTGTAAGCATGTATGTATGTATGTATGTATGTATGTATGTATCGCTAACCACATAAACTAAATTTCAAAAAACTCAAAACTCTGCCAAACATTTTTCACGTCACAATAATCCAATTATAAATACTCTTTCGCCCATCTGCGCACACTCGCACTGATATTTTCAAAGCGAAAAATAGTGAAAGATTAACGAGATGAAAGGCTTAATTGGGTCAACATTTTGTGGCATCATGACCGCTTTCTGAACGCCCCAAAAAAGCCGCGAGGCAACTGAATGGCCAAAACGGCAAGATCAAAAATAAAACAAAAATAAATTTTTAAAATATATAATTGTACATACATTCATTCCGGCAATGGCGATAGTTTACGGTCGGCAAAATATGCCTGCACACACACATACACACGTAAACAATTATTTATTTACATACATATGTGTGTGTGTGTGTCCTATGTGGCTTTGTAGTGGGCGAACGACTATTAAATGACTAGTAATGTATTTCGAAAAATGCATGAATGTGTACATAATTTGGCGGATTTATGGAACATTGAAAGTGTCTCGCTACGCCTCCTCTACCATATTCGCGCTTTCGTATTTTATTTATAAATTTAATTTTAATTCACACTATTTTCATTTCATTTCTTTTGTATTTTATTTATATACATACATATGTACATAGTTCTTTTACATAATTGTTTTCACACATCTTCTGTGCTTTGCTCACTACGTGTATGCTCACATAATTTTATCTGCAGTCTAAACGTTATGTTAATTTCGCTCGCTCGCATGCAAGTATGTACACTGTTTGAACGAGTAAATGTGTATGCAAATGAGTTATTTATATATCATATTATTTTGAGCAATTATTTTATGCATTATTTTTATTTATTGTATTATAGTATGTAAACAATATGTAAATCTGTCTGTTTGTATACCCAATCCCATATCAGCTTTAGTTGTCGTGTTGTCGTGTTGTCAATTTGTCATTATTAGTGTTTCTGGATTGTGTTTCCATTGTGATTGATCGTTTTTACGTGCGAGAATCGCTTACATGCGAATAAAGTCGTAAGTTTTCATAGGTTAGTATGTAAATGTATGCAGTTTTCTTATAATGAAATCAATCACTGTGGTATTCCTGCGATGTAACAGGAGCTGTTTACGGATTTTTAATTTACAATGGCTGCAGAAAGTAGAAAAACGTGTGGAGTGACATTTTCATATCTAACTAATTACACAGGTATATTAGCAAATTATTTGGTACACGAGTTTTTGGTAAAAAAACAAAAGGCGATTGATATTTTTTGGAACATTTTTGGTATTAATTAAGTAACTCAATGACTACAGGGAACTTATGTATGTATAAAGTTTTTTTTTGTATGCAAAAATAAAAATAAATTTAGTCAACTCGTTGAGTTCATTCTCTAACACAAAACGTGACAACGAAGTTTCAATCATTGAAAAAAACTAAAAAAAATCAATACATTTTCAGCCAATTTTCAAACTGTTCTCTCAGAAGTGATGGAATTTTTACAAGTATTCAGTTTTATTGCCCTCTAAATCTAAAGGGCAAGTCTCAGTAAGCTGGCAATAAGCTTCGATTCATATCATTTTTTTTTCCATAAAACGAAAACAAATTAATTTTTCTATGTTAAAAAGTTGCAACACCATCAGTCTGAACGAGGCTTCATAGTCAGGTCCTGTTGTTGTTGTTTATGTGGTCGTTATTGGTGTTATTATTTTGTTTTGTTGTTGTTGTTGTTTTGGTTGTTGTTGTTTTTGTAACAGGAACACTTCTGTGAACTACTCGAGCGCCTGTTTAAGCGCTGACGCCATCACGACATTCAAATCATGATTGGCGATCGGAAAATTGAGTTTTTTTGACGAAACCTTTGACAACGGATCAACTTCGTCGTAGCTCTAAATTTAATTGCATGTATCCCCATGTTCCAGCATAAAAATATACACCAAACACGAAATGAAATCGACTTAGTGGTTGTGGAAACCATAAGGTAGGTCCACAGATGTGCGCCCGATCCTAAAAGCTAAGATAGACTCGTAACATTATCTCGGAAGAGAAGAATCAGACAATTCTTTCAAAAGTAGACGATGCCAACATTAGATGAGATGATTTTTAGAGTGTTTTAGAAAAAAGATCTCTAAAGATTTATGGTGCTTTAAGTTGTTTGGCAACGACGAATACCGCACACAATGGAACATTGTGCAGTACAAGTTTTAGAAGAATAATGAAGTGAATGTAGATTCATTGGTTTCGCTGGTTAAGTCATGTCATGTTGCACATGGAGGAAAGTGCTTCAACATATGTATCTACATGTTTTGGTTTCAAAGCGAAAATATTGAAATCAAGTTTACTGCTTGGCCGAAGTTTCTAAAGCTTTTGAAAAGAGTGGAAATGGATTTTTAATTTAAAATACTATTTTTATATGTGTAATAACTAAGCTAAAGCCATTTTCTAGACCACAAATAAATAATTTTCTTGTTGTCATTTATGCCCACGAACTTCTCAAACGGTGCAAACAAATGTTCGCATTATTTAGAATGCACGCTAGAAAAGTTAATCCACAATATTGCGAATATCGTTTCGGCAGACTTAAATACGCACGACTAGATAAATTGTATTTGCCTTTGTAAATCTTTTTCAAAATTTAAATATCTGAAATGTGAAAACATATGTACCCATATAAATACATACGTATATAGCGCCAAACCTACATTCATACATTCAAACAATTGTACATTGTCAAGTAAAATATTAAAAATAAATAAATATAATATTTAAATTCATATAGATCACACAAATTACTTATGTGTGATGCTCTAATTTTTTTCCAACTGCATGTGTTTTTTTTTTTGTTTTCGAATAACTTTCATGTTTATCCCAAGCAATCCGCTTAATGCAAAAGTTAGCGGGAAATCCATGAGGCAACGAGATTTTGGTGGAAAGAAGCCAGGCAGCGGCCATTTGGCTGACAATGATTTGGCGAATGGCACTCACAAGGTCATTCGCGTTGGCCGATGGAAAATTTGAAATAGGTTTAAAAATAAAATTGGCTTTGTATATTTGTATGTACGAGGGCTATTCGATAAATCAACAACTCGATAATTATTCGAATAAAAACCCAACGTTTCTAATAAAAAAAGGTAAGCGGCGCGAAAAAAAAATGCTTACGAAAAAATTAAAAATAAAAATATATGTGAAAATCAAAGGTGAGCAAAGTGTTAAAAGTGATAAATATAAAAAAGTTATATAAACTCCATAAGTATTACTGAATATAATTTGTTCCTTTTTTTAATTTTCTATAGACAGTGTTGTGCATATCAAAAGCAACAGCATTCAAAATGACATAGCTTGTCACTTATATTCAATTATTTATTTTTAAGAGTTTTCAATTAAAATGTACTCCAGTCTCTAACATAAACGGTAAACAACTAAGTTTAAAATTTTGTAGAAAAATAAAAAAAAATTCAACAAATTTGTATAAGGATTTTCAACTTTTTTTCTTAGAAGTGTTAGCATTTTTTTTAAATATGCAGTTTTATTGCCCTTTCAATTTTGGTCTAAGAAAAAGAAAGTTAAAAATAGCTAACTATTACCGTTGATTTATTCGAATTTTTTTTGTTAAGGGTGTTGCGACTTTCTTTCATATAAAAATAAATGTTGCTAATTCGTTATATGGAAGAAAGTCGCAACACCCTTGACAAAACAACATTCTAAGAAATCTACGGTAGTTCCTAGCCACTTGAAACTTTCACATTGGTAGACTAAAATTGAATGGGCTATAAAAGTGCATACTTAAAAAAACTTTAACACTTCTGAGAAAAAAGTTGAAAATTTATATACAAGTTTGTTGAAAGTTTTTTTAGTTTTCTACAAAATTTAAAACTTAGTTTTTTATCGTTTATGTTAGAGAATAGATAAAATTTTAATTGAAAACTCTTAAAAATAAATAAATGAATATAGGTGGCAAGCTTTGTCATTTTGAATGCTGTTGCTTTTGATATGCAGAACACCGTACATTCGTGAAAGCGAATTAGATTTATAATGGTAATAATTATTATAATAGGATTAATTTTAGGAAAAGATGTAACAAAATTAAAATTTCAAGTGTCTTCTCATTTTTTATAGGTAAATAGTGTAGGTAGGTAAATGGTTTGAAAAGTTAAATGTACCGTAATATTTGAAAAACATATCGTTCCGGTTCATTTAGTCGTTTCTTTCAACAGATTGTGAAGTAATAAATTTTAGAACTTATTTCTGTCAGTCCGTCTAAAATTTCGTTGGGACTTAAAACCTCTTTCGGCGTTTTGTCATTTTCAAATGGAGAGAGATTTGATTTCTGTCAGTTTAAATTACGTTCAAGGGTTCTCCTTTGCGGTACTTAAATCTCATGGCTCTTGGTGATACAGCAAGAGGGCCTAACTTATATTTGGCCCAAAAAAAAAACTTGCTTCTAATCCCCTTTCTCCGAAGAAATTGATGAAAATCTCTTATCATTTTTCATATCTTTATTCAAGTGAAAACTGGGATGCATAATAATTCGTGGCTCGTAATTGAAAAATATTTTTTGGCTTATCAATTTTTTATAAAATTCGTTCTATCATACATAACAAGTACCTATCGGTTTAACCTCGTACAAGTTTATGCGCTAGGTCGAATTTTCCATACTTCAATATATACCAAAAATTAAATAAATTTAAACAGCAAAATTATAAAATACAGGCAAACTGTAAAATGAGCGTGAAAATTTCGAATGAAATGCAAATGCAAATCTGTGGAACTCGGATAAAAGTGATTAAGTGAGAAAAACGGAAATAAATACATATGTTATATAAGTACATATGTACATATTAATACAATCAAAAAGAAAAACTAAGCATATTATTTATGTGCGTGAGCGGCTGGCAGAAATAGTAGAAAAATTGTTTACTTCTATTGTCTTTTATCTAACTTTTCAGAGTAAAAAAGTTTGCCCTTTAGCAAAAACCATGTAAATCAAAGTAGCAAATTTCTGCAAAGTTACAACGGTTATTACAAATGCAGAGTATTAAATCAGCATTTTTAATACATTCAATTTCAGAATGATCAAATTAATTTTCAGCAAAATTTTTATATTTATAATAAAATTTTTAATAAATGTTTGACATACGATTTTAGCTCCAAATTTAAAAAAAAAACTTTTAATTTTTTTTTTGAAAGTTAGAATTTTTGGAAAAATACAATGAGTTTTAAATACTTGGATAAACGTTCTATATTCCGAAAAATAATACTTAAGAAAATTTAAAACTTTTGTTGAAAATTTTTATTTTTCGAAAAACATTCAAATTTGGTAATAGAATTTTTATAAATTTTCGAACAAACAGTTCCTCGGACTATACAATTTTCAAATTACTTGTACGAAAATTTTTGAAAATATTCAATTTAAACGGTTTATATTTAAAACCATTAAAATTTGGAATGTATATAAAAATATCTATTCGAATTTTTGCTCAGAAATTTTTTGACCTTCACATACATTTTTTTATTTAATTTTTAGGAAAAAAATTTACACAATTTGCAAATTTGTATTAAGATATTCGTAGATAAATGCTTCTTATTTATAATTTATTCAATTTACTAAAAAATTAATTAACTAATCAAATTTTTATAATGTAAATTAATTAAAAAAGTAATTAAAATTCAACTTTTTAGACACTTGAAAATTAAATTTTAATAAATTTGTCAAAACTTGTCAAATTATCTTGTTTTCATAGCTTCTGCTGATAATGTCTGCGCACACGAACTACATACATACATACGAGTATATGTATGTATGTCGCAGCTCTGCTATGAATTTTTAGAAAAGTTTAATTTTTTTAAGGCGAAATGAGCTTCAACATAATCGCATACACTAAAATACCATACATAAATTTACGTTTTACCCAAAATAAAAAATGAAATAATAAACATTTTCAAACTCTCAACCTAAAAATAAATCGAACACAGCTAAATTTTATTAAAATACGAAATTATAATTATTTTTCCGCTTTTTAAGAACTTTTTTGTTCAACATTCTCAAAGAGAAATCAAATTTACTACAAAAAATTTCGCAGTAAAACTCATTGTCACGGTTGTTTGCGTTTTGCCGCTGCCCACGGAGAATTTCATTTGCTGCGAGTATTATAATTTATTGCTACATTTCAATGTGCACTCATATTGTATGTGTAGGTATGTATGTTGGTTTGTATGTACCTTTGTATGTATGTGCACTTTTTGAAACTCATACATACATGCATACATAAAGCGATAATATCAAATAATAATAATAACAAACAACTTGCAATAAAATTAATAAACATTCATATTTATTGAAAATCCAGCTGCGTTATTGCAAAAAATTAAAAATAATATATGAAGAGTATTTTTGTATATAACTATGTGTCGAAAATTTAGGGTCATACAAACATACATATTCGTATGCATATACAATACGTACAAAAAATATTGTTATATAAAAGAAAAAGTCCACCTCCGATTTTTGTTCCTTCAATTGTAGTTTAAAAATATGACAGAAAGTAAAGTTCTTTTCTCTATGGCAAAGGTGCCTCTATCCAACTGCTAGATATCCTTCAAAAGGCTGACATTACTGAAGTACAGGAGATCCCAATAACGGGGCTTGAATGTAAGAAATATGCATTGTGCGACGTCTACTGCAAATGTTATGACAGATCCGGTGCCGTCAGTAAACAAATTGTCACAACCCGAATTTCGCGACTGACGAGAACGAAGATGGAACCACGGATTAATGTCACGATCTCCTTGAACAGACATAAGATCGGTCCAACAGACTGAAATCGTGGCCTTCAACAGGCTATTTCTGACAACAGAGAGAGCCTGATCGGTTACCACACAACACATCCCATTTTTGTGAGAGTGCCAGATCACAAAGTTGAGAAGTAAGCAAGCGGTTTGAAGACCGGGACTGGTAGCTGGAAAGGCGAGTAATAGCTCTGGTGGATTACTTCACTCGACTAATACGAAATGAGAACAACCGTAAAGCGGATAAAAAACCAACTTACCCATTCAAAACCGTCGGCGAAAAGATTCCAAGAAGCATATACTCTTACTTCCTTTATTTCATAAAAACTATCGCAGGATAAGCCTTCCTAATAGTTGTCACATAATCATATCGAGCATACTTTATAAAAGATTGAAACTTTTCATAAACAAAGTGATTGGACCTGATCAGAATAGCTGCAGTTCTGGCAATCTACCATTGATCAGATATTTACAGCATGCCTAATTCCAGAACAGACCTTCGATACGAGAATCGACACATCCCAAACGCTGCTCAACCTGATGCTAATAGCCGACAGCATTTGCCAGTCTGTAGAAGGAATCAAAAAAGTATAGCCTAGCGGAAAACGAAGAACAAACAAAGCTTCGCTGATCAACAAATAAAGAGTCCTCTTGTATTGGTATGATGATGCTCTAATGAAATTTCGGTCTTACTGCTGTAACTTCGCAAAGTAGTGGGGCATCCGGCAAGGTTTTGTCTACTTCGACCCAAACCGACAAGTTGCTGAGCCACAAACGAAGAAGAAGAGTTATGCAGTGAATATCGTCCATGTGCTGATTTTAATCAAATATCGTATTTAATCTAAAACTTTTATATTTACTATCAAATTAAATGTAATATATTTTTAGCAGATTGAGATCGTGTAAATGAATTGTTTCCTTTATATTTCTCCGTTGCAAATGTCAAACGCGAAGAAAAAATAAATAATTAATTTTCGCAAAACAACCTTTTTTATTTCTGTTTTTTTTTGCATCCTTTGTTTGTCATTTTGCATCCGCTGCGCCAACTGTTTATTTTACAAAAACAAACCACTCATGTCACAGCAGGAAGCTCTTGCAAATCTGCTCGTATATTTAATATTAATAAACCTCCATTTTATTACTTATAATTTATTATTATTTTGTCGATCTCATGTTGAGCGTTGGCTCTGACAAAGCAGGTAATCAAAATGACAACTCGAACCATTTAGAATGTTTCTTATTAATGCTGTTGACATAAATTAACTTTTATTATAAAAATTGCACACATTTTTATTCACAATTTGATTTTATAAGGAACTAGCTAATGCACCTCATCCATCCGTTTGCTCTTGAAGTCAACGGTGCAAAATGTGATTGTTATTGTTATTTATGAGTGTTGAACACTTAACCCCAATCAACTGGTCACTAATCATTTCCTGGTGTTGTTGTGTTGAAATATGTAAAAACGTTCAAAGCTGCAAAGGACTTTCAATATCACGCATTCTGGAGCTCGATCGGGTATAAATTTGTACTGAGTGACCGTAAAAAATAGAATATGAGAGTACGAGTATATCACGCAAATCTCAGACTGATCAGTCGCTGGTGAGGCTTATTGAGCTGCAGATAAAAAAAAATCCCTCACTATCGCGTCAACGACTAAAGCAGCAATGAAGTCGATATCGAGTGGTATATAGCAACAATCGATGAAAACGCTGATATATAGAATTAGAAACAACCCAGTTTCGGTCTCCTCTACCGTAAGCTTTTTAACAGAATTTTTCTACCTGTTCTGTATTGCAATTTCAGAGGCTACCTTTGAATCTTAAAGCTTAAGATGTGGCAGGTTTTAGGATGCTATTTATGACGAAGCGATAAGAAGAAGTGAATCGATCCCGTCTTATTCAAAAGAAGCTTTAAGATACCGCAAGAAAAATACTTATTTAATTAGCGAGCTCATTTTCCTCTTTCTAAAAAAATTCTAATATTTTAGTAAAAAGTGACGATACCTAATTCATTGCTACCATCTACTGAACATTGCAAACTAAAGAATAAAATAACAAATAAAATTCCGGGTTTCGTAATTTTAAATGGATCAAATCACAAATTAAGAAATAAATTCTGTGATTATTTGCTTCGATTCGGTGTGGAGATCAGTGTGGCGAGATCAGTATACATACATATGTATGTGCTGAAGTCGATAATAAATAAAAAGTTTTTTGGGAAGGATATATTTGAGTAATACATGTTTATATAGAAAAAACTTTTTCTATGATTAAGATTTTAGTTGCCCTGGCTGAGAATGGAACCTCTAACAGTCCATTTTATAGCAAATATTATATAAGCTGGAATTTCAAACTTTGTACGAAATTTATGATTTATCAATATTTTAAACTTAAAAAACAAATTTTGTTTTAAATACTGAAACATATGCGAAGTTTTAAGGAAATTCTCAAAAATTAGCAAGCTCAGAAATATTCTAAATTTTTTTTTTCATATTTTTACTTTTAATTGAATACTACTAAAAACACAATAAATTGTATTGCAAGTGTGTTATATGTAAGTATATATGTATGATAAGCAGTATACGTAGAAAAAAAATTGTTTGAAAAAAAAAAAAAATTTGGAATAAAAAAAAAAATTTTAAATATGAATGAAAAAATTTTTTTTTTCAAAAATACTTTAAAAAATGTCTGAAATAAGAAAATCATTTATAGTCCCTATAAAAAACTGACGATATGATGGTTTTATATTTCGGGAGGAGTGTTTTATAATAACTTTTTAAAGTTTTTTAAATTTAAATTTTTTTTTCTTAGCTATTTTTGTATTTTGTTTTATTTTTTGTGATTTATATTTTAAAAGGTTGTAACTTGATAGGGTCTTGGGCCTCCTAGGTATATAGATAAAGGGAAATCAGATCAAAAATGCGGACTTTCTTTATACCTTGTTATTTACTCATTTTCCGTTTTACAATATCATCGATTTGTAAGCTTTCTTGCTGCTAGAGAAGTAGGTTTAAAAAAGTCGCAAAATTTGTGGCATCAAAATAAAACTTATTAAAAACTTAAAACAAAAAAAAAATATTTCCGATTAGTTGATAATATGTATGTATTTTAAAGCTTATATACAATTGATTTTGAGATACATTCTCGATTTAATAACTTCAGGTTTGATTTATGGCTCTACAAACATGTTGATACATTTGTAGATATGTATGCATTTAAAGGTATATGTGTGTCTTTGTTTGTGTATATCTCCCAAGCGGAGATAAATTTCTTAATATTTTAAATGCATCCGGCATTTCGGTCATAAATTTCAAAGCAGTGTAGATATTGTGGCAATTAAGTATTTTGAGAATTGAATCCGCCCTAATTGGAAATAAATTCGCTAAGTTGTTAAAATATATGCATATGTATATATGTACTTTATACATACACACATACAACAAGTGATAATATATTTATGTCAATTAGCAGGATTTGAAATTTATCTTCATGCCTAAAAATCATCTTCTGTAGGTTAAAAACTTTAGAAATTTTGCATGTAGGCGATATACCGATAGACATAATTGACATATATTTGTACATATGAGCACCAATACATACAGACAGACATATATTTGGATACGAAAAAGATCTGTTGCAACCGAAAAATTAAATAATACGAGTGCGTCCATAGATATGATGAATATCTCTAAAGAAATTTTGTTTCAAACTGAAGCTTTTGAAAAATAGTTGTAAGCGAACATTTTTTATATTTACAATTTTTTATCTAGTCCAATTTTTTAATAGAATTTTTTGGAGTCACAAATTTATTTACTTCATTTACTTATATCAATAGAAACCTATTTTTCTTTACATTTCAACAGGTTACTTATACGCACTGACAAACGGCATTCTTCGAAAATTTTGCACGTACTACGTATATGTTAAAATAAAAAGTGGCTAGAATTTTGCAATTATGTTTTAAACAATTTTTTAAATGTGAGCCTTGCGTTTTTTTTTTAAGTTGTAAATAAAAAGTTAAATATTTAATGACAACTTTCGGAATTTTCTAACTAATTTTATTTTTCAAACAATATTTAATTAATTTGATTCAAGAGATTTTTATTGAAGAAACATAAGAAAACAAATTTGTCATGAAAAATATTTTCGCTGCTAAAAAAACCATGTAATCAATAGTTTGAGCAACACTTGATTGTAGTGAGTTGTAAAGGAAAATGAGAAAATAAAAACAGCTCACACAGCATAAGTATAGCTCAGCCTGTTCACTGTAATAGTTCGTTATGAGAAGTAAATTTCTGAAGCATCGATTAACAAATTAATGTACAGAAATGTGTTAGGAAAATAAGAGAAACACAACAAACACAACTTCCACCTGTAAGAGTTTACTTTATGTAAAATGTACAAAACTTTCGAATCAGAACTGGCGAGATCGCTTCGGTAGCAGTCCAGAGCCAATTAAGGACTACTGAGGGCCGATTTTATATCATATCGCTATCAGTTTGGAATCAATCCAGCATTTGTTCCAAGATCTGGAAGCATTCATTCGAGAGAAACCCAAACCGCATCGAAGAATTTTGTAAATGTTTCGCATAATCTTTTTTTCGCATAAATAATTTATATTTGATCATCTGTGTCAATAAACAAAGTAATCATTCATCGGTTTCTCGCATGATCACCACCTAACACTCCTCAATCGCCTAATACCTACATAATTCCCATATGCATTACTCTGTTTTTCAATGTTAACAAATACTTTTTACCCACTTAACTAATTTTTCTCACATTCATCTGTGTCGCAGCGAAGAAACGTGACATTTTTGTTATTACTCTGTTTGTTATTTGTTGACATATTCGTTAACTACAAAAATCACGCAAACAACAACACGTGAAATTTTCATAGAGATAACCAAATGAAGAAATCACTCGACAATTGTTAAATTGCTACGTTTACTTGTAAAAATAAACTGAAAATGCGATAAGAAAATATGTTGAGAAAAAAGAAGAGGCTACACATACGACGGCTTACTGGCAAACAGAATACGAATGAAATGATTAAGTGAACACGATATGAAAATAATAAAACATATATACTTTTGTTCATATATGTACACACATATGCAAGCTTTTTAATATAATTTGTAGGTACTTGTAAGCATGTGTATTTTAAGATGATGTGAATTGACGCAGTTAATATTATTACTTCGGCTTTGGATATTTTCAATAGGTGGCAATTGTATTTTTTTTTCTAGATGAGGATATATTTCAAGAGTTTGTCCACCTTAAGACTAGCCTCCTAAAAGTTCTGTCGACGATTGTCAATGCGATCCTAAAGCAACACTCCCAGAAAATTTAAAAATTCAAATTAATGAAAATAGTAATGAATATACTCGTACAAAAGCATAAATAATTTTTTTTTTTTGTAAATGTTGGTAGATTTAAAAAAAATGCTTTGAAATAGTCTTTCGAAAATTTATATTTATGTACACATATACATATGCTTTTATATTGGCTGTTAAATTTTCTTTTAATTGTATATGAGTTTCGAAAAAAATGTGTATTAGTTTTTGGTTCGCCCAGCCAACGAAAGGAAGTGGCATTCGCAAAGCGACATATTCTTTACTCTTCCAGAAGAAACGTCTGACGGTATTTTGCTAAACACAAGTTCTTGTACTTGACGACACTCCATAGACAAGAAAAATCATTTGCCTTCTATTGAAATTAGCAGGGCTTTTTCACAGTGACGAAATCTTTGTTTGATTTCAACATCTATATAGCGAGCTAAGGACCTCATCTCCTAAGGCCATTGCTGCCTTGTACATTAACATCTACCGTTTGTCGGAACAAGAAATCTACTAGAAAAAGGCGGAATACTTTCCAGCTCTCGCACAGTAAAGGGGTGGCCATTATTTTTTTTCACCATCCTCATTAAAATATCGGATATCGGCTCTATTCACCTGCCCTCCAGGACTTTAGAAAGCTCCTCTGATTTTTAGTCAAGTGAGTGGGGCCTGCTTATTGCTAACCGAAGATCATATTTTTTTCCATAAACACATGCAATAGAGGGATGAACTTTCAAAAGTGCCTGCTTTCTCATACATTCGAGAAAAAGATTTTACAACCACAGCGGTCGGTTTTCGAGAGTTATTTGTGTCTCTTCATCCATAAACGAACTTTAAATAAAAGTTTGAACTGAAGATAACAACTGAATGACGAATTCTGTTGATGAAGCTGAATATGTATTTTTCAATTTATTCACGTTTTTTCATCTACCACCTCGAAAGTAATATTGAGTCTAAATATTTTTTTACTTTAATTTATTATTATTTTAGTGGATATTTTAAATTTAATCACTTTCAATTTTTACTTACAAAACCATTTAAATATTAATTTTTGTTTTCTTTATGACTGAACAATATACACATTTCGAGAGAACGTTTGTCTCTACTAGCTAAATGAGCAGTAAAGTGGTTTAGAAGTGATGAAAACGGTACTAGCGGCAAACCAGGAATTAGTTCACTACCTCATAAAATTTCTTGCAAATCAAATTGACGCCATTTAATACTTTTATGTCAATTACATGTTGTCGCTGGAAGTACCTGCAGGTAAAATTACAACATGAGAAGAGAACAACCTTTTAAGGTGCTGAGTCTACACAGCACATTATACCCTTATAGGGTTAAAACTGAAGGTGCAGTGTAATACGATTTCAATTTCCAATGAAAAAAGGTAAACAAATGTTTGGCCGCACATAATCACTCACTTCATATACTAAATACATATGTATGGAGTAATGTATCTAAAAAAAACTGTTATTCATATATTCGTAGATGGGTAATGACCAATAAGCAAGCATGCGGAACATTATTTTAGATTAGTTGGAGTTCAATTTAAAAAATTCGCTGTGCCTTTGCAGTGAATAAAATATATCTAAGTATATCGAATCAAAAGAGGAAGAGTATTCAGAACCATACTTGCATCTAATTATTATATTTTTAAACCCCATCGATCATAGTAGTAGCAAAAAGACATAGCTTTGTAAATTTGTAATAATTATTTTACAAAATTAAAAGCCCATCACATGTGTTTGTGTGCATGTATATACACACATATTCATACATAAGTAACTAGAAACATACATACTTCTTTACAAGCTAAAATTTTTAGACCATGTTAATGTAATAAGCACGTCTGATACACTATTTTAAACGATTCGATACACACATAGACATACAATATATAAATGCGCTAGTGTATACAATAGGGTGGTTCAAAAATTTATGAAGAGGGAAGTAATTCCGGCACCTAGAATAATTATATATCGATAAAATAATACTCATTTTCGCTCGACGTTTCCCAGCTTTTTTACATACACTCGTACGAAAAATTTCGTAGAAATGGTATAGAATCCTTGAAATGCAAAATTTTTCAAGCCGCAAACTTACTTTGTCTGCAGAATACTTTAAATAATAATACACAGTTATAGAAAATCTTGCCAATAATATTCAAAAGGTAATAAAAAATATAATTTTGGCATAATTTTTGCCTAAATAATGTTTAATTATTGAAGTTTTTGGAAGATTTGAATTTCGAAAAACAACTCATTAAACTTATTTTTATTTTCCATGTAACACTTAATCACCCAACGAATCTTTGGTTGCAAAGCCAGCACCCTAAATGACGACTAGATTGATGATATGCGCTAGCAGCTTTGTCGGTTTCCCTAAATAAAATATTCCATAAACAAGTAAGAAATTTTTTATAAAGCTTCCTTTTGTTTACAAAACAAATGGTTTTTTTTTTGGTAAATGGAATCTTACATTCAATAAGCCAATAAAATAATGGCATATAATGCTTATAAGTTACTTGAAAAGGAAACGGGTTTCGCGGATTGGAAAATATTTCGTTTCAGGGGTTCTATACAATATTTTGTGATTACAAATTTATTTTTTTTATATAGAACATTCCACATAAGGATATTAACTTTTTTTTTGGGCCACCTTAATGTAGGTACATACATAAGTAACAGTTGGTATCAAGTGCACTCAACCAAAAGGTTCGTTAAACCGTCCTTTTGACAGTCAGTTGTTCAAATTTTATGTAATTTATTTTTGTGTTAATATTATTGTTAATTAGCATTGTTGTAAATAAAACGTTCACAAGCATACGAAAATTTAATCCTTTTTTTTTTTTAATACATATTACAATCAAAATTTTACTTACGAGCTTAAATTTGAATTATTATTATTATATTTGTTGTAATATTAAAAGCGTGCAAGTAACATCTTTGGTTGTTAATTAATTTCGGATACAAAAAGAAAAGAAAACTGTCAAACTCAATTTTTTACGTTTTAAATCTTATCCACAATCAGACACATTAATTTGTTTTCTTTTTTAATATATCCGTGGTAATTTAAAATTATTAAAAACATTTTTTTTTAGTTTTCAGAAAAGTTTGGAACTTGGGTTTACGTGGATTTTGTAAAAGTATAAAATGTGTTTTAATTGAAAATTTAAAAAAAAAAATTTTTTTTATTTATAAATGACTGAGAATATAATTTATTGGAAATTTGGTTGGAAATGATATGAAGAACACTGGTATGTGTCTATTTTTTTTTTTGAAATTTTCCTATTAATAAGAACTTTTAACACTACCATCTAAAGAGCTAACAAGAAAATTGTATTGTTTTTTATTCCGGTACTTCGAAAGTTGCTCAATGAGCGTGAAGTTATGAAGCGATTTTCATCAAAAGTGTGGCATTTTAGAGTGTGGAAGAGACAGTCCGGCGTCTACGGCTAGCAGGAAGCAGCTAGTTCGAACGTTTATTCAATTTTAAAATAACAAAAAAAAAAAATTCAAATACTACACGAAATTTTTATTTATGTGTTCCAATCACATTATATTTATATGGTACTTAAATTATTATTTACCAAATAATATTTTCAATAAAAAGAAGCCTTCATCTATAATAAAAATACATATGTTTATCATTTTATAAAAATTGTAAATTGCATTAAATATGCTAAGGGTATAAAAAGTGAAATCAAAATATGTAGATAAATGCATATGTATTTTTGTATGTCTTTGACTTTGAAAATACTAAAGTACCTAAAAAACGTCACTCACTGGCTGGCTGTTTGCCTATTGGCAGCTCGAGCTGTTCTATGAGATGACTCAGATTGATGTTGCTCATGTAGAAAAAAAAACGAAAAAATAAACTTAAGAAAGCTGCTAAGATAAATTAAATGCTCAACAATAAGAAGTAATTTCTACTTTTTTCTTTTGGTAAGCAGTGCGAAAGAGATTGACAGGCGTCTCCAAGTTTGTGCACTTTCGATAGTAAAATATATTTGCATAGCAAAGAAATTGCGTAGGAATAAACTTTGTATACCTATTTAAACGTATGTATGTATATACATATATTTGTATACATACATATAAATAAGTATGTAAACTCGAATATGTGTGCTTAATGCAAGAATTCAATTGTTTAAAAATTGTATTGCCAAACAATAGTTTCTGATAGAGCTTTTAAAACTTAATGCCGTCGAATTTCAAAATCACTAAGGATACTTCCGCAAACAAAGAGTACAATTTTGTAGTGTCTTTTATATGTACATATGTATGTAAACACCATACATATGTATGTAAACACAAAACGCAATTACTCGACTTCATCACAAGATTATAGTTGCAAACATACGAGTACAACATACATACCACTTAGCATACATACATAGATATATGTATATGTACATAAATAAATAAATATGTATGTGTAGAGCTCAAGCTCCAAACGAGAGAAAGGGTATTATTTAGAAATAGTATAAATTGAATGACTATTAATATCAGAATACAGGTATAGAAGTGACTCGCCAAATTTTTCTAAACTTCATTCTTTAATGGCCTTGTCTGATTAAAAGTAAAATACTTACAATTTGAAGCGAACAAACACTTTAAACAAGCATACAATCGTCTTTTTGGCAAATTAACTTTAAATCAATCACAAGTCTATTTAAAATATTTTCATAACGATTTTCAGAACTGAATTTTGAGCTTGAATACTTCATCTGCCTGGCTTATACTCGTATCAAAAGCTGATATCACCGCCTTTCAAAAAGGAAGCTATTACCAGAAAAGTATCGACGCTTGCTGGAATGCTAGCTTGGTGTTGGAAGTACTGTCGATTAACAATTTTCCACTCAGCTTACATTTTTTCTCTCTGAGAGCAATAATCGACGCAACGACGCAATGGATCTAGATTTTTTGCTTTCTACGTACCACCACTGAGGAAGTCATTGCATTTTAGCTAGTCCGCAAAAACAAAGAGTACGGAGAAGACTGCCGGAACAGAAGAATGTTACAAGGAAGTTCATGTTGCGATCGTGCGTTACGTGCGCTATGCGGTTACGTTATCGAGAGTTGAGGAAGAAAGCGAAACGCATTTTCCGTGAGAAAAAAAAAATAGAGCTTGAAATGCTAGTCGACAGAAAATCGCTCGCAAATGCTTACAAACAAAGCGACGTCTTACAGAATATATCAATACCGAAGCAAAACTTGAAATTAACGAGGGCTAAAGAAGAACATATCTGCCGGAGGTGACGCGTTATCTGCTGAGTTGTTCAAGTACGGTAGTGAAGAGTTGGAAAAGTGCAGGCACCAGTTTATTCGTAGAATAGCATCCCTTGCCTATGAATTTGAATTTAAATGTATTCTGTCTAAGCCACAAGCATAATTTCTTGTCATGCGACTTATTTCATTTGATCTTGTACAATTTAGTTTGAGCGGCAGTATTAAAACCGGTCAGGCATCAGCGTATGACATTTTTTATCATCAAGCCCAACAAGGGCGATGTTAGTTCTACCTTCGCCAAACTGAATAAAGAAGCGAAGCGAATATATCTGGAGCGGAACGAGGGCAATACGAAGTCTCTATTGGCATCAAATAGACAGTCAGCGCCAAAGGAGCTTTCGGACTGTGTAGGAAAGTGTACAGTTCAGTCCTCCCTCGTCAAACAGAAACCAAATGACTGAAAACGCTAGTTAGCTAGTTGTGTTAATTAAGCAAGTAAGTAAGAAGGTTCATTGACTTAATTCATCCAACAACTATGCATAAATAGCAAGCGTGACGCATCGAACACATTAAACTGCCACGAGTTTTTCAGAAGCAATTATTTTCTAAAAAAAAAAAATTACCAAATACATAAATATGTATTTAGAGATATGTAAATGTATTTCCACACTTCAAAGCATAGTTTACACCTCATTTTTAATGGCTATATTGAAAATAATAGAACATACATAATTCACATACATACATACATATTCAGACATGTACGTATTTGTATATACAAATTCGTTCATATTTTTATTGTATTTTTAAACAACAAACACCTACCGCCTCGCTATTTTGGAATGGTATTTAGCATAAAAACTGAATTTCATTGTTTTATTTTTAATTCTTCACACTCATCATCATCAACAGCGTCGAAAATAGCCGAAGCACATGCTTAAAATTATAAAACACAAAATACCTTGCAATAAAATTCTTGTTTTTTTTTTCATTTCCTTTAATTTCGTACTCGTCATTCCAAAAATTTCAACTTTTTTTTTAGAATGTTATACACAATTCCATAAAATTTTCTTAGAATAATTCGGCACGCAGCCACTGTCACATTAAAATGCAAATGATTGCAATGCATTTATTTCTTACGTCACTCTTTTAATACTTTGACTTCAGAATAAATAGTGAATTTCATCAAAAATTTGTTTACATGCGTTTGGACTAGCATTAAAGAAACTTCATAATTTACTTTGCACGACAATGGTTTAAATAAAAGGGGTTTTCGTATGTACTCAGTTCACAAATTATAGCACAACCGCAAATGAACAGATTTGGGCACTTAATTTTTCTTGTAATTAATTAAAATTAATTTTAAAGTAAAATATGATTTATTCGCTGAGAAAACCAATAAACACCTGTTTTTTAAACTATTTACAAAATGTATAATGATTCAACAAAATTTTTAGAATATAAAAAAATTTCATCGAAATTTTGAATTAAAAAAAAAAATTTTAGAATTTCTTAGAGTATGCAGTTCTTTGGGTAATTCAATTGAAAGTGCAAGTTTAAAGTGTCTGCAAGTTATCAGTAATTTAAAAAAAAATTTATTGCCAAATAACTCCATACAACGCCAAACCGCGATTATTTCTTATATGGAAGAAATTGCGAAAGAGCGTCAGTAAAAAAGTTCTCAAAAATCAGTGGTAATTCGTAGAAACTAGAAACTTGCACTACGTTGTACTAAAATTGAATGAGCTACATATTTGCATACCCCAAAAAATTCAAAATTTTTTTTTCACTTCGAAATTTTTATGAAATTTTTGTAAATGTTTTCCACGTTTTTTATAAAATTTGAAAGAGAATTTAATTTAAAGCAATTTATTCGACCAAAAAAAAACTTAAACGACGTACTCAGCCATTACAATTAGCTCCAAAGAAGAAGAAATAGTTTGTGCGCACATAAACATACATACATGCAAGAATACATATGTACATATGAATGTAGTATGTAAACAAACTTTTGAAAAAAGAAAACATTGCAAAAATCATTCTCACAAAGCCGTAAATTGAACGAATTAATTAAAGCGTTGAAAGAAGTGGAAGTGATCACAGACAACAACACAGATCGTCAAAATAATTGTGCTTATAATACTTCTAAATATATTTATGCATACATGTACATACATATGTACATACAAATATACTTATAAATGAACACACATAATGATAAGTACGTCCAGCAATGACCTTTGAAATTTCTTTAAGGCCAGCAGTTATGCTTCATTAAGAGGAATTTACAAAAATTTAAATTTTATTGCGCAAAAATATCTATTTTTACCATACTTTCAATAACCGGCTACATGTGCATACATACATATGTGAAAATGTATACGTCTCGACACACATATTAACATATAGTACATGCATACGCATGTGAAGAATTTCAAAAATAATCGTATTTTTATTTTCTTAAAAGCGAAAATTTCTCCCAGTTCCTTCGTGTGGTTATTTAATTTAGCATTTAAACACTTGATATATGAAATATATTTTTCACAGAGGTTATTTATTATTTAGAGTGTTTTGTAAATATGTATGCAGTGTTTTCATGTACATATGAATACATTTTTTAATAAATATTGTTTAAAACAGTGTTTTCAATATTTTTTTGTCATTTTCCTGTATTGAGATTTTATGTTGAGAAAAGAGTGGAAAACAATGCAAATTTTTTTTTTTGTTATTGTACATCATAAAGTATTGATAAATTTTGAGCACTCTCTAGAGTATATTTCAGATTTGCTAAACCTTTTTTCGGCATCCTTTAAAACAGTTTTATCGGTTTTCAATAACTTCTTTATTTGATCTCCGATATTCTATATATGAAATGTCGTTGTAAAGGCATTAAAATGAACTTAAATACTTTCCCCTGAGAGGATTATCCTATCTCGTTAAATTAAATAGCAGCTAACTACTAGTTATCACATACATATGTATGTACTTAATTAAATTTAATATTTTTGAGGTTCAAGATGCGGTAAGATTTTATTCTGAATTTATAAAAAACGTTCCAGATGCAAAAAAAAATGTTATTTGAAGTGCATTCATGAGACTAACTAACACCCTCTTTCAGTCAAATATTTTAGATTTTAATGAAAACTTTGAAAAAATCCAGCTAGGCTGTCAGTGGTTAAAAAAAATTAAAATGAAAAAAATTAGGATTGATAGAAAAACGACATCAATGATTTTACCATCATCTTTGCTAAACTACAAGTATAATAAAGGTGTTTAAAATGTACCACAACAAGGGATATATCAGTATTGAAAAATCAGTCGACTATTTCTTTTGGTGAAAGTATCTAAAAGAATATACTTAAATTTTGTTTCTTAATATTTTATCATCCACACTTTATTGAGCTCGAGACAAGAATTTTTTTCTTATCCGTGGTAGTCTGGACCAAAACTTTCATAGACATTTTCCCTGATCTACTAGCAACTGATTTTGTGCTGGTGAAAATTGGTACAGTGATATAAATTTATATTAGGGAGGTTGGTACCATTTTGGAACTAGAAAAAGACTAGTTTGAGACCTTTTCGTGACTATTTCAGTACCTGTTTAGGAAAATTTTAGATCCATTTCTTAGTTAATGTCAAATTCGGGATTAAGTACAGACTAATAGAGAGTGAAGTGTGTAGCTCTATTTCAGGATTAGTCCTAGACCGGTTTAACTACATATCAAATCTATTTCAAAAATATTTCCAGACTAATTTGGGATCATGCCGAAACATGTTTCAAACTATTTCGGATTCATTTTGGGACTTATAAAGCACCGTTTCAAGATTTATTCAAGATCATTTCGGGACAAGTTCACGACTTATTCCGAATAATTTCACAAACGCTTTGGCACTTATTCGGGACTATACCGAAGTAGATCGAAACTATTCATGAAACGATTCAAAAACGAACTATTCTCGTAGGGTAACTGATTCGCCTAATATTTTGCAAAGCCTTACACAGATGTTAAGACATCAAAGTTTATGAGTTCCTGCCTTTTTAAGTATACTGGTGCTTTTGTTTTGCTTCGATTTGAATAATGCGAATTACAGTGTTTTAAAATTTAAATCCAGTGGTTAGAGGGCGGTAGATTCCCCAAGCCAAATGAAATATTAACAACGGATCATGAAAAAGTCAAAATCATGAACACCCTAATATTCACGGATACAAATAATAAGTAGGCATTTCCGCATTTTATTTGTTAAGATAAGAATACATATAAGCTTATTTATGAATATGCACAAGTACATTGCTACATACATACATACTTAAGTAAGTACATATAATTGAATAATTTTATTTTGAAAATTTTAAAATAATTTTTTTATTTTACAATTTTATTGAGCAAACCAATTGTTTTTATTTTAATTATTATTTTTAAAATAAAATAAAGCTCATTCTCTAACAAAAACAATATAAATCAAAGTTTAAACCTTATACAACAAGATTCACAATATTTTAACAATATTTATAACAATGCATCAAAAAAATTCCCAAACTTATTTTAAAATGATTTAAAAAACTTTTTCAGTTTAAGAAATGTTTAAGTTGCAAGTTGCCACTGATTTGTGAGAATTTTTCATACATTTGTTCCATATACATTTTTAAACCAAATTTATTTTTATATAGAAAAAACGTAGAAACCTTGGCAGAATGAAATTTAAACAACAGTGACATATGTATGTATATTGTACTATAATTGAATGGGCATTTATTTAAAATTTCTCAAATATCTGAGTAAAAAGCTTGAAATTTTGCAAAAAAAATTCATAAAAATATGTACCTACATAAGTTTTAAATTTCTCTGTAAGTTTGTTAAATAATTATATTTTGTTTTAAATTTTATTTTAAGGTAATTTTTGTTTTGTTTATTCGGTTTTGGTTTTGTTAGTTAATTAAAAAATTTTTTATTAAAGGTAAATTTCAAATAAATCAAAGCAAAGTAAAATGCCAAAATGTGTCAAAATTAAGCAATTCTATTAACATGTATACAAATTAGCTACAGACTATGAAAAAATTTTAAAATTTCACTTTTTTCCATTATATTATAAATTCTGCATTGATTTACTTCTTCATATTTTGTATATAGATGAACTTTTTTTTGTTCTCATTCATCGAATTTTGCAGAAATCAAAAACCAATCTGTGGGCGTCTCGCACGCACTTTTAACCCTGAAACACCTACACACCAAATATTGACAAAAAAAAAACACAAATAATAACAACTCTTAAATTGTAAAATTTAAAAGATCGCCTCTCTTCCCATTGCTGCTTATGGTCAACAGCTCTCTCTCTCTCTCTCTCTCTCTCTCTGTTTGCTTCTTTAAGCCTACAAATTCAATTTCTCCCAGAATTCGTTGTGGGAGGTGGTATGAGAGTATCTAAAACAAGTTCACACTTCCACAACACTTAATCACCTTTTAGCCTCCAAAATATCAGCACGCTTCATTCATTATCGCACTCTCCCAATCTTCACACAGATATTTGCACTCAAACCAATTGGTTGTTCTAGTACGTACATATATCTGTTGTATTGTAGATCGCGAGCACTCTTCACTCTACCTGCTTATTCTCGCAGCTCTCTTTCACGTTGGCCTACACAAGTTTTTCTATGCGAACAAATATTGGGGAAAAAACCGCTCTGCCATTGGCGTGTAATACAGCAAGTATGTGTCATAATTTAAAAATAAGCAAATACTACACATACAAAGGTACATATGTATGTACATATACATATGTACATTGAAATAATACATATGTATGTATGTATGTACATATATGCATAAGAAGATCGTTAACCACAGCAACAATATGTATTTCTGAGCAAGTAAATAAATATATTTTTTTCTTACTCGATTAATTTAAATGAGTTAAATTCTTATTTATGCCAACTGCTTTGTTAATTTGTTTATTGTCTTTAGCTTTCTTCGTCAAGCAAGACTTACAAAATAAACAGTGGGCACAAGCTACCGCATTCGCGTTCATAGTCGCATAGAATGTTTTCTCATTACTTAAACCAAAAAACCACTCTCATCCAAATAGTATACATACATATGTATGTATGTATGTACAAGAGTACGTTTGCAAAAACAAATAAATTTAACGAATATGTCAATTGGAGAAGACACTTAGTCGTTGATCTTGCAAATTGTGCTCATTTTGCCTCTTTGCTTTTCCACTTTGCACACCACACATAATGCTCGCGGCAATAGTCCCCGCAATTCTTTAAGGCCAACATTCTTTTTTTTTTATTTTTGTGTTTGTGGTTTTATCATTGTCAGTATTTTTTCTGGCTTCTTAGTGTTTGTGGTCGGATTAGAGTGAAAAACTGTTAGCTTCACTTATTCAAATATTTCATCTTCACAATATATATTTAACATTGGACTAAGCAGCTTTCCACTCTAAGCCAGCGATATGTGCTTTGTTTTCTAACTAGTCCGGTATTTCAGTAATTTTAGTAAAATTAATAGCAAAAAGTTTGCGTCCAAGAACTCTAAGATGTCCCCAGAGCATAATCGTAACTATTGAAGAGATAGCCACGCATATCCTAGAGAAGATCAAGTTTGCTCAAATCATTACCGTACACTAGGGATGTGTTGAGATATCTCGCCATGCCATAAGACTCATCTATACGGAGCTTTTCAGAGTAATAATAAACATTGTTTTGCAAAAAATAAAACGTTTGATTTCTCTACAAATCCTGTTTTGGTATTCTCGCATCCAGGAGGGTGTATTGTTCGAAAGTGGTTTGCTTGACGCAATGCGAACATATTTTTAAACGCATCTTAATATTACTAAAAAAGCTATCACTTCAACTGTCGTCTTCCTTCTATTGCGAAGTAATGCAACTCCATAGTTACCAAGAATTCAACACAGTAGTACCCTGTTTTCTATCGACTGTGGTTGAAAAGTAAGAATGCCAGAATCGAAACTACTTTTCTTGCCATTTGTCAAAACAATCCAACCTTTAAATATTACAAAATTTAGTCTAGAATGCATTGACATAACGAAATCTAGCTTTTTAGAAACCACGCCTCAAAAAGCGAGCCGCCTGAGCCACCCCTGAGTGGGTGAAAAACGCATCATTGCACCACAGAAAAAGTAGATTAATCAAAAAAAACAGTGGACACTGACCTTCCGCAACGTGATTACCCCTAAATATGAGAATAATCAGAGACAGTTTTACGGGAGCACTGTTCAACAAAATAATATTTATGAGTAATGGGATCATACTTCTAGGTCCTTAAGTACCAGCACTGAAAAAGTCATTGGGTGACAAAGCGCCCGGAGGAAGAATTTACAGGATGAGGCCACGCTATTAACAGACGTAACGCAAATTATGAGAGAGTTAAAGAAAGAATAAACATTTACTTTCGTAAAAAAAGTAAAAAGAAAAAAGTGAGTGCCAAGTTCCCCACGGCAAGCCGAACCACACTTCATCAGTCTCTCATCATACTCGTTGCTCGTTGTTTGGCGCAGGTGAGATGGCCGCTTGGGGTGTTAAACCAAAGATTCTTCGTAACATTTATAAAACTCTACACCTTTGCGATGTCGAATAATGTAGACGATGACAAAAGAATACAAACATTGCGGCTTTGAAAATATTGTATGCGGTACTCGCTGGCGATGGGAGAAGAAGACGTCGGCAAGACCAAATTTAAAATGTAGTTAAGTTCACTTCATGTTCTTTTTGCCAATTTTGTAAGTGAGAAATTTTATTTTATTCTTTATTTTAATTTTTTTTAAATTATGTTTTTTTTATTTCATTTTATTATCATTGCATATTATGGACAACAGTTTTGAATGTGCCTGTTTGAATGTTACCTTTATTTGTCTTATCTTCATTGATGCTGTCAAAAACCTGCTAATTTTATTATTTCCCTCACAATTTATTATGCCCTGTTTACATCTGTAGGTATGCACATATGTATGTAATTAAAAAATATATGTGTAAATTTTGACATATTACTTTGGTTTCAACGTTTTTTAGCACTTGCGTTTGTGCAAACGTCGATTTTTTTTTAACTTTTTATTTATTTAAATTTTTATGGAGAACTTGGATAGCCGCTACATATAGTACATACATACATATGGGGACAAAAAATAAATGTTTAAATAATTTCAAACAACACCTTCGCCAGTCATCAAAATTTATTTTCGAGTGTTTTCTGATTTTTAGCGTAGATTTGGTTTGCCAATGTCAAGGCTTTCCCTCAATCGTCGGCACATACTCGTATATTTATGCGGGCGTATCTACAGACATATGTATGTGTGTGAATATGTACATATATATATACTAGTCTGTATGTACATATAGGAAAATCAGAAATTTCAGACAATAGCTGCTTTATGTTCAGAAAACACACCAGTTTATGGATATGTGTGTATATACTCGTATATATATGTGAAAGTATTGACATAACCAAGTTTCGTGGAGCTTCTATTTTTGTCTAACAAAAATTATTTATTATTTTTTAAATATAATAAGCATTTCAATTTCACAGAAACACAATTTATTAGTTCGATATTTTGTGTTTAAATCTTTCGTATGATCTTTATTTAAATGAAGAGTGATCTTATTTGGCCACAAATATTACGGGAAGATGTTCGGTTGAGAAAAAAATAATTACGTTTTTCGTTAGTTTGTTTAGTTATTCATTATTATTATCTTGTATAATACTTAAACTTATTGCTACAAATATAAACCTGATCCTTTTTCGAAAGTATAATGAAATCCTCATGTGAGTTACTAAATAACAAAGGTAAATAATAAGATAGCAGATTGCAGACATATAGAAATATATGTATATAAGAAGGCGAATACATACAAACTGAATACGATAATGGTAGCAAAAGCAATATTACGATAAATAAATATACACATCAAAATCGACTTTGACATCGTTAACATCCTTTTGCTCTGCTATCAAAGTACGTGCGGGGATGCGTGCGAAGAAACAGAATATCAAATAAAACAAAATAAAAAAAAAACTGTATGCGCCACTTAGGCTGAAAAAAGCAAGACGATCCTTATAGATAAAATATAAATTTAAAAAGTTTAGAAATTAAACACTAATTTCATTTCATTTTATTTTAATAATTTCGTTTTGAAAAAGTCGTGAACCTATCCTGAAATAACTTCGAACAACTCTCTAAACGGACCCGAAGTCGTCCTTTATTAGTCTCAATATTACACCAAACTTTTCTCGAAATTTATCTGGAATAGCCCTTAAAGCGTCCCGAAATGATTTCAAGCTAGTCCTGAAATATTCTTGAATTTTGTTTAAAATAGTCTTGCAATATTTCGGAGTTATTCCTGAAATGGTCTTGAAAAATCGTGAATTATTTATGTCTCGAAATGTTCCTAAAATAGTATGAAAACTATTCTAGTGCTGAAATAAATCTGAACTTTCATCGAATGGCGTAGAACTAGTTCAGAAATTATCCCGAAATTGTCTTTGGAATGTCCCGAAATCATCCCGAAATGGTCCCAAAATTGCCCTAAACAAGTCCTGTCATCGCTGTTCTCCCAGCACCATTACTAGGTGAACAAGATCAGCAACAATTGAGTTGCAAAAATGTATAGTAATCTTTTGGCTCAAAACTAGCGCAGACAACAACCCAACGAACGAACCAAACCACACATATTTTACTAGCGATGATACGAGCCACGAAAAAATGGACCCACTCTTTTCGTAGTGCACTGCAAAGTATTCAAAAACAAATTTTTTTTAAATACAAAATACACAAAACTGAATTCAAAACTTTATCGAAAGTCTCATTCCACCAAGGTGTGCAAGTTTTCTTACAAAAGCTTAATGGACAGGCGAAGACTTAAAGGTGTAGTTAGACAATTTCACCGCTGTGGACGCTGTAGTCGAGTAGGTAGCGGCTCGTGCTATAACTCGATATACCGCTGAGTTAGAGGCTCGAATCTCAGCCAGGGCAAGTAAAATCTTTATTATACAAAAAGTTGTTTTTCTAATAGCGGTCACCCCTGATGGAAAACTTCCGAGGGTATTTCTGTCATGAAAAGGCTCTTCATAAAATACACCTGCCGTCGGAGTGAGCAAAATAACTGTAGGTCCCTCCGTTAGGTGAATTATTACGAAAATAGATTTATACATCGCATTAAGTAGATATAAAATTTATTTTAGCATTTTATTATTTGTATGCAGATAGCCAAAAGAGAAACTATTGACAGTTTGAGTAAACCTTTGAATAAACATTCTACTACTTGACAATTATACAAAATTTAACCCTTTTACAAATTATCTATTCGTATATTATTCATTCACTATTAATGAAGAAAAGTTTTCTTGTGAATAATCATAAAAAAGTCAAGATATTTGTAGCTTATCAAGCTGTCTAATATCAACATCATTTAGTAACGTATTTTCTTAAGATTAATCATTCGCAATATGCGCGTATTTGTATGGCATTAATCACTTTTACTACTTAAACACACGTCACATGTTTAGCACAACTTTCTTATACGAGTACCGCAAAAACTTTTTCTGAGAAAGTTGTCCATGACTTGCACGTATGTGTGTATGTACAATTAATTGGACACAAACAATTATATAATAAAATAAAATTTTGGTGTTAAGGAAATGAATAAATGGGACAATTTTTATGTACACCCGTACATACGTTCATACATATTCAGTAGTATTCTATCAAAACATAAGAAAGTTTCTTGTCAAATCAAAACTTTATATCAATTTTACTCGTGTCAAAAGAATTTCTGAAAATAAATAACTTTCCTCAGTCAGAATTGACTTTCATAGTACTACGAGTATATTTCTTTGAAATATGGCCGGTCTATTGTCACACATTAACGTATCTATATTTACACCTTTAAAGTACACTTTTTACGCTTTATTATATACATATGTACCATATAGTGGTAGTTAAACAATTTTAGTACATAGTCCTTAACAATTTTGACAATAATTGTTTCCTTTATTCAATTATGAAACACATGGGAACAAAATTATTGAGATCGTTTTGAACGGGAATGGGTTTCCATGAAAAACAAAGTGAGAAAAAAAATCTCGGGAACGCTCTCAAAGAGAACAATATGAAAGCAAAACTGTCGAGATGTTTCTCATATAGAACAGAATGAGAACGAAACTTTCGAGAATGTTAAATATGAAAACAAAATGAGAACTAAATTATCGAAAACATTTTTAAAGAAGATCACATCAAAACTAAAGGTTCAATTAGAGGTGCCATAACCATAACCATAGAAAACAGCTGATCCAACCAACCTTATGGGTTACACTGTAATCGATTAGTGGTGCCATACCATAACGCCATAACCATAACCATAACCATAGCGACCAACTGAATTTTGGTTTTTGCCGTAACCATAAACAAATGACTGCTGATTCGCCTTGTTTATTGTGATATTTTTGTTCTTCGTGTGCAGTTTATTTTGTTTTGATGAGTTTTAATTTATATTTTGCGTCCGCGTTTTACATACTTTACTAAATTTTTATTTACTTTCAGTTTATTGCAAATATCAGCTGTTTATGGTTATGGCACCACTAATCGATTGCTTAAATATGGTTATGGTTATGACTACGATTATGGTTATGGCGTTATGGTATGGTACCTCTAATTGAACCTTAAAACAGCCGAGCTCCCAGTTTCACATTCACAAATTTCGCTATGGATTCGATTTGAAATCACATGTTTGGTGCTCCCAATATAACATTCACATAAATTTGTGTGAATTGAATCCGAATGCTTGGTTGTATGTCCTCAGGCTGTTGAACCTTCTACTTCTAAAGCTGCTGCACAGAGATCAGTTCAAAAGGAAAGCAGCGAAAGCAAAAATTCTGCTGGGGTTTCTGTGGCGCCTGCTAGGGGGCTGGTTGTGGTTCCTCAGAGAAAATCTATTTTTTTATCAAGATTTTCCAGTGATACCACAGTTGAGGATATCAAGTTTCACATTTCATCTAAGGTTAAGACTGATGACATAACTATCAGGAAATTTAACTTTAATTACAAGAGAAACATTTCTTCATTTAAAATCGATGTAACTTCCGAAAACTTTAATATACTTTTAAATAGCTCTTTTTGGCCGACTGGGGCTTTTGTTCGCGAATTCGAGTTTAAACCCAACATAAATAATAAAAACTTAGCAAAAATCTCTAATCCTAATCCGGAGTCAAAAAACTGATAAAAACTAAACTTGATATATATTACCAAAATGTTAGAGGCTTGAATACAAAACTAACTGACTTGCTTTTGAAGAGTTATCACTGTAATTTTAACATTATAGCTTTTACTGAAACTTGGCTTAAACCTCACGTTTTTGATTCGGAGATTCTTTGCAGTGAATATCATATTTACAGAAATGATCGAGAGTGCAGGATCGGTGGAGGTGTTCTTTTTGCTGTCCATTCTTCATTACCATCTGAAGTGGTTAACGTCCCTATCATTGAGTCTACTGAATTTAAGTGCATACGAGTGCAATTAAGCAAGTCTTATATTTATTTAGCCCTCTGCTATATACCTCCTCAGTCTGACTTGTCGGTATATAGTGATCATATTTCTTTACTTGGGATTGTGGACTCAATGCTTAGGCCTCCCGACTCATTGATTGTGTTGGGTGATTTTAATCTCCCAAACATTTCTTGGAATATGATTGATGGTCATATCGTACCTTCCATTAACAACGCCTTTCTGGAGGGGATGACTGAACTTTGTCTGAACCAGGTTAATACCCTACAAAACAAGTTGGGGAGGGTCTTGGATTTGGTTTTTGTTGACAACATGTACAGGGCCTCCTTAAATCGATGTGATCCATTGGTTTTGCCTGAGGATGTATATCATCCTGCAATTGAATTGTCATACGAGATCATAGACGGAGAGCGGGTTTCTGGATCGAAAGCTTTTAATTCTAATGACAGCTTCGATTTTAGAAAAGCTAATTTTAAAAAATTAAACTATGACTTATCTAAAATAACTTGGCCTTACTACAATGGCGATATTGAGCGTAATGTTTTGGACTTCAACAATACTTTATACAACTTATTTCTTAAACATGTACCTAAAGGTTCTTGTATTCGTGATGAATCAGCCCCTTTATGGTTCACTAAAGACTTGAGAACTTTAAAAAATAAAAAATCGCGTTCTTTTAAAATATATAAAAGTACTGGTCGTCATGTGGATTATCTTAATTATTCAGTCTTGCGACATAAATATCTAGAATTAAATAAAAATTGTTATGAAAAATACTTGAATAAAATGAAAATGAACATTATCCACGACCCGAAAGCTTTCTATGGTTTCGTTAATTCTAAGCGCAGAGTAAATGCATTCCCTTCCGCAATGAAATATCAAAGTACTGTGTCATGTGATAACGAGATTATTGCTAATCTATTTGCCCAGTTCTTTAAATCTAACTACACCACTCAATTTAAATATAACTGTATTTCCTATCCATACAAGCTGAGCCCCAATAACTCTATTAATATTCCAGTCATATCATCAGATGATGTTTTTCATTATTTAATATCTTTAAAAGAATCATTCAAGTACGGCCCTGATATGATCCCGACATGTTTCCTAAAAAAATGTGCAAAGCACCTGTACCTGCCATTATCGAACTTGTTTAATTTGTCCCTCCAGCAAGGAGTTTTTCCGTCAATATGGAAACAGTCTTACATAATCCCCCTTCATAAATCTGGAAGCAGGTCTTCTATTGAAAACTATCGTGGTATAGCTAAACTCTCTTCTATCCCGAAGTTGTTTGAAGCTATTGTTACCAATCAAATGACTTATCCGATTTCCGCAATAATAGCAAATTGCCAACATGGCTTCTGTAAGGGCAAATCGACCATTACAAATTTACTTGAATTTACCACCCATGTTTCAAATGGGTTTAGGGAATGCATTGATACTGATGTTATATATACTGATTTTAGTAAAGCATTTGACAAAGTATGTCACTCTTTACTCATCCGTAAACTAGATCTGCTTGGTTTTCAACCTGGTATCCTCTGTTGGATGTCTTCTTATCTCTCCGGTAGGACGCAAAAGGTAGTTTTTAAAAATTTTCATTCTGGGATCATCGATGTTTCCTCGGGAGTTCCTCAGGGCAGCCACCTCGGACCGATTCTGTTCCTGCTATTCATAAACGACATTTCTACAGTAGTAAAGTATTCTAAAATATTGATGTACGCGGATGATGTTAAACTTTTTAAGACTTATGCCTCGGCTGAAGAAAGATCCTTGCTACAGCAAGATTTGGACAGCATAGTCAATTGGTGCAGTATTAATTATATGCCGCTTAACCTTAACAAATGTAAATTCATGTGCTTTTCTCGACGAACCATTCAGCCGGCCTCCTACAAAATAAATAACTACGTCCTAGAACATGTAAACAGTTTTGTTGACCTGGGTGTTGGTATGGATTGTAAACTCAATTTTAATTTTCATATTAGTTCCACAGTTAATAAAGCAAGGGGTGTACTGGCTTTTGTAAAGCGTTGGTCAAAGGAATTCCGCGACCCGTATATAACTAAAACACTTTTTACTTCATTAGTAAGACCAATACTGGAGTATGGTTCCATAGTTTGGAATCCTCGTTATCAGGTCCACTCAGACCAACTAGAGTCAATACAAAAACAATTCTTACTTTTTGCTTTGAGAAATCTTCGATGGGATTCGCCATACAATCTTCCCCCTTACACTAGTCGTCTAAAACTTATTAATCTTCCTACTCTTTTGAGTCGCAGAGAAATGTTAGGTATAATATTTCTCGTAAAGTTAGTCAATGGATGGATCTCAAGTCCATTTCTTCTAGAGCAAATTAATTTTAATGTACCCTCCCGTGCAACGAGAAACTTTAAACCACTTTTCTTGAAACTATGCAGAACTAACTTTGAGTTGAATGAACCGTTTCGGGGTTTATGCCAAGACTTTAACAATCATTCCAGCACCTTTGATGTATCGGACTCACTTTTTATAATTAAAAGAACTATTCTATCCTCTCTTAATAACAGCTAACGATCCAATTTTCTTACTTTGCATTTCTCTAACTTTGTATTCGGCTGATGAATTCTTATTCTGTAGCTGAGCAGCTTGGGATCTCGACGCTTAACAAACTTTTTTCTGTCACGACTCGGCACCTAAGATTTGTATATTTAAAAAACATCCGTACGTTATGCGGATTGAGCCCCTCGTGCCGGTTGGGCGGGAAAGTGGGTTTCCGTTGGGTTATAATAATAATAATAATAAATGACAAAAAGTGTGTGAATGTTTAATTATTTTCGATTGGAATGATTTGTGAATGTTTTTCGATTGGAATAATTTTTTAAATATTCTTTGACGTTTGTAGAAGCTATTTATGATATTTCTGTATTAGTTATTTATTGAAATATGCGTATTTTTAAGTGTTTTGCTGATGGCTGCTCAAAAAAGCATACATAGCTGAATCCGAAAGGAAAATTTCAACAACAGCTGTTTGTGAATTGCCACAACGATAACCGATATGTGTGACAGGGATGACTTGATATGCGTAGAAATTTGTGAAATTGGGAGCACACTAATTCACTTTCACAGGAAATTTTTAAAACCATATTGAAATGTGAAATTGGGAGCACAGCTGAAAGTCTGGAAAACGTTCTGTCAGAGAATCGTATTGGTTTTTCTAAATTATTGCACACATTTTGCTATAATTTATTTGATTCTGAAAAAGGTATTTGAAACTTTAGTTACTACGAAGTTTAATAGAAAGATTTCGATCTTTCGAGCTGTTCAAAGTAGGTACACCAGGTCGAATGAGCAACTAAAGTTTTACAATAAAAAGAAAATACAAATGGAGGACACCGTTGCGTATACGCCGCAGCAAAATACTGCAGCTCTGAAGTTCAACCAAAATATGTGAGCAATTTTTTTTTTTAAATGTCCGCGAAACAATTTTTTGCGTTATTTCTTTTCCTTTTGGTTTGGAACTAGTTTGAGAACAACAAGTTCATTCTGAAACAAAATGCAAACTTACAAATTTGGAAGAAAATAATAAAAAAATTTCACAAATTTACATCAAAATGAACATTTGTTTCAGAATTTTTAGAACGAAGAATGCAGTTAATAAGCCCGCTCTTTCGTAAATTCTTCTATAATTTTAAATAATTTTTAAATAAAAAAAGTATGGAGAAATCAAAAAAAATATAACACCTCAATAAAAAATTGTTAGGAAATTCAATGGTAGCTAATTCAAATTAACACTTTTGTACTAAAATGGAATTGGTTACAAAACTGCATACTTAAAAAAGTTTTGAAAAATATAAATGGAAAATTCAATTAAGCGTTTTATTTTATTTTATTTATTAAATTATTAAAAGTCTGTATAGAGATTTTATATGTTTCTTTTTCTTTTCTGCTTGACACCCATGATGGAATATTTCGCGGCAACCCTAATGCAAAATATTTGAACTAAAAACCTTCCTCAGAACTCTTTCGTTTGCCACCAATATTTTAAAATATTATTTGACTTGTATATATTTTTTGTTTAAACGTTTTCAAAAAAACCTTCCAATCTAAAAATCTTAAACCTTTTTGTGCTTCGTATTTAATAAATAAAATTAAATTTGAGTTTAAAAAAATATTGGCAACACTGTCTGATATTTTGTTATAATCAATTGTATCCATTAGATAACTTGAACTTAATGTTTTTAACAGGTCAAAATTGTTAAACTTAATCCACTACTAGTTTTCCAACGTATGTATTACTTTAAAAAAATTGTAAAAAATAAATGAGGCCTTTTTCAAACTCAAATTAAAAAAAAAGCAATCTTCTAGAAATATTTTCATTTTTTGTTACTTTTTCCTTAAACTCGAAATCGAAGCACGAAAATAGTTTTCTAAAGCACTTCTTAATTTATTTTTGAGATATCTGCAAACTTTCTGTGAAATAAAATAAAACTATTCAAATTTAATACTTTTTAAAATTTAAAAGCTTTTTCAGTCACAAATACGTATGTATGTATTTTAAAAAGTTCGACAATTTTTTTTTTTGCAAATTTACACCCTGTTCGCAAAATAATGTTGCCTATATAGAAACGTAGGAAAAAAGATCGACGCAACCCAAGGCAAACCTATAACTTAAGCACAACCTGCAAAACAAACACACAAACTCGTGTATGTACATACATACATACATATGTAGATGTGTAGGTTTGTAAGGTTTGTATGTACATATGTACGAGTACATACGTACATACATATATAATATTAAGTACATAAAAGATATTCCAAATTCGAAAAACCAAAGTATAAATGAGAGCAAATCACACGACGCGCGCAAAACTACAACAGCAAAGACGAACGAAAACGAACAAATAAAACAAAAAATAAATAAAGAAATCAAAAATAAGCAAAAATGCTAAAAATAAAATTTATTTAAAGAAATGAAACCATGAAAATTTTCGAAAAACCGAGAAAAGAGTGGAAAAATTTTGCAGGCCAATCAAAAGGAACGACTTTAATTTTTGAATTTTGAAAATTTTATCTAGTGACCAGTCTGAAATTTAACAAACAGCGGAAAAAATTTAGTGTGAGGAAATAAATGAAAACGACAATTTGTAATTATCTGCAAATTAAGTGGTGCTGGAGAAGGTATTTTTAGAATATTTTTGTGTGTACATATGTACATACATACATATATATGTATGTATGTACGTATGTAGAGTTATACAGATTTCCAATTGTATATGATAGAATATGTATACAAGACTTGTATTCCCGAAATATTAAAAAAAATTTAAGGTTTTTAACTATTTTTTAGTAAGCAAAAATTGTACTGATTACATACTGAAATTTTTTTTTCCTATGCACATATGTACATACATATGTATGTATGTATGTATTTTCTAATATTAAATATTAAAACAAAAAATTTTCGCAAAATGGTAAGGAAAAATAAAAATTAATCGGAAAGTTCAGGGGGATCCAAACCAATTGTTCATTTTTAATGTTAACTTTAAATCAAATTCAATACAAGTTAGTTAGTTAGTTAAGTTATAGGGTAAAGTAGGATCAAGGGACACCGCGACCTAAAAGATCTTTTGTATCCCTGCAATTAGTTCCTAGCCCTGGCAGCTCAAGATACTATCGGCTTCTCTAATAAATGCTAATAATGACTTGGTTCACGAGTTCCTAATGTTGAGAGACTCGACTATTGCTGAGTTGAAATATCTAACTCTCAGTCTGGCCAAAGCCGGACAGTCGCACAAAATGTGCTCCGATGTCTCCTCCTCCTCAAGACGGTGCATGTGGGCACGTAGATTGTTGTGACCTATCAGATAACCGGTAAGCAACCATATATTGCGCCTAGTTAGATGAATTATGTCCTTTCTGGAAAAAGGATACCCAAATAATTTGGCCTGTCTGAGGCCTCCTGCCTCTGCTCAGTACCTAATGCGTTCAGAGTCCACCCACTTGGTGATTCAAGATTTCGAAGAGGACCAACTAAGTCCGCAAAATGGTTCCGGTCCCATAAAGACAGACGAAGATGCTTTTCTGGTCAGTTCATCAGCGGCCTCGTTGCCTTCAATACTAACGAATAAAAATTATTTTTTTTGGGGTCCTATAACAAAATAAAATTTTTTTGAAAGTAAAATGTTCATATTCAATAATTCTTTGTCATTTTTATGAAAATTTCATTTTCCTCATAAAATACTGAAAAATTTTGAGCGCTTTGAGCCACTCTGAATGTTTTTACGAATATAAAAAATAGAAATATATTTACTTATTTTGGACCACTCTAATGTACAAACATACATACATATACGTACAGGCATATAAACTTGGCCTCAATTTATTTATTTTTTTTAAATATTTTTTTATAACATTTTTTTTTTGTTAAAACATTGTATCTCCGGATGTTTTTACTACATGCTGCCGTATGTACGAAGAAATATTAAAAAAAAAATAAACTGTTTTACTCAAAAATAAACTTTAAAAGTAGAGAAAAATGTATCTTCTGAAAAATGTTCAAACAATTTCCTTTTTGAAATGTTTCTAAGTATGTCAGTTATCGAAAATTTTTAACGATTTGAAGCTTGAACATTACTATATTAAAATTGAATGTGTTACAAAATTGCATGCTTAAAATTATTATTTTTTTTTTAATATTGCTTATTATATTGAATTCTTGAGCTTTTCAGAAAAAAATTTAAAAATTTTTGGGAATGTATTGATAATTTTTGTATTTATAAAACTTAAATTTTGTTAGAGAATGTACTGTAACTTAGTTGAAAACGAATTAAGTAAAAGAATTCAAACTAATTGCCAATTTGGAAAAACGATTCACTACTATTATATTGAACGCAGCTGTATATTAAATGGATAGCTTTTTACTAAAAGTAAGAAAATCCAAATAATATTTTTAAGAATTATATTTAACACAACTGCATAAAAAACGATATTTTTATAAAGATTGAGCACAGTTTTTTATTAATAATTTATATTAAGAATTACAAAACTGAATTACAAAATGCTGTTCTAAAATCTGTTCAAGTATATACATACATACATTCATATACATATGTATATTCTTTTTTTATTTTAGGGAATAAAATACTGTTTATTTTTTGTATAACTTTTGCTCAAATATAAGAAAAATATTATTTTTGATAAAAAAACTTTAAAACAGTTTCTTTTTCTAAAGAAAACAATTTTTTTTCGTAAAACTTTTTAACAAATATTTTGTTCCAAAAAAAATAAATTAAAAAAAAAAATAATACATTTTTAGTTATGAATACTGTTCAATTTTTCACAATATTTTCCCAAGTATAAAAAACTATTTTCATTTCATTTCATTTGTTGCCAAAAACTTTAGTAGAATAACATAATTCTAAAACCTTAAAAAAATTATTTAAAGACATAAAGTATGTATGGTATGTACATTATAATGGGTCAAAAAAATCGAAAAAAAATGTTAATTAACCAGTACTCTGAGATCTTTGTTCATTATTTTACATGATGGACTAATGAAAGGTGTTGTACGTTGTGACAGCGCCTGTTTGTTCTTAGGAAAAAGTACAAATGAGTAAAGATATTTACATAAAATTTAAACACAATGATTGGAATATTATGAATTTTATATGAAAACTGACAAAGAAAATTAATAACTTAATTTGTATTTAAATTGCTGGAAAAACCTGCGCACTGTACGAATTTTTAGTGTTTTTGGATGCCAAAATTAAAAAAGACAAACTTCTTCAATAATGATTATTCTTTTGTGTAAATGTAAAATGTTCAAATATGACGCAAATTCTTTCAAACCGTACATAACAATGTTTTTCGGAAAACATTAATATACATAGTTTATTTCCAATCATTTGATCATGAAGAAACTGAAGGTTATGAGCATAAAAGCACTGAAGGCGGGATTTTTAGGAAAGAAATACTAATTGATAACTGAAAAAGCATAAATATACAGGTCCTTTAGCCTTTATGGTATAATTATTAGAATACAACATCAATGGGTTAAATTGAATATAAAATTAGCTTGTTCCAAAGACGAGCGGAGAAAACGAAAAATTTACGTTCACGAGACGATCGAGTCGGTTGAAGGCGGGAGAGAAATGGGAGTTCTACTATGACGATGATTTTGTGGAGAACTACTTTTCATACTTTATCAAAAACTGGACATTTTTTTTTGCCAATAAAATATTGTATTGGAAATGCCAATAAAATTGTTTATCCTGTCTTCCGAAATGAACCCCAGAGCTTTATTCCACTTAATAATTTAACAAATAATGTTTCATTATACAAATACTTGACAATTTTTACAAAAACTTATTCAAATTCTCGCTTTTAGAAAACCAATTATAAACAAATGAGAAAAATTATCCAAAATGTCAAAACAATCGTTAATTCATATTAAAAGTTCTACATAAAAAACAGAATTTTCTGCTACAATTCAACATTTTTTTTGTACAAAACTGGTAACCAAATTCTGCAAAGGAACAACACAGTTTCTAAGGGCGTTCAAAATGGCTGATTTAGAGCGAGAAGTTGCCAACGTACAACACCTTTCATTATTGCATCATGATTATGTTAAAAAAAAACTTTGGTGACTGAACGGTTGTTGATATGAAAAATTCTATCGATACAAATTCTTGAAAAAAATGGAGTTCTCTACAAAAAGGTGTCGCAAGTCATTTCTATGAAAATCGTTCCCTAAACATTTAAATGTTTGTTCACAAATATCGATATTTAAATATGTAAATAAAATACGACCTTTAATGCGCTACAAAAAAAGTCTTTAAATTTTTTTTTATTAAATTCGCTCCTTATTTGACGATGAAATTGCATTAAATTTATCGGTTTTTTGCGTTAGAATTATTTGCAGTTTATGTACTAAGGGATGTATACGTATTTTGTCATCATTAAAATTTTATTATCACTACCAATATTTTCAGAAAAAAAGCATCTGAAAGCCATTACCTTTTTCACGTAACGTCCGCACTTACTATGGGACTAATTTGAAAATCACTCTCTTTTTTATATTTATAAAGAACCATTTAAAAAACTTCTGAATCGATCGTTTGGTATTTCTATATGTGGTCTTACCATATATTGTAATAAATTATCTGAATAAGCGTCGGAACGCTTGGATTGACACATATATATAAAAGTATAGGAAAACAATAAATGTTTTAATTAAAAAAAAAAACAATTTTTAAAGTCTAAAAAAATTAAGGTTTTAGTTTTGTAATTAAAAATTAATGTGCCATTCAAACGCTTTGACAATGTTACGCCATTTACATAAAGCGTTTACTTATAATTAAGCTTGAAACACTCGAAATTTTCGCTTACATTCATTGGCATGTATGTCTGTAGAATTTTAACTATTTTTCGAAAATTACTCAGACAATTATAAATGTCAAACAATATTGCTTTCGTCACATTTTCTATTGTGCTATCAAGCCTACAAATTTCTTTTTGTTTCTGTTTTTGCATTTATTCATATGTACATACATATGTAGTAGATATGTATGTATATATGTATGTATTACTAACTTGTTGCTTTATACCTTATTTGTATATTTTTTTCCGTAGCGCGTCCACCACCGGTAGATAATTTTCTGCACAATCGGTTACGCTGCTATTACGTTGTTATTGTTGTTTCTGTGTTTGTTATTTTTTTTGTTTTTTGTTTTTTTTTTGTTGATACGAGTATTATGCGGTGAGCAATTTGTTGTTACTGCAATTGTTAAGTAGAAGAAGTATGAATTTAGCTGATGGAAGTTTTAATTTTTTTTTTTTTTTAATATTTTTTACTCTTTTTGGCTAAACTCGTTGTATGATTCAGTATGAACTTTATGCTATTTATCCAGTTGCCAGATGTTGTTTTTGCTCACTGACGCTTTTTACAATTTATTTTAATTTTTTTTTTTTTTGATCGGTAATTATAAATTTTAAATATTCCGCTTCCTTAAGGTTAACGCTACACGGCTAATATTTGCAATAAAGAAAAAATACAAAAAAAATTTTAATATTGAAAAATAAATTATTTACTATATACACACATAGACATACATACATATCTATGAATGTATGTAGAAGGAAATTTTGCAGCGTACTAAAACATATGTGTTTATGTTTGTATGTATGCTATGTAGATGCATTAATGCAGCTAGCAGCTAGCACGATCACTAGTCGTTGTTTGAAGAAAAGCAGATCCTTAAATTTTTTTTTTTATTATTTTAAATTTATGTTTCTATTAATATTTTTTTTAATTTTTGTTTTTTTTTTTTTAATTTTGCACTCTCCACTATGTACATATGTATGTACAAACATATGTATGTATTTCCCCACTATTTTGTGTTTAGTTATATTATAGTATTTTTTTAAGTGGATCTCTCGACTAACTCACTCACAGCACGATCAACACTTGATTAGCGTGTACTACACTCGCGACGATTATTCAACAGCGTCGGCAGACGACTAAAACTGACCGGAACACAACTACGAGCTAGCTAACCAGCCAGCCAACCAACCAACCGACAGATGCAAAGATAGATCAGATACTAATTGCTAATTTGCTTGAGATTTTTCGCTTTGCGCTACTCGGCTGCGGTGTGGACTGTTTTCAACAGCGTGTTCTTTTCGTTATATCTTTTGGTTTTGTTCCTTTTTTTTAATTTTGTTTTTCGATGCCTTCATTTTTTTTTTTACTTTTTTTTACTTTGCAACTACTTATTTTGACCACATATGGCAGACGAAACGACCAGTTTGAGTGTTGAGCGCGAAAAGTGATTTTTTTTTGCGATATCGATTCTACTGCAAATAATATAACTCGCTCTATCGTCAAGCATTTACTTGCCAATTAAAGTGAAACGAAATATTAAGAAACTCGCAAATTTTGCGTAATATCCAACTTATATGTACATATTTATTTGTTTGGAGATCTAATTATACGGCCGCGCGTCCTTCAATTTTTTTTTTTTTTTTTTTTCGTCAAAATTCGCGATATCACTGTAAACACCGTAAAAATGTTCAATCATCAATTGATCTGCTGCGCAGCACGATCGAGGTGGAAAGGGCATTGAGCGCAAATTTTTTCGCATTGTTGGGCTGAGTATATACATATGTATGTATATATACATATATACATAACTATACATATACTTATATGTATAGTATTTAGCTCCAAATGAGCACAAGAGCACGGAGTACCAACTCGAACACCAGCACAATTGCACGTTAACGGTGGGCGCACTCTCCCATATGATCGCGCTGCCGCGTGCGTTTCTGACGTAAAGCGTTCAAGAAAAAAGCAACAAATCCACCAAAATTTCTCCCGTCGTGTATATTTTGGGTTGGGTTAGCAAATTAACAATTTTAACTTAAAATGCTACACATATCGAAGCACAACAAACCTGTCTTCCGTTTGCGCGTTCGCGTCTATCGTCGACAGCAGCTGATTTGTTACTGAAAAAAAACAAGCTTTTGCGCTGTGAGTGAGTGACATCTTTGTGCCGATTTTTGTTAATCGTATAGCTATATTCAGTTGAGTCAAGTCCAAAAGTGGCCACAACAGCGCATGGAGCAAAGCTCCCTTCATTTTGAGGAGGCGACGAATCGCAACGTTGACCCCATGAGTACTACTGCTTGTAGTTTGTTGTTCAAGACTTGCTGAGCTTATTCCGCCTTTTTTTTTTTAATTTAACAATTTCGCCAAGCGTTTGATATCCTCAAAGCACTCTGTTCATTTGTCTGCCTAAAGGTATGCCAGTTGCTTTACCTCAACGGATGTGAATGTGTGAAAAAACTGCGGTCTGTGAGTTTGATATGTTATGAAACGACCGATGTTGTCTGATTTTTGAGACAGACATGTTGGAGATCTGGATTAGTCTTCAGTTTTAGCTAATAACAGACATATATGTAGATTGGTTTACTCAAAATTAAACTGACCAAAAGTAGCATACTCCGGCTTAAAGTTCGTGAAGATGCTGATCGTTTGACGATGAAAAAGATAATATACTTTACGAGTTCATCGTCTCATTCCTTTTGAGATTGCAAAAAAAAAAAACATTCTAACATATGTTCTTCAAACCAGATTATCCTATAACATTGTCATATCAATGAGTCATTTCATTTAAATCTTAAAAAATTTAAATATATGTATGTGCTTCTCTTGGAGAGCGACACTTCCGGCTTCTTTTGAATACAGTATTTGTGGCCATATTAACGTACAGTCAATAAAGCAAAAGACGTTCTTGCTTTTGTGAAGAGATGGTCGAAATAATTCAGCGAACGTTACATAACGAAAGCGCTTTTTACAACTTTAGTTTGACCGATACTGGAATATGGTTCTATAATATGGAATCCGCATTATCGGGTGCATCCTGTCCATCTTGAATCGGTTGACTGTTTGCCTTAAGACCAGGGCTGCTCAACAAACGAAACGATACCATTTTGTTTTGTTAACGAGCAAAATTAACTTAACGAAGTGAGTTTGTTGCGTTTTGGCTCCATGTTATCAAAACGAAATCAAATCGTTAATGTTGCAACGTTATAAAATTTCCGTTTTCGTTAATTTTAATGTGCCTAAAAGTATGCAGCGCTTCTGTTTGCGCCTGTTTGCGCTTCTGTTTGCGACGAGTGAATCTCCAGCGTTTTTCTTAACGTTTTAACGTTAACGCCAGCATTTCGTTTCGGTTAAAAACGTAATGAAATTTGTTATGACAATTGCTTTAACGATAATATTTTGAAATGTTTCAACCGAAACAAGAGAAAACATTTCGGAACGGTTAAATTTAACGTTAAAATGCATCCTTGCTTAAGACACTTTCGTTGGAATTCTACTCACAGTCTGCCACCATATACTAGTCGGCTAAAACTTATTAATCTTCCTACTATTGCAAATCGTAGAAACATGTTAAGCACAATGTTTATGGTGAAGTTGGTGACAGGATCGATTAATAGTCCTTTTCTTTTGGCAGAAGTTAATTTCAAGGCACTTTAAACCCCTTTTTCTGAATCAATGTAAAACAAATTTTGAACTGAATGATCCATTCCGGTGCTTGTGTTAGGATTTTAGCTGTCCTTTTAAATTGATTTGCGTTAGTACATAGTAACATTTCGATCAGATTTCAGAGATCTCGACACTTAACAAACTCTTTCTCAAATCGGCACAACAATATTTGAAAAAATACAAAATCCGTGCGTCATGCGGATGCGTCCCTCGCGCCATCGGGTTTTTTAAAGCAATCACACAAATGGACTTACTCGTACAAGAAAGTGAAGCTCTGCAATTTGTTTACGTTTCCAATGAAAATTCTGTCCAAATTCCAGCGAGGAGAGAGGTAGATATCATCGAGAGATTCTATTAATTCTTAAATAATTTTAACATGTGTACTTGTTTATTTCTTTCAGGAACCCCTCAATTTCCCTTAAATCCTGAAAATTAATATTTCAACAAATATAGTAATGTAAATATGTATCAATTAAAAATTACAGCTGAGAGCTACGGCAATTCCATTAGTTAATCTTAAAGAACGATAGTCAGGTATAGTTCTCAATTGTTCATCGATGTCCTATTGTGCGATGTAAACTTGTCGATACATTTACTCGATGGCAGCTATGGTTCAAAAGCGGTAAGTGTGGAATCGAACCAGAAGGAAGGAAAGATCTTGTTGCAACTGTTGACCTACTATTAGAACGTTGTTAAGTTTAATAATTTCCCGACTACTTACGTATGTATTTTACAAAGCATTTAAAAGTTTCTCGCTAAATGATTTTCGAAAGCAACTTTTCGAAATCGCTAAAATTATTAACGAGCTGAGTTAACTAGGTATCAGTGTGTAATCGTAAATGTACAAAATGAACTTTACTAATTTGTCGTATTTCTCAATAATATCCAGCGGTAATTTTTTTTCATTTGAGTTACGTAAAAGAGTAAGACTTTGTTAATTAGAATATCCAACCGCCCCGACTTTGATAAATGCAAGTCATTTAGTGGCAAACCGGCAAGATGCGTCCAAGATGATGTCGAAACAAGATCGTTGGGTTAGTTATCCTTAGTTCTTATAATGTTTTGTTTCTGTTAATTAAGGTAAATTTTTTATTAATTTTTTTTTTTCAAACGAATAACAGGTCTGATTGTTCAACAATCGTCATCAAGCTTTAATAACGGAATGCACAGGAGCTCTGGAGTTCAACGTTATCGTACTATAAGGGTAGAAGGACGTTAGATGACGTTGTCTGACAAGCCTTCTAAATAGTTTTTTGTCGGGGAAAGAATCTTCAGGCATGCGTTGGACCAAGAAAATGTATTCTTATATACCCAGTGACTGCGCGAAACGAGACATCTGTAGTTTCCCATCGGATATTATTTTCAAACCCCATACAAGAATTTATGGTGAGAGAGTTTGTGCCAATGGTAATGAAATCCCGGCGAATGGCATTCGGATAAGTTGTTGTTACGCAGCCGTAGTTATTTTATACATGAAGGTCTAAATAAACTGTGTTCTACAGCGTCATCTATTTACGTATCCTCGTAGCGCTCAATTTTTTTCTTTTTATTTCTTTTTTTTTTTTGAATGTAAATCGACGGTTTCATTTCGACTTGAAGTAACGCACTAACCTTTTACTCAATATTCTATCAATACATATTGATTTATTAATTGAATAGTGTACAAATATTCAACAATAATATAGTAAAATTATTATTGTTTCGATTAGGTTAGATCAACTGGAAACTGACACTCTCGACGCTGATTAAATAATGAGAAATTTTCGTTAAAAATTACAGAATACTACATGCTACATTTACAATCAAAATAAATGCTTAAATTATATTATGAATCAGACTGATTCATAGCGCGATTTCATCATTTTCTTAATATACGTTTTGTAGTCTTCGCCGGGCGTTATGCCGGCTTTGTTGCCCAAACCGACCGTAGACGAACGCGTTTCCGCCTGCAAACAAAATAATGGACAAAATTATTACCAAACAGTTTTGCAGTTTTTGGGTGACATTTGCAAACCTCAATAATGCTTGTGCGTCCTTGATTTTTACGACCGAGCCCTTGACCCTCAGACCAGCCCATTTTTTGCAGCAAACGATTGCCAACATTGTTGGAGCCTATCGGCATTGGCGGCGCCTCTGGTTGGCGTGAGGTCAATGACTTCATTTCCTGTTCGAAACGTTCACGGCTGCGATTCACAACTGGTGGATCACTTTCACCGTACTTTTGACGACGCTCTTTAGCTCGATCACGATAACTGTTACAAATTCAGAACGCAAAGTTTATACATACATATGTATGTAGCCAATAGAAAATAAATTAAGAAAAAATACTTACGACAAGCCTGCATTCATTGAATCTGAAACATCACTGGCGCCACGCGTTGAATTGAATTTTTGCAAGTTCTCTTTATGTAAGTTAGATATTTTTAAATGCTTTTGCAATATTTCCAAAGACTGGAATGCACGTTTACATAGCAGGCATGTAAGTTTCTGGAAGTCGACATAGTCTTTTTCACTAGCCTCTGAATTGGCGGCGCCACCCATTGACGTTGACGGCGTTGGACCGGCATGATCATCATCTGAATCGGATGCATAAGCGGTAAGCTTGTTGCCACTCGCTGCAGTGGGCAAATAATCTACAAGTTTTGTCCGTTCTTTCTTCTCTAAAATTGAGAAACCTACATCGGCATAGCCACTGGACAAAAGTCCGCTGACACTGCCACCGGTTATGCCCGCCGCACGAATCGTTGCTTCATCTGTTTTCGATGGCAATATCGGTTGTGGTGTCGCAACTACTGTATAATCCTTCTTTTGATTCAATTGTTTTGCCCACTTTTCCATATCCTTAACTATCTTCTTAGCTACCTTCACCTTATCATGCTTATTTGCTGGTTCCTTCTTGTCTTTCTTTTCATCTTCATTGGCGAGCGTCGCGCTAGCAGACACACCCGCAGCAGCCGTAACAACCGCTTTACCATCTTCACTCGTTTCACTATTTACAACATCCTGCACTGTGGCAGCTGCAGCTGCAGGTGTGGCCAGCACATAGGTGCTTTTCTTCTGATCCCAATACAGATAAGCGCCTGTTTCGCTATTGTAATAGTATTGTGAATGTGCATCATAGTACAGACCCGTTGCTGGATCATAATAATAACCTGATGTTTCATCATACTGATACAGTGTGACATCAGGTGTGGCTAATAGTTGAAATAAAAAATGTTAAATGTAAACATTTAAAATATTCAATGAAGCTAAACTACTACTCACGATACGTCTTTCCATCGTTTCCTTTTGGTGTCACGATATTCTTAGCCGCTAAATTTGCCTTCACTGCTGCCGCCGCTGCGGCTGCAGCAGCTGCGGCTTGTGTTGCTGTCGTCTCAATACTATTCATTTTCTTTTGTTTTCGTTGTATGGCTGAAAGTGCTACAGCAGCTGCTGAATTCGCTGATGTTTCTTCCACATTGGCTGAGCTGGGAAGATTACCAAATTGTCCCTTGTTTATCTCGCTTATATAATAATCGGTATAGTACTGCAAATAGTGGGCATGTTCGACAGGCGTCGATGCATACAATGCAGCACTGTATTCCGCCAGACGTGGCACATCCGATAAAGAGTATTCCGATGCGGCGCCACCTAAAGAAACTGAAGCGGCCAACATTTCGGCGGCGGTCATTGGACCAATAGAAGCGGCATTGCATCCGGACTCAGTTTTCTTCGGTACAATTTGCCGATTCTCATGATCTATGCAATAGGTGACGAGTACTAAAATGCAATTGAAATTGATGTAGTAAAGATATAAATATTCTTTTTTTTTTTTAGTTTTTTTCTTGCACAGAAACTAAATAGTTAGATACAACATAAAAAAACAATAACTTAGACGAATATATTTAAATAGAAATATTTTGCATAAAATGCAAAAGCTTACAATAACTTTAAAATTTACAATTCTTTGCAAAACCTAACCTGAAATTGTTGTTAAAAATTTCTTTATTTCTCTTTTACTTATGCTACTATGACATTGCACGAAAGTTGTTTAACATCATTTTATTTAGGGAAGACGCAATCTTGTATTCTATTGATCTTGCCACTAAATAAGCGTTTGATGGAATTTAAAAAAAAATGCTTTTTTCATCAAAAAACAAAGAATTCATTGCATTTCTGAATGATTTTATTTCTTAGGATAGGCGCGAAAGATTCGCTTTAGCAAACGCCTTAAAACTTTTGCAAAGCTCCTTGTAAGATGGACAATTTTTTGCACAATTTTTCCTAGTCTAGAGAACACAATCGCATGATAATGAAAATTTCAAAAGTAGGATTAATAGAAGATTCTTCCGCGATCTCAAGTCGGTTTGCGGGTATATTTTGCTGTACAAATATTTGTTCTAGATTTAATTCGCAATAGCTCATGCTTTTCTTTCCTTGATTTAAAAAAAAAAAAAATTTTGATTTAAGATTAGAATCTAAGACTGTTTTAGACGAGCTTTTAATGTTTTTATTTACTATTGAAACATCTCTCGGAAAATTAATTTTTTTTAAACATATTTATGTACTTACATTGTCGATTATCGATTGACAATGGCGGTTCCAACGCTTTTAGCGCACTATACAAATTCATCGAGTCAATGAGGCTATCGAAGTTCAAGTAACATATTCCACGCGATGTCTGCGTTAATGTATCGCGACTTACGAGTATTTTTGTAATTTTAGTCGCCAAGTCCGGCACATGCTGTTGCATGGCGGTGAGTACAGTTTCCTCCGTGGTTAACGTATCCAAATTGCGTAACATGATCTCTGCATTGGAGGATTGAAGGATCAGTAGAATTTTAGTTCAAATATAATATGATATGTATATCGTTTATTATTTGAATAATTCTTGCAATATTGCTTAGATTTTTAGCAATTAGTTTGTTAGTTATACTTTTCGTTAAGATGTTGCTAACTTCATCGCTACCCTCGCCGATTTTTTCGCTATCTCCACGCGATGCGTAGCATTTGAAACAGACATCGCGTCGTTTGAAATTCAAAACGCCACACTAAAATTTTGAGAAAATATATTTGAAAAAAAAAAATACAATTATTAGCATTTACAAAAAAAAAAAAAAGGAAGGCAACTGAATACAATTTTCAATAACACTCACCTTAAAGCAATGCCAGTCGGTCACATTCACCTTCTGTTTGGGCGAGACGCTGTATTGTAAATTGACACACGATTGATCCGGTAATTGTACAGAGCCCTAGAGCGCACACGAAGTGGGGAAGAGAACGAAAGAAAATAAAGGGAATACATTAGTAACTGTTGACTTTTTAGGTTCCCACAGACTACACAGTCACCGGTTGGTTGATTGCATGATGTTTGCAATGTTTCAGGTTACACTCGCTTTTGCTTCTCATCGTACTTAAACTCGAACATGAATTATGATTCAAATACATAGTTACGTTACGTTACGTTACGTTTCTTTTGCTCTTTATTCACATTTAAGCCTTTTCCATTTCAACTCGATTACAGTGCAAATTTGTAATTTTTCTAAACATGATCGGTCTGGCTGAGCTATGTATGTTGATGTTTTTCCCATGTACTTGAATTTGTTTTTGTTTTTTTTTTTGCGTTTTTTGCGCTTAGTTTTTGGTATCAGCTGAATTTATACGTTGATGATATGAAGATTTGTGTGTGTCTCAAAATTAATTTTACTTGACCTAGCTTTTCTGTCACTAGCCCTTTTACTTTTAATTTATTTTTATTTTTTATAGTAAAAATTTCGAATCACAAATTGCAAGTGTATTAAAAAGACAAACAAGTTTAAAAAACAAACTGGACCGAGTGTCTTTAAAAGAAACAAAATTTAAATAAGATTAAACAAAACTATTTTTAAGCACAATCGCGCATAGATTAGGTTCCACGGCAAATATAAAATTTGTAGAATGCACGAAAAAGTGAAATTTTATTGTACATACATACATATTGACAGATTTGGGCACTTTATATTTCTTCTGATTAGTTAAAATGGTTTTTCATGTAAAATATGATTCATTTTCTAAGAAACACCATAAACATCCATTTTTTACACTATTTACAAAATGTAGAATGATTTAAAAAAAGTGTATACAAATTTCGAACTTTTCGAAAATTTCTCTTTTATTTTTGTGCAAGCAGTTACGTCATTCAATTTAAGTGTAAGAAAGTGCAAGTTTCAAGTGTCTACGAGTTGTCACTGGTATTAGACAATTTTTTTACTGGCAGTTTTCTCAATACAACGCAAAACCGCTATTATTTTTTATGTGCAATTGCGAAAGAACGTCAGTAAAAAAATTGTCAAAAATCAGTAATTCGTACAAGCTAGAAGCTTGCACTTTAATGAGCAACATATTTGCATGCCCCAAAAAAATCTAATTTTTTTTTAAAGTTCGAAATTTTGATAAATGTTTTCAACATTATTTATAGAATTTATTAAAATTAATGGTAGTTGTAACAGAATTTACCGATGTTTTAGTTGAAAAATAATTTTTAAAAATTTGAAGATAAATAATTGGTCCAAATGAGTCCATATATGTATGTATGTGGAAGTTCTTTAAAAAAAAAAGTACTAAAACAAGAGCCTAACATCCTAAAAAATGGTTATACTTCCAACATTTTTTTACCAAAAAGCTTCTACGAAAAATAAAGCTTTACTTTTTTATATTTAAAAAAAAAAATGTATGCGCTTAAAAAACATGATCTGAGATCTTTTGATGGGTGTGTGTAGAGGTGGTTGAGCAACAAGTGATACCTGGGTTAGCTCCATCCAACGTACAGCTTCATCAATGGTACTAAACTCGACGAATGCGAAGCCTCGTGATGCACCTAAATTTTAGATAGAAGCAAATACAAAATATTTACGTCAAAAAATAATGTATTTTTCTGTTGTTGTTGAATATAGTTGGATTTTTTTTTTTTTTAATGTGGAATTGCAACAAATATCGTTTCAGGTTGATAATTTAATTACTATACTACAATTGTTTGTAGATTTGTTGTAGCTGCTGTTGTATATTTCGAACCGTTGTATTTGTACTGTGGTCGCAAATTTTTTTTGGTATTCTATTTCAACGTACTTACGTGCCATGTATATGAAGTCTCTCCACACTCATATACATACATATGTACATACATATTTTTTAGATACATATGTATATAAATTTTTTTCTCTTAAAACTAGTGTACTAAAATTACTTTTTAAAAACTTTTAATATTGCATTTGCAACCCACCTGTTTGACGTTTGCGTATAAGACGAATTGAAGCTGTCATGCCTTGTTGTATAAGCGTACTCATTAGCTGCAATTGTTGAAGTTTATAAATGGTTTTGTGTATAACAAAATAATAAAATTAATACATACATCAGCCTCGGTTATATGTGACTGTAAACCCAAAACAATTATTGTATTGGATGGAGTTTTATTATAGAAATGATTTTGGTAACTGTCATCGCTGTCATCACTATCGTGATCATTGTCGTAGCGTCTGTTATAACGATTATTATGGCGATTATCTCTAAAACCAAAAACAAAATAAAAGATTTAAAGCACTGGTATTGCTGCTTAAGAATTCTGATGAGGTGGCAGTTGTTGAGGTGACATACATACATATGTATATTGTAGAGCATTAAGATTGACTCTCGACCATCATGAGAATGAAAATTATACCTTGGGTTTGCTTACCTTCTATCACGATCCCTATCATAATCTCGTTCGCGATCTCTTTCGCGTTCATGATCTCTTCCTTTATCTCTGGCACGATCATTCCAAAAACGTTCACGTTCATCTGCAAAGTCATCATCAATTGCACCCCGGCCGCGTTGGCCCCGTGCATTATAACTTTTGTCATCTTGATAATCATCATATATTAAGTCACGATATAAATCTTTTTCACCGCTACCACCACGCCGATGTGGACCCATGCGATCACGCGATCTGGAGCGTGTATTGCGTCGGCGAAAATTTTGATCACGTAGGCGCTCACTAAAATTAAGATAAAAAAAAGTTGTATTTGAGAGAAATATTAATATACGAATTATGTGACAGGGAAGGTTAAAAGGGGCGATCTACCTCAGTAGATAATTTAAGAAAACAAAAGCGATTCCAAAAGACGTTCGTGGGAATCGAGATGACTTCGTTTTGCTCGTTTGTCATTTCTTTTTACGGAATGGCAAAATGCCTTCCGCTACCCATAAGACCTTTCAAAAGGACTTTGTAGACCTAAGAGGGCTTGACTAAATTAAATTATCGTTCAAAACGAAAAAAATGTCTTGCATATTTTTGAATGTTTTATTTTAACTTTTCCCAGCTCTGATGCGCTTTTTTGAAAATACAACAGCAGCTAGAAAACTGCGATCTGTTAAATTCTTATGTAAAATTTATAATTTATTTAATTGGTTTTTATATTCTGATTTTTCCGCGACTGATTTGATACCAGACATCAATCAGTTCTTGATTAAGGACATCCAAAATATCGCTCCAAAGTCAAACGTTTTCCAATAGCGGCAAATACTATCGAAACCTTTTTTCTTTACTTTTTTTATTTCATTAAGTATTTGTTTTTTTGATAGAAAAGAATGAGAAAAAAGAACATCACAGCAGTAGAAGTTATGGCAGCTATTTCGAGGAATACCACATCTCATCACAACATACAAAAATACTGACGCTTAATCATATACATAAATATGAACATATGTATGCAGATTCGTGCCGATGTGCTATTAGAAAGAAACATGTGCTATTAGAAAGAAACTGCTGCTATGATATTGATTTTATATTCACCGGCTGAGAATTAACCCTTGTTCTCAGCGGCATTCCACACCGGCTGCCCAATTTAAATTTCGACCGGGAATTATACTACGACGCATCGTGTAATAGCACTCACTGCTCCAATTCGCCAATACATATGTACATATACGTCGCTGTTTAGGTAAATTAAGTAAACTCACCGTGATCTTGATCGCGAACGTGAGCGACTGTAGCGACGGTAGTCTCGCCGCGAGCCAGCACCCATCATGTTGCCGCCATTGCGATGTCTACGATTAGCTGGTGATATACTGCGTGAACCTGATTTATCAATTTCCGCATGTAGTTAAATACAATTTAATAATAAAACTAAAAAAAAATTTCATTTAAATGCATTTTACTTACGTCTATCCATATTCATGTTGTTTCTGGTATAGATTTTATTTTCCACACAATTAACTAACGAGTTCGGAATAATATGTGTATGAGTGTGTAACTTTAGTAGCCTCGTAAGGAAATACTGCACGTAACCAGTAATCAAAGTATTCCTTTGGACTTTTTATAGCCGAATAGCTTAATTTTTTGTTTTTTATATTAATTAAATTACTAAATTTAGTTTTCACTGCAAATTGCACGATGAAAAAACCAAGACTTGAAGCTGAATCGATTTTTTTCACTTTTGACAAGTCAAGCGAGCGACGAGTAGTGATGGCGATTAATGTTTTCTTTATAAGGGCTCGTCTTCACATATATTAATACATTTAAGGGCCAGTTTTTCAGTGCAAGTTGAACTCTGTTTGTCGTTTAAACTAAGTTTAAACTCAGTATGCAGTTTTTCAGTCAACTTTAAACGGAGTTTAAACTAAGTTTAAACGACCGATTGTGCTCGGTTAAACTTAGTTTAACTTATCAGCTGTGTGCTGACTACTTCGTTTTGGTTACAACAAATTTTATTGAGCGCAAAGAAACTAAGTTTAAATTTAAACTGAGTTTAACTAAACTTAGTTTAAACTGAGTTTAAACCAGCACTGAAAAACTGGCCCTAAGTCAAAGTTTATTTTTAGACGTATATTTCCTGAAATAAGCTGTCACTTTGTTAATTTTCAGCTAATTTTTCATTTGCCCATAAACTTAGTGGTATCAACATGATCGGTAGTTTCATTCAGAAGTAAAAACTGAATAGTTTTATTTTGCATTTATTAATGTTAGTATATTAAGAATTAAAATTAATCTTTTCTTCTAATATTTTTTAACACATTTGAGCTTCAATTAAGAGAATATACTTGTTTGACGCTATCTTATTAATACTTATTTCGAGATTTAACTTTCTACAAATAAAAATAAACTGATAAATATTGCGGACATGGATAAATAAGCGGTCTCCGCTGGCAATGTAGTTTCTGGCATATATTTAAAGATATAAACTTATTCTTGTGGAGACGTACCGTCATGTTATAGCAACGAATACACTCCCATAAATTCGGGATTTTTATCGGCGTGACATCTCGTTTAAAAGGAATTACTGATAAGTTAAAATTCACAATTAATATTGTAAATACATATATATTATATGTGAGAAAATTACATACATAAATATACATGATATGGCTAGAATTTTATATTAATATATATATAAATTTTCGCTGCTATATTGGCAAACCCATAACGTGGCAACACTAATATTTTGTTGTTGCTTTGGTGTGACTATCTAAGGGGATTTCCTTCATATGAGGCTATCTGAATTAACAATTGCATTTTTATATGCTTAATATTTTAAACAATCTGAAATACCAAGCACTATCAGAGTATTTCCATCAAGATAGAATGTGTAAATAATCCACACAGATAACCAAAATTTGGAAATCGCCTCGACGAAATACACTGACTGAAGCCAATGTGCTAGAAGAAGAAGAAGCTAGAAATTATTGGTAAAAGGTATTTCCCCAAATAGTGACAAGTGATCATAAAACCAAACACATTTGGATGTTACAAAAGATTTTTTTACTTCATTTCAAAAATTAATTAAGATCTTGGATGAGCTTGGCTGTAACCAAGGTTCTAGAAATATGAAAAAGGTCATATTAACAAAAAGCGCTGGGACCGATAAAACTAATTTGGCCTATAAGGAATTAATTCGTGCAATGTTGCAAATTCCTGAAAAAGATGTGCAAAATCGTATTTTGGATGCAGTAAATGGACGCACGACTGCGGCGAAGATAGAACACGCGTTATGTCCGAATTGTTGGCAGACATTTGGTAATTTGTCTGGGGCAGGCAAGGAAGTAGCCACACAAACAGATATAAATGATATCATATCACATGAAACGCGTCAGCCAGCTATAATAACGTTGCCATTGGATAGGAGACCAAGTGATCTAAATTCAAACACAAATAGTGATGATAGTCGTGATCGTGACTCGCCAGCGTTGCAAAAATCTTTAATTTCTTCGACGATGACGCCAAGTATAGTTGAATCAGAACCAAATAAATCCTCAGGTCAAACAATACAGGAACATAACTCAAGTATAGCACATGAATCTGCATCTACAACTAATGAGCCTGTAAAAAGAAAACGGAAACGGAAAGTATGCTTACCACAAGTGGTGAAACGATCGCACACACAATTCGCACAAACGCAATTGCAACCCAAACTGAAGTCCATAAAGATTGAAAAGGTATGTTGTCTATGCTCTATGTGTGTACATACTAAGAATTAATTGAGTTTTTTAAATCCTTGCAGCCGGATAGTCCAGTCTTAAATCCAAAGCAGGCGATTGAATCACGTGACCTGGACATTCTAGATCGTCGTTACTCGATTAGTTCTATTACATCGGAATTTTTGGAAATTTTCAATATGCCAAATGATAATAAATCGAACGAAGAACACATTATGTTTACAATGGCGAGAGAATATATTATTGCGTCAGAACGAATAGATGGATTGATGTAAGATTTATTCTGTGGATTGTGGACAAAAAAATATTTTAAGACCGATAGTTTGCAAGTTTTATAGTATAAAATATTTAAACTCTTTTTTAATATATACTTAATTAATACATATATGTATATTTAATCAATAATCTTTTACAGAGCCATACACCGCTCCATTGTAGCAAACGACCTATATGCATTACGCAGACAAATTTTTGTTTGGAAAAAACTAAGAAAAGAAGCGGACTTAAATTTCTTGTTAACCGATGAAGATGAGGTAGATGTGGTGTTAATAAATACCGATATATACTTGAGTTTGTATGTTTTTAAGAGTAAAATTAAATTAAAATGCCTTTTTTTAATTTTATTTCTAGAACTGTTTGCAACTGGCAATTACTCAGGATTGTTATCCAAAAATAATTGATGTTTTATTAAATGAGGGCTTAAATGCCAACGAAATCGATGATCATTCAAATACTTGTATCCACTTAGCATTACTCAATGAAATCGAACCCGAATCATTACGTTTGCTTATGCAAAAGATAGACCCGAAAATTTTGTTACAACTTAACGATGATGGTTATACTCCGCTGCATGTGGCAGTGCGTACCAATAGTTATTTGCGTGCAGAAATTATGTTGAATGTACTAGACAAACGACTGGGAATTGCCCCTATATTGGATCGAAAAGTGCTCCCAACATCAACGGAAGCTGATTTTAGTAAATATTACGAAGACATTTGTAAACGATTGGAACAAAAATATAGTAATCTATCAAGAAATGCGCAACCGAAGTTAAAGAAGAAATTTTTAGAGGCAGGTGATCGTAAAAGTGGAAATACTGCGCTATTTTTCGCAATAGAAAATAAATTAGGTGAAATTTGGTTTTATACAATTATTTTTATCAAACACAACTGATGACATCTATTTTTTACAGAACATTTTGTTTTTTATCTCCTCGCACACCTAACTGATCCGCGTGTTTTGAATTTTAGCGGCCAAGATGCAAAGTCTTATTATTCTGAATTTGGTAAGATGCTTCAATTGAGTTTGAAAGTTGATAATGCAATTGAAAACGTCGTAACTCTTCTGGGATAAGTTATCATAATATATTATTTACATTGTAAGAAATCAAGTATGCCATTACTTAAGATGTTAGAAGTTTTATTCTAAAGTTTTAAGAATTTAAATTATATTGTTTTTTTTTATATACAAGTAGTCTGTTGGGAAATAAATAATTACATAGTTACCATTTCAACCCTATTGATTGCTTATGAAATTATTACTCATTCGATAAAAATTAATGGGCTTTAAAGATTCCGGCAAGCGATTGATCATCAGCCGGCTTCTTTTCCCACTGGCCAGGTCATTGCTGTATTGCCACGGCAAAATTTTCGAAACGGCCTTTTGCTCATAACTTGAAGTTTTTCGTTTATGAATTTTTTCCACATGCTCAGCTAAATATTAAGTAAATAATTATTTAATTGTAATTGTAATTTTTCGTAGGTACCTACATATATCCTTTAATTGCTGCAGCTGTTTTTTATTAAAATGAGTTGAATTGCATACTAAGTCAAATTTGCAGTACCTACCGCTCAAGTATCGGAGGCAAGGTTCTTTTTTGGACTCTTCGTCAAACACTTTTTTTGGGTCTTTCAGAAAAAGGATACATTTATAGAATATTTAGTGAATCTTGCTCAATTTCTGCCTACCTTCGTATCGCCGCATATAGCGTATTTTGGCCATTTTATGTGTTAAGCCAGAGTTATGTGTCTTACGCACATTAAAGTCATTTTTAAGAAAACAACAACAGTAATCACAATAATAGCTTTTTCCTCCCATTTATGGTGTTGCATACGAATGTAAAATAAATTCTCGGTTGAAATTTATTTATTTTTGAAGGATGAAAAAACAAAAACCCAAAGCGAATTTAACAAGGTGGTGGTGAGCGTATATAAGTAAAACGCGTCCATGTATTTTGATTTTGCATTGTTTGACTGAATGTCAAATTTCTGTAGGTGATTTACATCACCAGCCAATCGGAACGACGTTCAGTCCTGCATAGTGAAAAAACCAGCTGGCTCCTCAACACCACCTTACAAAATTCGCCTTGACAAAAACCTTCCAGGCGAATTCGCCTTAGTACCTTCCGTTCAAGACACAAATACCTGAAACTAAGAATAAATCGATACAGGTAAATGGAAGTGCATACTCTATACTTTTATAAAGTTACCCAATAGTTTTTACTCAAAACTTTAACTTTACTTTCCATGTAATAGCGGGCGGTCTTCACCTGCTTGCAATTGTCGCTCGTCGTCGCAAGCGAAAGAGAGATTTGTTCACTGGGCATTTTGAAAAAATACTTCTTCATTTGCAACATGTCGTAGAGCAAGAAGGTTCGTGTCCTGCGTGCTATTCAAACTCCAAACCTACTCATATTGTCGGTATAAATTAATTAATTTAAAAAGATTAGTAACGCGACAATCGATTTTATCATTATAACTTATCAAAAGGCTTTTTTTGTGCTAAAAGAACCAATGATAAACGATGTTGTCACAATGAAAAATGCGAAAATGACAGTCAAACTACAAAAATAACAGTTGAAAGCAAGCGAGAGCTAACCGATCGGCTCGCGAGATGAAGTATACTTTCTGCTTTTTGCGTTGTTCACGTGCGACATGTCGCTTGCTTCTGGAGAATTGAAAGCAGGTGAAGACCGCAAGTTAGTATCGAGAAACTACTTTCCTCGAAATCATTCCATTTTGAATCCATTCAAGCATTTCATTTCTTATTTGTTTAATTTTTGTAACGTTTAGTTAGCTGTATGTGTTTTTGCAGCTATTTTCGATTCATTTCACTGGTTTTTTTTGTTAATGAAATTGCTTTATTCATACGTCATTATTATTTTCGAATCATAGTCTGTAAGGTTATTGTTCTGTAGTATTAAAATAAAAAAATTAACTCCCCATTTAAAATTATCGATGCTATTATGTTATCAATACACGTTCTTTGGATTTTTTTTCATGTTCTTAGCTTACTTTACTTGATGTAAATCTATTCATTATAGGGCGAACGGTAGAAGAAAAGACAGTGTTCTGTAAGCTTCACCTTATATAAATTCGCTTTGATCTGTTCTGTCGCCGTTTTTCGAATTCGCCTGGGTGTTCATGTTTATTTTTCTTCTCATCAGTTTATCTCAACGTAGAGAATTTGGTTTATCAGTGCAGGAATACACAAATGGATATATATTCGACCGAGCGTCTTTAAATCAGTTTGGTTTATAACAAATATATATGACCAGCAACAATTCTGAAAATTCTGGACAATCCTTGCCATCTGACACTGGTATAGCGGTTGCAATGGACGACCACTCGGACCAACTTGGTGTTTTACCTCCAATAAATTTTGAAACTGATCGTTTTCCATACTGCATCGTTTGGACTCCCATACCTGTGCTGACTTGGTTCTTCCCTATGATTGGTCATATGGGAATATGCACATCCACTGGAATCATACGCGATTTTGCTGGTCCCTATTATGTGTCTGAAGATAAAATGGGATTCGGAAGACCTACTAGATACCTGCGCTTGCAACCGAAAAACGTTGTGGGGGGGTCGGCTGAATGGGATGAAGCCGTGGCTAAAGCTTCTGTACTTTACGGAACGCGTATGCATAATCTTTTCTGCGACAATTGTCACTCGCATGTCGCGACTGCGTTAATAGCGATGCGCTACAATAGACGAACAAGTTGGAATATGGTGATATTGGCATTTTGGTTATTCTTCTGCGGCAGATATGTGGGACTCTTTGGGCTTTTGAAAACATGGCTCCCGTTCGTTATTGTGGTATCATTGTGTGTGTTTCTTGGAATTTATCTGTAACTTTTTACTGGATGATTTTCATTGATACGCAATATAAGAGATTTTTAGCTTTGGGCAGCAATTTATTGGCAAAGTAATTACTAATACTGTAGTTTATAATAGAAAAATTGTTAAATAAAATATTATCTTTACATTCATAAGTATATTGGTTTCTTATATACATATGAACATATATGCAACAACATATGAATTTTATTTCCGTCGTTTTAATCTATAAATGTGATAAGATGAAAAGTACTTCAGTCAGGTGTTCGCATCAAAGCTTATCTACCTTTCCCTTTTGACCAATACAGAAACTTAAACATATTTGTTGAAACCCACCAGAAATTCATTAAGTATCCGTTACCCCTCTTATTGATACAAAAGGTAAGTAACTAATATATTATCTACTGAATTCAATTAATTTATTTCATATTTCTATAAAGAAAAAAAAACAATACAACAGAACTGGTATTCGAGACATTTCGAGTGTGACTATATTATTCGCCCAAAGCCTTGCTTATTTCGGGAGCGAGTTCAAGCAACTTCTTCCATTGATGTGGATGCAGTGATATACCTTTCTTACCCGGCAAAATTTCGCCACCTTTATCATAAAATTCGCGTATGTCGACCATTTTGCGGCCTTTAAACTCGTTTATTCGCACCTGGCGTAATTTCTCAATCGTCCATGGACCATTGGGGTTCTCTGCAGCTCTAGCACTGCTACCACTCGATTCATTTGCACCTCTTGACTTTTTTGCTGATGGTTTTCTCTGAAGAGAGAAAACATGACTTAAAATTATAATGTACATATTTATATTTTTTTAACTTACGTCGTCCGGTCCTGAATCGCTGCTATCAGATGTGCTTGAATTCTTTTTTGTTTTAGGCATTGTTACAAAGATTTTGCAGATGCGAGGACCTTTAAAATAGGAAATATATGTAATAAGTCGAAGAAGTTGTGGTGTCTGGCGGGATCAATTTATTTGGCAAGCTACAACAAATAGTTTGGCAGTTCTCGAAGCGAATTTATTTTGTTTATATTCGCCTTGGTCCAAAGCCAATAATTAGAAAGTGGTATACAAGGTAAATTCAATAAGGTGGCATCCACGGCGAATTCATTAAGGTGGTGTTGAGACGTCGCCTGTTTTTTCGCTATGTTGAACTGAACGCCACATAGTTTCGTTTGAAATACTTTTTTAAATTTTATAAAATTAGATTTGGTTATTATAAAAACAATGAAATATTAACGTAACTCACCGTGTTTTTGCTTTTGGTCTCTATAATTCCCAAATCTGCTTATAGTTTCGATTTCGTGCAGGGAACGTTCTTCTTACTTGACGGCATTTTGCAAATGAAAAAGAATGCTTTCAATATGCCCAGTGAACAAAAGTATATCTCAGTTGCCTCAGTAAGAATCAGGAAACAAAAAATCGAGTTTGAACTAATTGGATCTCGGTTCGTGAAATTAACCGATTCAACTTGCCCCAGGGAATGAAATGCCAGCCAACTTCTTTGTTATGTACGTTCTTCGGTACAAGGACCTGATATGACCGTAGCATTCTAAGACACATTTTCCCTTCTTATACCCCCATTTGTGAGGCAGTACATCAGAAAATATTTCTTACAAATTAAAGATGTTACATGCCACATAAATATTTAACTACGAACTATTTTTCCAAAGTAATGCCATTCAAACATTCCTAACCATTATAGTCCTCTGATTTCTTTTGACGCTGAAACATGCTCTTCGGCACGAATTTCAATCGTTTAATTTCAAAAGACCTCTCGACCGCACCTACCTCAACATTCAAATTGTGCTTGGCCATTTTAATGTCAAGATAGGGGATATCTCTGGTCTCTCGAACAAGTGCATGCCTGCTGATAGGATTTTAACCCAAGGCTCAGGAAGGATCATCCTGCAGTGCAATCAGTCTTCTTAATATGGATATAAGCCTTATTTAAAGCGTTTTGTCTGAAAGACTAAAATCAGAAGTTTGGATCAGTGTAATTTCAGACATCGTAAATCAACCATCGCATAATTTGTTTTTTGAAAATGCTTTTTCCACTTTTCGTTTTTCAACACTGGTTCTAATGAACTTCTTGAAAAGTTGTCTAAAACTGGAAATTTGATTTCGCCGCAAAGTACACCACATATGGTAAATTTCTCCAGTCATTCACTCTCACAGGGCTGCCAATTAATTTGTGATGATTGCTTAAAATAACTTAAAAATTCTTTGTTTGCATATAAAAGACTCATTAAGACAAAATATAAAAATTTGTAGGAACTCCTTGCAGTTCCGTATTCAATTAAACACAAAATCATTGTTAAAATTATATCCAAGTGTGTTAAAGAGTAATTGGCAGCTCTAGTAATCCACGTCCAATTGTTCATTTATTGCTACGACATTTTGCGTTCAGTGAGTGAAGTGGTGAAGTGCAAAATTACGCGATAAAAAACAAAAGAATTGGGAAAATTATACGTTCTTAAAAATAAAAATACATATTAATTTTTACGGAAAGAAAACAGGTAAAGTTTACGTGACTGCTTAAAGATGTTGTGAAAGTTTCTGTTTTGTAAAAATCTAGTTGATACTAAAAGAAAATACGTGTACATACATACATACATCGAGAGTGCCGAATTATTTGTTGAAGCTCGAGTTCGGATCGGTTCAATGCGCACTCATATCAGATTAAATTAACAGTTAAACTAAAAAGGTACATAAACCCGAAAAATCTGATGATTTTTTTTATTTATACATATATGTATGCTTTTCGCCTAAGCTCATTTTTTGTTGGCCTGGGTGAATTATAGCTCTGAAAGAAAATACCTGAAAAGTGCAAACAAAGGAAAACAAGCGAGAAACTGACATGACGGAAATAGCATACAGAAATGAAAAAGGATATCTTTTTGATTTTACAATAACAGGGTCGTTAGGAAAGAATTATAGTGCATAGAAAACGCCACAAAGAGGAGAACAAGCGGAAAAACTTACCAATTCTGCTAATTAACGGAAAAAGTGCATATTGCTATGAAAAATCACGCATATCTATAAACATGTACATCCATATGTACATATTTGTATATGTACATAAACATGTACATATGTGCGAACTTAGATATGTGCTCGCATAAGTATGTTTGTGTGGATATTTGTACATAAGCATAAAAATGAAGTACTATATAAATTCAAAACCTCTTCCCATAATTTTTTGCAACAATAATTATTTAACAACAGTTTACAGTTAAATTATTTTTGACAAAAAAGAAAAGACGTGATTTCAATCCATTTTCTATTGCGTCGTTTACTTGTTAATATGTATAACAATACATTTAATTACATACATATGTGGTATATATGTACATATGTGCACTTACATATGTTTTATATGCAGATGCATTAATGCAGCTTATATGTTTGTATGTCAAAATTTTGTACACAATAACTTTCATTTAATTTGCTGATTGGATATGACAGTGCTTTTTTTCTTATCAGATTTTTGTAGTTTCTTCTTCGTATGGGCATCCATACCTTGTGATGTACAAACATATGGTCAGTATGCACATTGGGGTGGTCCAGAATAACTAAAGTGGGAGCTTTAAGGCTGGCTTGTTTAGTATCGTTTAAAATTATAACTTTTATTTTGGGAAAAGTTTAAGGATAGGGCTCCCGAGCCACAAAAAACAAAACGATTCATAAGCGACTTTTGGTGCGAATTACTGGGAATTAGGGAGACGTAAATGTGGAATTTGTGATAATTTAAAGGATATATTTGGAAAAAAATCATAAGATTTTCCAACTGTAGTTCCCAATAAAATAGGAGCAAATTTCAAAATCATATTTTAAATTATTATATTATTTATTTTTAATAATTTTCATTTAAAATTCATTAGAAGTTATAAGCGATGCCATATATGTAAATAAAAGTTTTAAAGCTTATACATACATATGTACAAAATTTGCAAAAATTAAAAAAAGTTCTAAAAAAAATTCTAAAAAAAATTCTTCAAAATATCAAACTTTTTATTTATGACTTTACGGAAATTTCAGTAGCTCATTCATTTTCAGTGCAAAGTGCAAATTTCAGTTGGCTAAAAAGAATGTCGATTTGTTAGAATTTCTTTTGTCAAGGGTATTGAGCATTTTCTTCGATACAAAACTACAATTTGATTCTGTTAAGTTTAGCTAGGGACACTAAAACAAACGAACAATTACTGGCTTCTTGCCTTTGTAATAATTGATATTTTATAATTTCTACCTTAAAAAATGTTTAAGTATAGAATAATTCTAGGGTGGACAACCCTTATGCGTTAATGCATATATAAATATTTAGCTAAAACCATAATAACATTTTTTCAAGCCATCAGCAACAACCGATAGCAATTCTTTTACTCACCTGTTTTTCTGGTAGCTTTTATTAGATCTGGCTCACCTTTCTAATGAAACGAAAATAAATAAAATAGTTTCAATACAATAGGGGTATTCATCTAAACGCGCAAATGCCTCGAAACTTGTATGAAAAACCGTATTATTTACGAGGTTTACGCAGTTACGAGGCATTTAGGCGTTTAGATGAATACCCATAATATATTTATATATACATATATACATATGCACATAAATATGTATGTACATACATACATACATACATACATACATACATACATATGTATATCGTATGCCTATATAAATATTTATTTATATTCGACTACCATCACCACAGGGTGTTCTTAGTTTAAGCGTTCTTCAATTTATTGATTTCTAAAAATAGAGCAATGCAGCACAGGATCTGAATGAAAGTACCTACGGAGTGCATGTATTAAAGATACAAAACAAATTAAATTTATATGAAGAAAAAAAAATGTATGCTAATTAAAACGAAATAATACTCGTAGTAATATCAAATTGTCGCTTATATTATAAAGCGCACTGTTTGATCGAGCTTCTTGTAGCATTTGATATGTGTATTTTTTTCTTTACGAAGAGAGGAATCTATAATAAACAAAAGAAAATAGTCAGATATTGTCATTAAGATACACACGTGCTTCTTTTTTGTTTATATAAACATACATGTGTATATATGAATTTACATTCTTCTCCATTGTATGTCCACACATGTGTATGGGATGTATTTCTTTTATAATATTGCTACATTATTTCCAAAGTTCTCTTTAAATTTAAGCTAAACATCTACATAGATGTACAAACGTACATACATAAGTAATGGGATGCGACTACTTGTGATGCAATTTTAATTTATGCTTTGAAATTTGTGCAAGCTTTGAAACTTTTATTTACTTATATGTATGTATATACATACATACATAGTTTCAGTTACAAATCGAAGTAAATTTTAAATGAAAATTAATTATAATAAATGAATAAATTTAAAATGCAAAAATATCGTTAATTTTTAGTTTTTTTTTTGTGAACACCACTGTATATTTATATGTATGTATATGTATGTATGTATATGTACATATGTATGTATATGTATGTATGAATGTATGCACCACTATTTAGAGACTAAATTATCAACTCGAGCAACTATCAACAATTGGCGGCAATATTTTTGTGGTAACCAACAATAATAACAACAACTATAAAACAGTAAATATTTATAGGCATACAATAATCTTGCAGAGATCTGCTTTTTTGATAGATAATTACATAATTACGTATAAATGGTTGGATTCTCGTTAACTCTTAAGGTGTGTCCTTAATTCCTTAGATCTAGTATATTCTCTAATCAATTGATTTTCGTCAAATCACAACCTTTTTGGGAATTCCAGGATGTTGCTTTGTGATAATGCCACCACATATGTATACGTACATACTATATACAAACATATTATTAAGAAAAGGTAAACGTATCATAAGTGACAACACAACTCATTTGACTGCGTCGCAGTCTTAAACTCCTTATAGGCGGCTTGCTCGACGCGATTACAATCTCGTGACCAACTAGTATTGATTTTGTGGTATCTCTAGCTAATAAATCAGTTAACGCATTTTCTGCAATATCATTCAGAAGTTGTACTTGAATTTGTGTTGCCAAAGAAATGAGGCAAGGAAAATAGGAAGTTGAGTGCCACCTGAATGTCACTTCAAATGGCTTTGTACTCTACGATAATTCGTCTCTTCTCTGCCCGCAGCTTAATGATATATGTATGTATGTATATAAATATGTACATATGTATATGTATACCTCCGACTTCAAATTTATCCGTAAATGAATGTAGGTATCATGGTAAATAAATACGTTTATATTTAAACGAAATACGTATTTTCAAGATCTTCCTACAAAGATAAATACGTATGTATGTATGTATGTACATTAGTATGTAAATATATTTTCATTCAGTATCTTGCCAAATAAAAAACCAGTAGGCAAACAAAATCCGTTATTTCTTTTTTCCACACATACTCTTAAATGGGTTTTTGACATTTGGTCTTTTAGAAAGCTTATTTGTATCATGTCTGAGTTATTTTCTTTGCACGCGCTAATTCGTTGCAAATAAAATACGTAAAAAACTGAATGCTATAGAGATATTCCATATATTTTCATGCAGTTCGTTCACCCACAACAACGCACGCAGCAACGAAGTTCGCAGTCATCATTTCAACCTCCACCTTTCTACGAGCGCATCATAGCAAAACCGAATAAAACAAACAGCAGCGACAGAAATTAAATAGCAACAGCACTGAATAGTGGTGGCCAGTTTAAGCATTTTCACGATACATTTCCTCGAATCATACTGCGGAAAACGGAAGATTTTGTAAATAACAGAAGCATTTTGTGAATGCGAAACAATAGCGAGTAGAACAATTGCAACGCTTTGCCTTGACAGTGACGACGCCAACAGCAGTGGCAAGTCAGTGAAGGAAGCCAGCTAAAATTATTATTGGATAACAAACTGAAATTGAGAGAGGAATATATTATTTAAAATACGATTCAACATATATACATATACATATATATACCATATAGTAAATAGTGAAAAACCTACCAAAGTGTGTAGCGTAAACTCGTTGATATGTCATCAGCTGAGGAACAAAATACCAAGATGAACGAATTAACGCCGGAAGAGGTAACAAAACTATTTGATTGTCTCTTAAAGCAAGCAAATAATTTTTCCAATTAATATACATATTTACAGATACGCGCTCGAAGGTTGCGTTCTTTAGCGGCAGCTAATACGTCGAAAGTGAACATAGCCAACAACAACAACTCAGCAACAACAACTGAAAGCAGTACAAGCTCAACTAATATCCTAACAACAGCTGCCGCGGCGGATGATAATGAGAAAGGTTTAGGTACATAGTTGTTTTTTTTTTATTAAATTTAGTATTACATATTTGTATTTACTTATATTCTATACTTCATTATGGTAGTGACATATGTACATATATTTATAAAATGAAATTTTATTTAAATTTCTCCTCTCTTTTTAGTACCTAATTTTGCTGCCAAGGAGTCACGTTTGTTACGCATCAAAGCACCGACGGAAACGAATTCCGAAAATATTATGTCCACTTCCGAATCGAATAAAATGGACGTTGATGTCGAAATGAGTTCGTTAAATACAACACCGACTCAACCTATGGATATAGCGAAATGCTCTTCGGTTCTAACTGCTGCTGCATCAAGTTCATCTGTATTTACACCTTCAATTGAAAACACTGTTAAAGAAGAACGTGTTGGCGACAATGAATTTGAAAAGGCGACGGTTGACGACAGTAATGTTGAACGTATGGAGACAACAGATGCAATTAACGACCGTAAACAGTCCGAGCAGTCGATAGATGAACGCATTGAAGGCATGATTTCAAAAATATTCAATGCAACTTGGAATGAACATAGTGTCGGCTCAATGATATGCCCACGGACTGCCAGTTTTCTAGAACATTATCCACATATGCGTTTCGATTTTGAAACAATAATACATGATTTACTGTTAGAGTGTGTGCTAAAGTTGTATAAAGAAGAGCATGAGCCAACAGAAGTAGCCAGTGGTGTTAGCATTGTTTCGGCTACCACAGAGGCAGAAGCAACGTCAGCGAGTGCTAGTATTAGTTCAGCAACAGCTGTAAGTTCCAGTGACAATAATAAAGCGGGCCCATCGATATCAACAAGAACGTCCACAGCATCAACATCAACAGCAGCGCCAGCGAATCCCACATACTCAACACCGAAAAAGATTAAAAGCGATGACACAGAAGTACAAGAAATTTTGGCTAATGCTGCACCAGGCAGCGCTGGTGGCACTCGACCATCGATTTTCTTCTCGGAAAATGCAATGAGTGGCGGAGGCAGTAATAATGCACGCGACGATGAACAACCGCAATCCTCCAAGGGTAAATATAGCTCCTAAGTGCTTGGGCAGTAACATTAAAATTTTAATATTAAGATATAATTTTTAATATATTTTCTAATACCAGCAACTACCTCGACTGGCGGCAATTTGGAATACCCAACCTATCCAGTAACATCCTCTACCACATCGGGTGCCAGTGTGGCCAAGCAAGAGGTTATCTTGTACTTGGTGAATTGTCATCGGCTTCGTCAACAATACTTGACGGATAATAGCGTTAGCAGCAGCACCGATCCAACTGAAGCGGCAACAAAAATTCAAAGCGTCCTACAACAAGTTTATGATGCTATAATGCGCACCTCCATACTTGTGCTTACTGATCGTATATATGAAAATTCGAATTATATTTTGGATCAATCAGCGCTGCTGGAAGTTCTCTATCAAGGTCGCGTACCAGACGGATATCTGTATGATCTAGTGGCTACAGCGTATAATCAAACGGAAGACTTCCAAAAAATCTTCGCTCAACTGCTACGAGGTCTCTTCATTGGCATGCAACGTAATATTTGCACGGCCAATATAAATACACAACAAATTGATTTGCTAGCCAAATTAGTCACCATTAAAGTGGGATCGGCGCGACCGATATGTGACTTAATTGCTGCACAAGTAAACTTCCTGCCAGAAATGTGTACAAAGATACCCGGCCGCGAAATAGTAAAATGTAGTTATCTAGGACCATTTTTGTCTGTCTCGCTGTTCGCGGAGGAGAATGTGAAATTCGCCGAGGCGCATGGCAAGAGCAATGTCATTGTGTATAGCATGTATCACTTTCGTTGGGTAAGAAATGCTTTTTATAATACACAAACTAAACATTTGCATGTACATATATAAGTGTAGATGTGTATGTATATATGTATGTATGTATGTATGTATGTATACTTGATATTACACATACATTTTTGTCATTTTATTTTCCCCATAGGAAATGCAATCAATGCGCACTTCTATGCATACAGTCTTTCACTCACTGCTCGTAAACGTAAATAGCCGCCCCAAAACTCTCGATTATATTAGTAAAATACTGCGTCACAATGAGCGTCGTGCACAGTTTGCTTGCGATGAAAAATTGCTTGCACGCGATGGCTTCGTCATAAATCTTATGAGCGTTTTGCAACAGCTGTCGGTGAAAATCAAATTGGATCGCATCGATCCGTCTTTTCCATTCTACAAAGACTCGTTGATCTCCATTGAGAACGATACGAAATTACGTTATACCGGGGACGAATATAAGCAATTCATCGAACGTAATTTCGCTACGGCCACTCATAATGCCAACTTCCAGACGCAATGTTGGTTTCTCACACTGCAAGCACATCATTTGGGCTACATGCCAGCCATACAACGCTATCGGCAGAAGGCGCGCGCAATTAAGGAGTTGCAAAAACTTATCGATGAAATCGATCGTACGAAATCGCATTGGGAGAATACGCCTTATGCCAAAAGGAATAAACAATTTCGTGAACGTTGGCACAAGCAATTGAAAAAGTTGACCAGGTAAGTGGCGAATTTCAATGAAAATCGCAGTTTAAGGGTACAATGTCATATACAATTAAATAGTAATTGTTGTGCCATTTGCGTTGCGGCATGGTATTTGGTTGAGGTTTGTCAGGTGTGGACATCAAATATATTGCTAATATTAAATCCATGTTACTTTCAACTCAATTTCATTCAATTCTATAACAATAACCATATAAACCCTAGTTTCAAACTGTAGAAAATTAAAAAAAAACTTGTTTGCTTCAGCAAAACTATTCTCAAAAATCAAAGTTAGGTCGTCATATTTATCGAAATTAAAGATAATTTTTCGCAAAAGTAAGTACTCTAACTTGAACAAACACAGTGAGGTATTCGTTTGAGTTTTTTTTTTATAATTTGCTGGCAAATACATATTAGCTTAATAAATTCGCTCGGAGAAAAACGTGTGACTAAATCCTGCAGCTTCTAATCGAGAGAAAGTCTTAGTTACTCTTACAGGTCTTTTGACTGCTGGAAGGCTTTTCTGTTACTTGTTCTAAATACTAAAAAATCTGCAAATCTATTGCCGCTGAGATGCACCTTTTACAGTGCACTCGCGAAAACTCGAACTAATTAAAACCAGACTAGTTCGTGTTAACGAATTTTTTTAGTTTTCGAATGTTATGTTTTATCACTTTTTATACATATAATTGCTTAATTTTTCTTGTAAAATTCAAAATGTTACGTTTTGCGAGGCCCGATATTGTATTATTAAGGCATTCTAAAAATGTATTTTTATTTTTTTTTTCAAATCCACAAATTGTGGAATTTGCGATATTGTATTTTTTTGGAGAGAGCTGTGACACTTTTACCATGTTTGTCTGCGTTAATTATTTCAGCTTTTGTTTTTTTTTGCTAAACTCAAAACTTTTAACATTCCTCCCATTATAAAAAATATATTTTTTATCCTAAGCGCGCAAAACCTATTTGGCTAATGAAGAATGTCAGTTAAAAGCAATACCAACGTAGGAAACAGCCGCCAGTCTAGCGCCTTCAAATAAAAGTGCCGTAACATTCTCCAATAATATTTTCTAATGTTTTCGCAAAGAAAATTTTATAAAAATTGGTTTCGAGTTTTGGAGACATCATATTTTTTTTGAGTTTCAAAGCAGTCAATGGACAATAAAAAATGTACTGTATTTTAAATAAATTTAATTTATCATGTTACTTCAACATGGTGTTATAATGAAATGATTGCATCATGTTAAAACAGTAAATTTAAGAGCAACGCAAACGGCAAATAAAAATATTTTTTTATTCTTAGTTTTCATCAAGTTAAAATAATGTCATTAAAAACTACGCAATTTACGTCGATATTGCAGTGCAAACTTATGTGTTTATGTTTACTTCTTTTTATTAAAAGTCGTCATCTTTTGTAAGCGACTAGCAAAAGAACGTCTAACTCGCTGATAATCAACTCTCTTTTATTTTTAATACACTTTACAACACTTTTCTGTCAAAATGAATGGTCGTTTGTAAAATTTGCTAGCAAAACAAAACAAAATGAGTAATTCTTGTAAGAGGCGATTTTACTTACATACGTCAGCTCTATCTTTATTTTTTACCTATTTTAATGTTAAGCGAACATTTTCCATTTCCCTCGGTACTTTCTTACTTTCCAACACTTTCAATGAGGTCGGCTATTTTTTAAGCAAGTTTATTTCAACCCGCTTATTTCAACTCAACTCGCTTACTTTTGTTGTTGCTTTCCACGCTATACGATAAGCTACCTAGTGTTCTTTTGCAAGTTGCTTACAAAAGATGAGGTCTGAATAAATAAATAAATTTTTACAACTTTGTTCGAAGTTCAGGGTTGGGGAGTCCCTTTCGGATTTTGATTTAGTTTTGCACAAGAAAAATAATGTCTTTACCGAAAGAGAACCAAATGTAAACGAAATTCTCGGGAACGATCTTATAAAAAAAAAAATTAAAATGAGAACGAAACCCTCAAAAACATTAAGTAACGTAGAATGAAAGGGGGAACTTTCGGGAACGAAAGTATCGAGAACAAAACGGAAATTTCGAATTCAATGGCATTTGGGGTCTATTAAATTTGCATTAAAGGTGATCAATGGCGTTGCAGAAAAATAAAAACTTAGCGTCGACTGGAAAGAGTCGTAGTGACGTTTACGGACCTTATACAAACCTGTTTTATTATCACACTTAAGCTTAACAACTAAGTATTATAAAACGTGCATTGGTGCTATAAAATTAAAAATAAAATTATAGAATTTTAGTCTTTTAAAGTTACATTTATCGTTATAAGCGAATAGTTCCGAGAAAAATTGTTCCGGTTTATGAATTCCGAATTTGTGGTTCGATAGAACGTTGCATATTCCTAACTTGTTCTTCGTGAGAAGGTTGTGGAGACCTTTGTTCCCGTTTTGTTCTCTTCAAAATATTCCTAAAATTATTATTAACATTTTGTTCTCTTCGAAAAGGTTTCCGAGGTTGCTGTCCTTTAACTCTCACATAAAAAAAAGTCTTTCCTTATTCTTACATAGTTTTGAATATTTTTAAATTTTCGTTGTACCAATTAGTGTTTTCTCCGTATCTGATTTTTCTTAGTACTTTATAGTAGAAAATTTGTTGGTAGATGTGTACAATTCAAATTCTTTACAGGTCCAAAATGTGCAGTGAACTATGCCTACTGGATCCCAAACTCTTGTCTGCTTGTATGTACTTCTATTCGACTGTTTGTGAATATCTACTATATCAAATTGAGGGTCGTGCGATCGAGGGTCCATACTTAGCTAAGGTGCCGGTGCAACAATTAAAGCCGACCGATGCCTTTGCCGCACTGCCCGAATGGTATGTGGACGATATAGCCGAATTTATATTGTTCGCCATGCAACACGCCCTCAACGATATACGGCAAACAATCGATCATTCGATAATCACCTGGTTGTTGACATGCGTCTGTGTGCCCAATCTCATTAAGAATCCCTATGTCACTGCCAAATTAGTTGAAGTGTTATTTGTATTCTCGTTGGGACCACAAAATGCGCTAAGTACATCGGTAAGTCTAAGCAATTGTGTTCCATAAACGTAATTAATTTTTTTTTTGTTTTAAATAGATGTGGAACCATGAACTGGCACAAACTGTGCTTTGTAGCGCGCTTATGAAATTCTACGTAGATATTGAAACGACTGGACAAAGCACTGAATTCTATGATAAATTTACTATTAGGTTTGTATACTAAAAAAAATTGTGGTACATATTTTTATAATAATTAATTACATTTTACAGATATCATATAAGTCATCTATTTAAATCAATGTGGGAAAATCCTGTACTGCGACAGGTTATAATAACCGAATCGAATTCGGGCAAACAATTTGTGAAATTTATAAATATGCTCATGAATGACACCACATTCCTGCTGGACGAATGCCTGGAAAATTTGAAGCGCATACATCAAACACAGGTAAAATTTGTGTATAAATAAGTACTGCATATGTACATATATGTATGTATGTGTATGCATGTAGTTATGAGTACATTTTTTATCGACGACTTAACGTTATTCTAATATTTTATTTTCCAGATCTTAATGATGAACGAAACTGCGTGGGCGCAAATGAGCTCCGAACAACAACAGACTAGACTCTCGCAATTAAATACAGATGAACGGCAATGTCGATCTTATTTGACACTGGCACGCGAAACTGTGGAAATGTTTCATTATTTAACGGTAAGTGAAATGTATATATTTAATAGATCCGTGTTGTTTTTTTTTTGAAATTCAGATAAAATATATAAAGCTAGAATATTTGTACATATGTATGTGGCAGTTAATTATATTATGCGGTTTTGAGTCTATTGCATTTTTCCTTAGTTCCCACTTCAATGAGGCTAGATCGTATTTTCAAATGCTACGCACGATGTCAGAAAGTGTTTCATCTGTGACGAGTCTGGAAGACTTAAAACAGTCGACCAAAGTTCTTCGTTTCGCCTTAAATATTCCGCAACTTAAAAATAATTATCTTCCAGAAGAATCGTGGTTTTAACGCCTCCAGAAAACTTTTCAATACATGTCAAAAAACCCAATAGAGATACTGAAAGTTTAGAGCATATAATATCGATAACAATCGATATGCATAAGAACATTGATAACAACGGGTTAACCGATAATGCCAGCGAAAAATTATCAAGCATTAGCGATATAAATATTTGTATCGATAAAGATAATCATTTAAGAAATTACAACAACAGCCTTGGCAATTAAAAAAAAAATAGAAGCATATTTTCAATGACAGTTATCCGTTTTATGGTAGTTTCATTGCGAACAGATTTTCAAAGAGAGTTGTTATCTTTTAAAATATTAAATTAATGTAAGTGGAACTTACATATAAATAAAAACGTAAGAAATTCACAAACATTTTCTCAAATATTTTCTTAGAGATTTGTCAACTGTTAAAAAAGGTTCAATTAAATTAAATGAATAATCTAAATCAAATCGAATCGAATGGTTTTCAACATCAACCAATAAAAATTTTATAATACCATCAAATGTGCCGTAAAAAATATTGCGAAATGTGTTAGAAGAAAAAATTGCCCTGTTTTACTACTTTAAAAAAAATTCTTCGAAATGATAAAATCCTAATTTTGTTTGCATACTGTTAAAATCTATAAATCCCAAATGCTCAGGAGAGGTAAAAAACGCTTTTTAAAATTATGGTCGTATTTAAATAAAAAAATGGATGTTAAGAGAACCCTTCCTAGAAGATGAATTGAAAAAAAAAACCAATTACTCATATGCAAAATGCCACAAAATACTCCGATGGAAAATCGTTTATGGGAAGATGATTTCCAAAAATTCTGCAATCAAATTCAAAATTTTATTTTTAAATTAACTTAAGTGTCATGTACATATGTTCGAGTGTAAGCAAATTGTCTTTGTTGATTATTTTCAGAATGACATTAAAGAGCCATTCATGCGCGACGAATTGATCGATCGTCTCAGTTCAATGTTGAATTTCAATTTACAACAATTATGTGGCCCCAAGTGCAATGATCTGAAAGTACGAAATCCAGCGAAATATGGCTGGGAGCCACGTCGGCTGCTAGGCGAAATTTTTGATATATATCTACATCTAGACTGTGATAGATTTGCGCAGGCATTGGCCGCCGATGAGCGTTCATTTCAAAAACATCTGTTTGACGATGCTGCCAGCCGCATAGAACGTTTGGGTATACGTTCCACAATTGAGGTGGAAAAGTTTAGATCGTTGATTAGCAAGGCGCATGATATATATGGTAAGTCGACTTTTGTTCGATGCGTTTTTTTTTTATAAATATTACCTTCTCATTAATCTCGTAATCTCATTTGCAGTTGCTAATCAGCTGGCGGAAGATGAGTGCGCTGACGCGCCCGATGAGTTCAAAGATCCTCTAATGGACACACTTATGTCCGATCCGGTAATGCTGCCATCGGGTACGATCATGGATCGTGCTATTATAACTCGACATTTGCTGAATAGCAATACAGATCCGTTCAATCGCCAGCCGCTTACCGAAGATATGCTCGTGCCAAATATTGAACTGAAGGAACGTATCGATGCTTGGCGAAAAGAGCAGCGTTTCAAACGACAGCAAGGGCAGAATGTCCGCTTAAATGATAAGAGTAGCTAAATCGTATAAACTGTGTGGAATGGATGTTAAGTGGCTAATAAACATAAGAAGAAGAAAAAAAAACAAATCAGCCGCCATGAAAGCAGCATCCACACTCTGACTGCTTTTCACATTAAAGCTGTCGCAGCAGCGGCTTATTGTTTGGCGTAGTTCTTGAATCGAATTTTAATTAGTTGTTTTGTGTGAGTGCGTGTGTACGAACAAGAAAATGTGTTACTTAAGATAGCCTTTTTCTGCTTCTACTTACCTTAATACAATTTGAGGTAGTCTTTATACGAGTATACTTTTTTTTCAATACTTTTTTTCCATACAAATAATACAAATACTCTCAGTTGTCTGCATTTTTTCGTAATTATTATTTTTGTACAATTTGTTGCTGTTACAAAAACAGAAAGAGAAAAAACAAAAAAAAAACCAACGTCAACAAATGTTCTTTATTATAACATTTTGTTCTTGTTTTGGTTTCCGTATCTGTATTTATCAATTAGTGTATATGTCTATTATGTATTAGCTATTTAAATTTAAACATACTACATACATACATATGCAAATGAAGGAAAACAAAAACAAAAACAGAATAACTAAATGTTTGTGGAATTTCCGGCCTCCTTTAATAAACCAATATTGTCAATTTATTTGAGTATACCAACATAAGCGAGCAGAAAAGAAACAAAGCAACAAAACAAGATTGCAACAAAAAAAAGCGTTAAATATACGATTATTTTAGTAAGAATTAGTTTGAAGCTTAGTATGAAAAACATACAAGTATAAATATAATTAAAATACATACATATACATATGCGTAATATACGATGGCCTATATTTGATTTAATACAATTTTTACATACATATATGAGTACATATTACATGCATAAAAGTATATATAAAAAAATACATACATACATACATACATACATTACATACAAAAGAAAAGATTAATCGTAAGCCCTCTAGCATTAAATTGCGACGTCATTACCGTCGCGCGTAAAATAAAAATTAATTTCTTGAAAAGATATTAAACAAAAAAACAGTTGTTTTTCTATTCAAATTTTATTTTGTCTCAAGTTGGATAATTGTCTTAGTCGGATTTTTCATAATATCAGTTTAAAGTAGCAAATGCGCCCTGCATATCAACACCAACCTAGCCTATACCATCATTGAGCTATCGTGTAAGTTTTTCCACGAGTTATTGTATGCACGGTAGGTCAGTCAGCGTTAAATGGACTTCTTTCTTCGTTATCTACATATTGCTGTATACACCCCGTTTCATATTTATAACGCAACCAAATACGAACATTTTATATTTCTTCCTAATTTTTACAACTAAACATTGGATGTTGTCAACAAATTTTCCATGACTCAAAATTTGAGAAAGCATCTGAGAGTACATGGACATACAAGGTGGCGCAAAAGTAATCCTCCTATCAGAAAATGCTATACATTTTGCGATTGGCCGCTAATTGCCCCTAATAAACAATGTTACGCTACACTGCTCCAGAACGCGGAATATTTTCTTTAAATTCATTTTTTTCATTTTTTCTTTAAATTACAGCCAAAAAACATCGGAAGTTTACTTTTGCGCCACCTTGTATATTTGAAAACAAAAAAGTGTAAACAAACTCTACTCGATATAAAATTTTTACATTCATTTAATTTTTCATTGATTTTCCACTTAGGGAGAGTTTTCGCTTACACTCTTGATTTGGATTGATGGCCGGCGATGGTAAATTTTGATTTCGAACACATCTACTATTTTTACCAATTGCCAATTGGTAGAAAAGTGCAAAGGTGTAATAACCTTTTTATATGGTGAACAAGTTTCACTATTCTGCTGTGCCAAATCGTAACTTTTTAATAATAATAATAATTATATGAAGCTGAAACTATGTAGCTCAGTATTTTATTTTTATTTTTAAATGAGCTAAGTGTTTGGCCGAGCTTCTCCTACCATTTGTGGTGTGCATCTTTATATTCTACCACAAATGGAGGGAGCTACAGTTTTGTGCCGACTTCGAACAGTAGATGCATTTATGAGAAGTTTTTCATGACAGAAATAGCGCTTTTAGAAAAAAAAACTTTTTCTATGATTTATATTTTACTTGCCCTGGCTAAGATTCGAACCTTGAACTCAGCGGCATATCAAGTTATAGAACACACCGCTAACCACAGCGGCCACGCAAGTTTTTACTCATGGTAAATTTTGACAGTTGCTTTGATACAGATAAAGCCCAACGAGTTGAGATATTAAACTGCAGGAGTGATACAAAAATATATACTCGCATTTAATAGGCGTCGTAACATTAATAATAGAACTAAAAACTTCGTCGAAACTGTTTTCACTTCTAAAATCATTCAAATTTATTTTGGTTCACCCTAACCACACAGAACCAGCTGTTTAACGTCAACTACAATCTTTTAAACTAACTTGTAAATAATCGTTCATGCTAAAACATTTAGTTTCCAACTAATGAATAAACACATTTTTGTATATGTACATACTATGCGTGTATTCTCTTTTATTTATTTTTCCAGTAATAACTGTTTCTCTTTCATTATTTCATAATACGCTTATAAAATATGTATTTAACTATGCAGGCATGTATGCAGACATACATACATATATACATACACGCGCAATTATACACGAAAATTTATATAAAATAATTTTTATTATAAATAATAGTTTTTTTTTATTTTTAAATCTAAGCAATGGTTTTAAATTGAATTTTTACTTTAGTTAGAGCTTACAAACTAAAATTGGTATAGAACTAAAATTTAAGAAATCGGAATACAAAAAATGTTTTCATTAACTTTGGTCACAATTTCGCTGGTGAATAACAATTTTTTTTTTTATTTTAGGCATATTCCGTAACTTCTTCCACTTATACATTCATACATACCCAGTCGGAAATGGCCAATTATATTGTGTACCAATAAATGCATAGCCCTCAGGCGCTACACAGTCCAACATCCATAACTTTCAACACGTCGTTGCCTTAGGAAAGTTGTATGTGGCACGTGTCGCTTTATTTTTTCTTAACAAAAAAAAAATTTAAAAACTTAATTCAGCCAGCAATTGAACCAATGCTTTGACCGATGATCAGCGTTGCGACCATTTCATACATGAATGGAAAAAACTATCGACATATGTACTTACATATAAATCTTTACCTTTCTGATTCAAATTTAATTTTTAAGCTACACAATTTGAACTACACATTATTCATTCGCAAAAAATAGGAAACTTAGTTAAGGAAAATATGAACCTTTTTTGATATAAAGTTAATGTAAACAATTTTTATCAAGATTTCGAAAATTGTTAAAATATACGTTTTATACAGCGGTTTAATTATTAAAAAGCAAAAAAAAAACTAGAAAGAAATGTGTTGTGTTAGCCGTAATATCGACTTTTAGTTTGTTTAAAAAATGCCGTAAATGTCAAAGGCGGCAATGTCGCAAGTTTAAAATATGCCGGAAATGTCAAAGGCGGCAATGTCAAAGTAGCGGTACCCCGGAATGCGCCAACTCTGGTTTCATACAAATTAAAATGTATGTAAATATTACAACGTTTAAATGTATTTTCGTTGAAAACGCATTGTTCCCCCACCTGAATTGCAGCCGAGAAATGACGAGGAAGATTTGAAAATACCTTATTTCACAACTTAACCTCAAATCTAAATTTTTGTTGGGGTTAGTCATGCTAGTCGAAAATGAATAGATAATTGATGAAGTGAATCGATTATTTTTGAAATAATATACACCGGTGAATCGATTTTAAAAGCTCTAACACAATTCCATTCCCAGAAGGCAAGACTATCTAAAAATATTACCGAACACAAAATTTTAAGTCTCACGCGAAAAACGTAATTTAACTGATTGCGCTTATTAAAGATTTTTCATTCACTAGGAAAGTTTTGGAAAGAAGAAATCGGTAAGCAAAAGTTACAAGCAAGCAGATAGTCAAGCAGCGTCCAAAACATACAATCTACTTTGTAAACTTTCGTTACGCCACTTCACGTCGCGTCACTTGGTTCTTTAAACCCTTGGTGACTGACATTTTTTTTTGGTTCTAACTAGCACATTGAACTGGTAATAGCAGCATGTATTTGGGTTTTGCCTTTTAGCCTTTGAAAAGCTGAAACGGCTTTATTGAATAATGAAGAAAATTTTGACAGATCAAAGGCCAATCACAAAAAAATTTGATAGAACAAATATAAGCAGCTGGTTTACTAATGTTACCTGTTCAATGTGATAGTTTAAAAAACTTTTGATTTTTTTTTAATTGGGAATGATTCGTGTCATAAAAAAATTTAAATTATTTATTCCAAACGTAGGCGAAGTAAGAGAATTTTATTTGGTGTTTAGTTTGTTGTCATTAATAAAAGTAATTATATTTTTTCTAGAGGAGTTATTTTTTTTGTAAATTGTTTTCCATCTTCCAACGATTGTATATCAATTTTATTTAAAACTTTTCATTATCATTACTTCTTTAGTTTAAATTTTGAGGTTAGGTATTTTTTTTCTTTTGGTATATTTACGCCCACTTGATAATAAGGTCGACAAAATTTAAACTCAAAATTAATAGACACACTTGGCAGGTCGAAATTTTGGTTTTGAAACGAATTAATTTAATATAAGCTTTTTATTTTGATATTTTTTTTTATTTGATTGAAGTTTTAAAATTAAATATTATAACTAGTGTATAAACTGTCACGTATAACTTAAAGTGATTAAGGAATTACATACGTGTTTATAAAAATCCAATAAAAAAAAAGATAATAAAAAATACGTACATAAACAAATTAAATGATTTCGATTACTTTAATACCTTTGAGCGATATTAAAACAGCTTCTCCAGTTTTAACCAAATTAAAATAAGCCATAACAGCCAACAGGACCTTCAGTTCAAGTCAGTTATGTAGTATATTAAACTATATATATGTATGTATTTATGTATATTCACTTAACTAAAATTCACTTTCGTGTAGTTGCGACTTCTCTCCACATTTCAACCTTTCGGCTTTTGGCTACCAGTCCTTTGTTAATGTTAAATTTTATTATATCTAGGCTTACCAAAACGGACACCAGCCAATGTAACACTGACAAAGATTCTCATTATTGGTCGCCTGTTGTATAAGTAGATCCACTTGTTGAGGTACCGCAACACTATTCTGCGTTTGGAAGTCGGTGCCATTTAATTTGCTCTTCACTCGCTTGATAACTTTGCTGGCCTTGCTGTTCGTTATGTCCGCCACTATCAATGGCCCGCCTACCATGAGATTGGCGCTCATCAGTTGGCTATGAAGCAGCGGTTCTTCGACGGAGTTACTAAGACTGCCATTGCCGCCACCCAATATGCCTGAACCACCTGGATCGTTATTCGATTTGGAGCGATGATTTTTATCCATATCCAGCAAACGCCAATTGAGTAATGGATCGTAGACAAATGCTTCTAGTACAGCCATAAGCGAATCTTTGTTGCGTCGCAGTACCAACATGACACTTTCGCATGTCCGTCGATATGTACCCTCGATGCCGGTCACTTCCATTGCCTTAATTAGCATGCGTGTCAGGCGGAATGGTATTTTTTCGGGGAATTTTTCACGCGTCATTGCCACCTCAAAGCAATCACCGAAATCGATGTGTAATATTTTACCGCTCATGCGGTCCAACATCAGATTGGAAGGATGGCGATCACCTAAGCCGAGTATGTAGCCGACCATGGACATGACAGCGAGTGAACGCGTATAATTTGTGCGACGCTCGAACCACACTTCCGATGATGGCGACTTCAACCACAACAATTTTGCAAGATCATCGCCATGCGTTTGCGCCAAAGCGCATTCGAACACCTCGACCTTTTGCATCAATGTCAAATGATCGTAGTCGGGTGAAACGCCCAACATGAGACGGTGCTCTTGATTGAGTGGCATCTTTCGCTTGTCACGGAAGTCCCGTATGAGCGTATGCAATGTGTCGCAATGTGGCACCCAGCCAATGAGACCCGAGTTTGTGCTCAACGGTATGACGGCGTAGCGCTGTATTGCCAAGTTGCGACGGAACGTATCTGGATCATCTAATAGGAGCGTATTTACCAGCGAGAACAGTTGCATGACACGCTCGTCTTGACGCAGATCTTCGTGACCCTTCAATAGGTACATATAATCTTTGCCATTGGAGCCGCGTAGACAGAGTTTACGTGGACGCTGCTTCGAAGTGATCACTTGGAGATTGGTTTTAATATAATCGATACGTATCAACTCTTGGTTGGGATTGTAGGAGCCAGGCACAGCCAATTCCAAGTTTTTACACGCCAACAATTTGGGTGACACGTAGGGCAGTTCGAGTGAGGTCAGCTGTGGCAATTGACGCGATATCTTTTGAAAAACATGATAGTATATATCCCAGGCCTGATCCATGTCCATGATCGCTGATGAAGACTTGAAGCGTTGAGTCCACTCGTATGCTTGCGTTAGTTCGCGACCGTATGCCTGTGAGAATGAGGTCTCCTTAAGCGTCTGTGGGCCGCGCTCCAATAGCGCATGCAGCGGCTCTAAGATATCAAACATTGCCTTTACATTGCGATCACCAAAGTACAGACGCGACGCCTCCTCGAGCCCCTCATGCCATTGTTCGTGCCAAAGTATGGCAACGCGTATCAACTCCTCGCTGCACATCATTGCCTGTTCGACGAGTGTAGGATAGTGTTTGCGCATGGAATCGAGTATCTTGAAGGCAGCGTTTTTGCGCGCCACCGATGCCGATTTGGAAGCAACAGTTAGCGGATAGACGAGCGCTTGTGGATGATATTTGCCGATATCGATTAGCAGATGATGTATCAGTTGGTTGACCAGTTTGCGGTGCGTGTCGATGCGCGCTATCAGCTGTGGTATCACCTGCAGCCAAGTGTTAATCTCGATCGTTTTCATGCCAGTCAACAGCGCGTCGTACACTTCTGAATATTGGCCATAATCAAACCAGAGTGTGAGCAGTCGCAATGTGTCTTGCAGCGAATTGCCTTTAATAAGACTGATGGAGCGGAAGAAGCCGTCTACCGCCTGCACGGCATACTGTTCAATCATGACTTTTTCCTTTTGCAACAGCGCGTCGCCGTTCATTGTCGTATGCGCCAATTTGTCGAGTTGCTGCTTCTGTGCCTGCACTACTTTAAAGTTCATGTACGCCCACAGATGCCACGCCTTGTAGCAGGTGGGATCATTTTCAGTCGCCTTCTCAAAACAATCCAAAGCACCCTGCACCTTCTCTGGTTCTAGTGAGCTCAGTAGCTTGTTTTGCCATTTACCCAGTCGCAGGTAGCAGCGCGCAAGTAAGCGATGATCCGCCTGTTTCGCTGCCTCCTCTGGTCCAATGCAATTTAATTGTGCGCGATATGCATTGACAAAGCGACTGAGTTGCTCGTAGGCACCTTGCATATTCTCGGCGGCAGCCATGTGCTTAGTATAGGCATATGTGACCTGCGGCTGATTGTAGGGCAATGGTTCGTTCTGTTGCGTGGATGGATCGGTGCCCAGCAGCATTACCAATGTTTTGTGAGACAAATGTAGCGAACCGGACTTGCGACAGAGACTGGCATACTTTAGCCAAGTGTGTACATCTTCTTGCGGACGCACCACCAATGAATGCACCTGTATGATGCGTCGCCAGTCTTCGACCATGCGTTGACCGCCTTGCAGACGTTTCCACCACATACTTTTCAACGGTTCACGTCGCTCTGGTATCAGCTTGTATTGTATAACTTCTTCTAATTCGGCCAACATTTGTACACAAACCATAGCGCCATAGGCACGTTCATATGACTCGCCAGCCATCGAAGTGAGTTCCGTATCGAGCAGATCTCGGGTGCCGTCAATCAAACGTTGAGCAGTCTCAAAGTCTTCACTGTGCACGGCAAGTACTGCCCGATAGAAGCTGCCATCTTGTGTCTCCTCCGGTATGCAGCGTACATACTCCTGCATGGCCTCCCAATCTTGCAGACCCCATGCAGCGACGGCGGCCAATGGGCCGGCACGTGATCTGGCCTCCCGTCCTAGGTTGTCCCACTCCTGTTTCGCCACAGTACTCAGCTCGGACCACTCGCCCAACGCTTCCAGGCAACGCATGTGACCTAAACGCGCCTCTAGGTCATTGCAATTGTCTTTTAGATTACCGGAGTAGTGCTTCAGTGCTTGCTCCCAATTGTGTAATTTCTCGTACCAACGACCTTGTACCTTGAACTCGTTGCTGGCATTGCGGTAGGTTGTGAGCAAACCCTCGGCAGCTTCCTTTTGTTGTAGCTTGTTGTTGATGAGAATGAGGGATTCAAGAACCTGCGGGAAAATTTAAAAAGTTCAATTCGTTGAATTTTTCTAAAATATGAGTTTAAAAATTTTTATGGAAAAGCACATTCAAGTATCGAATAACGCTGAACAATTTAGCAATTAAATGCAATTGATATTTGGAGAAGCACACCAAATGTTTAAAGAGACGCTGGTCTGAATAGTTATGAAGAGTGACGTGAAGCACAACTTTTAGCTCCGTCGAAGATGATCCTTCCCTTCTGCGAGCCGTTCGAGACCAAACGAGGTTTTAGACAAGGCTACTCACTTTCATGCAACTTCTTCAACGAACGAAAATCTTGCTCTATAAATCTATTATCATGCCCGTACTTTTATACATAGACGTCGATGTTGCTCAGCGATGAGAAGGCTTTGAGGCATTCGAGAGAAATATTCTTCGCACGATATATGGCCCTGTTCGCGTGAACGACGGGTACCGAAGAAGATGAAATGATGAACTGTGTGAGCATAATGAAAATAACATACTCGTAGTCAAGCACATAAAAATTCAAAGACTGCGATTGCTTGGACATGTTGCTCAAATGAATGATGTTGATCCGGTGAAAAAATTCCTCGAATCAATCCATGGGTGGGCAACGAAGACGAGGGCGACAAAAAACACACTATAAGGATCAAGTGCAGAAGAACATGTCTTTCCATAGTGTGAGTAATTGGCGTAACCTAGCGATGGAGAGAGGGAACTGGCGAAGTTTCTTGGTCTCAAACAAACAAACCGGAACAAAACTTTAGAGCCATAAAAGAAGAAGTAGGACTTCAAAGTTCACTCAAGTCTTTGAGCTGGAAATTATCTTTATAAAGACATCTTAAACTTATAGAAATGTTTATCACGCGCTAGATAATTTGTAACAATTGTTACTAAAATTGCTGCCGCATTTTGCACAAATATCTTCATACTCCAGAAACGTTGTGTACTTAGTAGGGATGTCAATTTTGGGCATTTTGTTGATGCCGGGATTTTCTAGATCTGAAAACGAAATGCCAGGACAATCCCGGGATCCCAAATTTGACGAAGTTTTAATTAGTTATTTTTAATTTGCCAAAAAATTTAACACGTCTGTAATCGTTGTATTATAGAAGTATACAAAATAACATTAATATAACATAGAAGAACGATTTGTTGTAAATCATGTATGTATTTTTTGGTCTTTTTAAGAAAAAAAGGAAATAAACGTAAAATTTAAAACACATACAAAACATACCTCAAGTATAAAGATATATATTTGGTACAGAAGCATCTACATAAAGTAAAATATTTTTAGTCACTGTTTGAGACCAATATTACATATATTCTATTAACATATTACCATTCAGTAAAAAAAAATACATTACAATTAAACACATCCCTTATTCAATTTTGAGCGAGACAGAATTATTCCTTATTTTGATCAAATTGCAATCTCAAAGAAATAAAAGCCTTAAGTGTGTTATCCTCCAACCTGGACCTAAATTTGTTGCATTTAATATCTGCAGTGGAGCAGCACTGTTAAATGCTCTCTATGGGACATAGCCTTTATCGCCTCTTTACAAAAACTATCAATTTCTTTTAGCAAACCTTCTGATAACTTGTATGCCTTTCGATTATCGGAGAATTGCGAGCTGCTCGTAAAAACTTGATGCAATTTATCTTTGAGACTTTCTGCCTTATCCACTTCAGGCACTTCGTCGTTAGTTCTATTAACTTCGCATTTATAATGGCAAGGACAAAACAAAGCCTGAAGGAAGTAAACAAGCTGTGTTATTTGTCGATTGTGAACTCTGTAAAGGCTTTGTTTTGCCCTTGAAAGGGGAATTTTAAGAATGATACAAAATGTAAAAAAATAAATGGCTATTAAATTCGATGTTTTCTACAATTCCGATATTTGAATAGACATATCCCGGGATATTCGGGAGTTGAAAAAGGCCGAGATCCCGGGATTTCGGGATTGACATGCGTAGTACTTAGACGTACCATAACTCTAAACTCTTTCGTTAGCGTTGTGTTCAAAATGCGACGCCAACCCACACAATTTGCAGGACACTATTTAAGCTTGTGAATAGATCACCTTTTGCTTTCATTTATACTGTTGTACCGCACGGTCCCCAAAACTGGTTGCGATTCCTTTAGATGTTCCGAAGGCCCACAGTGCGACAAATTGCGGCAAGTTCGTTTATTTAAACACCAGAAACTTCCGACGAATCCTCGATTCAAGCTTAATCCACTTCACTACAGGTCATCAATATAAGAGAGCCAAGTGATCTCGAAAGCCTTTTAACATATGTACTTTGACGGAATGTATGAGTAAAGATTTCGTGAGAAAGTCCACTTCTGAATTTGCGCTTCCTGTAGACAGACGTACCGTAGTTCTAAACTCTTTCCACTCTATTTTTCCCAAAGCTTTAGAAACAATACGCAGAATTCCGGACCAATTATACATGCGGTTGTAGTGTTGTAGTGGAAACTGATGCCAGAGCGTTCGATGTAAAAGGATTTTCTACTATCTTCTCCTATGCCTTACACACAAAGCAGGTAAGACTAATTGGTCTACAGGACTTCACAGATAGATAATTTCTCCACCCAATTTTTGGAATGGAAGTAAACCTTGTCCTTCTACACATTATTGTTAAACATAGTTAATGGTTTAGAGGACTTAAAGATTCGACTAATCGGCAGTTATGCTATACTTCGAATGACATGAATAATAAAGTAAAAACTTGCAAGTTTGACGAACAGCTGATTGAATTTTTGTCCTCATCCAAATATACAAAATGAAAAACGTTGTATTAGTGTTTTCCTGAAACATTCCACTAACGAAGCTTAACCAAAGGAACTTATACTTGCTTCTTGCATGTTTGATACCCACATTTTATAATTTTCGCCTTTAAAACTCTTAAACAAAAAATTCCAAATTATCCAAATTGCAATCAGCTGCTTTTGATCAGCTGTTTTTCCACTTGCAAGTTTTTACTGGCAAAAATTTGTCCAGTAAAAATTATCAACTTCCCCTCAAAACGAAATGTCAATTCGCTCTCTCGATTTCCCCTACTTTGCAAGTTTCTTGCAAGTTTTTGCGTACAAGAACGCCAAAACGTGATAGTTTGTAACAATTGTTACAAACTATTGACATCGAGAACACTACTATTATAAAAAGTTCTATAAAAACAGAATGGGTGAACCGATTTTAACGCTTGAGCCAGTTTTGAAAAGGTAATTAAATTTGGTTTTTTTTTTATTAAGAAAACAATTTTTTTCTCCGGTAGATGGTGCTTTAATTTTCATGTAAAGTTAAAAAATAACCAAAAATGTGAACCAATTTTAATGCATGAGCCAGTTTTAAAAAAGGTAATTAAATTTGGATTTTTTTTTATTAAGGAAACAATTTTTGTTCTCCGGTAGATGGCGCTTTAATTTTCATGTAAAGTTAAAAAATAATCAAAAATGTACGAAATTCATTATAAATACAAAAATGAATATGAAATCTTAACTATTATTTTGTGTTAAAAATGTTGGTCGTTTATTTTTTCATGTATAAGTTTCAGGATTTGTATCACGGCATAAATTCCAACAATATTCAGCAAGCATGTGAGTCATATATTTTTCTTTAAAATTAAAAACATACTTGCCCTGGCTGAGATGCGAACCTCAAACACAGCGGCATATCGAGTTATAGCACGCACAACTGCCCAATTGACCTCTTTTTAGAAGCAAAAAAGGGCCACTGACTCATTAAACTAAGAGAAAGCGACTTCTATGTCTTCTTAACTTGTTCGAAAAATTGCAGGAGCAGATTCCATTATTGAAAATCTTTGTAGCTTTCCGATATATAAATATTTTCAAGTCACTTTTATCGCTTTATATATTTTTTATAAGTTAGGTTATTTCCTAAAAACATACCTGTGGATCCTTGTGTGTTTGAAATTCTTCTTCCTTGTAACGCAGCGCCTTCGCATATGCTCGACAAGCCATGGCACGCGTGCCAAGTAACTTGGTTTCAATCGGTATTGGGTCCTTGTCGCAATGCTCCATGAATTCGGCCAAATTTAATATAGTTTGCGTTATTTCTGGCATATCGGTCACTTGCAGCGCCTGTATTAGTGATTGGGTTAGCTCGTGTTTGTGTTCTGGCGAAAGTTCGGTCCAACAAGATATGAAGGCCGCATTAAATAGATCGCGTAGCAATTTGTCGTAGTCTTGTGCAAGTACGTGGCAAGCGCGCAAAGCCTGTGAACGTGACTCCTTTAACAACCCTATGGACAGACGTTTCAGCCACTCGACCCAATCGTCCTTGGAAACGCGGCGTGTCACTTGCCAGGCAGCGCGTAAATTGCTAGTGGAAACCATCAGTCGTTTCATGGTAAAATTTCCACCACTATTAGGCGTTGCTAATTCGGTCGATTTGAATTTTGCCTGTCGCATGTGGAACTCATCGTCCAGGCACATTGTGGTATTACTTTGGATCTTAGTCAATAGTTTCTCGTATTTTGAATCGACAATGCGATGTTTGGCGATGGTGCGCTCTACGAGTGGCACAAAAACCAAATATTTTTTGCCCAGCTGTATGACAACGGAGCAGAGTGTGGACATGGCTTGCTCGCGCAGCTCTGGCTCGGCTTCGAGCACACGCACTAATGGATGTATGATGCGCGAAGAGAAGTCAGTGAAGTCAAGTATCCATGCGAGATGATCGATGGTTTCTAGCGCCACAAGCGACACTTGTTGTGGCACATATGGCGCATCGAATAACTTTACAATTGGCGGCACAACCAAGTGCAGATAATCATCCAAAGTGTTGCCAAACTTTTGTAATGCATGCAACAAACGCTTGGTCACCATGCGATCCTTTGAGGTGTCATGCTGCAGCACTCGCAAAATTTGTGGTATCAATTGTGACAGATAGTTGCGAAATTCACAACCTAAAGCCAAGGCAATTTGTTCGATCAAATTGATCAACGTCAATTGCAATGGCGTATATACAGTCCAGAACTCTTTGATGAGCTTAAAAATATCACCCATATAACTTATAATGTGTTGTTTAACGATCTGTACTAAAATGGCTAACTGCTGGAATAGGAATTCCCGTAAATTTATATCAGCCGTGCGTACATTCTCCAACAAACTCGGCAATACTTGTGCCAAATATGGCACACACTTAATGCCCAGACTTTTGAATATAAATGTTATTGCCTGTACGACGCTGGTGTGACGACTGCTCAGTGTCGGGTCACGCAGTATGCGCATCAGTGCTGCAATCGCAACGGCGGGATAGTATTCGTCAAGTGCATTACTCATATTAACAAGTAGCTCTGCGGTAGAAATATCCTGATTCTCATCCATTTTAAAATCACTCAACGATATAAGTACGCTATCTTTTTGGCTATCGATGAGACCCTTATTCATTTTGTGCTTGTAAGGATCCATAGCGCCCAAAAGACCAAGCACACGTATCGTCTCACGTCGTATGGAGCGGCGTTGTTCGGTTTTCAAGAAATTAATGAGTATATCAATGAGACCAGGATACTTATGATATGGTGATACTACACGGCCAGTAGCGCTTATCAATTGCCCAAGTGTCCAGAGGGCAACACCACGTTTCTCCGGGCTGCCCGCATCACCAAGCATTTCAAGCAGAATGGATAGTAAGTCGTCAGCCCACAATTCCATTTCATTCGAACCACCATTCACTTCGGCCAAGTCGCCAATTGCGCGCAAGACATTCAATATAACACCGGGATTAGGGTCGGCTTCACGCAATTTCGGAACAAGTATTGTAAGTATCGGATGCATGTAAGATGAAATTAATCTGAAAAAAGTTATAAGAGTATAAGTACACAAGCGCATGCAAGACTGCTTCATATATTGGTTTATTTTTTAACAAAAAAAAAAAAACTAAACTCGTAGAGTTGATTTAAATTTTGGCAAATTTTTAGATTCCAGGATTAAAAAATGTTTCAAGTCAAAAATGAGTAGACCTGTCAACTTCTTAAATTTTTTCTGTAATACGACATTCCAAAGGATTTCTTGTGCGAATTATAATGGCGAAAAAAATTTAAATAAAATTCGCAAATTTACAACTAACCTTGGTGTACTGATAATTAAATGATCTAGCATCCTAGCGCTCTGCTCTTTGTTACGACTCATACCGGAGTGCTCCAATTCGGTCAGCAATTGTATCATTATTTTGCGTAACTTAGGCATTACATAGGCCGGATTCATAGCGGATAAGCGTCCCACTGTAACCATAGCCAATTCACGTATTTCAAAAATTTCATCATTCAACGTAATAAAGAGTGCGCTAAGCGACTCTGGTTGCGCCAACTCAGCGTCGAACGTTTCATCCAATGAACGTAGTATACGTATACGTACATTGCAATCCAAATCGGTAATGGCGACTATAAGTAATCGTTCAATAACATGTGACACTGTTTCGCTAAGTGTATTGGAACTCTCCGAACTGTCTGCTGATTGCACAGCAAGCTTTAGTAGACGTGTGCATGTTTGCACAGCTTCCAAACGTATTTCTTGCTGTTCATGATTGATGAAATGATCAGCACAGCGCTGTACAAAATCAAGCATATTTTGCTCTTCGAAGTTAAAGCTACCAAGCGTTTTTAAAGCAAGTACAACGGTTGGTATATCATGTTGTAGATTCAACGAAACTTCCAATGGGATGGCAGTAAGTGTTTGATAGGGCATAGCTAAGGGTTTATTCATTAGCACTTGCGAGAGTACGCGTATAAGACCCTCAGCAATGGCTGACTTCAGATGTGGCACATTCTCTGCCAGTTCGCGCAAGCAAACGGTCAGTGCGGGCGAGAGGCCACTGAAAAACATTTGCTCTAAAATGTTGCGCACATCTTCGGTGATGCCAGATTTAACGGCGTGTGCAAGCAATGTGATGCAATGAAAAATGGCTGGATCAATTGCCGATTTACGTTTGCTGGGTGTAATTTTTGGTGGTAGTGCTATTTTTATGGCGCACATGATCGTTCTTAAATGCTTGTCAATATCCCGCTCGACAGCTACAGCTATGTAACCAATTGTTACGTATGCAATATTACGATCCTTCTCTTTGCGCGGCACAATGCTGAGCAAATGGTTAACACATTCCTGCAAATAATTTTGTACGAACACCTCTCGATTGAAGGCAGCTAAGCGAGGCAGTATTTGTAGAAGCGCCTGCTGGACATATGGGGATTTCGATGTGCGCTGTTCGAGCACATTATCGCAAATATTTATATAGTTTTCGGTAAGTATCTCACGCGAGTAGGCAGATTCTAGTACGCTGGCCTGGAAAGAAAATTTTGACGATTATAATAGGCAAAAAAAGAATCGAAAATTGTTAAATTTAAACTATAAAATTATTACCGATGAAAATTTATGCGTTCCACCATGTTGTCCCTCATGTTCCAAATGCATATGCGTTGAACCTAGCTTACTTATAAATGGTGCTTTTAAGCGAGGCACTAATGTGGTTAGTTGACTACCAACAGAGCTTGAATGTATGACTTCGCCAAATTTGTTATGTTGTGAGTCGGGCAGCATCGCTTTTAACGCAGCATAACGACGTTCCCAAGAGGCATGCGAGCAACGAAAGAGTTCATTTAATATGATGAGACCGCCATGTATACGATCATCTCGGGTCATGCCCTTTTGATCTTTAGTTCCAGCTGGCTCCGCAACGAAGCTTGCATTCGCTTCTTGGTAGCAAGTTTTATACCACTGTGGTTCACTCGATTGTTTGGTGATTTCACGTTGAGATGTTACAATAAGTGCAGCACGTAAAGCCTCACCAGCTGATTCACGTATAGCAGCTTTTGGATCGAAAATAGCATTAAAGATATTGTCGAAAAATGTAGAAATTTGTTGATAAAAGTATGTCGGCATGGCTATAGCAAGTTCTCGTAAAATAAAAACGGCAGCGTGGCGTCGATACTGAAAGTAAAAGCACTCATTAAATAAGGTATTTTATTAGCAAACAAATAATATTAAATTAATATAAAAAAACTTTGAGGAAAACTGAGTGATAATTAAGTAGTTTGTTTTCCCGATGGGTTCTTTAACAGTCGTTTCCAGTTTACCGGTACCGACCCTTTAAGAGGGACGCGTGACTAATTAGAAGCTTTTAAGGAATTTTCCTGCATGGTCTATGTAGTTTTTTAGACCACATTTAATTTTTTCAAAAATATACATATGTATGTATGTACATATATAAATATCTATGAATACATGATAGGCATGTAGGCATTTACTCCCCTTTTTCTTACCTCTTGTCGATCGCCACTCAACATTTCAAACGCGCGTTTTATATCAAAATCAATGGATTCAGCACCCTTTGACCCTGGCAAGTTAGCTAACTTCACTAACGTTCGCGCAGCAATCTCCATTACAGTTGTGTCATTAGACGGCAGCAACGTACGTAAGTGATTGTAATACGGTGAAATACGTTTCATTGTATTTACAACGTCGCCACTTATCAAGCATTCTGTAATTTGAAATTAGTAAATCATTAACATGTAATAAAAACCTTCATCAATTGTAATTACGCACTTATGGCCAAAACAGCGCCTTTCTTGTCATTGATGTCTGCAGAATTTACCATGGTGAAAATTTGGTGGTTGAAATCGTCGAAGAAAGCTACTAAATCCTCCTGCGACATTTCACGTAGTTCCGTCTTTACATATAGAAATAAATCCTGTGCAGCTTTACTCTGCACATTGCGATTACGCGATTTGAGGCCAGCAACGAATTGCTGCACCAGCGCTCCGGTCGACATTTTTAAAGATTTTCTTTTATATTACCCAAATATTATAGTAAATATTCGTTCTTATTAAGCAATTAGAAGCTTCTCCGGTTAAATGTTAGCTATTTTACAGCTAGCGGTGCATTGTATACGCTCGATGGGTTCTTGCAGTAGCAAATCTCATGGAGTGTCTCATATGTACATGCACTTTGAGGTTAAGTTGAGCAGCGAATATTGAAATAATATATTATCTACTGTACGGATTAAACCACATTTTATGCGATAAAAAATGTAGAATAAGTAACACCGATCATCTAACAAATTTTGGCTATAAAAAACCTTACTTTACTAAGTCTTTTGTTAATATTTCCACTATTTTCTCACAGTAGCACTTAATTTTACACAGTTTTTTCCGTCTGGCTTACTTGTCAATTGAAATGTCTATGAATTTGCCGTACTAGTGCGTAAAAACAAAAAACCCGGCGAATTCGATCATAAATCAGGCGAATTGGATGTAAACAAACACTTTTTTTTTACAAAAAATAGCAGTTCGAAGGTTCGATTCAAACGGGAAACATGTTTGCTTGTGTGGTGAGATTTCCGATGGTTGAAAGAAACAGAGGTAGGTTCGTAACAGGGTTGGAACTACAGAAAGGCTAAATCGTACTAAATGGCGGAAAAATCAAACTTTTTACTATTTTTATAAAAACGCTAAAAAAAATTTTCTTCTTGATTACCTCACACGGATCGAATAATATGTTGCAATATGTTGGCAAAGCTCCAAGTGGTAACATAAAATATTTCTGTTTTGCTTGTAAGCCAGAGCCGTATGTTTAATTAACTACATATAACTTATATGTATATGAGCTTTTAGTCAAGACTTAACTTAAAATTACTTAAGAATTGGCAGTGAGTACTCAACACGTCAACTTGATTTTTGATGTTTAATTTTTGTTTCTTATTGTTCTTTGAATATCTTCGTTGACACAAAGAAGAAAACAAAACACTTGTGTTATTATTTTTGAATCGCAAAATATGTAAGAATCATTTACTTGTCCAGAGGAAAAGGCGGTGGTCAATTTATATCGAGGGCAGAATTTATCGTACAATTCTTTATTAGAGGATACGATCAACTTTTCGTCATTTTGTTTAAATTTACTTCTTTTTCAGTTATTTGAAGGTTCGCCGCCTATGTTATCACACCAAATAAACTCCTTTTAAATGTAATTCTTGCATACATTTACTTTAAAAAATCGTAAAAATTTCGATTTGGTAAACCTGATTCTCTTAAAAATAAATAAATAATTGGCGCTTATACTATATAGCTCAGTGTTTGGCCGACCATCTCCTGTCATTTGTGGTGTGCGCCTTTATATTATACCACAAATGGAGGGACCTATGGTTTTGTGCCGACTCCGAACGGCAGATGTATTTAATGAGAAGATTTTTCATGGCAGAAATACCCTAGGAGGTTAGCCATTGCCTGCCAAGGGGTGACCGCTGTAAGAAAAAACTTTGTCTATGATTAAGATTTTGCTTGCCCTGACTGAGATTTGAACCTCGAACTCAACGGCATATCGAGTTATAGCACGCACCGCAACCAACTCGACCACAGCGGCCACTATTCTCTTACCGCTCTCAATTTTCTTAATGCCGAATTTTGAAAATCTAAAATCAACAGATTCTTTAGTTTCTTACGGTAAGTGAAGTGTTGACTAATGGCGCGCACGGCTTTCTATTTAACAGGTTGGCCAAATCTTAATTTAAGTTAATAGCCGAATTCAGTAACTCAGTCTCATCTTAAGTCTCAAAATGCGCTAGAGGTAATTGCTTTTCCTGGCATTCACGTTTTTTCCTTTTGTTTTCAAAATAATTTTTTGTGACCTGCTCATCACCAGGTCAAAATTTTGAGACTTTCTTTTGAGAATAGCGGCTTTATTTCGAATCTAATGAATGCCAACTGGTCTAAAGTTGTGACCATTGTCTCTATAAGAGACTGAGACTGCTTACTGAATTCGGAGGTAAGTCTTGACTAACTGAGCATTTATAAGCAGAAGCTCACAGTATACAAGGTGTGCAGTTAATAGTATAGTTTTCGCTCAACCCTGTTATTTCGATCGATTCGAACAACACTGCAGAGTTGCTTTTGCATTAAGATCCTTAATACCAAAAAAAATTTAGCATTTAGTTCCATTTATGTAGACAATTTTGCATGGGTAAATGTACATTTAGTTAAACATTAAGAAGTAATTGTGTTAAGGGCGAATTTATAGTTAAGCATGAACGTCGTATAGAAAACTTATTACTACGATGTAAAAAACTCAATCGAAACTGCAATAAAATAAATGATTTTGTTGACAACGCCTCCAATAGCTAACGTTTTTATTTGACCACAAACAACTCATAAACTAAAATAGAGGTAGTAACCGCTGCTATTGATAAATATCTATTTACGATTAAAAAATCTTTATTACAGTTGTTGGCCTAATTAATAAATTCGAGATATTTAAGATAATAAAACGTTTTTCCACGTTTTTGTTAACCAACTTTCTGGTAGATTGGACTTCGATTTCCAGTATAAACTTTGCATCACATGTTTAGTTCCATATACATATGTAAGTATGTACCTATTGGCTAAAATAAGGCTCAGTGATCACCTACATATGTATGTATGTAAGTATGTACATAGATAAAAAATAACAGGAAACATTGCACCAATGAGAAAACGCATCCGCCTTAATCTATGGCGCTCTCTAATGATAGCAACTGTCATAGTATTGTCATGACCAACGGAGTACGAAGCCACGATAAAACAAGGGTGTGCCAATAGGTGCGAAACTTTTTATTCGCTTTCTCAGTTAATACTCGTATCATCACTAATCAAACAAAATTTTTTACAACTATACTACAAATAGGGCATAATAGACTAATTGGTCGCAGTGCGATCCTTTTCTATCTAACTGCAAATAACTTCCTTATGAGCTAGATATTAGAAATATTCATCATAGCTCAGTAGAATAAATTGCAAAAATGAAGAGAAAAATCGACTGATTTGTTAGCGGCCTTTAGAATATCGCACTTACATATGTATATGCAAACATTAAACCCGAGAACGTATATTATTTAGAGAATGTGAATGGCGTAACGTTCCCTTTGGCAAGTTTTATCGGCTCATCGAAATCCAATTAGATCGATTTGTATTATGATATCAATCAACGAATGTCCAATTTGTTCAAGTATGAAAAAAATTTTCGAGATATATTGTTAGCGGAACGAAAAGGGACTTGCACCTTCTTGTTAATGCACGTTTCGAAGTTCTTAATTTGACATATTGGCAGAAATATACATACATACATATACCGTTATTATTGAAAGTGAAGAGTGAAGTTTAATATCAACATTGTATGCCATTTGATAAGAAGTTTTTGTTAATTAAAGGCAGAATTGTATGAAAATTCATCGTATGTACTATGTACATTCTTAAGAGATGATCTAAATACAGACTTCTTAAATGATTAAATGGGTGATATTGTCGAATTCATTGCTCTGATATATTAAGGTTTAATGGTTTAAAGATTTGTGACAAGTTTTCGCCTCAACAAAGAAGCATTCATACAAAAAACATGCGTACGATTTGTTTATGATCTCCGCATATATAACGGGTGTTTTTTTTAGGGGTATAGAACTTCGAATTGAAATAAAACACAAGAAAATCGTTTTAAGGTCCATCAATTTGGCTTTATTGGAAGGATAATTTTATGCCATTAATGTTTAAATATGATTTCGGGCATGTGGCCGCCGCGGCTGGCTCGAATAAAGCCAATTCTACAGGTCCAATTTTCAACCACTTTTTCGAGCATATGGGGCCGTATGTCGGCAATAACGCCGCGAATGTTGGCTTCCAATTCCCCTAACGTTTCTGGTTTGTTGGTGTAGACGAGCGACTTCACATATCCCCAAAGAAAATAATCCAATGGTGTCAAATCACACGATCTTGGTGGCCAATTGACAGGTCCATTCCGCGAAATTATGCGCTCAGCGAATGTTTCCTTCAATAAATCGATTGTGACGTGCGCTGTGTGGCATGTAGCGCCGTCTTGTTGGAACCACAACTCATCCACATTCATATGCCATCCAATTCGGGAACAAAATAGTCGGTTATCATGGCTCTATACCGGTCTCCATTAACGGTAACTGCCTCTCCAGCATTATTGCGGAAGAAGTATGGCCCAATGACTCCACCAGCCCATAGAGCACACCAAACAGTCAGTTTTTGTGGATGTAATGGCGTTTCAAGGGTCTCATGTGGATTCTCTTCACTCCAAATGCGGCAATTTTGCTTGTTGACGTAGCCATTCTACCAAAAATGAGCCTCATCACTGAACAAAATTTTGCGATGAAAATCAGCATCGAGATCAATCTCATTTTCGGCCCATACACCAAAATCACGACGCATTGCATGGTCTCGCGGCTTTAATTCTTGCACAAGCTGGATCTTGTAAGGTCGAAAGCCAAGATCTTTGCGCAAAATCTTCCATAAAGTTGATGGACAAAGCTCCAATTGCTGTGCACGGTGGCGAATCGATTCATTCGGGTCCTCTTCAACACTTTGCTCTACAGCGGCAATTGTTTCTTCGGTGCGCACTGTTCGACGTCTCTGCGGATGCGTATTATCACATAGAGTAAACGTAGTGCGAAACCGATCCATGGTTAACCGAATTAATTGCTCTGATGGACGATTATGTCGACCATAAAATGGACGGAGCTCACGGTAAACTTCGCGAACTGAACCATTATTTTCGAAATAAATTTGCACGATTTGCAAGCGTTGTTCTTTTGTCAACCTGTTCATGATGAAATAGCAAACCAAACTGAACATAAATGACATTAGAATTGCCAGATTTGACCACAAAATGCCAGTTTTATCTCTATTCGAAAAACAAACCTGTAAAAAAAACACCCTTTACATACATAAGTACACACATATGTAAATATGTATACATTATGTGTCTGGTAATATGTACATCTCATTTTCCTTGCATAGTTTATATTACATTTGTACACAAATACCAATGTACACATGTGCACATATACATACAAGCATGCATATTTGCTTATTTTTGCATTTATACACGTCTAAATTCTCTAAAATTTATTTCGCCCTGACACCAGTCACTGTTCGTACAAAAATTCCGCAATTGACAGGTCCGACGGATTCTGGCATACCGATATTACGAATTGCTAAAACAGTCTACGAATTTCGAATTTACGATTACGAAAAGCGGATTTGAGCTAACCGATTCTACGATTCGTAGCCTAGGGGTGTTAATCATTATTTTACTCTTCAGTCGGAATGCGCTCTATATTTGACAGGTGTGTTAGGAATCGTCTTTTCCTCGGTGCACTTCGTAGCTTTTCGCCGACGCCCCTCCTGACTCGGTTTACATGAATCACAAACTAATACCCGAATTCAGTAAGAGGTCTCAGTCTCAATTTTAGACCAGTTGGCATTCATTAGTTTCAAAATAAGGCCTCTAGTTTTAAAATAAAGTCTCTAAATAGTGACCTGGTGATGAGCAGGTCACAAAAAATTCAAATAAAAACAAAAGCGAACGACGTGAAAGCAAGGAATGGTATTAATCTTCAGATCATTTTGAGACTTGAGATTTAACAAGTTACTGAATTCGGGCATAAGTATAAAGTTCTTTCATTCAGCCACAGTCAAATCCCTTAATATAAGGAACGCGGCTACAAACTTATTATTAGCTTTTATTAGAGATGTTGATAGTATTCTGAGTTACAGTTGTATACGCCACTAAATTTCAGTCCAACAATTGTGATTTTTTTCGCCGGTGTATTACTCATATTTTTTGCACAATGCTTGAAAGTGCAAGTTTCGGTGACTAAATGACGCCGTTGATTATTGAGTTTTTTTTTCGTACAATGCGTGAAAAAAACAAAAATTTATAAAATAATCTTATTGGATTTTTTTAAATTTGAGTATATACTAAATAAATATTTTAAAACTGAATACCTAAAATGAAGACACAGTGCACAGAGCGCACATCCCAAAGAGCGCACATCAAAGCAAAGAGCGTAAAATAAGAATGCGCAAGTTGAATGGCACCGGTATAAAAACACGCCACTGGGCTAGAGTAATTTTGCAACATTTAAAAAATTCAATTGTATACAAACTTTCTAACCATAAGGGCGGCACCGCAGTCAGCAAGAAGGCAGCAGTGCTGGAAATTTGACAAAAACGTACATATGTATATATGTAAATTAAAATTCTTGGACTTTTAAGAAAATAAGAAGTTTTAATTACAAGCATTGCATAGTGAAAAATGAAAAGCGAACGAAGGTTAAAGACGAATTGTGCGCTTAAAGTTGCAGACTAAAGTAAGAGAGTATGTACATACATATGTACATAGATATGCATGAATGTATATGTGTACATATGTTTACAAACGCATGGATAGTACATGGGTTGAAAATATGTACATATATATTTTTTTAATTTGTCATAGTACTTAGCTGTTGCATATATGTATGTAAATATGTTTGTTTACATACATATGTTTGAGTGTAAGAAAAAACTTTTAGTGTGTGCTAATTAAATTTGCTAACGTTAAATGAATTTGTTTAGTAATAAATAAATAAGTTAAATATTGTTTATGATAATTTGTAAGTTAAGAAAATTTAAAGAAATACATAATCATTTATTCAAAGCCAAACAATCGTATTACAGTTCTTCAAATACCAAGCGGAAACGCCGGTTTTGAAGAAGACACCCCTTGTATTTATTTACTTTGTTTCTCGAAATGTGATAAAAATTACTAACAAACTGTTTTTCGTTACTAATATTTTGAATTAAAAATGTCTGCTTAAAAGTTCATAGTTTTCTGTGTTGGTTGATTAAACTGTGTTTAGTAGCCGATATTGGTGTGTAAAATTGTAGTATAGTACTATCAGCAAAATACGTATAGTATGAGATTTTTGTGATAAAAAATAATCGTGGTTTTGCGTTGCATGGAGGAAACTGCCATTAAAAAAATTGTCAAAAATCAGGGATAACTTGCAGACACTTGAAACTTGCACTTTCTTGCATTAAAATGGAATGGGCCAAAAAACTGCATACTCAATAAAATCAAAAACTTTATTTTTTAAAGTTCTAAATAATGACGAAATTTTGTTAAATCATTGTACATTATATTACTTGAAAAATAATTTAAAATAATTAGAAGAATAATTAAGTGCTCAAATCTATTAAAATGTAATTGTGCTATACATAATTTATGAAAAAGAGTTTAAAAAAAAATTTGCCTGTTTCTCAGTCAAAAAACTAATGAACTAGTAAAAAGCATATCAGCTGATAGCTATTTACGTTGAAATAAAAAATTAAATTTTATACAAAACTAAAACTGGTTTTGGAACAAAAATAATTTCAACCAATAAAATTCCTTAGACTACGATAGTCTTATATCACGGCTGCAATCGCCATATCAGTTTAGTGTTTTTTGTGTTTTTAAGGAGTTGTGCGAATTTATTGAGCAAATTTCGTTAAGCAAAACAAAATTATATTATTACTTCCGCACTTTTCAGACACAATACTAAGACATAACAGAAACTATGTGTTATTCTTTTCGTGCTATCATTTTCTTATAAAAATACATTTTTTTAATTGCCAAAACTTATGAATAAATACATAATTATTTAAAAAAAGATAAATATATCAAAAATTAATAAAAAAAAATTTATTTAAAACCCTTGAAAAAAAAAACGGTCGAATTTCGTCAGTAACTAGCGTATCAGACGGACTCTTAAGGTGAACATTGAAAGTTCTCCCATGTCTCGCCGACAAAAAAGGGAGTTAATGGCAGATACCTTTTGTTGAAAAGCTATATTCATTGTGAACTGTGAGAAAAACTACAAATAAATATCAGCAAAGCCTGAGAAATATACAAAAACCAAAATTTGTAAGAAAATTTTAGATATAAATATAATTTTGTATGTATGTATGTATGTATATAAGGTAACTATTTTGTTATATTTTCTAAATAGTGCATCATACTACAATTTTATACAGTAGTATTTGCAAAAAGAATTTTTTTTTGATTTGTTTTACTTTATCGCGATTTTATTAAAAGAAAGATTTTGCCAAGTATATTTTGGCAAAAGTGTTAAAGTTTGGTAAGCATTCAATTAAGTCCTAATTTAGTTAAATTGCAACTAGTCTAATTTATTCTAGTTTGTCACTAGTGCGCTTATGCTTGAATGGTGTTAATACAATTTATAAAATAAAAGTTAAATATTAATATTAATACACATTTTTTTAACAAAATTAAAATATTTTCTTACAAGTACACAACACTTTAGCCACATTTCGGAAACCTAGTTACTGCTATTTTTTTTAACTAACTGCAAATCGCAATGATTTTTACAATTAATTTTAATAATATATCGAACAGTTATTTTTTCTTTTAACATCATATATGTACATATGTATATATGTACATAGGTATAATTATTTTTCCAGACTAACAATTCTTTTTTGGTAGAACTTCATATATATATTATCTTGCAACAAAATATAAAAAAAAAAATAAAATTTAAGATGCTTGAACACAGTGAACTCCGTGTAAAAGGGCTAAGCAAGAAATCACTTGTTGTGCGCTTCCTTCTCTTCCTTCTCTTGGGTAAAGTATGCAAAAAAAAAAGCTTTTTGTACATAATTTTCTTTGATTAAATTCAATCACTTTTCCATAAATATGCAACTACATACATATGTTATATAAAAGATGTACATAATAGACAGATTACTACTCACAAGTAATGTTTTTTTTATTTGCGCTGGGCTTGGGTTATGTAATATGTCTGCGCTTTCTCTCAATGTTTACAAATACATACATACATTCGTATGTATGAATATGGGTATGTGGATCAGCATACTTGTTTTCATATACTTGATAATGCTTTGCTTTCTCATCGACAATTAAATTTCATAATTGCATTTTTACACATCATTTTCATTTTGCTACTCATATTCCCAACAATATTTCTATTTATTATAAACTACGTACATACATACATATTTATGGGCATACACATATACATATACGAGTATTTACAAAAATGTGCATATGTTCGAACAGCTGTTAATTGTGTTGATAATGAAAATAAACGTTAAAATGCCATTTTAGCAAAACAGTCGACAGCTGGCTGGTTGGTCATTCAGAAAATTACACAATTCTTACACTCTCTACATGTGCCGCTCACATAGTATGTATGTATGTGTTGTCCGTGCTGCCAGGTGACAGTTGAAGTCACGTTTAAGTAAAAACTGCAAATAAATATAAACGTTTATGAACAAACCTACGTACATTAACATACATACCTTCATAAGAGTCGATTAAATATTTACTAGATTAGTGTAAGAATGCGAACAAATAATTTCAAAAATTAAATCAAATACGAATTAAAGAGATATTTAATAATGCAAAATAATGACGCAGTATAATCAGAAAGGTAATCAATCCGTCTACAGAATAATATAAGGTGATTAAGTACAATCCTGATTTCATTTGTATGTAGTGGCCTTCACACTATCGCTCTTTTTTCTTCTCTTCCTCAAATTTCATTTAATACAAGAATTGATACCAATGCTCATGCCATTTTTACTCACTGCAAGGTGAATATAAATAGAGTTTGTGTAAATATGTGACTTTTGTACGTGTTCAAATATATGTAAGTTTTCGTAATAATAGTTATCGATAACACCCATAACACCGTGTTGTATGGTGAAAGGTATCGTTTTAATCTAGGACTATTTTATAATTACGGATTACCGAGAGAAACATTTTCTATCAGATTAAGAGTATTATCAGTGTTAGGCCGAGCTTCTTCTACCATTTGTGGTGTGCGTCTTTATATTCTACCGCAAATGGAGGGACCTACAATTTTGTGCCTCGGAGGTTTGCCGTTACCTGTCGTGGGGTGACCGCTATTAGAAAAAAACTTTTTCTCGAACTTAGCGGTATTGAGTTATAGCACGCACCGCTACCCACTCGATCACAGCGATCTTGTAAATGCAAACCACATTTCTACGTCAAACAACAACATTTTGCTAGGAAAAAAAAACGCGAAATGGTGTGTGTAAACATTCGTGCGAAGCTCAGCAAAGCATTAGGCGATTCGTTTTCATACAAACAAACTCGTATGTAAATAGGTTAGGTTAAAAGTACCAATGGCAAAGGTTAAAAGCTGGGACCAGTTCAAGAAGTTTTTTCGATTTCGGGAAGAGCTCAGGAATTTTAATTCTGAAATGTCCTTGAAGTAAACTTTACTATATAGCTCAGCGTTTGGCCGAGCTTCTCCTATCATTTGTGGTGTGCGTCTTTATATTATACCACAAATGGAGGGACCTACAGTTTATTGCCGACTCCGAACGGCAGATGTATTTAATTAGAAGCTTTTTCATGGCAGAAATACCCTCGGAGGTTTGCCATTGCCTGCCGAGGGGTGACCGCTATAAGAAAAAACTGTTTCTATGATTAAGATTTTGCTTGCCCTGACTGAGATTCGAACCTCGAACTCACCGGCATATCGAGTTATAGCACGCACCGCTACCAACTCGACCACAGCGGCCACTATTGCTTATTATTTGTAAATGTAAACATTTATTATAACGTGCATTTTCAAGCTTGATTTATAATATTTTGAATGTACTTTAATGTATGTATTATCATTACATTAAAATCAATTTTCTTAGAAACGAATTGCATCTAACTTGTTTTTCAAAATACTTTTCGCCTCTTTTAAACTTTCAGCAACTAACCAACAAAATGTCAATGTAAGCGCTCTAACTGCGAATCAAACGCAGAATAAAAACGAGCTACCACATTTTGTAAGTAGCGACAACGATTCACATGCACAGGGAATCCGTATAGATTTAAATTTACTCCATTATTCGGCAGTAATCATGTCGATAAATGATAAAGTAAATCTCACCGCCATTACGTGGGCACATGCGGTGAACAGCCAACAGGAGTTGTACGAGGCGTTGGAGAGTAAGTAGAAGCGTTCGATATGGCGACCTGGCGTATAAGCAACTGAAATTAGCTTCGTTGCTTATACGCATGGTTGATATTTTTTTTTTTCGTTAAATTGAAGTAACTTAAGTGACTATTCGGAACAATTTTGAATTAAACAATTATAAGTTTCCCACATACAAAGTTGCTATCAAAATTCAAGCGCAACAAACTCTAATTTATTGTTAAAATATTGTTTGGGAACCTAATTGAATGTTGCCTTAAAATTACCTTACTCCAGTTGAGATTCTTTAATTGACCAGCACAGACATACGTGCATTCACATAAAAGCATTGAAAATATTATTTTGAAACTTAAAATAATTACAGGTAATATCAATATGATTGAGGCAGATATTGTGCTTGGAAAGCTTAACAACACTGGCGATGATATGCCGATAATGGCTCATCCTCCCACCACTTCATCGGATTTATCATTAATGGAATTCTTGTTGCGTATTTTGGAGTATAATGAAGAGCACATTGACAATGCGAAGGGTGTAAAATTAGATTTCAAGTCAATTGAAGTGTTCGAGGGCTCGTTGAATATTTTAAATCAGATGATACCATTGGTATGTATTTGATGAATTTTTAATATTATTTTTTTATATTTACATACGAGCATATCATTTTTCACAAGACGATACGTCTCATTTATACAGATGTCCCATCCTGTTTGGTTAAATGCAGACATCATTAAAGGCCCAGTCAATCAGTCTGTAACGGTGCCCGTGAATCCAGAACGCTTTTTTGCTGGCGCTGCAATTTTCGACACGGCCGTACTGTCGATTGGTTGGACCACACTCTGGGGTGATAGTTATAGAGAAGGAGCATATACAGAGCAAGAAATCGAAGAAATGCTGCTTGCCATCAGGGTAAGTGTGGCAAAATCGTAAATATTCACAAACATACTATTTAAATAGTATTTAATTGCAAGTTAAATAACATTGTGCGACAATGTTGCGTGGTTGAATTCATTATGTTTTAAGTGTAGCAATCAAAGCCAAAATAAACTATAATACCCTTTTGAAATACTATGTTCTAATTTATAATTCCATACTTTGCGATTTCGCTCTCTAGTTTTCTGTGTTAATGTTTACATTAGTTATATATGGATTAACTAAATCCAAGTGCGTTTGATCGAAACTTTCAGATGTGAATTCAATTACAATCGGTTTTGAAATAATGTTACTAGAAAAAAATCAACATGGCGTAAGCGACAGAGTAGGTGAGAATGAAATGGTTGGGGCAATTAGTACTTCTCCTACTCACCGCACTTGAACTCCCCACAACTAAACTCAATATATCTAAACTCATCACAACTAAAAATTGCCCTTGTTATGTAACCTTATGTTGCGTTACCTTAAGTTATGTTGTTTTATGTATATGTGAGCAAAAAAGAATAAACGTTGGAGATGGCAACAAGTGCTTCTTCTTCTTACCATACCTCAAATCACCACTCCAAAACTTAACTCTTTTTAATCGACTGCCTCTTAAATCATCATACCTAAACTCACCATACCTTAAATCACCACACTTAAACTCACCACATTTAACTCACCACACCAAAAACCAACACCTTAACGCAGACGTCACTTCACCACACCTCTCCTTCTTTCACCTCACCTCTTAGCCATACCACCGAGTATTAGTGAGTGTTAAGATTGGCGGGTCAATAGATATTTCTTCTGACTCAGCTCCCGATAACATAAATATACATACATATGTACATATAAATATGGTAACGAGAGAGCTGACGACTTGGTCGTCGAAGCTTCACTTGAGAAATTCGAGAAAGAAATGATACGCTGTCCACAGGAAGTAGCCAAGAGAGAAGCACTCTTATAGTTTTTCAGGATATTATCCACAAACATGGAGACATTTAGCGTGTGTAACTATGAGCCAAACGAACATATCGCACAGAGTTAGTCACATTGTGCCTGCATATATGCATTTTTGTCTGTAAATAAATAAGTACATATTTTCCTAATTTTCAATTTCTTATTTTCATTCTCCTCTAGAACAACAACGTCATCAACACTCAACATCCAATTACATTCCCTGTACGCGCTGGCATTGCTGCCAACAGCTTGGATCAGCTGCATCGCCTTGTGGCAACTGTCAATGAGACAAATGATTGCTCCATCACCATTTGGTCATCGGCAAATGACTTTGTTGATGTAGATAAATTACGAAAATTAATTATTTCATTCGGCTTTGATCGTGTCTATTTGGATGTACCCGAATCGTTGTCCAATCAGTTGGACTTGGGACGTGCGGATACCAACGCAGCATCTTCAAGGTTACCATCTTTGCTCAGTTTTAGCATGATAAGCGCTTGTGTAATTTTAGCCAGCTTGTGGCTTAGTCGTGTTAGATTATAAGATTATTGATGAGAGGAAATATATGATGACAATTTGAAATATTTATACATACATATGTATGTGCGTACACCATGATACAAATATTTTTCGAGGTAGTTTTAGTTTTAGTTTTTTGACGAAAACAGTGTTTGACGGGAGATGCTTGATATTGCCACTACTTTAAATTATACATTGCGGATTTTAATTTTAATTGTATTGTATTTCAAACACAAATCGTGTAAATTTTATATATATGTACATATTGTACATATGTTTTATTTATTGGATGTATATTTTTTCACCAATGCAGTGGAAATTTATTGATTAGTGTAAATGTACAATTTGTGACATATTCTTTAAACCTAGCTAACGATCGGTAGTCAGAGTTGAATGCTTCACTAAAAGTTCTGATAGAATTGAAAAACTGTATAGTGGGGTTAAAATCAAGGCTTATAAAATTTTTTAAGTCTTAAATTTGCAATTGAAGAGGAATTCAATTTCTCAAAAACGCGACAATAAAGTCTCGGAGAATAGTACTAGTTCGCGAAAACCATAAATTATTGTATTTTTTATTGTTTAGTCTTAATTACTATTAAATTTATGAATGATTTTCTTCAGTACAATTTTGTCGTATGTTACACTTGGCAACAGTTTTGCAGGAATGTGTATGACATACGACAAAATGTGATACAAATTATACTCAATATATCGAAAACTAATTACGATATCAAAAAACGAATAGCCCCATTTGTAATGGCTTGATAGATGATTAATAACTACATTATTAAATTTATTTGCAAATTTTTCACATACAGCATTTAACTATCCGTGCGATATTACTAACAAATTTTACAATAAAATTTTACAGATTTTAAATTTTTTCCAAGGTGATTTGCATACACTAATATATTTTTCTGATTATTCAAAGCACGGAATTTATATGACGAATTGTCGTATGTAAAAAATGTTTGTGACATACGACAAAATTGGGCGAAATCGCTTCGACCTTGCACATGCGACAAAATTTTGCTTAATATCTCGGAAACTAAAATAGAAATCCAATAACGGATAGCGCCATTTAAAACATCTTAATTAGTTTAGTAGAACTCATTATTAACTTAATTTGGCATTTGACATTTATTTATCCGGACGCCGATATGTACATATGTGTGTCCTTTGAGGCAAGCGATTATACATATTTATGTATAAATTACAGCTTTGCACATATTCCAATTTTTTTTCTGTTGTCTTTGTTTTTCTTAATGCCAATAAACAGAGGATTTATTTAATAAGGAGTTGGTAGCACGAAAATCCGGAACACTGTTTCTATCAAATTGTTAATAAGGCGTCTGAAATGGGAGAGTGAAACTACCTTTAAAAATGATTGTGTCATGGCGTAAACTAGATTTTAATGTTAACGCAAGGGGGTACAGTGGTATGGTTCAACTACCCACCGATGGAGCGCCCTTCCGTACTTGTCGTCCGTATCAACATATTTAATAGCTGTTGAAAGAAAGAGACTAAATGCACCTACAGCCAACGACCAACGTCACGGAAATCTTATAAGTTTGATTGTAACAGCTGACACGTTTTTGATGGTTTACATCGATCGTTGCTTGAATTATTACTTCTGGGTTTGCAATTACAGTTGCCCGGCTGTTTTCAATCCTTGCACTTACGTCTTCGTTCATACTACATACGTAGATGCGGTAACCAGTCCTCGTGGAACTATGGGACACGAGTAATAGAACGAGGTCTTTCGTTGGGGAAGACGCAGTCTCAAACATTTTCATATTAAGGGTACACTAGAGTCCGTAATGTTTTTATTTTTCGAAAGCTTATTGCTATATACATAAATATGACAGGGATAGGAAAATGCAATAAAGCAACAAAATATGTAGGTTATCTGCAGACTATGGTGGGACGAATGCATTCCTTCTGATTGGAACTTAAGTAAAATTTGCCCAGTCCACAAGAAAGATAATCCACCAACTATCGCAGTATCAACCTTTTTAATATCACGAATAAGGTTCTGTCGAGCGTATTGTGTGAAAGACTAAAGCCCACCGTAAATGAGTTGATTAGCCATTATCAGTGTTGCTCCAGACCTGACTATCATCGATCAGACATTCACAAAATAAATCAACTATGGTGGTGACCAACGCTGTAATAATTAGAATAGTATGTCTCAGAAGTACGGGGAATGAGCACATCAGAGAAGAAAAAGATTTTTGGACTTTTACACCTTTGCGAGAGCGAATACCGCAGACTATGGAACGATGAGCTGTACGACATAGACATAGTGCAGCGGATTAAGAATCAGAGACTTAGCTAGTCATTTTGTGCGACTGGCCGAAAATGTTTAAGCCCAGAAAGTATTCGATGTGGTGGTGGCAGAGGGAAAGTTGTCTATGAGTTTTACAGTGGCAATTAAATTGTTCATGTTAATACCAACAAACTCGCTAAAATTTCGATTGCAAAACAGAAAAACAGTTTTCGTGTTTTTTAAATTTTATTAATGAACATATCAATTAATACAACTAATATAATAATTATAATTTTGTATTTTTTGAATTCGGGTAATTTCGTAACTTTCTTTAGCGTTTTTTTTGTTCCTGTTTAAACTTTTGTTATTTTGCGAAGAATATTGATTAAACTTCTTTCGCCAAACTTTTTGTTTTTTTGTTTTACGTAACATTTATCCGGTACGTATCCGCTCCTCAGCCCACATGAGCGGTATAAATGTGCTTGGAATGTTGTCAAACGGACTGATGAGAAGGATTAGAAAAGTATCGAAAGAGAATTTAAAAAAAAAAACAAATTAAATTGGATATCCGAAAGTAACTTACGATATTCCTCGTATAGGAAACAAAAGATAGTTCGCTTGAAAACCACCACCAAAATCCATAGGTTTTCCCTCGTTCGGTTCCAGCGTGACGAAGAATTCATGCTTCGATTGATCGGGCGAAAGTCCCTCGACCGCTTCCAAGTAGCTGGGATCCGCTTTGTAAAAGTGTGGATACGAAATGTAAATCGGTGCATTATATCGGCAGGGTGCTAAGTTTAAGACACCGGACTTCTCACAAACGTCATTTACACAAAAACATTTCATTTCGGGATAGCGAGTGCCTGAAAAGACGAAAATGGAAAAATTATAAGTAATTAAATGGTTTCAATCACTTGAGTTAATTTTTTTGTTTTGTTAGTTTATTCTTTTTTAAAAATTCTGTAGGTTGTTATTCATTATGATGCAATTATTATTACGTCATGATTATTATTTACAAAACCAACCAAACTAAAAAATATTTTTATTCAAAAATGTTGTTGTATGTTATACAAAATAAAAGAAAATACTTTGTTATATTGCGAATTTTAAGGGCGACGGCTTTTATCCATTTTCTATCAACCACCTTTCTTATTTGTACGAGTAGAACTTCGTATTAGAGGTTTGCCAGTTGAACAAAGGACGGAATATTTAAAAGAAAAATAAATCCGCTATATTAAACTTAAGTACCATCGAAAGCAATAAGTCGGCAAACAATTTAGCTGATTTAGCTGGCTCTGGCGTAGAGATATATGGATGTTACTAAAGTGTACGAGTATATTTATAAAAGTTGGACGTGAGACTTAAGGGACGAAGCTTGGTCAATTTCGTCCATTCGTTCAATCTTCATCATACCAATTAAGGTTAGGATGAATGTAAGTTGGCAGTTCTCAAGCTTTGATAAGAACATGTTGGAAAAAGGCAGTGCAGCACATGGCGTGTAACATAGCGGTACAGGACAGATTCAGTTGTTGCCTGAATCAAAATTTTGAAAGAGATAGTAAAGCAAGTAAAAACTTTAATTACGTACTCGATACACACTTGAGTACTTGTATGATGGATTTAAGCATAACCCGCACTTAGCACTTAAACAAATTATCGAGCATCAACTCTTTGGTTACTCATATCGGAACAACACTAACTAACTTTATTGACATAGAAAAATATTTGTTGTTGGCGTTTTGACATCAAGTCAGTCACCAATTTCCATCGTAATTGTTGATTTCGATACCTAAACTTACCATTATCTAGCGCCCGTTCGGTTGCGGCATATTTATAAGCTGTAACTCCATTTATTTTTACTGTCTCGACATAGTCCAGAGGCATTGCGCGACATAGATTTTGCAAATACATTTCCACAGAGTCATTCGGAGTAAGATTTGGTGGGAAAAATTCACCCATTGATCCTCTTACACGTCCACATTCACCCTTATAGGCGCCATTATGTGTTTTATGATTCCATTTATAAATCTTACCCATTTTGTGTATATCATCGGCGCCGGTATAGACATTAAAGTGACCATGAAACAGAGAGCTATCGTTACGCTGTAATAAATACAAACATATTTATAAAAGGTTTAATTATTCATCGGTTTGTATGACTATGTTTGTATGTATGTATAACACTTACGCCATACAACCAGCCAATGCGATCGGATGGCACCACAATATTCTTGGACAATATCGATGCAATACCGCCCATTTTTACCAGCGGATCGTTGTAACCCGTAAATATCCACTCATCAGCCGTTTTAGTGATTGCTAAACCTTCGTTATACCATTTGAAAATATTTTTCAAAATACTCTTTTTGAAATATGAGGCGTCAATGCTCTGGAGGGCAGCACCCTAGGGAATAAAAAAAAAAGTATAAGAAATAAGAAATCAATAATATTTCATTATTCGAAAAGCTAGACTTACATGCGACACTGTATTGACCGATGTTATACGATCAGTCAACTTGCCTTTACTGTTAGCTTCATCGAAATAGAAAGCTTCATATTTCCGATATGAAACAGAGTTGTTGCCTTTATGCCATACGACATCCACTTTTTTCGGGTTCACACGAAAGCGATAAGGGCCTAATTCCTCGAAACGTGGCTTCTTGCCAGAACCAACATAGAAATCTTCCGGATTGGTCCAATTAAAAAGGTACACATCAAAATTAATTGATATTGGTGAAGCCTTCCAACTCTCATAAGATGGCGATTCGGGACTGAGTGAAACTTTCTGTAAAATGAATATGAAAATGTAAAAATATAGAACACAAATATATAAACTAATTCAAATAAAATTTCTTGGTAAAAAAGTCAAAACCGGAAAAGGTAAATTACCCGATTTACTATTAGTGTTATCTACAAATCAGCGCAAATTTCATGTGAAAAGGTATTATTAAACTATCAGTAAAATTTTTCGAATTATAGTTAGCATGGTGAAAAATTTGCATACCGTCAACCTACATTTTAATTGCGGACGGACATTTCAAGTTAAATCGCACTATTTATTTATGACTGCACGTCTTCAAAATTATTATCAGGCCGACAATTTGTAAGAAAATCAATTACGCTTTGAACTTTTGATAAGGCACTAGAAGTATTTATGGTACATGTATGCACATACATACATATAATTCTCTTTCACTTATTTAAAAAAAATTATTTGTACAACAACAATCAGTATTAATGTAATGTGTCTACAAACATACATACATACATACGTATATCTTGACTCAAAAATTTTTACACAATGCTTTTTTCTCAAAGGGGAACTCATAGTTCAACATGGCCAACAATAAATTTTTTATAAAAATATAGTAGAAACCTTATACAAAATTTATACATAAAAAAATAAACGAATTTTCGTGAATTTTTAAACTTTTTAATTAGGACGTCGAGAAAAAATCTGAGCATGCATTTTTTTTTTTGCCTAACAAATTTTAATACAATAAAGTGCATATTTTAAGTACCCTAACTTCGCATTAATTTTTGATCTTTTTTTGAAAATTCAGTGTGAAAACTTTTTTCGTATAAGGCATGATTTAGATACATTTTCATTGATGTGTGCATTTTTTTACTAAATAAATTTAATTTGGTTTCACGTTTTAAACAGATGGCAAAGATTTTTAAAAATATTTTTAAAATTAAGCTTTCGTAAACGTCTTTTTCGTAATATTTTAGTAAAATTTTTGATTTGAACGCATACGAATTTTTTAACAGTTTGTGATGTATTTATTTTTTTAGAGTTCGACTTATTGATTACCAAAATTTCAGCATGTATGTAAGTTTAAAATTTAATGAGAAGCTTTTTCATGGCAGAAATGCCCTCGGAGGTTTGCCATTGCCTACCGTTATTAGAAAAAACTTTTTCTATATGCTGACTGAGATTCTAACCTCGAACGCACCGGCATATCGAGTTATAGCACGCACCGCTACCAACTCGACCACAGCGGCCACAATATAAAGACGCACGCCACAAATGGTAGGAGAAGCTCGGCCAAACACTGAGCTATATAGTGTAAGCGCCAAAATTATTATTATTTTATTTATTCGCTAAAGAAGATGAGGACAAACGATCTTGCCAGACACAAGAACAAAAGTAGACGATAGTGACAGTTCTTCTAAGTGATAATGAAAAGAAGCTTATAAATCGGCGAATTGAATCGTAGAATATAAAAGGATATAGGCAATTTAAGAGAGCGCAGATAACTCCGTTCAAGCTGAGATTGGAAGATTTCCGAGTTATTATTCACTGCTCAAACAAGGATAAAATTCAAAGACTAAACATTTGGCTGTCTCTAGAACGGACCACAATTCATAGTCCAACGGATTATGGTTTATGCTGTCAGATAGCCAATCATTCGTAGAAACGAAAGACGGAACTTGATTTTGGAGCCACACTTGCCTCGTAAAGCAGTTCCGCAAGCATCTCCAAAACGTTCTTTTGATCCACATCCGCCTAACCATTTTTTTTCAAAAAATTCACCTGTTACCATTTTTCACGTTCTAGCGAATTTAAATTTTGCCGATCGCACAGTGTACGCAGTCAGATGAATTTTGGAATATTCGCTATTCCATCTAAATATTTTCTTAAATGATTTTTCATTACGATATACAAAGTTTAGCGTAATTTTAGGGGCTGTTAAAATCGAAACGGCTTCTTTCATTTATATTTTCTGTAAATTTATTTTTAAAGCCCAAACCTGAACACAGTGAACGGGTGGAAAAAATACGAAAAACGGCAAAATTTTGTCTAAATATGGACCAAATTGGTGGTGACTTACCTGTGCATTCACACACGGAAATACATTGACCAAGCTTGCGAACATGAGGGTGGCTGCAGTAAAAAAGAGGGCAGCCTGCGTAAGGATACTGAGCCGCGATAAATAGTAGATTAATGATGAAGTCATCTTTGATTGGATGAATGAAGATTTTACTGGATCAACTTAAAAACGATTCTATTTTTCCACGTAGCACAACTTTTGATGAGTATCAAATATTTTTACTAAGTACTATCAGTACGTGATTATACGATACAACAAATGAATTTGTACTTAAACTCAAAAATAAAAAAAAATAAAATTTATTATTTAAATTATTAAATGTATGTATATCACTGTTTAATTTAGGTACAAGTGTTGTAACTAGCGCGTCAGTTCGCTTGTCTCTCACAAAATATACTGATGGATTGCAAAGTGCATTATTGGTTGGGTCGCCAGTTTTGGATGCATTCTTATCAACATTTATGTAGTTGTAAAAATTTCTCAGAAAAACATTGGTTTTCCCGAGTTATGAATTTAAAATGCTTATTTCTAGGCACACTTTGTAAATATATAATATTAATTTATTAATGCAGATCAGATTTTATGCTTACGTGTAGTATAACGTCAGTGCATAAGAGCGCGCTTGGAAGTTGAGAAATCTGTTCCTTTCTTCGTCTACCGTCTTTGGCGTAATACTTCTTCGTCCACCGATTTTATGCGTCTTTTTACGCATTGACGATGGATATTAATCGCGTGCTCTTGAAATTAATGTTTAAGGTACGGTGAGTTTATTTGTATAATTGGTTTGGGTGTGGTGAGTTTAGGTTTGGGGAGTTTAGATGTAGTGAGTTTTGTGGTAGTGATCAAAAGAAGTATACATATACATATATGAGCTGTCATTTTTGTGGGCACCATTCCGATTTCCACGATTTCTATCGCATTCGATACGTTGATTTTTGAATTCACTGCCGCCGTTTTGCCGACGTTAAATAAGGAAGTAACACTTCAAAAATCTTTCTTAAGTTCTCTTTATATTTAAATATGTAGATTTTTATTTTTTTTTCCAAAAATTAAGAATTTTGTAGTTTCGTCTGATACCTCCATGTCGACTGAAATTGCTCATTAATGTCATTCAATTTTAAAATAACCGTAGATTTTCGATCACTCCAGAGATGGGACCTTAAAAACCACGTGAAGCCCCTAACTGAGTACAGACTTGTGACTATCAGAATTTTGACGGAACTTATTTCTTTATTTTTTAAGAAATGTTTAGGTAAAGATCTATGTAGAACATTTTCAGCAACACCGCAGCAGGAAATAAAGGCTGCTACAAATTCTTAATGTTATTATCAATGCGTGGATAGGAATTTGATAAGGTTATACAAGATTCCCGCATTCCAGCGAAATCGAGTTCTACTATTTGTGTTTTTTTTTTTGGATCCACTCTTATAAATATCAAGTCAGAAAATAGCTGTAAAAAAATATTTTTCTACATGTAGCTACAGTATAAAAATTCTTCGAAGAGATAATTAAAGCGCGGGTAAAAATGTCGCTGTACAATCTACATTCTTAGGGAACGCTTACCTTCAAGAAAATATATTAAAAAACGGCATCACGAAAACCTGTAGCCTGCACGGTTAAAAATTTCGTGATAAAATTTGTATGAAAAAATTAAACACTTCATTTTGTTTTTATTTTCATTCAATGTGGGTACACATTTTTTTATTTATGCAACAATATTTTATTATATTAAAATTTCTTTTGGTTTTTACTTAATAAAAACTTTTTCTTATCACATTTTGCTGTTCTATTATTTTTTCCTTCAATTTCTTATCAACTTATTTACGTACGAAGTTTTGCCTTTTTTTAAATAAAATTAACGCATTTATTTAAAAGTGTCGCCTTTTTCTTACTTAAAAACTAATAATCTTTTTCATTTCATTTAATATTCTTTAAACTTCATGGAATAAGTATAAAATTTACAGTTCAAAATATAAATACTTTTTTTGTTTTCTCGTTTACAGTTTATTTTTGTATGTATGTACTTAAAAACTATAATAGGGAATTATTTCAAAACTTCATGGATATACAAACGTGTTTGTATTGTATGTATGTGGATTTACATATGTATGTGTAGGATGGTTAGTAAGTAGTTCATGGAAAATTTTAAAGGGCGTTAATTTTACACGCTATTCCAATAATATACTATTTTTTAGAAACTTATGGTATATATACATATATTATTTTTGGATAATCTCCAGACTATTTACATACCTACTTACATATATATATAAGTATGAATGTATGTGTATGATTTTTCGTTTTATAATAAATATAATTTTTCATGACTGAGTAAGTCTTTAAAATATGTATGAAAATTTGCCAATGATTCAGATTTAGATATAAACTGTACATATGATTGTATGTATATAATTACTAGGGGTATTTAAACCTAGCTCGATAATCGGCGTTTCGATAAACTATGAACCCGAAGATCAACAAAAATTATCAGACATTTAATTTTGTCATTCGCTTTTAGTATAAACGCCACACTTAGCATAATACAAAAACTATTTATGTAAATAATTAATAAAACTAACCAATTGCCGTATTACATGTGTAAGTGACGCGCATGTTCTGAATTCCCCTTAAAATAATTATTTGTAGAGTGCCTTCCTGATACGTGTTTATGTAGGTGTTGCTGTCGTCTCGACAACCGCAATAAAGCTGATTTTTTAATAAAGTGTGTTTTTTTTTAGAAGTGTAGTTTTAAATAAGGCAATACTTTTTTCGGAGTGGTCTTTTGGACAGCTGTTACTTGATTTATACTCAGTTTGGTTTGCCATTTCAAGACGCCTTGGAAAAGAATATTTGGCGCGTTATTGCTGACATACGGCCCCAATTGTTGCAAAAAGTGGTCGAAAATTGGGCCTCTCCGAGTGGAATTTATTTGAGCCAGCCGCGGCGGTCACTTGCCCGAAATCATTTTTAAATCATAATGGCAAACCCTTATCTTTATAATAAAGCTAAATTCTTGGCCATAGGATTAAATTTTATGCGTTGTTTTTCTTCTTAAAAACCACATGTCTAAAAAAAAACACCCATGTAGGTATGTATGTGATCGGGACAGTTAAAAGGACCCTTCAAAAGAAAAAGAAAAACGATATCAAAGTTAACAAGTCAATATTGATAGTCTCGTTAGTCGATAGTTTTTGAGATAACAAATTACGAATCTTTTCACAGGTTTTTAATTCAAAATATCGGATTTATTACGGCAGTCGAGTCCGGTAAATTTTTATACCCTTTTTTTTAACATTTCATTTTACCGTTCTAAGGCAGTTATAGTCTTTTTTAAAGCACATTTGTATAAAAAATAATGTTGTTAAAGATGCGCGGCTCATTCTATTGAAGCAACGAAAAAGTGGAAATCGAGATTTTTGCAACGAAGGTCCATTTTAACTGTACACGTCACATACACACACTCATTTTTAAATGTTCATGAACTAGTTTGTGATTAACCTTAGTTTAGACAAATGTCATTTTATACAATTAAATAATTATTAATTAACACTGACTTCAATATAAGCTATCATGGGTTACAAGTAATATAATTATTTAAGTCTGTATTTGCATGAGTTTTACATTTAATGAGGTTGAATTTACATTTTGTTATTTACTGATTATGACAGCTAGACACTAAATAATGGCAAGCGCTCTCATTCATAACATTTCATTCAAATATGCACATCTGTACTTATTTACCTACATATATACTTATGTACATACATACTATCTAGTTATCACATCAGCCAATCTTGGCGGTGCTATTAAACTTTCGCTTTCCACACCACCAATTCGTAAAATTTCACAGGCTGGATTGTGGCCGCCAAGCAATGAACCGCTCTCCTTTTGCGACTTTCGCAATGACGTCATCGCCATCGATCGTGTTGTGCTGTTAACAATCGGATTGAGTAGCGCATTTTTACTTTTCGGATCACGACATGCATGCGATATACACTTTGTTGGATACCAACATATGAGCAATACGCCAATGGCTAACATAACGCCGGTCGCAACTTGACCCAATGTGACAATTAATGGCACCAAGGCGATCTGACTGGCAATATCTGGTGTGACGCGCACGCGCTCCTCAGCCCACATGAGCGGTATAAATGTGCGTGGAATGTTGTGGAAGGGACTGCAAAGGAGAGTTTGTAATTAAGAATGAGAATAAAAGTAAAGAAATCTTTAATGGTTTATACGCATCTAACTTACGGTAAGCGTGGCACGGGCGACAAAAGATAGTTTGCTTGAAAACCACCACCAACATCCATAGGCATGCCGCTATTGGGTTCAAGTGTCATGAAAAATTCATGCTTCGCTGGATCGGGCGAGAGTCCTTCGACTGCTTCCAAGTAGCTGGGATCGGCCTTGTAGAAGTGTGGATATGATGTGTAGGTCGGCGAATTATACTGACAGGGTGCTAAGTTGATAACGCCGGACTTCTCACAAACACCATTCACACAAAAACATTTCATTTCCGGATAGCGAGTGCCTGAAAAGAAATTGGTCAAATGTGTAGTAAATACTGGTATGACGAGATGATATCGATTACGCATAGATTATTGATTGACTAGTTGGCGTAGAGCACGTAAATCGAAACTTTATAACTCGCCAATCGAGAAAGACAGAAAAAGAAATAATAACAAAGCTGTTTGAAGCTTAGTGTTGCAAAAGCGGGGAAGCAGATTATGATTGCGTACCTGCTGTCCAGGTTAAACAGCAAGCCACTTGGATTTGTCGATGAATCCATATAACAAGTAGAGACTATAGTGGTTTATACCGAAAGGATTCTCAAGGAAAGGTGCCAAAGTCGAAACTACTGTCAGTAAGTAGGCTTAGCTCAATAAGATGTATAACAAGATTTCAACCAGCCCGAGAGCAAACCACAGTTAGGTTACCTAGACGTTGTACATTTAAGATTTAATTTAATTTTCTTTCAATTTCATATTGTAAAAGTATCGGTGCATTGAATATTAAAAAAAAATTGAATGAAACAAAACTATCAACGCTGCGATCCAACGTCAATCCCTTTGCGAAAAATTGCACATTCTCTTACGGAAAAGCATTGGGTATTCCTTTAAATGCTAGGGTACAAAAAGTTCCCAAGAACTTACTTCTTACGCCTGTGAAATTTTAACTTAATTTAATTAATTCAAAACTCATAGCAAAGTTAAATTTTTTTAATTGTAATTGAAAAAGAAAAAAAGGTCTAAATAAGCAATTTTGCAACATTCCACATGGATTTACTCAAAACGGTTAATTTGAAACTTACCGAATAGATGAGGGAGAAGTCGGAATGTGGAGTGAGAAGTGTAACCAGTTTTTTTGGTTGAAAATGTGATAGTGGGGTTATCCACCACGTTGATTTGTAGTACCGATCTTTTAAATAGTTTTAAGTCATATAACATAGCCAACGGACAACACTTGGGCCTCAAACAAACATTTTTTTTAATCAAATTAAAGATTTAAACTTACCATTGTCTAGCGCCCGTTCGGTTGCAGCGTATTTATAAGCTGTAACTCCATGTATTTTAACTGTTTCGATATAGTCCAGAGGCATCGCGCGACATAGATTTTGCAAATACATTTCCACCGAGTCATTGGGAGTAAGATTTGGTGGGAAAAATTCACCCATCGATCCTCGAACACGACCACATTCACCCTCATAGACGCCATTATGTGTTTTATGATTCCATTCGTAAATCTGACCCATTTTGTGTAGATCATCAGCGCCAGTATAGATATTGAAATGCCCATCATAGACGGAACTATCGTTGCGCTAAACATGAAAATGTTTGGACAGAGTTTTAATTAGTCTGCGCATCTACAAATGTTAACCAAAACTTACCGTATACAACCAACCGATACGATCGAATGGCACCACAATTTCACGGCTAAATTTCGATGCAATACCGCCCATAGTTACTATAGGATCACGATAGCCCTTGAACATCCACTCTTCGGCTGTTTTAGTGATTGTCACACCTTCTTTGTTGATTTGTAAAGCGAATTTCACTAATCCCTTTTCGAATGTTGAGCCGTTAATGACCCTTAAAGCAGTACCCTAAGAAATTGCATAAAATGGTAAAGAAATTGTTTTAATATACTCGTATATACATACGTATATAAATTTAATTTTACTCGTATTTGATTATTTCCTATATAACTAAGACTTACGTGTGAGACTGTGTTCACTGAAGTTATCCGGTCGGTCAATTTGCCTTTACTGTTTTCTTCATCGAAATAGAATGCCGCATATTTACGATATGAAACCGTATTATTGTTGTTATGCCATACGATATTTACTTTATCGGGGTTTTCTCGAAACCGATATGGGCCTAATTCTTCGAAACGTGGCTTCTTACCAGAGCCAACATAGAAATCTTCCGGGTTGGTCCAATTAAAAAGGTACACATCAAAATTAAGTGGTATTGGTGAAACTTTCCAACTCTCATAAGATGGCGATACGGGACTGAGTGACATTTTCTGTGAAATTAATAAGGAAATGGGAATATAAATATATTGAAAATAAAAACTTATGCAATAATTAAAAACATCATAATTACGACATTCGCAGTTCAAATTTCGTGTGAAAAATGCTAACGATAAGGATTCGAGGTTTTTACTTCACATTGGGAAAAATGGAATTACAATATTTTAGCTTTAATTAGTTTTTCTATTAAAATTGTCTTTTTGATTGTGAATCCTCGTTTCTATGTAAATTACATTATGGGTATTGAATTGGCACCGGCGCGCCGCGACTATCAGACAATTTGTAAAAAAATTAATTACGTTTTGAACTTTTGATAAGACACTTGAAATGTGTATTTACATAGCACACGAGTCTGTACATACATATGTGTATGTAAATACATGTTTATAATTATATTGCAATGCTGTTTTCTTATAAATCTGTATGAAATATCAGTGACATTATGCAGTAATTTAATAGACTGCGAGTACCTTGAAAAACCTGTTAACTATCTACATACTCGTACGCACATACCATATGTGTGTATATTAATTTCCCCAAATGTTGGGGCATTATATTTACATATGTATGTATTTTATGTATCTTTTTTAAGTGTAAAATTGTGATTATCTACTTTCAACATTTTCAAAGTAGTTAAGGGTAGTATTTTGTGTCATAAATCGAGCCAAGTGCATACTCTATACTTTTTCTAAAGTTACCAAAAATATTTTACTCGATATTTCTTCTGCGATCTAAGAAGGTATCGAAAAAAGGACCTATGTATATCGTCGTGGTTGCACAGAAATAACAAGCGTTAAATAAAATGTTTAAATAAAAATACTAAGCACAAGAAGCAAAATTTTAAAATATTCACTAATTTATGCTTTAACAATTAAGCAGTTCGTTTATAAACTGGAGTCTAATGAAATTAAGAGATAATTAGAACAACGAAAAAGGACAAAGGAAGAAAAAAATATCACAGAAGAAAAGTTACGTTCTTTACTTAACTGCCATTTGAAAAGCACTGCATTTTTTAAATCATTAAGTTGCGTTTGCTTGTGACTTTGGGACCTCATTAAAGCAGAAATATTTATTATATTCGTCAAGCAAATATGAATTGTAATAGAGTTCTGTAAAAAATATTACTTTTAACAACACTTTCGTGTGGGAAAAAGAAAAGGCATACATTTTACGTCCTCTAAAGATGAAGTAAAGCTTTGTTTGCCAATTGTGAATCGTCTATACTTATCGGTCACTGGGTCATCTATTCACTTCGAGAGAGCATCCTTGAACAAGCTACAACACTTATTTAGGATTCTGTGAAAACATTTTATTTAAAAGTATAAAATCAAACAATAACCACGACCTATTCGGCACTGTTTCTGGACCATTTCTGTACTTGTTTTGTATCAAGTGAGCCTAGTTCTTGATTATTTCGGTACTAGTCGGGGTATTTTCACGACTGGTTCACATAATGTTTTATGACCATTTCTCGGGACTATTGTGTTGGACTGTTTTGGTCCGCTTTCAAGAATACTTCAGGAACATGTTCATGATTATTTCAGGAAAATTACTGGACTAGTTTCGGATCATTTTGGGACTAATAAAGGACCATCTCCAGATAAGTTTATCACTTTTGCTGAAACCACGTCAGGATCTTTTTTGAAACAAGTGCGGCAAAAATTCTAGACCGTTCGGAACCTATTACGGATTATTTCAAGAAAATTTTAGGACTAACAACGAATAATTTCGACTCACGATTATGGTTTGGAAATGGTTATGAAAAAGTTTTGAAATAAAATTAATGTTTAATATCTAATATATCCATTTAATGTTTGCAACTTGATAGCCCACTTCTTTTCTGAATCTTACCCAAATAATGGCAAGTAAATGTTGTTTTATATTATAAGAAAGGTTACCCAAAAAAATTAATTTTTAATTTTTCAAAAAGGGCATTTTAATGCATTTGTCCAATTGTCGGAAGTATATTTGATCGCTAGAATGAAAACAAATAAGACATGCAACGATACATACAAAGTAAGTATGTATGTACACGCGTTTAATTTGTTATCGCATAATTTTTTTATTTTTTTTTGCAGGTGTTCAAAGAGTTTACGGAATACATATTGAGTATACTTATACATATGTATGTATATATGTACGCATGAGATATACTGTTAATACATTCATAGATACATAGAATCGGTCTTTTATCCCGTGTTTGCCAAATATAATAAAATAGGTAAAAAACTGCAAATTTCCTCGCAAAAATTATACATAATAATACATTTAAGGTACTTAAAATAATTTTAATTCTACTATATGTATAAAATTAACAAACAAGTGAATATATTAGAAAAGCCATGCAAAATGTCAAACATTTTTAATGAAGCGTGCTTAATTAAAATATCTACAAAATTAAAAAAAATTAAATTTCGTTCTTAAAATCTCAAAACCTTAAAATTATGGAACACCGCTTGCTTCTCTACTCGCTTTGCGGAGTGAAAATAAAAAATGAATTAAAAGGGTATAGGGAACTTCACTTCCACTCGTATTTTAATAAAATCGCCGAAGATATTTTCGAGGATACTCGTATTTTGGTATTATTGCAAAGTCAGCTAGTAATCCACTTTTCATTATCTATATGTGTGTACGTGTTTGTATGTGCACAAAAATTTAAACTTTTTACAAAAGAATAGTATTATAATTAATCTGGCCAGCCGTTGGCTTACGTTTAACCCGTTCATTAATTTAAAAATTATTAAATAACTGTGTTTGCTTAGTCGAAAATATTCCCCGGCAAAACTCAAAAAAGTACGGAACGGCAAAATCTTAAGAAATTTGCCGTCTATGCTAGAGCTAGTAATATACATACATATGTAAATGTTATACATTTTTCAGTCCGATAAAATGGGGACAACAATGTATTATTTCTTACTTTGATTTAGCACACATCGACCCGAATACTTTTTGAATTCGTTACCCAACTTACCAAAAGGATTCCTAATGGCTTTTCGATTTTTGTTTTGCGCGGGCATGTTGAAGGGAGGCTTAAAATAAATCCGAAACGCTACAAACATTTTTTGATTATATTTTGAAACTAATTTAGGGATTTTTTTGTCATAAATAAGTATTAACGCTCTACATCCTCTGTGTTGTCGACATACACTTTGGAAACCACATTTGTCATAACACAAAATTTCGCTATTCATATACACAAACATAGATACAAACGTGTTAAAGGATGTAGCCTCTTCTCCCGAAAACTATTTTTTCCAACCGCACAGAAGTTCCTCAAATGTGACAAAAATATAAAACTACTGATCGACCGAATCAAAACTTATTTTATTCGAAATAAAAAAGAAAAAAAAACAATTCTTACTTCTAAGGTTTAATGTGACTGGTTTTGAAGGAAAGCTATGTATAAAGATTAAGATTAATAACTAACTCTGGAATTCAAGTAATCGTGGGAGTTTTTCTTACAAAAAGAAGGTGTTGCAGAAGTTGCGTTCGACACGGCGACAGAACAGGTAAGTATTAATGTCATATGATTCATCAATACTAAATATGTATATTTAATGACTTGTAATTTATAATTATTAAAAATTATCAAAAATTCAATTTACTTTATATGCATATTAAAGAATTTTCGCCAAACAGTAATGTAGTATTTATGTTCTATTTGATTTTATGTTTACTTAAAAGATTTTATTTTGCCGGCATCTTTTTTGAGTTAGTTGATTGACCTCGTATTGACCTCGTATTAACATTAGAGGAAGTGCACTAATCGCATTTTTGTAATGAAACCAATAAAATACACAATTAAACAAAATTTCTACTGCTAGAAATCTCTGTGCATGTACTCATTTATATTAATTACCTAAATACATACGAACATGTTTAGAGGATGAAGGTTATGTTGCTTATAAAAAATAACTACGTCTTATAAATGTACTTCGGAACTTAAAAAAAAATAATTTAAATCACTCCAGAGATGTCACGTGGAGTAATTAAATGAAATTGTTCATACAAATAATACAGCGCTAAACATAAGCTATTAAGAAGTAAGTTTAAACACCGGTTTGAACTTGACGTTTAGTGTAAGCAAAGCGATGGAAGAAATCGTTTATTTGCTGTTAAGATATGCCTTTTCCTAGAATTTTCAGAGCCATGAATGACAACCACAATTTCTCTGCTCTCGACATTTAAATGCTGGTTTTTTCAGGTGTAAATCTGCATCATCATGCCGATTCGTAAAAAAGGCTATTTCCCATTTGGAACGATTAACCCTGAGATCGTTTTGCACCCTTTCAAACTTAATAAGGTTTGTTAATGAAAATTATGAAAACTTTAACAGCTTTCTCCATTAAAAGGTTCCATTGCAAAGAAGATAAAAGCCAAGGAAGACACTGACTCCTTGAAGTTTCTTAAGTTAAGACACTGCGACCTGTTGTCATTTGAAACATGGCTGGTGGCAGAACATATTCTAATTGGGTATACTTTTAAGTTTTGAGTCTGTACAACGTTAAAAGTTTTTTATGTTTCAAAACTATTCTTCGTGTAATCTGCGAGCGTTTTTGGAGAGGCTTCGGAGATTGGCACGAAAATATTGCAAAACTTACTAAATCACGGAAACAGCTTTTCTTATCTTAGGCTTTATTACACGAGAATAGTTGAAATGGGTGCCGCGAAAAAGGATGTTAACGACAAAATTGTATAGTACTTGGAAATTTTAGAACGTTCTTGGAGGAAGTTTAATTTTTTGAAGTTGCTTATATATGCAACCGACCACAAGGGAGAAGAGGAGACTCTGGCGTTTTATTAAATTCGAAGTATATACATAGCTAATAAAAAAAAGTAAAAATTACCTTGTAAATACTTTAGGAGTCTACGCGACTATCATAAAATATAACAAAACCATTCAGATTAGCTAGCAAGCTCTTTTGTTTGGAAAAATATTTAACAAATTATCAATAACTGACTTCGTTATTGATATTGACTTAAGACTTTTGCAATTCTTGGCCATTTCCGTAGTGCAACGCTTGGCACAGGTGTGCAACTTTGCTGATAAACAATCAACAGTTTTATGATAAACGTGCAGCTGTTCAAATTTTAACGCAATATAAGTGAGATCATTACATAAGTATATAGAAGTGTATGTACTTGGTAATTGCTGATTAGATAATTTTGCAAATGAAAAGCATGCGAAAAAGGGAGTTTTGAAACGCTATTTGTCATTACACAGATTATGATAATCTTGTAGTTGTTTTTGCCAATTGAGAAAATTATACATAAATAAATGTTGACTCACCTGTCCACGCATGCGCGTAAATATATCAATCCAATTTGCGAACATATAAACGCCGCCGATGATGAAGAGTACGCCCAGTGCGACGACGCTGAGCCGCCAAATATAGTGACGCAATGAAGAAGTCATCTCTGAATTGAGTTGTGATGTGTTTGCGATGACGAAATTTATAAAATATCACCACGCCTAACGTTGCTACGTAGCAAACCCGCTTCTTTACGTTTTCGGTTCTTTTTTTGCGCGTTTTAGAGACTGCGGCTTCGAACTAGAAAAAAACCAAAGTGAGTAACACTCAATTAGCAATGCGACACAAATTGTTTTTTATACCTCGATTGAAAGATTAAATTATAATTTATTTAAATAAAGGTATAGGTATTACTATTTAATTTAAGCTAGAATATGTAAAATGCGTCAGTTCGTTTGCATTCCACAAAATAAACTAGTAGTTCACAGTCGGTTCGCCGATCTTCCGACTACATACTCTTACATACATACATACATACATACATATAAAGTATGGTTATCAGTAATAAGAGTCGTCAAAATTCCGCAGATAAGCGTTGGATTTACCGAGTCATAAGTGTGATAAGGCGGCCTCGTAGTATTCGTGTAGGAGTCAGTGTTGCCAGGTCTTTTGTTTTTAATCAAATCCCAAAACTCTAAAAATCCCATAAAAATTTCCGAAAAAAATGTTAACAATTTGTTTTCAAACAAATATCTTTTATATCACATTGAAAAATCCATTAAAGACTTTCAACGCACGTATTTTAACAACCGGTATTTTAATGAGCGTGAAGTTAGCTAAGCACCAATCGCAAATCGAAACGGTATACTATTGGTATTTTGCCGCTAATTTGTTGCTAATTGATCAAAATTAAGGTTTTTTTAAAGACTTGCCACCTGTTCAAAATTTCTATTCAAGTTACATAATTAATTAATGGAATGAATTCTTACGATATGGAAATCAGTTAAAAACGGTTTATTTCTTAAATACATGCAGGAAGGTTGCCAAATTTTGAAAAGTGAGATTTGACTTGAATTATTGGAATTGTGAAATTTAAATGTAAGTTAAAAAATATTTTAGATTAGAATTTGTTTAAGAACGGTGCTATTTGTTTAAAAATTCTATAAAATATAAAAATATGGGTGTCAAACGAAAGTAATTTAAGAAAGCAGTTTTTTCAGAGGGTTGTCAGCGCTAAATTAATTTAATTTAATGCGACAAATTAATGTTAAGCATACAAATGTCAACCCCAATTAATTTGAGAATGCTTTATTTCTTAACTATATATTTGTAAAAGGCTTGCCACCTGTTCAAAAGTAGAATTAAAATAAAGAACGTCAAGAGGTTTAAGAAAGTTTCAGTTTGTTTAGAAGAAATGTCTGAGTAGCGGGTGCGAATATTTTTCTTATTCGGCATGTCCTGACACATTTTGTATATTGTGACAGAATTGGTTAGGAGAACAATATTGGGAGTTATGATAATGATAAAAACAAAACTAAAGATACGTAGAGATAGAGTCAAAAGTGATATCAATAAATACAAGAACTAATTTCAATTCACCACACCTCACCATAACTAACCACTCTAAATCACTCCTCATCTGAACTAGCCACACCTAATGAACCACCAAAAAAGTTGTTTTCACAAAACGCCAAATAGAAACCATTTTTTAAAAAATCGTTCATACGAGCGTCGGACCTATTTTGAAATTTATTCGTAAAAAGTCTGGGAAAATATCGCGCAACTGGTTATAAATTGCCAAACCTGGCAACACTTCTACCAAAAATAAGCCAAGTTAGAGAGGCTCTGAGACTTTTACTCCTTCTCTGTGCATACGCGCGGTATGGCGAGTTCTACAGCATGTTAAATTGTTTGCTATGTAAATATAATTCTGTATGTATGTATGTATTCATTTGCGCACTTTTGGTAAATAAATAACGATAAAGTGAAAATTTAACGAAAACAGCAAATCTTCGTAAATACAGTTATACCTGTGCAAAAGTTATGACTATTAATTTTTAATTTCATTTTGTAATAAAATTTTAAATTTTGTTTTTACAACCAAAAAAAATTTAACCAAAAATTTTTAACTAAAAAAAAAAATGATTTGTAATGAGAATTTTGCACTGGCTCAAGTTCACACTAATCTTTCTTTAAAGCTTTTTATTATTAATTTCTCATATTTCTCACAGTTTTTTGATATTTTTTTAAAACCAATTAGAAAAAACGTTCAAAAATTAAACTCTTTCCAGACCAGTTGATAGTGTGTGTATAAATTTAAAATGAATTTCGTATGACGACCATGCCTGCCCAAACGGCTGAACTGATTTCAATTATTTCTTTTCCTCTATGGAATGTTATAGGTAAAAGCAAATATTTAAATACAAATACATTGTTTATATATTTTCTCTGAAACACTAGTAAACAGGTTTTCATAAAATTTGGACATTATTAATTCCCTATACCCTTTGCAAGAAAACAGGCTGTATTTTAATTCGTTAGGTGAAGTAAAGATATTCAAAAGATTTACATATATTTATTTATCGATTCAGTTGAAATTAGAAATTACTACTCCATATATGTACACATGAAGTGAGTGAGAAATATATTCGCTAGGTGGCGGTGAAATAAAATTTTTCCGAAAGCACGTATTCATGGTTCGATTCAGTTTAAATTAGACTAGTAAAATGAATATATAAAAATAAATAATTGTACGATAAACTAATGTAATAGTCGGAATATTCAGAACAAATAAAAATACCCTTTAAGAAAATAGACATACATATAACTTAATCAGTCTTTTTTGAGTTTTAATATTGCAGCGATTGGTCAGAACGAAAAAAAAAAATTAATATTGAATGAAAACAAATTGTAAAAACTTGTCAATACGCCGAGCTGCAATTATTTTTCACACAGTTATGTTCATATTTTGTCGAGTTTATGGTAACGTATTTTAAAAGCATGACGCATTAATTGTAGTGCGTTAATATAATAAAACTGAAAGTAATGATGGTTAGAATGTCTTAAAATAATGCTTTCGTTTATCACAATTCATTGCCATTTTTATCAGTTTTTTTTTGCACAAATTTTTTTCGTCTATCATTCAAAGAATCGATAACGTGTTGCAAATACTAGTAAGCCAAAATTTTAAAAAGCGGCTTGATTTCAGGAACACGTTCAAAATCAGCCCTTAAAATCAATATTTACAAATTTACAAATTACTCTGGAACATTTTAAAAAAGAAAAAAGAAGTCGTTACTACAGGTACAATAGGAGTTGCCATCGTATCGAAATTCGAATTTTTTTTTTTTTAAATGCATAAACTTTTTTCAAACAATTGCAGTAATTTGGCTAACAATTGGCTCATTATTAAAAAATCTTAAAAAATTCCATTTGATGTCAATTCAGCTTGAATTTAGACATTTCAATTCATTTCTAACTATATTTTTGCTCAGTTTTATTTAAAAACAATATTCTAAAATTCTTTCAATATAAATGAATACAACCGAGAACGACTCAGACTAGATACGAATATGAGTAGGCGGCTTGCATTTCCTATATGTATATATGTATGCACTAGTGTCAATTTTAGGCATTGTGTTGATCCCGGGATTTTCGGGATTGTAACACGTCTGTAATAGTTCTATTATAGAAGTATACAAAATAACATTAATGTAACATAGAAGAACGATTTGTTGTAAATAATGTATGTATTTATTGGTCTTTTTAAGAAAAAAAGGAAATAAAGGTAAAATTTAACACACATAAAAAATAATTTTTACTCCAAGGACAAATATATGTATATACATACATATGTACATATTTGGTATAGAAGCAAATGCACCTACATAATGAGAATTTATTTTTAATCACTGTTTGAGATCCATATTATATATCAATACATTCAGTAAAAAAGAAATACATCAAGTAAAAATGAAATACATCACCCATTCCATTTTGAGCGAGGCAGAATTATTCCTTATATTGATCAAAATGCAATCTCAAAAAAATAAAAGCCTTAAGTATGCTATCCTCCAACCTCGACCTAATTTGTTGCATTTAATATATAACGTCGAGAAGCACTGTAAAATGCCCTCTGTAGGGCATAGCCTTTATCGCCTGAATACAAAAACTATCTATCTTTTACCTTCTGATAAATTTTATACCTTTCGATTATTAAACAGTTTGCGAGCTGCTCGTTTAAACTTGATGCAATTATCTTTGAGACTTTCTGCCTTATCCACTTCAAGCACCTCGTCAGCCTTATTTTCTACTCGAGTGCGATATTCTCCAGCTCATTTATAATGGCAAGGGCATAACAAAGCCTTTAGGTTGTTAACTAGCCGTGTTATTTGTCGTATTGTGTTATTGTAATACAACTGTTGTATACTTGTTGCTTTTGTTTCTCATGCTAAATTTTTTTTATTTCAATACAACTCTGAAAGTGTTATTTGTTTTATTTGATCGGCTCTTTTTTGTTTTAATCATTTGAGGTTTATTTTTGTTTCAAAAAATGTAAATAAAAATAAAAAAAAATGGCTATTAAATTTACTGTTTTCTTCGATTCCGGGATTTAAATAGACTGATCCCGAGATATTCGGGAGTTGAAAAGGGTCGGGATTGACATGCCTAATTTGTACATACATATGAACATACATTCATACCTGAATATTTGTTTACTTAGGCATTTTCATTAATTTCTTAAAAAACCTTCCATAGAAAATCATTGGAACTGGTTTATCAACTTTTAAGTACTCAAATGTATTGCATTCCACTTTATGCAAATTGGTGTGACTTTTTTTTTGATATAAGTAGAATAAACAATAACACATGTACATACATATTCATATATATATACATATGTACATGTATATTGTTATGAGTAAGAATGTAACTGCATTAGGGTCATCCAAGCTAAAGAAGCAACATTTGCTTCAATGCATCGAAAACACTATTTCGCATGTTTACTATTGCTTTATTATTAAATTTATTAGTTAATTGGTAGTCATGAATTGTTCTTCCTTTTGACAAACTCGCCCGGACCAAATTTTTCAGGCGATTTCGTACTAGTGAGAAACAAAAATTACGCTCTTATGTGTTTCTTCGATTATGATTCTTAGATTTAATATGGCCAAGCAATCTGTGAGGGATATTTGCATAACCTTCTATGAATATACAACCCGCGAAAAAATTTTACAACTTCCAGAGGATGACAAATTTTCACAATATTTATGGTAAGTATTTCTGTTTTTTTTTGTAATTTCAATGCCTTTCCCTTAAGTAAAATACAGTTCATTGTCTTAAAAGTACCATCAAAAGAGAAATTTAAACTTTATACAAAATGTACAATAATAGAAAAAAATTCCATTTAAATTGGGAACAATAATTAGAACTTTTTTGAGTATGTAGTTTTGTGGCTCATTTAATTTAAGTAAAATGAAGTGCAAGCTTCAAATAGTTCGAAATTACTGTTAATTTTTAACAAATTTTTTACTGACGCTCTTTCGAGATTTCTTCCATATAAGAAAAACCAAAGTGCCTTTGTAGCACTGCATACGCAAAAATTCTCCTTTTTTTTGAGCTACCGAAATTTTATGAAATTTTGTTTCTATAAATTTTATAAATTAAAAAAAATGTTTTTTCTCGCTTTTGTAAAAGAATTTACTGCATTTTAATTGAAAAATATTTTCAATTGGTTAGAAGAAAAATAAATTTCTCAGTTGTGTCAATATGTAGATATGCGATAATTCTTTCGCGGGAAATTAAAAATTTATTGGAATTTGCAATCGTATTTAAAACTTATGAACACGTGCATACATACATATGCATGTTAAACTCTACACGTAGTATATTAAATTTTTTTTTTCATTTCATTGTCAATGGAATTATGGCGAGCTGTTTTGTATTCAAATTATCATCGGTAATATTATTGAACTAAAAAAGGGCAATCGTTTATTTGTGGTCTTGTGATTCATACTTTACTTCGTTGGTTAAATAAACACAATTAGTGTCGATAACATTCGATTTATATGAATGTATGTACAAGTATGTACCATACATTAAGGCGTATCAAGAAAAAATGCCAGTTTGTAAGTTAGTTCAGTGAGTTGGTACCTGCCAAGTGCACCAACATTTTTTGGATGATTGAGCTATTTTCATACAAAATGCGTTAATTTAGATAATGCAAAGTTAAATTAATGATAAACTAAAACGGTAAGCCTCCACACAAGTATTAAAAATATTAATTATTATTATTATTGTTATCAGGGCATAGTAGTGCTGCGACCTAAAAAAGATCTATTGAATTTAGGCACTTTGGAAGGTGTGATTGTCCATATTCTGGATGGAAACAAGAGTCACTCTCCAAGGTGTATAAGCCTGAGTCTACTTATACTCGGGTATATGCTCAGAGGTCTCCGCATCTAAGCTACAAAACCTACAGTTTGCAACTTCCGAGAGTCATATTTGGTGAAGATGGTATCTCAGCCTACAGTGACCAGTTAAGTACCCGGTGAGAGTTCTAAGGCCCTCTCTGCTGAGATTGAGAAGTTTTCCAGAGGCTTTACGGGATGGACTTATGAACCTCTTATATTGTCTATTAACTTTTGACGATCGCCACTGGGCTGCGATTCTTGAGTCCTACCATCTTTTTAGAAGCCCTGCTGTGTATTCCTTAGAAGGACCGCAGAGCGGCTGAGGACCGTAGAAGCTCTGTTGTGCCCCTTTTTTTTGCGAGATAGTCCGCTCTTTCATTGCCATCCACGCCCTCATGGAAAAATAATAATATTATTATAATAAAATATTTATTATATTTTTTATTATTATAATAATTTTTGTTTGCTTGTGAACAAAGTCCAATACTTTTTTAGCAAAGTCAAAATAATTTTTCGAGATTTTTAGATTTATAGTGTAATCAAATAACAAGTTAGTTATTGTATTTCAAAACGGCCTTGAAGGCTAAAAACTTTTAAGGGCCAATTTTTGTCCTGAGCGGAACCTTTGTTTTAAAAATCGGACATCAAATAAGAAAGTTATTGCAAACAACGTAATTAAGGTTATTTCAGTGGTTGAATAAAAAAAAATGTGTACACTTAAAATTTTTTCTCGACGTAAATGCTCGAAATCGAATCAAACTGAAACACACTAAACTTTTTTTCCTTTATACAACGCGACATGGCTTAATGTATGTACATACGTATGTACACAAATAAATACTTGCCAATTTATATTTACAAATTTCGTTTTCTTCACAAAATTTTCAAGTTGAACAGTATGTATGTATGTATGTACAGTGGTGGTCAAAATAATTAAAGTGATTTATGTTAACAAATTTTGATAATACGTTATACTTCTCGAGGGCTTTGTTTGTAACAGCTTAACCAAACAAATCGGCCTGAAAAAAGAAATCACTTAAGGCGTGACTTGCTTCGAAAAAATGCGCAAAACCTTCGGCCAAACTGTTTCAACAGTACATTTCAGCGGTTTAAACTTGCACTTTCGATGCACTACAAAACTGTATACTCAAAATGTTTTTTACAGATTTGGATTAGGATTTACAGGGTGCCTTAACTTATCGGTAAATTATTAAATCAGAAAATGCAGTTGATTGAACATAATTCAATATTTACCGTACGAAACATTGTGAATACCCCAATTAGATGTATTAAGAAGTAGACTAACCTTTACTAAAACCGCTTTCATTGTCAAAAGAAAAATATAAATAAATAAAATGAAAATAATTGAAAGCACTTCAAGCTTAACGTGAAACCAGCCGCGACGTTTGGAAAACATTTATAACTAAAAACTGTTAACTAACAAAGTCAATCATTGATTAAGGAAAATTAATTATTAAATTTTAATATAAAGGTGCATTTTCTATCCGTTTAATCTGTATTTTTGTTGCCCATATTTGGAGTATACGAGCAGCGTTACATTTAATTTTGTTCTATTTATAATATTGTCTAATAATAGTAATTTAATAACACAAAAACAATATTTAGTTTCAAATAAATTCTGGAATGTGGTTAACACTACACAACGTTTCTTATGCATAGACGTATGTATGTTTTAATATACATAATCTCTTTCGATTTATTTAAATAACATACATATGTAGACATAATAAATAATGGGTAAACATATACACATGTACACATACATACATATACATGATTTTCGTCCGCTTTACTTAATTCGGTAATGAAATTCGTTTAATTTTTCTGAGTCATATTTTGAGTTTTTTTTTTATTATTTCTAGTTAATTCAGGGTGAACCCTGAGAAAACGGACCTGATGCTCTTTACAAACAAAACAAAACTACCTTACTTCACTAAACCTAAGCTCCGAGGGAAGGAACTTGATCTGTCAAACAGGGTGAAATACCTTGGAGTCATTCTGGACCCAAAGCTTAAGTGGAGACTGAACATCGAGGAGCGTGTAAGGAAGGCCTCGGTGGCTTTTTACGCCACCAATAAATGAGGACTAAAACTAAAGATTGTGCACTGGATGTACACAACCATAGTCCGACCTATACTCTCATAGGGGGCGCTGGTATTCGCTTTGGAAATTGTACATATTTCGCTTTTACTGACATCGGATTCTTGTCCAGCGACCACAAAAATACTTTTCTTTGGAATTTGGTAAAAATTATTTAGTAATTATTATCTTTTCGAACAATTTTGAAACGACCCATTTGTATGTATGCAAATAAAAAATCTATGTTAGTTCGATTATCCAACAGATATAAGCCTGAAAACGGCTTGAGCGGTATTTATATACATACATACATATGTTATTCGCTATAAAGTCAGAATGGCTTACGAGTATAACATTAAAAACAATGAGCTGCCAATTCTTTGAAAAATTTTTTATTTAATAAATTAACAAAATAAATCAAATATGGCAAAGCCTACTTTAAAAAAAATTTTTGAAAATGTTGCCACATATTTCAAAATTGTATTTAAATTAAATTTATAAGTTAAACTCATTTTCGCAATATGGACATCAAACTTAAGTTCAAAGTATATTTGTAGATGATTGCCACGCGTTTCAAAGATTCAATTCGTAAAAAAGGGAAATCAAATGTTGGGATAAGAGTCCCAATATAATGGGATTAAGGAAATAATTAAGATTTAATTAAATAACTGAAATATTACCAACCTAATGTGGTTTAAGATAGCTTCAATTTAAAATATTTTTTTTAATACGATTATTTAAAAGTAGTAACCAATATACATATGTACATATATCCATTATCTATTCATTATTTTCAGTTAGGAAAATAATAAATTAAAACTTTTCAGTGTTAATGGGCGCCTACAGAGCACAACCGAAAGCGAATTCAATAAGGTGATGGCAAGGGCTTTTCGCTTTAAATGTTTTTGTCTACGCTTTTGACAGCGTCAACTGTCAAAATGTTAAAAAAAAGAGTAACAAAGTACATGAAATCGACTTTTGCAAGTGAATTTTGCTTTTCTTTTACTGAGACCACCTTATTGAAATCGCCTTCGTACAACCGGTAAAATAGAAATGACATAAAACTCACAACTGGCAACAGTCAAAAGAGAAATAATATATATCAAAGATCGCAGATGCATTTGAAAAAGTAATGTCAAGGTCTGGGAGGCGAACACTGAGATTTTTTAATTAATGCACATTGTATGTACATACAGCCCATAAACCATACAAGCTCGTATAGTTCGAAGACCTGTGAGAATGATGTGCATACATACGAGTATTTAAAAATGTGTACGTTTGTTGTGCTTAAATGTGTAGCAATTAAAAAAGTCCATGCGCCAGCAGTGAAAATAATAGCAGCGCTACAGATAAGCGAATTTTGATAATTTTGTTTTTTTTTTGTTGTTGAAGGTTTCCGACAGGGTAGGAATCTACTGAATTTTGACCATTTATTTTATTTGCATGTTTTTACAATGAAAATACAAATCATTCTATACCAAAATGCAAAGTAGTTTAATTAACTTGTTTACTTTTTTTTTGAGAGAACAGTTTAGCGAGATTTGAAAATTTTTTATGGTAGAAGTTCTACAGTGAAAAAATTTTCAAAAATCTTCGATGACTTAAGACTTGCAATTCTTCTTGGCTATTTGTTATTATTTTCCATAATTTCTAAAATTTTTCTATTAAAATACAGTTCATATTCTCTTACAAAATCCATATTAGCAGAGTTAAAAATTAGATATCCAAACATTTTATTAATATTTTGAAACTTAAAAATATTTTAAGAATTTTTTGTGCAAACTTTATGTCATTGAAATAAATCGTCGATTTTGGACGATTTTTTCCCATACAACGCAATTTATTTTTATGTGGAAGAAAATGCTTCCTTAGCAAAAAAAATTTCAAAATTCAACGACATATTTTCACGTCCTGAAACTTACACTTTATTCGACCGAAATTAATTAGTCCATTTGATGCATATTCAACTTTATTAAAATTTTTAATTTACAAGTTTAAAGTTTGGATGACATTTTTACAATAAAGTTTTTTGAGAAAAAGTTTACCTTAAGTTTAAAACTTGGATTTATATTATTTATCTTGCTAGGAAATTGTCTGAACTTTAATTAAAAATAACTTAAATTGAATAAAAGGATAACTAATGGGCAAATCGTCCGAGATTGTTGGTTAATTAAAATTTGTGAAATCTGTCAATAACCGCGCCCACATCAAATTTGATTGAATTTTCAAAAAATACGATTTCAACGCTAGTGTCGATATTGAAGAATCCAAATTCTAAAAAATTAGTTTGTGAAGTATTATTTTTTCATGATGCAAGGTAATTATAAAATTGTGGAATGTGAGAGAGGTTGCACTGAATTGTTGTGAAATTCCGTAACTAATAATTATTTAAATTAATTAAAAAATTGTTTTAAATCGGCTTTCATTTTATTTGTATAGGAATTTAGCTGCAATTTTTTAAAAATTATTTTCAGTGAAAAATAATTTGGCAAAATTTGTTAAATTGAAGCACTGCTATTACTTTTTCTGATCGCTAATGTATGTGTATGTATGTATGTATTTACATATGTACATACGTGCGTGTTTAAGTATGTTATTTTCGCGTTTTTTTTTTTGCAATATTTATTGAACATGTCTGATTGGCGGCGCAACTTGCAAATTAATTTAGACAATGGAAGCAGTTTTATATTGTGCTCTCTTCGCTGGAATTGCATTGTGCACAATATCAAACAATTTAATTTGACTGCATTCTTTTATAATGATTTTGATTCTTTAAACATTTTTTTTTCATATGTGTGTAATACAGTATTTTTTTAAAGTTACTTTCAGTTTTTTATGCATGAATATGTATGTATGTGCATACAATAATCTTTGCGTCTGATCGTGTATTACGCCTTATTACGGCGGTTGACATTCAAACGTACGCAAATTTCACTTCTACGACGAAACAAATGGAAAAAGCTCAATATTTTTAATTACCAGCCAAAACGATAAAAGCAAAGACCAATAAGGAATGCGCGAGTATGCAACACTTTGTAGATAAAGTGTTTACATACGAGAGTAAAATGAAAATCATTGAATAGAATTTTTTGCCTTTTTTCGTTTTGCAAAATGTATGTATGAACATAAAAACATACTCGTATATATGTACATACAGTGTCCAATATAAATGATTTGTTTTCTTTTTCCGGTCGCATATAAATATCTATAGCGTCATTTTGTAGTAAAAGCTTGCAAAAATAATAATTTTCAATAAATTGTCCGCTATTGCTGTTTTTTTAAAAGGTTAAATAACATAAGTTTTTAGTAGCTCATTCAGTTTTGGTATTTTAAAGTGTAAGCTTGAAGAGTCTACAAATTACCCATGATTTTTAATAATTTTTTACTGGCTCTCTTCGGAAATTTCTTCCATAAAGCGCCAACTCAAAAAAAATTATAGAAAGCGGAAATTGGATTCAATAATTTTTTTTGCGTACGAAAACAAATGTTTCATGTGGTTTCGAAAAAGAAAATGTTTCGTTTATTTGTGCACAGTCTATGTGTATGTATGTATGTATCACTTTCATAGACGAAATATTAAAATAAAAAAAACGGAAATTAATTTTTAAAAATATTTACGCCACTAAAAATAAATAGTATTTTGTAAAGTCTGAGCAAAATAAAATGTTCCTTTTTAATGTTTGTGTAAATGTAGTACATACATACATATGTACATACAGACACACGATGCAGCTGAGGATGACGCCGATGAGAGGGTGCAGTCGAAATTGACAGCAGCACCTGTTTGAGTGGCGTTGATTCAGTTTATAAAAATCATATTTTTTCTTGCTAGTTTTCAAGTGTTTCAAGTACTTGAAATCGTTAATCGCAATTGCTTATTTAATATGTTGTTTGAAATGACAGAGCCTTAATTGAGGCACTTGGCAAAATGTCTTCGTGTGTTTTGAGCGGACAAAATTTAGTAATTGACTCAGTTAAGCGATGTATGAAAGCCGCATTTGCTATCTATTTTCTCACTTATTCGCGTGGCCATCTTTTTTGTTTACGTACTGCATCGGCGATTTTGTGATCGGTGTTATCTTATACTCATTCTTTGTATATTACACCACATACTCGTATGCATTTTGTTTAACGACTAAGTACCACGAGAGTTGTCGTAAAATATACATTTCTTATTTAAAAAAAAACAGATTTTGACGCTAAAAACTTTAAAAAATATGATTTTAAATGGTATAATCACCTGGGTTGGAGACCTTTACTCTTGCGATAATTATCCGAACACAAAAAATTTGTTTTCAGCGGTGTCATTAAGCAACATATAAGCAAATTTGTATACATGCATTTATTTTTTCAAAAGAAAATGGCATTTGTTGAACTTTGAATTGAATTTTGGACACGCATACAAAATTTACGGAAGTTTTTATTAAATAATATGTGATTCCCGCAAAAAATTCTTAGTGTAACCTTTGAAGAAATTACCTGCTTGTATACTAAGAATTTTTTGCCAGCAATCACATAAAACAAATACTTAGAAGAAGTTATTCCAGGTGTTAGTGGATTGTACCGCCAAAAAATTCCATAAAAAGAAAATTAAATTATTTTTATTTATAATTTCAAAGCTCAACGTTTACGAAAGAAAAAGCATACACAAAATTTTTTTTTCATACAAAGAAATAAGGAATACCTTTAAAATTGCAATTTTTATTAAAATGCTTAATATGAAAGAATAAATAAATTTTTAGAATAAAAATCAAATATTCTTTTTTTTAATATTTTCTAATCTCCGATTTTTTATTTTTATTTGTTCGAAAAATTGGAATGCCTTTTGAATTGTAACCTTTAAACAATTTTTGAAATGAATACATTTTTAATATTTTTAATTAATGAATTTTTAATACTTTATACCTTTACAATTGAAATTTATATAACATGGAAGAAAAAATTTTCTGTAACATTTTTAATGCAATTTCTTTATTTTGATTCTCACGACAATTTGAATAGCTCAGCAATGCATTATTGCATAGTAGAGCATTTGTTCAAGTGAATTTTTTCAAAAATTTTAGTTTTTTAAAAAATATTTACATATTTCTGTCCCAGATATCAAAAGTTTTCATGTCCTGCAACTCAATTTAAAATATTTTGAACAAAAAAAGGGATTTCACTTACAATTTTCAAGCACTGCTCTGTCAAAGAGGGAGTAAAGATGTATGGAAAGTCGTCTTCTTTTTCGAAAAACGGTGGTGGAAAGCTTATGGCTCTCATTTGACTTGGGAAAAAATACAAATAAGTACAGAATAGCATGACAAGAAAGTTGGAGATTTTTATCACAAATTTCGATTTCGTTCTACAATTAAAGAAATGATACACAATTCATTTATACACATATGTATGTACATAAGTATGGTATTTGTATCTCTTTAACATATAGCCGGATTTGCCGGAAAAATGCATAAAAAAGTAGTATCACACGAGCATGACGGAAATACAAAAGATTGCAAACAAAAGAATTTTTACTCCGCTTGGCGTTAACGTTGACTTGTCGTATATTTGTAGAAAAAAGTGAAGTGCTCAATGACAACAGATGGTATGGCACAGCAGCGCCAATATTGTGGAACAATTTTCATGTAAAATTCTGCATAAACTTAGTGTATCCAGAACAGACAAACAGCATCGTTTTTTGCAGCTTATTTCAATTAAGAGAAATATCGTTACTAATTGGTCAATTTATTTTGTTTTTAATTGGTTTGAATTATTTTCAATTAAAATTCAGTTCAATTTCTATTTTATTTTCTATTTCAAGCTTAAATTTTTATCAAAATGTCAAAATAACATTAAATTAATTTTTTATTTTTTTGACTTTGTAGGATTGGGTATCATTCAGATTTGGCATTATAAGGTAAGTTTAATTTAGTTACAAATTACTGTTGATTTTTGAAAAATTTTGTATTGGTCGAGATTTTCAATGATACTTATTTTTATACGGTGAAATTATTTTTGTTCAAAATTTTATTCTGGTATTTTCATATGGGTTTTGTCAAAGTCTATACTACATTTTCATTCAAAAACAAGAGAATTAACTAAAAGAAATTATCCAAATTTGTCAATATGATGTGTTGCGCTATATTTATTTAACGTACCGTATGCGAGTGTATGTATGCAAAATGTCTATTGTAGATGTATGTGTGTATGTATGTATGTATGTAGGTAAACAAACGTTTTGTAACGTATGCAAGAAATTCAATCTGGTCAACACAAAATTGTCAGAATGCTACAAAGGCGACACGCTGGGTCATTTGTCGTGAATTCAATCGAAAAATGCACTTCCGTCAACAATTCTTACTGCAGCAACATTAACTCATTTAGGTACTTTGATTTCAAATGTTTACACATAAAATGTTAAGTTAACATTTAAATTTTAGCAGTAAACATCTGGTGAACTACAGCTATGTATGTATATACATACATATTTATATGTAAATATATAAACACGCACTTAATTATACTCAATTCTAAATCAACCAAAAGGTTTGGAGCAAAAACTGCGAACAATAGCCATGTAATCGACATCTATCAATGGCTTGGAATTTAGCGCAATCCATCCATCAGGCCTTGTGGACTTGAAACCAGGCCTTTCAGATAATTTACAAACCTAACATTTAGTCTAGCGACTTGCTACTCGGAATTTTGTACATTTCGACAGCCTCTTAAATAATTGTGTTCTCTTACACGTCTACAAAATCAGACGCGAAGAAGAGTCAGTCACGGCTTAGTGTAAATTCTAAACCAGCGGATTAGCAACAAATAAGGATTCCATAAGATGCTGACATTGCAAAGGTTTGATAAATACAAAATACTCGCAAGTACAATTTGAAGGGGCAACACAGAAGGTAATCAAAGAAATTTTCTTTTTCGTTTTTGTTTAAATAGGCGAATATAAGAATGATTGGCAGGGACGAAGTAACTTAGAGCCAAGTGTAGGTAGGAAATTTTAATTTATATAAACTTTTAACAAAATTCTGGAACTCATTAAAGCCTCTCCCTTTAAACTTAAGCACTGAGAATTTCAAAACACATATCTTTATAAAAAAAAAACAAATAATTCTCGTTATCGTGTAAATATATGAAAAAATTTCGAGGTGAGAAGGAAAAAAAGTGACGCAAAAAAGCACCCTACATATAAATTGTATTTAGTATCCTAAAGTGCTGAAGATATACATTTCGGTTATGAAAGGACCTAGCTGACACTTACAAAATTAGCTTATACTAAAACACATTTTCATTAATTCCTAAATGAGAATATCAAGAATACAACGCCGTTTTTTCTTACCGCACCCATTTCCATCGTTTTTGCGGTCATTTGAGGTCATGCGGGTTGTTCAGCAGCAATATAGGATATTAATTAATTTAAATAACACAGGCAGTTATTGATAACGCTTTTGAGAGCCTAAAATGTATGAATTGGTGAACTCCATTGACCTTCCGGAGCAAATTGCTTAGAGGCGTAAGCAACCACGTTGATTCGTAAACGTTTTTTTATGCTATTGTTCATTAATTCTTAAAAAACTTACATAAATTTGTATTCACATGCACACACTTATTCGCACATATTTAAGATCAAATTGAGAACTTGAATCAGTATGTTAGTTAAAAATTTAGAATATAAAAATTACATACCACCTTTCAAGGTGACAATTTTTCTAAATTACCGGTAAATTTTTATTTTTTTATTTGACTTTGTACAGACTAACCGTGATCAACCTTTATCGACACACGCTTATCACCGTCACAACCTCTCGTCTTGCGACATCTTGCCAAGAGCTGACTAGCCTAATTGAGACACCAAGGTCTCTCTCGGTGAACGAAAACAATACCCTAAAATTCTTTCACGACAGAATGATGCAGACACCAATATAATGACGATAGAACGAGCTTTATATAGCGTAGCTTAGGCAAGATAAAGTGAAAAACTACTTGGTCCAACTTGTAGTTTCCAATTAACGGCTGAGTTCTAACGAAATCCTACCTGAGCGGTAAGATTAGTGTACATTGGCAAACCAGAACAGAAAGCTTCACATACTCGTGCTTACCATAGATCGAATGCGTACTTTGTGTTATCGAAAATATTTACGAGCATTAAATTCTCTTATATAGCAATGTTAAAAAACATTGCCATACCAGGCGTTATAATGATGAGCTGTACGAGCTTTGCAAGGACATACGAGTAGACATGTTGCAGTAAATTAAATTATAGCGGCTTCGTTAAATAGGTACTGACGTTAAGTCTCCGAGAGCATGCAGGAGCAAAATTTATTTTTATATAAAAAAAGGAACGCAAGACCCCTGCAAAGAGGTTTATTTCAGCCAATTATTTTTTTTTTTTTAATAGAACTATTGTTCAACTAAATGAATGAAGGAGATGAAGTGAGGTGAGGTACCGATACACGCATAGGTGTGCTGAGATGTGGGGAGGTTAAACGAGGTGGGATGACGTGAATTGGCAAGGGGAGAGTATGGTGAATTTGTGTGTGGTGAGTTTAAGTGTGATGTGCTTAAGTATGCTAACAGTCCTATTCGCGTTTTGTCACAGTCTTCAATTGTTATGGGTAAATTGTCATTTTATTGTCACGGCCAGTTGTCATACATAGCTATGCACCGCCAATAATGACAATAGAAAAGCTCTTCTCACTCGCCGCATGCGGCGAAAAGTTCTGTATAGCAAAAACAGCTGATTTGGTTCACAATTTCAAATTTTATTCTTCGTTTTATTTTATCGCGTGATACTGAGAAATGGCTTATGGCAATTTGAACATTGTTTCCAACGCACTTTTGATATAATCCATGCGCGTAGAAATACAAACAACCAAGAAAACGAATAGTGAATGGGATGCTGAACTTTTGACGGTCACTTGGTTCCAACTTTTCGAGTAATCTGCGGCAAAGTGATTTTGGAAACCGAAAGTTTTGTATAAAGATGGTCTCCTGCATGGAAAATGGATCACTGTTAACACGCAGATTCCTCAGAAGTCGCCTTCTGACTGTAATTTCTTCTTGCTCCACAATCAAACACATTATAACCACTTGCTCTGCCATAGCTAAAACTCGAACGCATTCTGTCTTAAAAACGCTTGGTTTATTTAAAAATTTAACACCAATTCGCACTAAGCATTTGAGTTGCAAATTTTTACTTTAATAAAATGTAACACAAAAACATCTGTGTCAGCGTTGTCACATGCTCTGTAGGTCATAACAATAAATATGACAGTAGACACAAAAAGAGCTTTCAAAAATTTCTGCGCATACCAAAAATGTGACAGTTATCACAATCATAGCAATTGTCACTGCCTGCGAATAGGGCTGTAAATTTCGTTGTGGGAAATTTTTGGTGTGCTGAGCTTAGGTGTAGGAAGTTAAGATGTGGCGAGTTAGGGTGTGGGGAGTTTATAAATGGTGAGCAGAACAATCACTTGTTGCTGTCCCAAATATTTTCGTGCGGATGATTCCAGTCGGCACCATTCTGGTCTCGTTCGACATGTTAGCTTTTCAAATAACCACCGCCGCAAAAACTGATGCTGCCAAAATTGTTGAATATCATATATGTATGTACATACATATATTATTCTAAAAAAAAATATAATTTTTAAATGTAAACAATCTAAATATGCGTAATGCTTAAATGGCGTACCATCAATGTACATACATATGCTCATAGTTTTAGACGTTTTGATTGATCTTAGAAAACTATAAATAAAATAATATTTTTATGATAAACGAATATTTTTAGATATTGACAATAAGTTATTGTGGCTTTTCTACAAATTAGCAATGTTAACAAAGCAGATTTTTATTTACTTGCGTATAAACATACATATGTATGTACATTCATAGGTGTGCACTTATGTATGTACATATGCATGTACATACATACGTACAATGAGAATCATACGAGTTATTTAAATGCGCCAATACAAAGTCAACCAATTCAATGTAGTTTTGTATGTACATATGTATGTCTACTTGGTTGACTTAACACACACAAACGAATAATTAAAATAACTTAGCACCCGCATTAAGTTAGCAACGAACACGACCAAGCTTTCCGCGCAATTAACACTTGTTTGTTTTGCTATTTGACTTTGTTTTTCTGTTGCTTTTTAAATTTTTTACGATTTAACATTTTTAACCGTTTTATTGTTAAAATTTCTTTTTGGTAAAAATTTTTAATTTTTTTTAAATAAGTTTTTAATGATAATTTGTTAGCCAATAGGTGAAATATTAATTAAATTAAATCGTTCAGTATAATAAACGTGGGAAATAATTTACCTCTACATACATACATAGTACATACATACATACATATGTATATCAATTTCTATTTTTAAATGTAATTTTTTCATTTCTATTTTTTTTTAAAGTGATTTGCATTTCACTACTTACAATTATTTGGTTGTAGGTAATTTGTATTTCTTACCTTTTTCTACTGATTTTTCCTTAAATAAAAACCGCTAACGACCCTGGATTTGTATATTTTTCTCTACTTTGTCAACTTTTTGTCACTCTTTCCATCAAATCAGGCTGGTCATCACATTTATTTATTTGCTATTTCTACTTACATACATATGTAAGTATATTTTAATTTTTATATTATACAATTATTCAGCAGCATATGCACACTTTGTACATGTTTCAATTTAATTTTCTTTATTCAATTTTTTCTTATTTACAAACGGAAGGAAAATGCAAAATTCTTTTGCATTGTTTCAATTGTAGCAATATACAAGTATATAATTGCTCACTTTGCCATAACTCTCGCCACCACTGTAATCGTAATAGGTATGCGCCTTGCTGCATAAACCAAGCGTATTTTCCCACACGCGTATATTTAATATGCCAAATATGTATGATCTTTTTCGCACTGCATGTTATATCAGCCCTCTAGGCCGAGATATCTGGTAGGCGCGGCCGCGGACAGTTTTTTTCTTTGGCTTTATATGTATGTATGTAGTTTCTCTTTTGTGTTAGTTGTTGTTGTTTCTTTAAAAAACCACTTTGCGTCGACCTTACTTACGCGACTGTAAAATTTCGACTATTTTGTTATTAACAATTTTGTGTATATACATATTTTGTGTATATACATATTTACCGCTGCTGCAGACCACTCACTCAAAACTTGATCGGCGAGTGTTTATAGCACAGCAAAGAGCGGGAGAGAATCGATGATGGTTTGGTTGACTCTTGACTGTTATCGCACCACCACTTTGACTTTTGTATACTTACATACTATATATGTACATATAAACACATTCATTTATGTAGTTACATTAAGGTGAATCAAAATCCACTCATCTATTCAGTTTTTCTAGAAAACCAATAAAATTTGGTAAATTTTTTCACAATTTATCACCAATATTTCAATTCATAAATAATATCTGATTTGTAGTAGAGTATTTTTTTTTAATCGCAAATTATTTGATTAATTTTAACCTTTGCACCTTTTTTATGTGGAACTTGTATAGCAGCGGTAGTAAATTAAAAAATTCAATATGGGGAATGCGACGGAAATGATGAGCTTAAGGAAATGCTTGGAAACGTCAATAAATACTTACTCTGCTCAAAATGCCCGAACTCACCGTCAAAAAATTCTCCTGCCTGGGCTCTCCACGTCTAAACTCACAAAACCTAAAGTCACCACGCTTAAACGAACCACACCTGAACACACTAAATTTGTACATCCCATGCCAAAATCCATCAAACCATAACCTACCTTACCGAAACTTACTACACTTAACCGACACACTTATACTCACCATATCACGTAAGATCTTCACTCAATACACGTGAACTCTCTCAAACTCTGCTCATCTCACCTCACTTCAGCACACCTCTGCTTTCTCCACTTTACCACACCTTACTTCATCACGCACCTAAGCGAAGCAAATAATAAATAAAATACATTTCTAACGAACTGAAATTTTGCCAACACCGCGATAATTCAGTAAGTGTCCGCTTTAGTAAAGGACTATTTAGGCTTAACTAGGCCGCCAATGGCGTTCTAATTTTGGAAGAGCAAAAAAGTTGGAACGGTCAAGAGGATAAGACATTCTGCTCTTTTCTTGCAAGCTCAGAGCAAGTGAATTTTTCTGCCCAATGCAAGCACGCAAGAAGCAGGAACATGTAATTCATGCAATACAGAAAAACTTATGTAGTCAATGTCGAACATGAAAAAGTTGCCAGAGCTTACATATGTCCTTGTAAGGGGCGAAACTATTGGCAGCTATGGGAATTTTGTATTACAGGTCATTTGCTAATATGGAATTATGCAGAATGATTAAGAGAACCCTACAATGATATCTGCTGAAGCTACCTTAATGAAGAAGAACCTGAATCTGATGTGGAACTTACTTTTAGGCAAAATATTAAAAAAATACATGAACGCTGTGGCTAAGTTGAATATACGGAAGCTGTTGCGGCGAATTATCGTTTCTACGAAATGGTTAACGGAGTTGGTAAGATTTATATGTTTTCTGTTATTTATTATATTAAAAAAGTATTTAAGAAAACTATTAAAATTTTCAAAGAAATTCGGCTTTTTGAACCTGGCATAAAAAGCTGATTTTTTAACGTGATACACCTTAATATTCATGCATAAAAATAAATTGTGGTTAACACATACTGTTTGCTTTCGAGGGATTTTGCTTCATTTGGCTCTCTTAACAGAGAAAATCTCTGATAACTTGGGCAACTTTAGTGTTGGTTGATCAGTGTTCACTTCACTGTTAATATTTTTATTTTTAACGTGAGTTTGCTTTTAATTAGCAAATTTTCTCTCTCTCATATATATATATGTATGTACATAAATATGTATAAATGTATGCATATAAATACAAAAGTACGTACCTTTGTGTTCATTCCCTCAACATTTTTTACAGCTATGTATGGATGTATGTCGAGACTTCTGCCTTCCGCTAGCCGGTAGGCTGCTCCTCTGCTCATTTTATGGGAATACAATGACCGTTCTATTGCTAAACCTACACAAGAACGATAGAATACAAGATTGCGCCTTCCCGACGAAAAATGATGTGAAGCAAAATGCGTGCAACGTCACGAACACGGTTTTTCTGAGAATCGAAAGAAATTGTAAACAAAAATGTGAGGTTAGGTTCTGCTAGGATTTCTAAATTTTAAAGTTTTTACCAATTTCGGCACTTTATGCAACATATTTATATTCAAATAACTTCATTTATGCACTGTGTTTGATTGGATGCTTTGAAAAAAACTGCATTGCAGCATTAGGAGACACAAGAAGCTTAACTTGCTACCAAGTACGCACAGCTACACTTTCACATCACTTTTAGCGAGTTTTATAGCCCCGTATCATTGATAGACTCTGTGATTTAACACTTAACACTGCGCACTTCATGTTTAATAACTTTATTTTAAATAAAATTGCTTTAAGCATAGAATTTAAGTACAAACAATTGTATGCTTACAAACATACAAACAAAACTAACCGCGTTCTGTGACGTATCATAAACAGCTGATTCTGTCAAATTTGCTGAGAGCGAATAGCGGTTTGCGGAAGGCGCAACCTCTGTATTTTCTAGATCGTGAACCTACAATCAGCATTCCCAAATTTTAAGTCATTGGTCGTCAGCGTGCCCATTACATTTAATCTTTTACCCTTCCAGTTTTGCCGACCACTTTATTAAATGCAATGCACTCCATTTTTTTTTTATCCATATTTTCTCTTAAACACAACTTCGTCTCTTTCCTTATATTTGATCCATCTCCCACAAACTGCTGATATTCTCATGCATCATAAAATTCTTGGTTTGCCTTTCCCTAATTCTCTTTTTCTAAAATTTTCTTTTCAGCGTTATCCGTTTCTCAATTTTATCTCATTAATTAATAGCTTTTTTTAAACATACATTCCTATACATACATAAGTATATATTTTATGGCAGGCGATTTTGCATTACCACTTCCATGAACCCACCGACTGACTACCTATCTACATACCCATACATTAAACTGGTAGGGATGGGGGTTAAACATTTTTAGACACTTAATTTTCTTGATGATTTTATTGGTTGCGTTAACTGAACGAGAGGAGGAAAAATGTATACGTGACGTCTCACATTTATATGAAGCAAACAATTATAATTGATGTGATGAAAAGGAAGACTGGAAAACTATCGATACTTGGGTTGTTCGAGCTATCCAGGTTTTCTGGTAGTTATGTGATTGTACACGCTTTCAATGAACAAGATCTAAGTATGCAGCATTTTTTTTATTTAATTTTCGGGCATAAATTTTTCAAAGAGCAGCCCCTTTAAAAATCCAGCTTTAGCGTACTTGAAAATCCACCGATTACAGTAGTAGTATCCACTAAATTGGCATCGCTGGTTATTTCGTATATGAAGAATGGAATTTAATATCCAATTCTATGTTCTATGTAAGTTTAAATATAGTTTAAATATGTGAACTGTAAACAATTTTCTGAAGACAATCAACAATCGCTTCTTTAATACCTCATCTAAAGTTGGAACTTATTGACGAACGTTTTGAGATATGTTCAGTAGTATCACCGCTCTTTTCACGCTCAACTATAGTCACGTGTCTATTTATTATTTTAATGCATTAATTACACTTATATACATACATACATATGTACAATGGCAAATAGTATCAAAGCAAATAATGCGTCAGTTTTAATAGAAAAATAATTATAATTATTTTAATTATCTTTAATATGATAAATTGGTCTGAGATCAAAAAAGCAATTGCAAATAAAATTATAACATGTAGTTGGGTTTTTGTGAAATCTTTCTGCTCTAATTGATATATAATAAAGCATAGTTGAAGAAGAATTTATGACTTATTTTTCAAAACGAAATTTCCTTTTAATCAAATAAAATAATAAATAGTAAAGCGTAATGTTTTTTTAAGGAGTTAAAGAGTAAAAAAAAAGAACTCCAAATTTTTCACCAGATTTTTATATATGCTCTCAGTAAAAAGCACTTTCAAAAATTGGAGAGGAAATTTCCCACAACTTTTTCTTGTTTGACTACATTTTCTGTTTGAATCACGTCATGAATTTGTGTACGTTTTTTTTTGTTTTTTTTTTTTTGAGAACTATGAATTTTTTTAAATAAGGTAGATTCTGATGGTGTTGATACTGGGTCATATGGAGCTTGGAGTTTAAAAAAATCATTGGTTTTTAGTTGTTTCGAAATTGCCAACGATTTTTTTTGAAAACTTATGCATTCTAGTGTTTGCATGCAAACATTTTTTTTTTCTCTGAGACAAAATTTTCTAACTATTGTGGACGACAGCGCCCTCTACAGGATATTCGAGCTTTTAGAACATTTTTGAGTATAAATGTTTGTTTATTTTTCTATTGGCCTAGTAAATGTTAATAATTTACAATTTTATTGAGCTCAAAGCCAGTTTATGGAAGATTTTTGTGAAAAAACAACAACACCAATAAAAACTGCTGTTGTTTTTTCACAAAAATCTTCCATAAACTGGTCTTGAGCTCAATAAAATTGTAAATTATTAACATTTTTGAGTATGGTAATTTAATGAAAGATTTTTGGAATTTTTTTTTGCTAGGACATTGTTCATTTCCGTTTACATAAGACATGAATGCAATTATGGAATAATATTATATTTGAATCATGATAAAAACCATAATACTTAAATGCAATTATAACTCATTATAACTCATTGTGGCCGCTTCGGTCGAGTAGGTAGCGGTGCGTGCTATAACTTGATATGCCGCTGAGTTCGAGGTTCGAATCTAAAAGCTTGTTTCTAATAGCGGTTACCCCTCGGAAGGCAGTGGCAAACCTCCAAAGGTATTTCTACCATGAAAAAGCTTCTCATAAAATACATCTGCTTTTCGGAGTCGGCACAAAACTAAAGGTCCCTCCATTTGTGGTAGAATATAAACACGCACGCCCCAAATGGTAGGAGAAGCTCGGCCAAACAATGAGCTATATAGTGTAAGCGCAAAATTATTATTATTATTATAACTCAGCTTAAGTAATTTTCTTTTTAATAAAAAAGAAATAAATTCATAAAAATTTTTCTTAACATTACAATTTTTTTATTGCTTTACTTTTGCGGAAACCCGGAATTTGTTTTTAACCAGTTTTTATTGTGTAACATTAGTCAGTTACAACAGGAAAACCAGTGTCCTCAAAATCAGGTAGCCATTTTGCAAAAAAAAAAGGAAATATAAGCATAAAAAATCGAAAGCGGCTCTAATGAGGTATCCTTCAATTGCTTTCCTTTACACGAAATGAGATAAAAAAAAAACAAATCAGTGGAAAAATGGAGTCGCTTACTATTTGGAAAAGTAAATTCAAAATTCGTACCACAGGTTTAACTGTTTATTTTCTCCACACAATCCATCACAAATAAAATTGGTAGATATTTTCCAAAGGTGTCCCAGAAGTATTTACAAAGGTTTTGCAAGAGGAAAATATTCCACATCAATTTTCCATTAAAAAATGTACCTACAGAAAAAGAACATTCTACATACATATATACCTTTAATATTAACTTGCCAAAAATTAAAAAATTTCACTTCTTTTAAAATTACTAGGTTTTTATTTATGAGGAAAATTGAATATTAAAAAAAAATATTTGTTCGCTTTTTTCCAAACAATAGATATATTTTTCTATCGACTATTCAATGTCTTTGGGCGCAGATCAACCCTTTATTTACAGAAGACACAAAACATGGGTTGGTTGATTGGTTGCTTTAAGTGGATTGTCACCCTGGTGACAAGCAATTAGCAAATTTGCAATTTTGATTCCACATCTTGTGCAATTTACAGCCATTTGATGGTTTTTATGAATTTCCGTATATCATACGGAGAGACACAGCTGCACTCTGAAATACTCTGTGGGAATGGTGTGCCGAGTGCCTTAAACCTCATCCGAGCAAGGGCCGGGCACTCGCACAAAAAGTGTTCGACTGTCTTCTTTAGGTTTGGTTTTTCGCATGTGTGATGTTTGATTTTTTTTCATTCTTTTCAGCGGATCGTACGGAGTACAGATACTGGAGCTGAACCACGGCATATGTGTTTGAAAAAGTACTCGTCTTAAAACGAAAAATATATAGATAGATTATCACGAATACAAATTATATTGCGAAAATACACGTTATCGAGGTCGCAATTCCAAATGGAAATTTCGAATAGAATTCGGTTCGATATCGAATGCCACCATCATTTGCCCTGTGCAAACATGAATTTTAAATCGCTGTTAGCAGCATCATTCAGTGATTAAATATTCAATGCTGTAAGACCGTTTTCATTGGCAGTTTAAATTGTTTGAAGAACATTATTATTGCCTCAAATAAGGCTCTGTATGTGCGCCGCTTAACACTCCTTTAATTTTTAACCAAAACAGCAACATATTTTCGAGAACACACCTTTTTCAATTAATACTCGAGTTTTCACTTTGAAAAGCGAGTACTACTAATTTATAGATACTAATTTAGAAAGAAGATTATGGTTCAAAATTTGGTATTTAGTTTATTTTGTAAAAAATATTTCAAAGATACATATTTTTAAATATTTTATATGTACATAATTGCGTAGTATAAAAATTTCAACAATCAATCTTGGTTTAAGCATAACAATTTATAAAAAATAACTTATATGTATATTAATGGAAATACATGTTTACTTTACCTAGGCCAAAAAATAAAAATCGTTATACACCTAATCATGAGCCAATGCTTCTAAATAGTTTCATAGTTTGCTTAGAGTGGCCATCAAAAAATTTGGCATCAATCACTTACATAAACATACATACGTTTCTTATTACTAACCACTTAGAAGTTATCACTTAACTAACACTTATTTTTTAATGGTTATTGCAACTAAACATTTTAAAATTTTATTCAGTGTTTTATGTGCAGCCCGTATGATTGGCAACCAAATTCAAAAAAATGTTCTTTACTACTTATGTTTATATATACTATTTTTTGATACAAAATCAGTTTTAAAATTTCAAAGAATGTTAGAAAATATCAACAAATATTCTTACAAATTTAAAAATTTGTTTTTCTAAGTGCTACAAGTTTAAGTTCTAGTATAATATTGAATAATGCCGGAACTCAATTAACGGTCTCAGGCTCTAATAAAGACAAAAGTTATAATTTTAGAGCAGTTTGTATTTATTAGAATTAAAAAAAGGCTCTAAATTGTGACCTGGCGATGAGCAGATCACAAAAAATTTAAATAAAAACAAACAAGTTTCCATTGGCTGAAGTTTCCTAATTTAAAATAATTTTTTTTGAACGGGGGTTTTGCGATTTTCCTGCCCATAAAAATAAACAGTGTTCATGCGCTATATGAAGGCAAAAGTGGCAAACATTTTCTAAAAAATTAATGTTAAACTTCAGCCATAAGAAACACGTACATTTTTATACCAGAATTAAATGGTATGTAAAACTATTCACTCAAAAAAATTTTAGCACTTCTGAGAAAAAAGTTTAAATTTGGAAAGACAAAACTTATTTAGAAGGTATGTATTTGCAAATCATACGGCCACCACTGTATGAGTATAGCAAAAATGTGCACAATAAAAATATGTGAAAATGAGTGTAGTAATTCATAAATGAATAATTAATTGCGGCTTGCTCTAAATCAGACGCATAATTTTACATTTCACATACTAGAAAATCTCTTTATAATCAATAACATTCTGCTATAACTAATTCTAAAACTAATCTCTTTTCAAATAACCAACATTATTTTAAGGAACAATCTCCAATTCAAAGCTAATCACGTTGAACTCGTAGCCGATTGCATTGAACTGCGTTCAACCGAGCTCAAACTCGCGTCCATACTGACATCCGACAGCGTCGTGTCGGCGCGCTCTAACATTTTTGCACTCTCTTGCACTGCTGCCACCAAAAGCGGCGATACATCTGGCTTCAACGATATGGTTTTGCCCACCACATGAAGTGTTTCGCTATTTAAATTGTTGATTTTTTTTTTTTGAATGAGACGATTTTGTAAATGCGTCTTGATTGGAAACCATGCGAATAAAACGATGGCAATCAATAAGCTGATGCCGCCAAATACTTGACTGTATAAAATAAGTCGTGGCAGCAGCCGGAACTCATCGGCCAGCGCTGGTGTGATGCGGGTGCGTGCTTCGAACCAAAAGAGCGGAAAGAAGATGCGACGTTTGTTGCGAAACATTCTGTATGCGGAAAGTAGTTTTGTAAATATTTATGAACTGTAGATTTTATAATAAAAAAGTGCACTTACGAAAAATCGGAAATCGGTTCAACTAGTATATTCGACTGTAGACGCGCTGCCAAGTCCAACATTAGTCCCGTCTTCGGTTCCAACACCAAGTAGAGTTCATGTTTTTCCTTCTCCGGCTTCAGACCTTCAACTTCGCTTAGATAATATGGATCTGCATCGTGAAAATGTGGATAGGAAAGAAATATCGGTGAACCGAACCAACAGGATGAAATGTTGAATACACCCGATGGTACGCATTTTCCATTGCAATGGCAAATATTTTCGGGATATAAGGTGCCTGTAAGATAGAAAACGTTAAAATTATTTATTTGTTCACACACATAAGTGGTAAGATAAATGTTTGTAGTAAAAAACCATTGAGAAGGCGTATTTGTAGAGCTTCAAAGTAGCAAAAGGGAATATGAACTGGTCTGTTTAAGTGAGCTCCTCCGTTTTGCCTGTCAATGACTTCTCTCGACTCTCTACCTCATCTCTAACTCATCTCTACCAACTTATTTATATCTTATCATAACTCTCATCACTTCGAGATCTCCCCTTTCTCGTCTTCATCTCTTTCTCTCTCTCTTAACTTTTACTTATCTCTGCCTACTGCCTCACCTGCCATTTATCCCTCACAAACTCTAACTCTACTACCTGCTTCACTATTTTGTCTCCTCTTTCATTTCTATAATTCCTGTTAAGTGGAAAACATATTTTCCCATAATCACTCACCTGTGCTATTTGCATAAATTTTCTCTCTACTCACTCTTACCTTCAATTTCTATAATAAATTATCTATTTGATAGGAACATTTTTGTATTGGAATATATTTGTTTTGGAATGAAATTGTTTGGAATAAAGTTGTCTTGGAAAGAGTTTGCAGTTTAAATTGTCCGGGTTTAAATTTACGGTAATATTTTAGTTAGCTCTCCAGCTTGCGTAAGTTTGATCCTAGCAACAACGAAGCGCTTTCTGAATAGATCTCGTAAATTATAGCTCAATGCATTCTTTCCTTAGAGCAAACTATGATGGAGTCCCCGGAAACGTTGTATGTCCTTTCCTTATTTCTATTATTTTCTCTCTTCCTACCTCTCACTAACGCTGGCTTTGGAAACGGATGATGAAAATGCTTGGCATTAAAATGCGGTTTAGGAAAGGAGGCTCATCACAGATTTTTCAGCATAGTTGGGCGTATCAAACTACTAGTATCACTGCCTATATATTTATATCATTATCTCTTTCTCTTTATCTTCCTCTCTATGCATCCCAATTTCTCAAGCTATTTTAAACCCGTTCGACCACTCTGTCCATTTTAAGTATACTTTAATATACTATTCGCGTAATTAGAACTACAAAATCAAACGAGGTGTTTCATTGTTTGGTATTCTGAACTTCAAAGGGTACTTAGTAATTCGTTGAAATCAGGATAAACATCTGAAATGTTCAAGGCCCACAAAATGAGTCTAACTATTTGCATTTATTATATCACCAACAGCCATTCTGACCCAGGCATCCGCATACACAAACTTCAAATTTCAAACTTCATATTCCCACTAACTCACCATTATCCACCATACGTTTGCCACCCTCATATCGGAAGCCTTTAATACCCTCCACCTCAGTCGACTGTACATAATCCATCGCTACGGTACGACAGACATCCGATAAGAAGAAATTAATCGGTTTCTCTGGTTGCAAGTAGAGTGATTGTAATTCTCCAGGCGAACCATAAACTTTGCCACATTCAGATGCATATTCTCGTGTGGTATTACGATGGTTCCATGTATGGATTTGTCCAAGTTTTCGTATATCATCAGCGCCGGTGTGAATGTTGTAAATGCCAGTAACGTCGGCGCTCAAGTTGCGCTGGAAAGTCAAATTGAGAGAGGTAAATAGAATTTGGTTTCCAATTTTTTCACAGATTCTTATAAGAATGTATGTATGAATAAAAAACCTACCGGATAACAATAGCCAAACTTATCGAATGGCACTTTCACATCTATCAGTGAAGAGGGCAAATAGTTTGCCACATCCAAGAGTACGTCCTCGTAGCCACCAAATAGTAGCTCATCCACGGACTTCTTCACTGATATGTTATCACGATAGACTCTCAAGGCAATATCGATTACGCGCCGACGCAATGTGCTCCAATGTTTCGCTTTAGCGGATAGCGACTAAAATATTTAAAATAGTTATATTAGTTCGGTTAGAAAATCTATTAACAACTAAATTTTATTCAATTGCATTGAAGTTTCATTTTCTGCAAAAACTTTCAAACTATAAAAACAAACAAAATTTTTAAAAATATTCCTAATCACTTACCACTGCTAACGAATTAATAGTGACAATTTTATCTTCCAAGCGCCCTTTGCTGCTTTCGGCATCAAAGTAGTATCGGCTTTGTTTCTTGTAGCTTATGGACGCATTATTCGGATGCCATTTGATATCGACTTTGTTTGGCACTTCGGTGAAACGATATGGACCTAATTCTTCGAACTTTGGTTTTATATCAAGATTTTGAAAATCTTCGGGATTCGTCCAATTAAATATGTAAAAGTCTAAGGTTATTTTTAGTGGCGGCGTTTTCCATAATTCAAAAATTTTTGTTTTCGGCCGCAGCACCATCTCCTGCAAAACACATTAAAGGTAATATTAAATAAATATAAATCACGAAGCAATGGTTGTTGTTGTTGCATACTTTTAATAATCATACTGTTTCTATTACTTTACAAACGATTTACAAAAGAGTTTTTATTACATACTACAAGTGTTTGAAATTCTTAATTTTTTATTATAAGCAACTAACTTTATTAGCATTGTAATGCCCAGTTAGCTGATAAACGGATTTAATTCTTAGTCATCGAGTTAAAATTTAATTAAAAAGTGATTTGATCTGTCGACTATATAAAAAAATATAAGTTATTCGTAATTTGACTCGTTGACAAAATAAAAAATTTACTTTATTTGTTATATATAAATTGTTCGAATAAATTAAAACTGTTATAATAAATTTTGTGTAGAACAAATCACTTTGATATTCTTTTTGGTTGTTGTGGTTTCCGACAGGGTAATTATACGCTGTATTTTGGAACGAATTTCCGTCATCCCTTGTCAAGTTTGGTTTGGAGACAAACCGGTTTCGGCGTTGTGCCATCTTCAGTGTAATTTTTCGTTCTGATTATTTTCTGTACGTACGTTAGTCTTTATAGTATTGTCCTTGTCTGTTGCTTTTGGTTAGGTACTCCTTAGCGGACCCTTTTTTGTGTTTGTATTGTAGCCTTAAGTTGCTGTTATACCTGCAGGTATATATAACTTAGTTGTTTACATTTTATTGATTATTATTGTCTGGATTCGAAGGTAGGTAAAAATCCGTTATTTTATTTCTGAACCCAAGCGAAAGAAAATAACGGATTTTTACCTACCTTCGAATCCAGACAATAATAATCAATAAAATGTAAACAACTAAGTTATATATACCTGCAGGTATAACAGCAACTTAAGGCTGTAATACAAACACAAAAAAGGGTCCGCTAAGGAGTACCTAACCAAAAGCAACAGACAAGGACAATACTATAAAGACTAACGTACGTACAGAAAATAATCAGAACGAAAAATTACACTGAAGATGGCACAACGCCGAAACCGGTTTGTCTCCAAACCAAACTTGACAAGGGATGACGGAAAATCACTTTGAGTTTAAATTTTTCAATTAAAAACTGTTTTTTATTTGACGAGTTTTTTTCTCTACCAAATATAATAAGCCGGATTGCGTAATTTAAAATCTTTTTTTTAATTTAAAATTTTTAATTGCGATTTAATTCGTCACCAAATAAAAAATATATTTTTTGTGATTTAATAAAATTTTAAATTCATTGTGTTTTGAATTTGGGATTTGACTAATTGAAAACAAAACTAAAATGAAATGAAATAAAAAAAATTTTGTTATTGCAATAATCACAGGAAAATAATAATTTAGTTTGTTCTCACCTTTTCCATTAGTTTGTTAAAAATTATCTCACTAAAAAATCCATTCAGCAAGCCCACTGAAACTAAGGAGAGCGCAACAATGTTTAAAATAAAACGTTTACTCTTTCCCGGCAACATTGCGACAGCAAATTTCGCCGAAACTGCAATTATAAACAAAGATTAAGTAAATTGATATAATACATATATACAAAATCATATGTATATGTAAAAAAAAATTGATAAGAAGTGAATATTATTTAAATATATAAATATATTAATACATATTTCATTTTACATAATTAAAACAAAATAATAATAAGGCATGTGTTTTATTGGAATTTTATTTTTAACAGATATGCAGCGGTGCGCGGTTTAACTACGAATGCCGCTGAGTGTCCAAGTTCAAACTGAGCTGAGGCATGAAAAATTTAAATCATGATTGCATTTGAAATGCAATTTAATTATTTACTGTAAGCCACTTCAAATTCGTTTTAATAAAGTGTGGCAATTAACATATAAGCCATCACGTTATTATAAATGTACCAATGGTCGTGCCATTAACAATTTATTAGTTTCCATACAAATTTTTATTTTTTTATATTCAAAGCACATACAGATAACGCTGGACCCTTTGCTATACGGCTGTACATTATTAACAGCTTATAAAATTAGAAGAGTAGAGCTGAAAGCAAAACCTATAGACAGTTTTACTTAAAAGGATTTCGACAGATTAAATTCCAGCGCCCAAAAGCAGGCTATTTACACCCTCACCAGCATCATTAAGAAAAGTTGAGTTAGCTGTAAAACAACTACAACTAAGTCCATTCTTTATATATTAAGTTGCTAATGAAAACTAAAAGAATAGCGTTCTTGGTCTCGTACAAGGTTTGTTTATTTTTCCACATTTTGAAGTTATGTATTTACCCAAAAAACACCAAAAAAAATATATTTCCCCAACCTTGGAGATATTCATTATTGTCAAGTTGTTAACCAATATCATTCTCCAACACATTTCTTACCCCGGTGCGGAAGTTGAGAAGAAAATTTTCTTCCAACATGGCAAAACATTTTCTAATATACAAACATATGACGGTAGCAGTGTTGGAATAGTATGTGCTTTCTAATGAATACTACGAGTATATCCGAGGCGTAGATATAAAAGAATGTTAAAGTAAAACTAATTTTTAAATATCAAATCAACAAATATTATAAAAGCGCAATGAAAGACTCAATAATGTATTCTTAAAAACAAAAACAATGATCGATGTTTAATTTGAGAACAATTGAAGTATCGCACTGGAGTGCAATTTAAGAGCAAACTTGTTTTCAACTTGAGAAATGGTTCTATTGTCATACAGATAAAAAGGTCCTTTATGTTTTGAACGCTGTGTTTCGCCACTCAAGTTACTCCAAACTTAGTTCAAGTTATTGGGTGTTTTTATGGTAAACATTTTATGTAGTAAATATTAGCTTTGATTTTGTTTGCTTCATATAAATATTATTTTCATGCGTAAATTTCCAATCAAAATGTGTTTCAAATGGGGCAGCACTAAAAGTCAAATAACGTACGATTTTAATTTCCTTATGCACATTATTGCTAATCAAACTATTATCGTATGATAATGCACCCGGAATTATATTTAATTATTTTAACGCAAGCATGAGGATTTATTTAAAGTATTTTTAATATTTATTCTTAATTTATATATATGTATGTACTTACATATACATATATCACACGTGCATCACCGCTACGGCATAATATGAATGCGCTGAATTTCTAATCAGACATGTCAAAACATTTTGACGTTTAAAGTCACGTGTCACGTCAAAGTTTTATTTTGATCGATGTTGAAATCACAAAAGTGATAATTTTTAGAAACTCCTGAATTTACATAAGAAATGCATGCAGTTGTAAGTAAAATAAATGTATTTGATATTATGTCACAACAATTCTACAGTGAAACCTACCTACATATTTGCAGTCTAGCTTACAGCTGAACCGTTTCATGAAAAAGTTTGATTAAAATTTAAGACTTTTAAAATATTGTAGTAATGAAGTACTGAGCTTGAAACTAAAAAATGTATAAAAAACAAAAAAATGAATCACGTTCAAAGTAATGGTGCTGTGGAAAGCTAAAGGAAAAAATAAAAATTTAATGAGTTTTTGCAAATAGTAGCGACAGTTACGCATTTATTATTTATTTATTATCCAATCAAATAGTAACAACGTTGCGTTTTTAACGTTTTTGACACCATTTTAGTCAAACTTAAACATAAGGATAAGTGTCTACATAAGTCCTTTAAAGAAAAATTGTCAAAAATACTTTAATTATAATTCAGCCAAATATGCAGTTAAAAGGTAGAAAAATTCAATCAATCAATGAATCCAAAAATATCTGTTTTATGTATAATTAAATAAGCTAGTTTTATTGCGATAATCTTCATTTCCTGTTTATTCAATAAAATAGGCTTAAGAATTGGGATTTCGTATTAAAAATGCTGTAAGCGTTTTCCTATAAATATGCGCTACCTATTTTCATTATGTAGCCGCTGTGGTCGAGTGAGTAGCGGTGCGTGCTATAACTTGATATGCCGGTGAGTTCGAGGTTCGATTCTCAGCCAGGCCAAGTAAAATCTTAATCATAGAAACATTTTTTTTTCTTATAGCGGTCACCCCTCGGTAGGCAATAGCAAACCTCCGAGGGTATTTCTGCCATGAAAAAGCTTCTAATAAAATACATCTGCGGAGTCGGCAAAATAGCTGTAGGTCCCTCCATTTGTGGTAGAATATAAAGACGCACACCACAAATGGTAGGAGAAGCTCGGCCAAACACTGATCTAGTATATAGTTTAAGCGCTATATTATTATTATCATTATTATTTTCCATATACATATATAATACTCATATATTGGCAGTAACCTATCTGCGCAATGTGTAAAAATCCAGCAATCAAAGAAAGACAGTTTTAGTGTAAATGTACGTTGTGCGCATGCGCAGGTTTTACATGTTTGACATATCTGCATTGCGCCAAAAAATAAATTTGAAGAGGGTTGCTTCAGTGTGGGGGGCTTATACCCTTTTTGACGAAGTTTACTCATACTAAATAAAGTGTGCTGATGAAGTATTAAAATTTTATTTTGTAGCTCCTTGGAAATCAAACAAAAACGATTTGATTTGCATTGATAAGCAATTTTTTATAAGTGAATGTTTAATTCATATGCATATTCATAAATTTCAAAACGGAAGTGATATTTTTACAATATTCACAATGTCGTTCATTTGGAATTTATTTGTTCATTTTTTTGATGAAGATTTCTAATTTTTGCACATAGTATATAATTCAAAAGCATATGATTTTTGTCAAATGAACTATAATTTAAAATAAAAAATAAATAAACGAAAAATTTTGAAACGATAAAAACAATTTAGAGTTTGACAACTAATTTTTGGCTAGGCCACTGGATTTTCTTTTGATTGCAAGTGTAATTTTTTTTGTCTTACGTTTACTCGGTTTTTCTTTTCTAATTTTATATATCTGTACTGTAATGTTTGCTGACTGCTCTTGCTCATACTGCCATTATATGAGTATTATATATATGTTATTTTCATTTTAGTTTAAAGTACATATTAAAGTAAAAAAAAATGTGTACATCTACCAAAGCCACAAAGCATATGTACTACCAGATTCCAAAAAAATTTAACTCTACTTTTTCTTGCGAATCAAACTATTTTTCTATCAGTGGAAAAATGGTTGTTGTATAGTGTTATTTTTTATTGCATTTTCTTCAACGAAATGTAACTGCGTAAGCACATTTTAATTGTTGTACCTACATATAAAGATATTATAACGATACTACAATTAATTTTTTCACAATTCCCACTCTCGTTTGAATGTAACTTTGTCCTATGGAAACGTATATGTTGTGTGCAACTTAAAAAAAAAAACGCGCGCACATACACACACACACACACACAAAATACTAACCAACAACTTTACTGCTACACATTGCTTTGAATCGATTTTCAATAATTTTACTGCATTTTCTTTAAACAATTGCGTCAATACGAGTAATAAATTTTAGACTAAACCTTTGTCGCAACGAACTAAAAACTCACTAAAGTTGCAGGCAACCAAAATATTTTATGCTGCATTTAACCGGCTTATCAGAATATTGAAAAGCATTAAAAAGTATTTTTATCATTGACCTTTTATAAACACTACGGTATCAATTTACACACACGCACAGTCATTTGCATGTGTGTGTGTGTTGACACTTGCCTGTGCAGCATAGCCCTTTTTGGCGGCGTCTTATCATTTTCTTTGCTTAAAAAGTGCATTTTACACTCATAAATATATTTACGATACTTCGGTACTTAATCAGCATACATACAAAATTGTAAATACATACGTAATCTTGCTTGTTTTTATAAGTAGTTTTCTGAAGACAACCAATCACCCGATTCGTACAAAACATTGCGCAAAGATATTTTTTTGTGCTTCGAGTAAACAAGTGTGCTCGGCATCAGCGATAACGAAGTGCTGAATGTAAAACCGTTTGTCAAATTTGTCGGCAAATTATGACAAAATATGTTTAACGACATTTGCCGGCGGAAAATGAAATTTATCATAAAATATAAAATAGAAATGTCAAACTATCGATGGAACAATAGAAAGTTTTGTATTTTAGATTAGATTTAGAAATGGTTGCAATTCTCGTTAACGGTTTCTGACTCTTTTAAAACATATACATATATGCAACAGGCAAGAAATTAGACACTTCAACCCCAGTTCGTTCCTAGCTTCAAACCACTTCGAAATTATCCCGAACTAGACCCAAAAATGCTACTGTACTGGTTCTGAAAAAGTTGTGAATTTGTCTTTAAATAATGCCAAGCAAGTTTCGAATTGGTCCCAAAATGATATCAATTCAGTGCCGAAATATTTCTGGAAATAATACAAAATTTTTACCGAAATGATATGTAGCCAAAAATGTTACCGAAATATTCTCTAAATGGCCCGGAATCAATCCCGAAATAATTCTGAAAAATTGTGAATTGGTCCCGAAATAACACTGAACATAATTCATGTTTCAAAAATAGTCATTGACTAGTCCTTGAACTATTTCCGAAATGATCACGAGCAGTTCCCCAAATAGTCTAGATTGTGTGATTTCAGAAATTTTTAAAAACCAACATTGAATGCCTTTCAATTTAGAAGCAATTTTGTGAATGTATGATGCATATACAAAAGTTTTACCAAATAGAATTTGATTGGTGATAAGTTTTAAATGAAATGCAGTGCTCATCAAAAAAATAAAAAAAAAACCAAAGCCATTATTGAGGCCCTCGAGCTGTTCTGTAATGGAAGACATCAGTAAGCTCAAATTGCATGTGATGAAGTAGTATATCGAACTTTGATAGAATGTTGCTTTTGATTTTCAACCACTTATTCATCGTCCCTCGTAAGTTGGAGAAGTGCTAGGAGCACACCTATGAATTTCACCTATCATCAATATAAAGTAGCAAAACTAGAATATAGTTACTCACGCTTGCAAACCTTTTTACCTTTCTAGAGAGATTTAAAATTAAATTTATCTATTCTAGAATACAGTGTTAGCAGTGTTATGTATGGAATAACCAATTAATTGCAAATAATTTAAGCAATAAAAAACAATTTTAGCCATGCAATTGCTGACGGTCTTGTGGCATTCAAAGAGAAACGTACGGTAAGACGACCATTGTCTATCTCAAACGAATCTGTTCAGTGGTTACCGCAAGCTAGTTCTTGTTAGTTAGTATTGGTAGGAGAGCTAAACATCCTGAACAAGATGTTCACAATGACACTTTGCAATTTGGCTAAGTAAATGTGTTTGTAAAAAATGCGATCTACATTTATGCTGCTCAAGCGCTAAAAATTGCATTTACGACTACCACCATCTTAAATAATTCATTTCTTACTAAAAATATATTTGTTTTCCAATAAAAATATAACAGTATTTTATAGAGCATTAGTCTCTTTCCCTTCCCTAACCACGCAAGAATGCTAAGAAAATTTAGAAAATATTATGGGAATGAAAACTATATTTGGCAAACATTTTAAAAAGCGTTTAAAGGCAAAATAAATTGCAATGCAAATGAGAGTATAAAAATACAAAAATTGCTGTTAGAAGTAGGACACCAATTCCGTTGCATGTTTCTATTGCCTGCCACTTACTACCTTGTTACATATTTCCATATGTGAATACCAGCCTTTCTTTGATGAGAATATCAGTCTTGACCGAAGAACATTGATTCTTACAGAAAATACTACGGACAAAAAAGAAAATTGTGTTAATTAAAAAGCTTCCTTGTCTAAGAGCCATCGATAAGTTTTAAAACTCATTGATTTTCATATTGTATTTCCCTAAGTTTAGAACTCATACCGACTCAGAAAGTGTCTTAAAGGACTGTGAAGAGAGTTTAATATGGAAAATTTGAAGTTCTTTAGGAAATTGAAATAGGAAAAAAATTCAAGAAATATTTGTAACCTGCTTCATATAATTCGGGATTAGTAATATCATCTCGTCGTAAATTTTAAACCACCAAGTTTGAATAAACCTTCACGTGCAGTTGTACAAGATATATGAAGAATTGAGTTCAGTGAAACATGTATTTGATAGCAGGGAGTCATCGAGTACCCTTGGTCTTACACTCTGTGTTCTCATGTTCTCTTAAGAACCATTGAAAATTTCCAAGCATTTGTAAACTTGTTTTTGTTATTCCTTTTTATTTTCATGAAAACCGCAGCGCGTTTTTCAAACACATTTCTAACCTGATTTCTCCCGGCACCATAACAAGCTATCGGCCGGTGGTTCACCGTACTAATTAAAAAACCCACATAAATCTCAACATGAGCCGATGTAACTTTATATATGTACATATATATATTTTTTTACAAAACATGTACATATATGTATATGTATGTGTGTGTGTATAACGTTTTCAAGATGACCCTTAAGCCAACAATACATTCGATGTTAATTTCAAAACTCAATATTTCTCAATTCGCGTGGTTTTCACTAAAAACAATTACGTTTTAAATTCAAATCAGCAATGAAATGATAAGAAATAAATTACAGAGCCTATACAGTAGAGTCAAGAAGTGCACTCGAGCGGATAGTGAGCTAGTGTTGATGATTGACTAAGTATTTAAAACGCATAAAAATATGTTCAAAATAATGTTGTTGAAACACTTATCCAGATTATGTTATCCATGTGAGAGCGGACTTGCCTTGTATACATCAGATTTTAAAATTATAAAAAGCATAAAAACATATGTCTCAAACGAATTATGGCTGATTATGTATTTTGATTTAAACTGTAGTCTGTAAATTTATGTAAGTCTCTAAATTTGAGATTTTTAAATTTATTGCTTTTACGTCCTTCTTCTTTCTATTTTTTTTTTTTTGTATTTATTGATGTTGAGACTAGAGTCTTAATTTTGCGGCTAATGAATGTCACAACTGGTCCAAAAACTAGACTTTTTTCTTTACAAGTGCCCGCATTTTTCGCTTTTGTTTTTATTTGCATTTTTTGTGACCTGCTGATCACCAGGTCATAATTTAGAGACTAGACGCTAATGAATGTCTAATGAATGCCAACTGGTCTAATATTTTGACTTTTGTCTCCGAAATCAAGGATACCTGGAACACAATGGAAAGAACAAGTACAGAAGGGCCTTTCATCACTCGCATTAGCAACTGGCGCAATTTCGCAAAGGAGAAAGGGCACTTTTGAAGTTTTTTGGGTAATTTCAATCCATAAATTTTTAATATAACATTTTAATTTATTTTTATTTTATATATAGACTCAAAAACTTTATTGCTTTGTGATTAATTAAAATGTACTTAAAACAAATAAAATAAAATTTCTATAAACTTTTCTGATATATTATGTTTGTGTAAATTAATAACATAAAAATCATTAATAGAGCAATATTTAGGAATAGGCTTGCCACATAGTTTTGTTTCGCTTGGTTTTTTTAAGTTAAGATACAGGTACACGAGTACGTCGGGAAGCGACGCGCAAAGGTATTGGACTTTTTATGCAAAGCCATAAGGCTGGCCAAAAAACTAAAGTCGGAATTTTTTTGCTTTACCCACGAGGACTGTATTGAAAAATAAAACACATTTTTGTATTTGAAAAATAAAACACTTTTTTGTATTTTTCAATAAAAAAATAAATTTTCAGATGCTTAACATTTTCTATAAAACAAATAATCGTTAAACTTAAATTTGATTAAATTGGTAACACTTATAAAAATAGTTTAATAAATAATTCATTATTGGTTTCGCAGTCTCCTGAAGAGAAACTGACCAATGCGATTGGAAAATATTGATTTTGATTTTTCCAAAGTAAAAATATCGGTATTTAAGCCCTTTTCGAACAATCTTAGGCGGTGAATTAATTTTAAATTCAGACTTTAGTTTTGTCGCTACATGTTTCGTATATATTAAAAATGCATCTCAGCGCAATGGCAGTTAAGCTGAATTTACTGTAGTAAGTAACAACGAAATATATTTCGTTGTTTGAAGTGAAATAAAATGAAATGCCTAAATATTATTAAGCGTTGAAATGATAAGGTTTAAAGCAGAGTTTTATAAACAATTTACTTTTAGTAATAACATCCAATTGAGAGAAGATTTCGCTTTAAGTTTAGAAGAGATCACGAAAACACGAGCGCTGTCACTCGATCTAGACTTATAACTCACGTATTTACGTAAACAGAAAGAAATATCGCATGACATTTTCTTGTGCTATCAAATTACATCGCCTGATCTTTGCGCAACTTCTATACATACAAACGAGTATGTATGTACATACATATTCTATTAAAATGGCGTCAACTGTAGCGCGCCAAACACCAACAGCAGGGCAGGCAATGCCTGCAGACATGCGCAATGAAGCATGCCGGCTAACTTGACTGACTGCCACTGATAAGGAAGATGGTGAATTGCAGATTTATTTTCCTTTAATATGTATATACATACATATGTACATATGTATAAAAAAAAAAAAAAAAAAAAAAATTCGCGTTGCTTCATACTTTATCCACTTAACGACACACAAACACTTTCGGTACCAAATTCCACAGATAAATGTACTTTCACACAAACATATGTATGTACATACATGCATTCACTTGCTATTGACAATTATCACCAGTTTTTTTAATGGTATTGAATTTCATTTTGTAAAAATCGCTTACATACTCGTACATATTAATTAAATATCATACAACTTTTTCTTCTCACTTACAGCTCGCACAAATTAAATTTCAGTTGCGTTTTAATTTTTTTATATTTAACTTTTTATTCTTCAGTGTTCAGTTTTCAAGCCCAACGCGTGATTTATGCACATACATATGTACTTAATATCAGCTAGTAATTTCAAAATCAAGGTACTCTAAAATGCTGTTTTGCTGCCAGCTTAGAGCGAGGATTTGTGAATTGTTCCTTCGCTATCTTGTTGTTCGACTCGATTGACTCGGCTTGATCCGCGCTTGTGCGCTGCTTGATAATGACTGTGTGATCAGTTTGTCGGCCGAGTAGCAAAATATTGCTCTGATACGATTTTTTATATTAGTTTTTTATTTAATAATAATCTAATGCTAAGATTTATTAAATCTACTTGCGCGTTTTGTATTGCTGGTACAAGTACATACCCTGTCGGAAATGAAATTTCTTTAAAAACAATTTATAACGTACTTTTCTTTCAACTACAAGTGATTTAAATTCTTTCTAAGTTCTTGTAACGAACAAATTTTATTAACATGGCGATGTCCTAGGAACAAATCAATTATTCTGCATTTTATTTCAACCATTTTCAAATATAATTGACTGAAAAAACGTCAAAAGTACTTTTTTTCAACTGTAATAAAATGTTTTTATTACGACGCATTAAATAAACGAAGAACTTAAGATTCGAATGCTACATTTGTTTCAAAGCAGTTGATATTCAACTACTTTAAAATTTGTTAACTCTTCAGATTGTCTGCTTTTTTCTGGCAGGGTATATATATTCTATATTATTCTTTAGCTGCCCATATAAATGAATATGTATGTTGTTGTACTAATGCACTTGTTGAAGTGCATTTAGAAAATTTATTGAAAAAACTGCTAAGCATAGAAATGTAGATGGTAATTAAGACATTTCAGCGGAGTGATTACTGACAAATTAAGCGCTATGATGGCAAATAAAATCACTGCAGAATGTTTATGAACGACATATTTTTTATTTGTTTGTTTAACGTTGTAAAGATATGTAGGTAAATAAAATATTTTACGAATAACGAATGGCATATTTTTCATACCTTGCGCACATTTTTGTCTTCGCTCTTCTTAAAAGATATACGTGGATTCACCAGATCCAAATATACCATATTGTGCTAGACGGGAGGCATACATCCAGTGAATTAGAAGTTCGAAAGATCCTTTGTGACACAAAAAAAAACCTAAAAGTCTACCCTTGGAAAGCTGGATTTTGATAACAGGTAGCAATAAGAAACGAAGCGATTTTCCGAGCCTCCACTAACGTTAAAGATTATACCAACGGAATCACTCATCGGATGAAATCCGCGAGTGCGAAGAGTTCGAGCAGCTCGTCGACAGCACAAACGTTCGAAATTCTTTTAGAAAGAGTGAGGACTAACATTGGTGAACTAGTGACTCACATCCAAGAGATATTTGAATACATATGAAAGTATCAACAGCGACCACTATGAAGAAGATGATTAAAATGAAATACGAATCAATAATGACGGAGTCGACGAATCTTCATTCGACTGTGACGAAATTGGACGTATTGTATGGAAGACTAAAGCCCACCGTTAATAAAACAGTTCGACCGTGTCTGTGGACTTAGATCTGGTAAATCTACCATCGATCAGATTTTAACAATGAGGCAGATTTTAGAAAAGACCTTTGCTAATTTCACACAGCCATAGGGTCATACGGAGCAGTTCTCTTTTAGTGGAACTTGTAAGAAAAGGAATCTCATTGTGTGCAATTCAACTGTTATCTTCTGTCAAATTATGTCTGCAGATAATAGCTTAATCGAAGAAACTAACACAAGATGATTTCCGGAGCCTGCGTGCATAGCAGGAAGACATATCTGCCCTAGCTCGAATCGACCACTAGTGCTAGAACCCAGCCGGGTTTTACGTCTATGTTTGCCCTTAGCTCTTGGGTAGCCGTGACAAACTCACCTACCATAAGTGATGGTTATTGTGTTTCTAATTTATTATTTGCATCTATTTTACTTATGGCCATAATATACATTTTTTTTTTATCAAAAGTCGACGCTGGCTTCGCTACAAATAAAAATGTACCCCCAGAAGAATCAACGAGACTTGTCTTCCATCACTAATTAGCGCGATTGTCTTATGGTAGATGTTTTAGGCGAATTTTCATCAGTTTGTCTCGACAAAAAAGAAAAAAATAAATAAGTAAAGACGAGTCTCAAACAGATAACATTCGAGCTAAGCAGGCACCACAAATCGATTTGTAAGAAAAAGGAATATTACACTAGAGTGACAATTCAAAAATTAAACGACTATACGTATAAACATGCTATATAAATAGTGATCAACATTTGACTGTACTTTTTTGTAACATGAAAAAAATTTAAATTGTATTAAAAGCTTTCAATACTTATGTATGTATGTACGTAGAGCATAAAATTGACACAATTAAGTAATCAGTTTTGTAAAATACATAGCAATTATATGTTGGTACATATGTACATATGTACATATACATATGTGTCAGACAATCGCAGACAGACAGTTTCTAATATGTATGTAGTACCTTTCCTCGTACAGGTCAAGATTCCCAGACAGTACTCAAGACATATATTCGTATATTTATACATACAAAAGCATACACACATACATAGTTATATGAACATACATAAATTACATAATTACATAGATTTCAGCATAAGTATGTAAGTGATTATGCAGCTCCCATTATTAGGTGATCTCCAACCTCAGCCGCTCGACAAATACCTACCGTTAGACATCTATCTCTGTAACATATATGCTGCTGGCGCTTACATGCACAAGAACATATACATATATATACATAAAGATACCAAATTTCCGAAAAGAACCAGTAATTCACTATTCGAAATTCAACTCATTAGAATTGAACATTTTCTAGCATTAAAAATGTAAGCACCAAGAAAGCGGTCTAATGTTAGGCAATTTGGGTAACTCTCATTGGATGAGCGTATTAGCGAATCAATTTCCGGCAAATAAAAGGCTAGAATGCGTTTTTGTTGGCATATCCGCGTTACTTCGATGAAAAAAGTAATAAAATGGTATTTTTTCACTTTCCTAAACTTAGTTGCAAGAGGTCTCCCTCTCTGCCAGTTGTTCTGTGAGTCGGTTCTTTTCCAATGACACCTTCTTACTGGAACGTTTTCGTCCATTCGCACACAGTGTTCTCGCCAGCGGAACAGTTAGATCATTATTCGCTGTACTCTGTCGATATCCGCGTTCTGCGCGTTCCATTGTCTGCGGTATTTTTAGTCACAAAGGCGAAATGGTCCATAAATCCTTCTCTCAAGTGTTCTTTCATCGGATGTATTTATAGTCCATACTTGTGCGCTATATAATAGGCAAATATGATAGACATATAGATAGCATTTTTTTTCCGTCGAGAGAGGACTGTACTGCTCACTGAGTAAGTAGTTCGAAGTAGCGCGTGTTGGCAAGTGTGATTTTTAGTTGAATTTCAAGGTTGGCTTTATTATTAATACTAGTGCTGGTTGTTTAGCACACGAAGTCATATTCAAAATTGTAACTGTCAACAGTGATGTGGATGCCTAGACGCGAATGACGGTAGATACTTCTTCTTGCCCATACGCTTTCAACTTTGATAGATAGAACCTTATACGCGTTATTAGCAAGATTGATTCAGCAATAAATGGCAAAGACTGCAGGATCACTTTTCTTGTGGAATTTGCAGAGTTAAATTCCTACCAACAGCCATGCAACCTCGTTCTACAATTAAACTGGTCCAACTATGCACCTTACCAGCTCCTCGTTGGCGTACTTGAATAGCGCAGCTGGCAAGCCCTCCGGGGGCTATCCATTTTTTAAGCTATGATATCACTCAACGAATTTTGACACAGTCGTTGACTGGAGTTTCGGGTTTATCATCTTCTTCAAAGTGGACGCAGCTACTACCGTCAAGTAGCGTGGAGAAATGTTTCATCCACAATTTAAATATGCTCTGAGCGCAAATGTTGAAAAACGACAATTATAACCCTTATCAGGGCAATGGCGAGAGACTACTACTGGAAACAATAGAGACTCTCTGAAGGCTAAACTATAGTGGCCCCGAATGACTGCGGGGTACACCGTATGCAAACATACCCCCATTTGTATGTATGTATGTATGTGTAAAAGCAATTATTATTTTTATAAATACTCGTACTTATTCTTATGCTGAACGACGTCGTTACTAAGTACCTCATTGTGTCGCAATTTACGTATGTATGTAGCTCCATCATCGTTATTTGTTGTTATTATCATAAAAAAAGACACTTTTCAAATTATTTTCGACTACTAAGATTTTAATGAGACTCATTTACTTACAAGTGCAGATTAAAAATTCTGAGCAGTCTTTCTAATACTAAATTGGTATCGCCATCCATGGGGAGGGTCAACAGGGCTATCAAAAGGTGGATGGATTGATAGATAGATATGTGTGTAGGTATTGAAGATTATCGGGCTTGCCTTGCTGTGGCTCAGTTTTGTTAAATGAAAATGAAAAGAAAAATATATGCGTTCGTATTTACATTTACTTGTATGTGTTTTTGAAAAGTTAATCTCTTTATAATATAGTGGGAACAAAATTTTTAATTATTGAAGGGCGGGACCGGTTCGGCAGTAGTGCTGGACTTTTTGGGAATCATTTCTGGTCTTCTTCGAGACTAATTCACTACCATTTCGGGAGTAGATGGAAATCATTTCGGGACTAGTTCGGGATTTTTCGGCATCATTTCGAGACTTTCTCCGTTTTACCCTCTTTTAATTTCAAATTCTTTCTAATATTTTGAATTTCGGTTTTACGTCACAAAATAATAAAAAGAAACTAAGTTCGTGGATTCCTGAACTTGTCCCGAAATATTCCAGAAGTGAATCGGAACTGGTTTCGAAATGATTTCGAACTAGTCCCGAACTGTCGCCAAACTAGTACCGAAAAGTCCCGAACTTGTACCGAAAAAGTCTCGAACCGGTCCCGTCTTTCAAGAATTAAAAATTTAAGCATTTTACTTCTTAATCGAAAATATTATATCTGAATAATCGTTTAGGCGTAAAATAATAAATTGATTCCGAAAGTTGATTAATACACTATTCGGCCAAGAACGAAGGAACCCTTTGAAAATGTTCTCCACCACTTCTTGAGTCTGAAATAGCAGAGGACGTTTGATTGCGCATGGTGAACAGTCGATAAAAGGAGAATAAAATCAGTTTGTCCTCAAAAGTCCGTTGCCTAAATCATCAGTTTTGGCCAGAGCTTGTCTCAGGATTTACCAAGAAACCAGTTCTGCACTCGGCTCTGTGGCAAATGAGAAAGAAAATGATGTTCTCTCTAAGCACAAAGTTGCAGGATTTTGCACGAATAATTGTTGCTAGCAAAGTTAAGAACCAACAGACGAAAACACAGGAAATAAAACGCGAAGCAGTAAAAAGCGAAGCAAGTTGTTTATAGCCAATATACAAAAACAATATGAATTGATTTGTATTATTTTTGGAACCCCAGTTGATATCGTATGTATTAAATATTTTGGATCATATTCAGAATCAGCTCACAGAAGCGCGAAGGCTTTATTCCAAACTGGCCATATTTCCCGATAATCTGAATTATTAATATAGTTAGGGATCTAAATACTTAGATTAACATTGTCGAGAGCGCTTTTGGTACGTTTATGACTTTCCTTGCGTTAATCTCATTAAATGCTATACGATAATTTCATTAGAGTATCATTTCGAGCTTTGACCTTCACTTAAATTTAAAGTCTCAACAAAAGAATAAAATATAAAAAATTAAGCAAATTTTATTTTTATAATTTTACTTGTACTCGTTACTCTATTTTGCGTTTATTAAAGGTATCAGATAATAAAAAATTCGTTTCTACTCTCTGACTTAGGAAACTTACCGTATATGCAGAACATAACTACATATATACTTCTCGGTACCAGATTTAATCAACGAGTTTGTGGTGCTTCGACATCTCTAATTTTATTAATTATTTGCTGAAATTTAAACAAAATTTTTGTAAGTGCTGAGCATTTTGCTTTTTAACTTTGTTCAGTCGGATTGATCAGTAAAATATCAAGATCCGCCACAATCTTTGCCAGACAATTGACCGAGGCAAGAATTTTCTTTTCTCCGATAAGAAGACGGCCATACAATTTTACAGAAACGAATGCGCCAATACTTATCACTGGATGTGCATGTGTATGTACATTTAAAAAATTCGTATTAAATGTAGTAACCCATGTTGAAAAGTGTGTATACATATGTATGTTATGTGTTTACTTAGATAATAAGAATTTATGAATGGAGACTAGCAAGACGATATTTTATATTAAATCGAACGATTGATAATAAAACATATACACGTACTAAAATCAATAATTATGTTGGCATTCGACTGGATTGAGTAATTCACTTTATGTTTACATTTTTTATTGAACGAAAAGGGAGTAAATAATTATGTAGGCACTCCTAGCGATAAGAAGTTATCTTTCAATTATTGCTGCTCTATGAGATGAATATTTTTTGGGAAATAATCAGTTTTGGAAAAGAGTATAATAATGTGTGTTAACTCAGTAATGCCTTCTTAAATTCATCTTTTTCGGACTTGTCAATAAATGACATACTTATTAAATAGCAACAAAAAAATTGACCCTTTGAGGTTCAAGCGCTACAAATCAGTATCAGTATAAGTGCATATATACTTATATCAAATCATTTTTTTAATACATTTTTTTTTATTTTTGGACAGAACAGAATGCCCCATATTGCAAACTACACATATAAATAAAATTTAAAATATTTTGTTGTTTATCTCCCAACTTTTTTGCGTATTTTGTTTCTTGTTTATAAATTGAATTCTGGTTATAAAAAATAATTAAATGATTTTTCCTTAAGTTATATACTTACATACATACATATGTGCAGTGTTTTACATAAGCTCTGTTCACAAATTATAGCACAACCACCTATTGACACATTTGGACAATTTATTTTTCTATTAGAAGAAAAATAAATTGTCTAAGTGTTTAATATTTAAAATTAAATTTCAATTCAAATACTGTGCTTTCTCTAACAAAACCCATAAATCCCATTTTTTAAACCCTGTGCAAATTGAACAATTATTCAACGAAATTTCATCAATATATCGAATTTTTAAAACCAATTTTAGAATTTTTTTGAGTATGCAGTTTTGTAGCTAATTCAATTTAAGTTTGTTAAGCTGCAAGTTTCAAAAATCTACAAACTACCAATGATTTTCGACGAGCATCCAAAGACGGCACGAAGTAAACTGGAGAGAACCTCCTTAATTCTTGAGCACTCAGACACCGATTCCTTTCCAATACAAAAGATTCTTCACGATAATCTTTTTAAGTTCTGAACACTTATGTACATATGTACTTATGTACTCGTAAATAAATAAATAAACATGAATTACAATCTAGTATGAATCTGCCGATTCTTTTAATTTTATACTCCTTCAATAATCTCGTCTAGCCCATCACATCCGTGTAAGCAAATTCATATAGTTTTTTCTAAAATTTTTATATTTAAACAAAATATTGATAATGAATATGAAATTTCTTAATTATATATGTTTGTATGTATGCATTTATAAACATAAGATTTAATAATGTTTGTATTGTATTTTAGGTGAGTAAATTACTAATGAATTAAACATTAATTTAATTGGACAACTAAACCTTAAAGATAACGTAAAGCTTTTATTTTAAATAATTTTTCTTTCGCTGTTATCAGCCGTTGTAGGTAGATACAAACAGATGTATGCAGCTGGCTAAGTTTAGGCCTACGTGACTTAATCCAATGAAGTTATTTCAGCTGTTATGCCAATCTTGAGTAAAGCTCTGATCAGGTGACTTTGTCGATTTTTTCGAGTTGTAAACATCAGTTTGCAAAATTCTCTCTCCAAAAATTATGCATTCTGATACGGACAGGAAATATACCGTGAGTTGCTGGCAAATATGAGTCCCATTGTATCTCTGAAACGGTTTATTTATGTATGCTTTAAATAGGGGCTAACTTTTATTATTGAAGACGCTGAAGAGAGAGTACATGCAATCTACACCAAGGCTTTGCGTTCCTCAACCCAAAAAAAATAAAATAAACACGCCTGGAGTTAAGAAAGCATAAATTGAACATTCGGTTTAAAATTGAATGTCCGACAAAGAAAATGATTTATTGCTCGCTTTGGTCATACAATTATCACTCATTCTCACCTAATTCCATGTCCTTAACCTAACCGAAAAATACACACTGCATCTAAATCTTTCCACTTACCGTATGCCATACTTTGACATTCTGTTTAACACTTGAAACCCCGAGACATCCGTACCTTGATAAGATTTAAACTATTCATCTGTTCGAAACCCTCTAAATCATCAATCGCGAAAGCTATCCATGCCGATGTACATATGTACATAGCTTCATTCACAAAATAAAATGGGTTCAGCTTTGTTACGTGTATGAAGTGTACTTTAAAAAATTCATCAAAACTTTCGTAAGAATTACAAAAATCCTTTCATAGTAATAATTATGAATGAGAAAAATAAAAGTAAGTTGAGATTTATATTTCAAAAGTAATAAAAAAAATAATGGTGCGATAGATACTTTTCAGTCTTCAGTCAATTTTTTTGTTTAACTTATGTATGTTATGAATGATGTCTATGGGGTAGTAAAAAATCGGCGATCCTTAATAAACAGAACTTGTTCAGGACCATTTGTAAATTAGTTCAGTATTGTTTTTAGCGCATTTTCGAAACATTCTCAGAATTTTACAGTAAATTTTCGATAGATTTTCATAACTTTTCCTATTCGATTTATGTACTTTTCGATAGATTTTCGGTACTTCTTCGGTTGGTTTTTGAAATGTTTAAATTATTTTCGTTACTTTCCATACATTTTTGAGACTTTTACGTTAGATTTCCCGACACTTTTCCTATATTTTCGTTTTTTTTCGGTAAATCTCCGATTGAATTATGAATTTTTTTGGAACTTTTCGAGTCGGGTCTCTTCTGTATTATGTTGGGGCTAGTTATTTTTTTTTTGGCACTAGCTCGGAATTTTTCCAGAATTATTAGATTATTAGAGTTCTTGAAATATTCCCGACCAAGCCCGAAAGTCAAAACTGATCCCCAAAATTGAATGAACTATTCCCGAAACGGCTCTGAATATATCCGGCGTATGAGAACTTATTAATATTTTACTCTCTCATAATTATTTTGACTCTAACAATACTTATCGGTCCTACTATGACAATTATTGATTGATTTCCATTATTTTTTTTTCTTTTGTTATGTGTCTACATCTATACTTACGAGGTGTGTTCAAATAGTAAGGTAACTTTTCAAATTTCGCGGGCAATGTACATTCGGTTATCGATTTTGTTGTTGTTGTTGTGTTAGTACACATAAGATAAAAATATTAGTTGTGCTCGACGATTTTTTATTATTATAAAAATGGAGTAAAGAATTTGCATCAAATTTTGTGTAAAAAATGTAATCAAGTGCTTTTAGAGCTTGAAACGAGGAAAATGGCGTACGGTGAGTCTATTTTAAGTAATTGCAAAATTGATAAATAAATAATTATTTTTTCATAAAGTAGTGATGTTGCAATATAAACATTTCCGCTTTGAATGTTTGAATGGTCTAAATTAAATACATTATCCATTTTTACATAATTATTTTTCGTACTAGACTAATGCCTAATGACAGAGTCTGTAACCGCCTATTTATTCACAAATCCTAATTTATCTCGAGCTCAAAATTGTTTATGTTTTTATTTTACAAGAAAGAATTTAATTTACCTTTGCTCGTGGCCACCCATTTCGATAGATAATGTATACGATTGACGTGGCAAATATTTTTCGCACACACTACAATAATTATTTTTTAATCGTAGCAGTTCATTAACATGACCTTGAAAGAATTTTTTATTTAAAATAAAATACATATTTTATTAATAAATTAAATACTCGTATGTATGTATGTATGTACATAATTGTTTTTTCAATCTAGGCAGTGGTCGACAAGGATTTTGCGTAAGCATAATTTGGGTACTTTTATGTATGTATGTATGTGTTTTGGCACTCATCGCTACGGTGAGTTCACATAAGACCAACAAAAACAATTTTTGACCACAGCAGTCTTATTATCAGACATACTCACGCAGAATACAGATGCATATGTATGTATGCATTATCTTTTCGAATTGCTATTTCGCCTCTTCTAAGAACTTAATCTCAGTGTCACCCAGCTTAGGTTTTATCAGCTTGACCTTGCATCTTTTGCTATGTAAATGGGACGATGAGAAACTTCGTTGTGTTAATTGACAAGCTCTTTTCAGTACACCATTTTAAAGTTAGATTTGAGACAGACGAAAACCACAAGGTCGTCAGCGTAATCATTTGCATTAAACACATTCCCTTTTAAGTCCCTTCAAAATCTCGTCGAGAACCAATGATGCGCAGAAGGGGGAGGCGGAAACGATCCTCCGCTAGCCACGAATGTCAGTTACTGTTTGCCGACTTCCTTTCAATTCCGTTATTATAGTTTTGAATTTCAGCATGCCTATGACCCCGTTGGTTATAAGCTAATTCATATCCAGGTAAACATGTAAAGGCGGAAGATTCGCGGTACATGTGAACTGTAACTGCACTCCAGAGAGACCGGCAAGCTATAAAATAACGAGCACAATGAAGGAAGTGAGAACAAATTGATAAGCAATGATATAACAGCGGTGAACTTTAGTTCTTTTAGATCAGAAAGCTTACAAAAAATTTAGCTGGATATTCAGCGCCCGTAAAAGAACTCATTCTTTTCGACAGCTTCAACAAAAAAGTGTACCAACTAAACATAAGAAAGAAAAAAATAATAACACTGAACTTCGCTTAGCTATTTTAGATTAGGTGAGTTGAAATGGGGTAAGATAAGGCAATATGAAGTAAGTTTAGGTGAAATAAGTTCAATATGGAGGGCTTCTCCCCACATCTAGGAGGATATGTGTGGTGAGTTTAAATATTAAGAGTTAAGTTACGGTGAGTATAGGTATGGTGACATCAATAAGCACTTGTTGTTGGTTCCAACCATTTCTGTGTGCACTATTCTCGAGAAACATAATACCACCGTTAAACAAAATAAAAGCATGGGATTACATAATTTAGCATTATATACCATATCCATCAAATAATAACAAAACATAGCATAGCATAACATAAAATAGCAGAATATAAAATTATGTTACATAGCACCAAATAAGATGTGAACCGCATAACATAAACTACTCGTAACATAACACAACGTAGATTGATCTAACATAATGTAACGTAACACCACATAACACAAGTAAGCTTACGTGGCGTGAATTTAGGTGAGGTGAGTTTACGTATGATTAATTTGGGTGTGATGTTTGCAGATATGCTGAGCAGAATAATAACTTGTTACGGTTCTCTACCATGTGCTTTATTCAATTTTGGTGTGTTTTGCTCTTTTGTTTTAATCGATTTTAAAAATTTTGCAACGCTTGCACTCGTTGAATCGAGTAAGAATTTAGCAAGACTTTGAAAATTCTAAAAGTAATTTTTCTTTATGAGTTTTATTTTATTTTGAAGCATTTTATTTTAAATATTTCTTGTTTAATACAAAGCATTCCAGTATTTTTTGATTTACATAAATATATAATTTTAAGCGAAGCTTACAATTAAATTATCAATAAATTTTTAATAAATTATTTAGTTTGCAGCATCTTACAAAATGTATGTATAACTTATATATGCGTATGTATGTATATACATACATATTTAAGTAAGTTTATGTGTATGTACATATGTGTAAAGTACATAATATACAATAATATCATTTAAGGCGGTATTCCCTAAAATGTCACAATAATTTCGTTTTATCACTTATAGCTACCATAGCCATAAAGTTACATAAGCGAAGTTTCCTCGCTTTGCAGTACTAAATTTGTTTTTTTAGACGAGGCAATACTTTTTGCGGAGTTGATCTTTTTAACAGCTGTTACTGGATTTTTACTCAGTTTGGTCCCAATTGCTGCAAAAAGTGGTCGAAAATTGGGCCTCTCGGCTGGAATTTATTATAAAGCTAAATTCTTGACCATAGCATTAAATTATATGCGTTGTATTTCTTTTTAAAACCCACATGTCTAAAAAAAACACCCTTTATATTGAATTTTCGAAATCAGAGTTACAAAGTTTCTTTAACAATGGTTTAACTTCTATAATTACTTATGTAGCTGAAAATTCTTTTTAAAATTTCATATTGATCTAGGCTAAGTTTAAAACTCAAATTAGTTATACATAACTATCATATACATACATACATATGTACATATGTATATACGTAGGTATTTAGCGCGACTGCTGAAAGTGTGGCACACTTACATACATATTATACATTATAAAAAATTAAAGAAATTATTCACACTTCTTTTGTATATACTGAAAATTTCTAGCGGTAATTTTTAACAGCACAGCACTAAAATAAAACAATGTCTTAATTTTTACTATACATGAAAAAATAGTAAATTTATACCTTTTTAAGCTATTTTATGTAATTGTTTTTTATCTTAAGAAATTCTTCCAAAAAGCTCGCACATACAGTTGTGTTCATAATAAGAGCAGCTTTTTAATAAAAAAATTAGACATTTTAGTTATTGCTGCATTGCCCTGTAGCCTTCAAGCAATATTTACTTGTTATCAGACTAACGTTGCTACTAATAGGCAACCAACTGTATTTTTAAATGTAAAATATATCTTTATAAACAAACAGTGTCAGACAAAACTAAAGCACGAAATTCTTCCGCTAGCTATTTAAGTGGAGAAAATTAAGACACCGCTATAATACATATTTTATTCACAATGTGGAATACGTGCTTTAGTTTTGTCCGACACTGTATATGGTATGTATATTTTGGCTTAGCTCGTGTAATACGTACAAATGTACTATACCCTGTAATGAAAATATGTATTTTGACTACGTTTATAACTGGTTCAATTCATTAACTTTTAATCACGTCACCCAACATTTTCACTATATGTACATTTTTCTTGTATTTAATTTTAACGATTTTCAAGACAAACGCAGTTCATTCTCAAACAGAAACAAAATAAACCCAGGCTACAAACTTTTTGCAAAATCTATCGGCAAAACGTATTTTTCTCTGATAGCTGAGGTCGTAAGCTTTCGTCAATACCAAAAATAATAGCTTTTTATAGTTTCAATTACATTTTTCTATTTTCCATTATTTTATTTACAATAAAAGAAAAATTCGAATGAAGAAAAAGTAACAATTTTACTAGAATTCCGTTCTAGGATATAGCTTCGCAAATCGTAACAAAATTATACTTATAAAAATCTTAAGAACCTCAAAATACATCATCAAAACAATTTCAAAATTTCTGTTTAAGTTACAGAAATACATAATAAATCACCTTATAAACCTTTAAATTTGTTTATGGGTACAGCTAAACCTAGGCTTCCGCACTAAGGTAAAAAATAACTACGTTAAAAGATCAGGAAATTAAACAGAATTAAATAATTTCCATGTTAACATAAAGCCATGATTAAAATTGCAACATTGCTCGTTATTTTATTTTCAGAAATATTTTTTTTTTAATGAGGCAGGATTACAATAATTTTATTAAAATTTTACTTGTTAATAATTGCTTTCCAAATTTAAATTATCGCATTGAAGTTGATTGAGCTGAATTTTTTCTTAGAAAAAAGGGTTACATATTAAACAATAATAATTTACTAAGAAAATAAAAATTTGTATTTCTAAGAGCATAGTTGGTATTATAAGTTTTCCCAAAAAGGCGTATGATGTTGTACTCTCTACAAATTGATATTTTTAATAAACATTATTAGAGAATCAGGAAGCTGTTACTTTCTAAATTCCTGCACAAATTTCTGTATCCCGACATTTTCTTTAAAAAAATTTCAATTCTTGTTGGGTTTCCCAACTAACAATTGCTTTTTTTCAGCTAATACATATTTCTAAACTTTTCCCTACAACAGGAAAAGAAAACATTAATATTCCTCCATTGGTAATGGAAATAAACTGTGAAACTGTACCAAAGTTATTGGCATTGAACGTTTCTAGTGATTTCTTTTTGTACCATTCGCCTTGCTATTTTAAAATTGTAGCAAAGGAATTGAGATGGGGTTTGTTTTTAATTTTGTTCTATTTTCTCTCTTTCCGACATTCTACTTCACGAATAGAAAGGCCGCAATCCTTTTATATTCCTTCTTCCCAGTTTTTTTAAAAAATTAATTAAACTATTATTATTAATTAAACTTTAAAACAAATTTTTAAAAGTTTAGTTTCTTCGGTTTGAAAATTTGTCTTCTAAATCGTTTTTATTTTAGAAACTGTAAGAAAGTGATGTAACTTGAAACAATAGCCACTGACAGATGCTTGACGTAAGGGAATTGTCCATTTGTTTGCAAGGAAATTAAATACTTTGAACCAATCATAGATCTAAATTCGTTAAAACCGAGTTTGTTCGATAATAGATTATGCTACAGGGTATATACATACATACATACATATGTACAAAATGTATAGAGAGTGTAGACTATTTAAAAAAATGATTATGTGCCTTACATAAATAAATACAATGGCAATGCTTACAATTTAATTAAAAATAGATGCATACATACAAACATATGTATGTATTCAGCGAAATAAATACAACACTTTGTGTGTAATTCGCTGTTTAAATTTAATACATTATCTTTTTAAAATAATCATTCTCAATTCTGATTTTAGCCTACTCTGAGATTTTCATTTTTCTACATTTTACTTATCCATACTTTCGCCACTTTCAATGATTTCTGTATTGAACAGAGCTCTACATAAAGTCACCATACCACGCGAAAGATAACCATAGCATGCTGGTTTGTTTTTACGCGCAATACACAAGTAATAGAAGGGTATACCGGCTGCCGTAATACCGATTCCAACGATGAGATTCATGGGATTTGTGAAGCTGGGCAGTAGCACAAGCGTCAGACAGCATATAATGAAGATAATGGGCAGTACTAAGTTCACCTTAATCGGTCGCGGAATGTTTGGTCTGTAAAACAAGAGATTATTGCCAAAGAGAAACAAAACTAAATTAATCTATATATACTTGGTGTGACGCAACCAGAGCATGCCGGCAATGCTGGCCACCACTGATAGCCACAACATGGCACTAAAGTAGTTAATCAGAAGGTAAACATCGGCAGTTAGAAGAGTCAAGAGCGACGTAATACACTAGATTGGGTGAAGAAAATAAATATAAAGGATTAGTTAAGTATACATTTTTCTTTTAATATTCCAAATTTTAAAACTTCAGTACTTACCGAGAATATCAGCGATGGTATCGGTGTTTGTTGCTTAATATGGAATAGTGTAAAGAATTTGGGTAAATGTCCTTCTTGTGCGCCTGTCGCAAATAGACGCGCTGAGGTGAAGAGCACACCATTGACACCACCAAAAGTACTTAACGCCACAAATATGGGTACCATGAAGGCGAGCGGCCCGAAAACACGATTGCCGAATGTGACCGCCACCGCCAGTGAACTGAGCATTTCGGTTTTGGAGACTACAACGAAGTAGGCTAAATTCACGAGTACATAAATGCCAGTAACCAGAGGCATGGCGATCCAAATGGCACGCGGTAGATTTCTGGAATGGGAAAATTTATGAAATTATTTTTTTTTAAGCAGTTCAATTAAATTTATATGTAGTAACTCCAATATTTTATTATTTTTTAGTGTATTTTTTTTTGGATACTTCGCACCTTAATTACAAGAAATATCTTTATTACAAGAAAAACGGCTAGTTTTTAATGCTCTTGGCATTAATTTTAATCTTTTTTTGTTTTGAAAAATTAGTTCTATTGAATCGAAAACTAAACCAAACATAAATATTTAAGCACCTGCTAAGTTGCGAAGAAGCGAAGTTTACGTCCTACCTTTTACTGTGAATCTTGATCTGGTTACACCTTGTGGCGACAACAAGATATAATATCGGTAATTTGGATGTGAAAAACGAGCACTCTATGGCAGGTCCGGGTGCGGCTACCATACTGACAAATGCTGAGCTAGACTTCCCGGTAATGATTTTAAGTTATTTTGGAGTCAGAACAGTATCAGAAATCCGAATTCTAAATAAGAAATTTTTTTTAGCAGTAACTGGTCGATCTTGTGTTGCTGATACAGTAAATGTAACCCTGAAACAATTTCCCTGTGAGAAAGCTGCACTAAGGTCATAATGATATTATTAACACACTTAATAAATCTGGGTAATAATTAGACTATTATTATATTATCCTTTATTATATTTCAGAAAAAGCTTTCAGTTGAAGTTTCATTCTACATAAAATTACAGGCAGGATAAACGAGGATGATTCCACTGAAATCTATACCGACGTATCCATAAGAAGCTCAATGCCTCTCTCGATCCGTTATCTAAATTTGCAAAGTGTTGGTGAAACAGCGAAGGACTACAAAAAAAAAGAGATACTCTCACACAACTAGCCGGCACTTCTGGATTCCCTGTAGTTTTAACATATATGGGAATTGAAGGCCTGAGCATCCATTTATGTATCCGAAGCAGAGATAATGAAAGTATTTGTACGCTCTTCTTCTGACAAGTAATACAAGCTAAGAAGATTCTCATAAGAAATTACAACAATTTAGAGTCGCTAAAAATTGTTAGTAGCTCCATTTGTAGTACAAATGCACGTACATCAAAGATAGTGCAATCACAATTTATTGATAAAGAGGTGTATTTTATATTCAAAATAGAATAATTTTATGAAAAAAAGATAAATAATTCAGTACAACCAAAAATAAATATTTCATTAAAAAAATCAGTAAAAATAGAGTAGTTTATTATTTCTGCAAAGCGTTGCGTTTACTGGATTGTTTCGTTTGGGGTGGGTTAGGTTAGGTTAATAAAGAGTGGCTGCCAACGCACAAGACCACGGTGGCACACTTAGGGTGTAACAAGAACGAACATTGTGATACCACTGGCGTAATCCATGCATTCCCTCCCTCCCTTTTTTTTTCAAAATTTGAACCATCCTGTGCGTTTAATGTAGAGTAGAAAGTTAGAAATGCTTGCCGAATTCGAGTCGGCTAGACAGTCCAAAAAGTAACTTTTGAACAATTTGCTGCGCGTCTTGGCTTTGGGTAATTGCGTTTTTAGAGATACATCTGTATATGAAAAATTAAAAAGCTTATTTTAGCGAAGTATGTTAGTTAAGTAAACACGATGGCATAAGTTCTACGTTAAGTCTTGTAAAATGCACAGTGCTGAACTCCGTAAAAGCAGATCTGTATAAATTTTACCCTTTCACAAAAAAACATCTTTTGAAATGAGGATAACTGATTCCTCAAGCTTAAAAATTTAATCTCTTTAATATTTGCATACACCTACATTCTTTTAATACACTGCTTCTTCTCGTGGATTTTCATTTAAATAATCATTCATTCACCTTACAAGGCATACATTTTATCTGACACATATGTATGTATGTATATGTATGTATTACACACACATACGCACACGTATCCATTTCATCCATTTGCCCACGCGCTTCTTCTGTATAAGTAATTGCAAATAGACACTCTTGAATTGCAAATCATCAGCGTTCAACAAGTGTCGGTGGCTGGGTATGTATTTACATAAATACATTATTCGCCAATATCCCAGCCAAAGAATGTCGAATCACTTCTTGTTGAAAGGTGTTGACCTCAGAAACGAATGTGGAATCGAACGAAATTGATAAGAAATAATAGACGCTTCCTCTTTCGACTTTAAAAAATTTACTTTGCGACTTCGCATTCTCCGTATTCAGCTAAAGAACTTTAGACATTCTCAATAAATACCTTTTATAACACATTAATCCCTAAAGCACATCTTTTGCTGGAAACGTATTCAAGATTGTATTACTTGGGGTATTACTTGAGGATGACTAAACTGTCAAATCAAACAAGCCTCTGAGTTGTTAACTCTTAAAACACCGGTTCTCACAAGAGAAAAATAACTTAATTCATTAACTTGCTTTTAATGAGGAAGTTATACCAGTTATTCATGGTATATAATTATACCAGTTCACCGCAGTTGAACAGAGTACTAAGTTGTGGGCAAATACTTCAATTAAAAAACTTGCATTTAATAGAGAAAGGAAATAATTATAGTAACACTATTAATATTAAATAAATGATAATGTCTACATTCTTAAAATAAAAGTTCTAATATAGAATCCCTTGTACAGCCATTGCGCTTTAAATATTGATATATTTAAGAAATTTTTAATTAAGGTTTCTACGTTAGAAATACAAAAAAAAAATCAGTACTCCGCGAGCACCAAAAACATTATAACTCGCTCAGGAACTATGTACTTTCCATAAGAAAAACCCACATAATGCTATAACCTATCACATACACCGCGAGCTAAAATAACGATATGCTTCCTATACCAATTAAATTACATTTTTTTTGTCACAACTGATTTCAACTGATATGAGCTGATGCAATGTGTAGAGAAACGCCATCTCGTAGAACACCGTCGTACTAAAAATACGAGTTGATAGCATGAGAAAAGTAATCGTATGTATGTATGCAACGTGAACAGGTTGGGGTGAAAAACCAAACTAGTACTTAACGTATAAGGGCTTTCCTTGCGGGACTTTCAATGCTCTGAGGTTTGTCATTGTATGCCGATGGTAGAGCGCTTTTAGAAAATATCAATTTCCATAACTCAAGATTTTATATGCTCCGACTGAGATAAAAATTTCTTACTGGTAATATTATAAAAGATACTCCTACGATGATTTCGTACACAGAAACCAATAAAAATACCTAATTACGTTTGTGTGTACGTACATATGTATGTATGTATGTTCTCGTATGCTAGTACATACATTTAATATCATTTAGAATCAACTGATGGTTCCCATTAAACTCTGAGACAAATGAATAAAACCCGGCAAACACATAAATCCACTTGAACTCTCACTACAAAATAAATGGCCTTCAAGCATTGTTAAACGTTTTCTTTTATTAAACGCACACAACTACAAATTTGCACTTCAGCAGTGTACTTCTAAGGATTTCACTTTAACGCGCAATGAAGCCACTTCAGTTTGATACAATAAAAAAAAACTGCAAAATATTTGCTCGTACAATCAATATCACAGGGAGTAAGAATACAATAAGGATGCTTTCAAAGAAATTTGTCGAATGACGCAAGCAATACAGTTTCTCTACTCACACAGGAAATTAAAGCTAAGGGTTTTGTTAAAGAGATATATTTTGAATGGTTCGCATTTCAATAAGATTATTAAATAAGTTGCAGGCCAGCGACTGAAAAATAATCTTTGTTCGCCTTTATTTTTATATAAAAACTATTTCGAATATGTTCAATTGGTTCAATTGGTTTTAACAATTTGACTGAGATCAGAAAGTAGCGACCAATCATCTCCAAAGGAAACGGTCATATCATACCGAACTGCACCTCAGACGACGCTTGAATTTTTAAAATCTACCTCAAACTGAAGTTCATATATGTTATAAACCACGGAGGTTGGTTGAATCGAAAAAGGGCAAAAGTTCTTACTGAGCTCTCTTCTCCGAAAATCATGTTCGTTGTTGATAGTTAAGGCGTAAGAGCCACTGAAGACTCTAGATTACAGAATGCACTGAAGTTCCAAGCAAAGAAAAATCAAGAAATGCATGAGGTGAATATACATATGTGACAAGCTTAAAAAGAGCGGAGTTCCCCTTATTCACTACCTAAAGAAAAAGTCGAATCCGTTAATAAAAGTACTGGGGAATCGTGCTACAAAAACAAAACGTAATAACTTTTTTTCTGTGTAAGTAATCGGCATACTTTTTTTATTTGGCAGGTTGTTATTTAAATTTTTTAAAAATGAATGCTTGGGATACAGAAAAAAAAATTTGGATAGTGCAGCGGTACCATGCTTTGCAGTCCGTCATATCCGTCCAAGAAGGCCGTGCCATCGAGATCCGTATGTTCGTGTTCAAGACACAATCGCGGCTGTCGCATTGTCAATTCAGGCAAATCCAACAGTTTTGACTCGAAACTTATCGGCGCAACTTGGAGTTAGCAGACGGTCATTATAACGTATAATTCATAATGACTTAAACCTCTTTCCATACAAAGTTCAAATAAGAGGCCAGTTAAACCCTCTCGATTGACCTATTCGCCTGGAATTTTGCCCAAAAATTATTGAAATGGCCGAAGAAGGCAATAACTTGATAAATTGCCTGTTTATGTCTGATGAGGCCCATTTTGATCTAAACGCCAATGTAAACAATCAAAATTGCCGTATATGGAGTGAATCAAATCCAGAAATAATCCATGAGATGGAACTTTACCCAGAACGAGTCACTGTGTGGTGCGCAGTTTCATCAAGGTGCACTGTCGGGTCATACTTCTTTGAAGAAAACGGTGTAACAGTAACTATTTAGAGATTTTTTACCCAGAACTGCGCCGAAGACATAACCCTTTCAATAGCGTTTGGTTCCAGCAAGATGAAGCAACTCCACACTTAGCCAAACCGGTTATTGCGGAGCTTCAACGAAAATTTCAAAACAAATTAATATCCAGAAACTCCACTTTCCGCTGGCCCCCAAGGTCAACTAAACTGAGTGCACCAGACTTTTTTATGGGGTTATATCAAGCAAGAGGTGTACAAAACAAAACCAAGAAATTTGACTGAATTGAAGCAGTCTATTAAATCGATAATTGAACCAATCCCGACTTCAACCATTCAGGCCCCAATGAATAATTTTCTAATTAGGTGTTGCATATGCGTGGTTGAGCATGGATGGAGGTCAATTACGGCCTATCATCTTTAAAAATAAATAATTTTATAAAATAAAATTTTCTATATAACATAGCAATAAAAAATAAATGAAATGCATTGATTAAAAAAAATGTATATAAGTTTCTTATTGTAGCACTATTGGCGCGCCACCCTATAGTTGGAGAAATCTGAGTCTAGCACTCTCTTTAGGCATAATTGAAAGGCACTGAACGTAATAGATCAATTTTTTAAAATATATATCCGCTTATATGAATTTTTCAACAAAGATTTTAGTTCTCAAAGCACCTTAAATATCGGTTACTCTTCCGTATCTGTTTTGTCCCTCCTTTCTGAAAATGCTTAATTCAGACGTCACTATTTTTGTGTGAGGGTTGCAATCAGGGATCAGAACTTTTGAATGTATTCTTATGTATTTTGACAAGTCGAATCTGATATAGGTTTCCGAATATGCTAAGTGTAATATAATTGGAAAATACTTTGCCCTAACACAGTCGCGAGACATTCAACTTGGTAATCGCTTGTAGAACTATTGGAGATGGGCAACACATTTTTATAGACACGATATATTTTTCTAAGGTTATTGCACATTTTTTTTTAATAAATATAACCAAAAGCTGTCATGGTTAAAGAGTTGTCATCTTTATTTGTAATACAACTTACCTGTATGGATCCTGCAACTCCTCCGTCACAAAATTCAAGTAATTCCAACCACCAAATGCAAAAAGTCCCGAGTAAAAGGCAAAACCAATATTGCCCGCATCATAATTGCCTGCCCAGGCATTTTCGAAGTTCTCAAAGCGGCCCAAGGCCAAATAGTAAAGACCAGCCAAAATGATCATGATTAACGCCAAGAGTTTGCCGGCAGTGAAGATGTCCTGAACTTTCATAGACCATTTGACGGATAAACAATTAATGGCAGTGAGTAAGCCTAAAAAAGATATACATACATTCATATTAAATTAGTTACAAATGTTTAGTGTTAAATTACCATTTGTAAAAAAGCAAAAAAAAAAACAGTTATTTGTTTACGCTGATGAGTTTCAAATGAGTAGCGTAGATAATATTTACAGAAGTGTTAGAAAACCCATAAATAACTACATGTAATAAGTTTGTTTACTGTAATACCACCCTTTACTTTTTCAAACATTACAGGAGGAATGATAATTATGACGATTTTTTTTTCATTTTGCATCAAAATTTAATATTTAAAACAATGCGCTTAGCAACTTTTCACTCTAGTTGAGCGATATGTAAATGCATACGAGTGTATGTTTGTATTTTAGTGTTCTTAATTAGTAAACGAAAATATCATATTTCTTTATCAACGTAAACAAATCACTTGAGAGCCGTATGCCTGCTTTTCTCCTTTCTTTCCCAATTTTTTTCCTTCCCACTTTACTTACACAAGCAAATTGCCGCTAAAATTTTTACAGCCGATTCAGGTGGGGCACACTCTTCGAAAAATGGCTTTGCCGCATATTGCGCAAAAGTCAGAGCGACGATTGCCTGGAAATATGAAGAAAATAGCGAAATACATATGTAGTAAAAACTATAAATAAAAAAATTACAATTTTTTTTTTTTAATTTAATGAGCACATGTGAGTGCAAGTGTTGTAAATGAAATGTTCAAAAGTAATATAGCAAATTGTTATTACAAAAATATGTACTACATATGTATGTATGTATGCACTTACATACTGGTACATATATCAGTATGAAAAGACTAGCACCATTTATAACGCGTAATTAAATTATATTTTTTCGAAATAATTAAGCGATCATAAACGTGTCAGCATATTAAGATAGTGCAAACATTAAGGTGCCTCACCTGGCATACAAAAAAAATAAATATACAGTAAGCATCAAATTCATAAAAGTAGCCAAAAAAAATTTAAATCTTGCTAAATTTTTTTTTTTTTTTTTAATGAATTTTGGTGTGAGACTAACTTGAAATATTTTCGCTGGTTGTTCCTGTTGAACACGACTTTCAAATCCGATTTCCATTAAAACAAATTATTTTACAAATACTTATTCATGGTCAGATTATATTGAGATATATTTAAAAACCCCATATTTAAAATATAATACTCACTTTTAAGTCACTTTTGCCTTAACTCTGACTATGCACCTGGTTTTTCAATTCATCTGAGCTGCATTTTTTGCTTTTAAATCTGCTTTATTAGTCCCAAGCTGATAATTGTCTTTGCAAACAATTATAAAGCAAACCATTTTTGAATCATAATTCGTTTTAACTCATCAATCTTTTCAACACATAATGCAAATTTACATTATTTCAATCAATAGAGGTAAATCACACCTAACTAAACTGAGAGAAAACATACTTAAACTAGTAAGAAAAGCAAAATTCGGGCGAAACCGATTTTTATATACCCTCGCGATGTATTTTTGCATGTGCGGTGCCCATAATTTCATAAAAAACCCCGTTTCTTTGTATGAAATCTTTGCTAGTATTAAGGATAATTTGTTCACCAAATTTTGTGACGATAGCTTCCATCGTTATTAGGATACCTACAGACGTTTTTTTTTTTTTTAAATTTCATAAAAATCAAGTTTCTTAATTAACTATTTCTCTCAATATCAAATTTTAATTAATATGTTAAAAAAAATTTAACAATGATAACAGCGATATTGAGGAAAATATGTCCACCAAATTTTGTGACGATAACTAATACTGTTATTGAGATACAGAAAATTTCTCATAAGTGGGCGTGGCAACGCCCATTTTTCAAAATTTCATAAATACAAAATTTCTTAGTTCAAAATTGCTCCAAATACCAAATTTTAATCAATTAGCTGTAATACATATCGAAAAAACGGAGTTTTTGCAATTTTCAAAAATTTCCGTTATATGGGAGGTGGGCGTGGTTATTGACCGATCCTGACCTTACCAACCTACCCTGTCGAAAGAGCTATCTCAATTTGTACTCAAGTTATTGTAACCACTGACAGACGGACGGACGAACGGACAGACAGACAGACATTGCTAAATCGATTCCTCTTTTCATTCTGATCATTTAAGTATGTATATATATGTCTAAATCTATCTCGATTATTTTTTGCGAACAAAGTTGAGTACAAGTACGCTCGGGTATAAAACACATGCCGTAATAGGCAAAGGGATATTAAAGTTATTAAATATCAAATTAATCGAATGCAGGCAGATGCTGAATTTGAATGAGATAATCTCAAAATTGGAATTGAAATCAATGTCGATAGATTTCCGAAATTGCTTTTGACAGCACGAAGAGAGAAGCTGCCTATACGAACGCCATCTCTAAATTTGGGATCACCAAAAATCTAATACGGGCTATGTAGAGTGACGTTGAGCATAACTTTTAACTCAGTCTAAATTGGAAAGAACCTCTACACATAAAATAAGAACACGAGTGTACTTGTTTCAGTCTAGAGAAGTAAGAAAATAAGGTTGGTCTAACAGTGGACGCGGACAAACCGAAAGTCCTCACGTTATGGAATCCACTTCACTGTTGGCATTTACAACTTTAAAGTTGTTAAGGATTATGTATATCCAGGACACAACATTGACAGCAGGTGCTACTTTGCGCTCGATTAGCAATTAAAAAGCAGATTTCTTGACGAAACAAAAATTTCATTTTAAAAGTCCTCATAAAGCCCGTCATCCTCTGGCACAGAAACATGGCCAAGTTTTGAGAGAACTATGACCACGTGCGCTTTGGCGACGGACACTAAAGAAGATGGTACTGTTGATCAATTTAATGACATGGACAGAGTCAAATGTGAAATGATTCTTTGACTTGACGCTCATGAGTGTGATAACTGTAACACAATCGATAAAAATATCCAAAATGATATAGTTTATAACGAATTCGACAATAATAAGTTTATCGATAACAAACTGACATTGAACTCAGAAAGAAAGTTTTATGTATACGAGTGCACTAAGTTTAGTTATTTAAGTTGATAAATATTTATTAATAAACTAGTTTAGTTGACTTTCATTTATAACTTCCTTTTATAAATATACATATATATGTACGTATGCATATACTAACCTGCGTTGTTGGTCGAATGATAAGCAAAGCTATCCATAATCGCAAAAAGCCGACCAGCGGTCCAAATGCCACCAATAAATATGCATAATCGCCACCCGAACGTGTGATACTCGTACCCAATTCGGCATAGCAAAGTGCACCAATTGTCGAGAGTATGCCGCAAGCAGCCCAAATGAGCAGGGACGTGCCTACTGATCTGAAAACATAAAAAAAGCAATAAACAATAAATAAAAAAAGTTGAGCGCACAATGAAATATTTACATATGTGCATCCACGTGCATATATTTGTCCATAGATTTGTATTAGGAATGCGAATGCAAATGTGCGACTGACATTGTTCAGAAAAATCATTAAAAAGCCATAGTTTTTATTGCATAAAAATTAATATAAAAAAATGCCAATCGGAATATAAAATTATACACTGTGTGACGGTGGAAGTATACTTTTCGTGGGATTGCTAAAGATTTATTTATATAAGCAGAAAAAAATTTAATAATCGGAATTTTGAATTGTCACTCAAAATCTACACCTAGAGCAGAAGCGTATCCTTGCTTTAAATCTGCCGCACTGATCCGTCAATTTGTCGTACATAACTTAGGAATAAATCGATGATATTGAAATTTAAATAAATCAAGGTATCGATATCTAATCAATATCGAAAGGGTATCGAGTATTTTAACACACAACTATTTTTATAGATATATTTTAAAGATACTTTATTTAAAACAAATTTAAAACTTTATATAAAAAAGCGTTTTCCGATTTTGTTAAAATTGTACCCGTTTTTGAAAAAAATCTCATGTAAGGCTCGCAGACAACATTCCTGATTTTACTTTTTTGTCAAGTACATTTTGAAGTAATTGACAATTTTGTTCAAATATGAATAAAATTTACCGTAAAAAAATATAAAGATCGTTTTAAAAGGAAAAAAATTACACACTTTCAGTAGCCGATATCAAGTAATGTAATGTCTCGTGCTAGTCTCCATACAAAATAGGGGTATTAATTTTTTAGCCAACATCATTACAACAAAAGGTAATCGTGCATTGCCACGAAAACTAAACGATTGCACCGAGAAGTGGATCAAATGTAACAAGCAAGAGCGACAGTTGAAATTTACTAAAAACCTGTAAAAAAATACGATTTCTATAGGCCGAATAAATTCGAAAAATACGAAGCGAATACGAATGTTGAAAATAATGCGAGTCATGCAAATACAAATATTCATAACATCCCTACTGAGTACCACTTCAAGCCATTTAAAGATGTATGATACGTATACGCCAGGGATTACCCGACTATTTTGATACTGTGTCTACGGCTATCAATAATGCAAATTAAAAGTTTTTGCATAATTTGCTAACAGTTATACTAAGTAGTACCCGCATTAACATTGTAATTTTGGCAAACGCGTTTCACTAAGTTTGACATTGCTTATTGATTTGACTCCTTAATGTTTGCAATTTAAAAAAAGGTTGTTTGTTGAAAGCAATTTAAACTCGCTTAACAACTTGTAGATTTAAATGAAAACAAATTTAAAAGTGAGACTCACAAGCTTACAATATTTTTAAATACTTCCTTAAATCGTTTACATATTTTATTATTACTTTCGTTAGGAACTAATTCATTCAATTAATTGAAATGCTGTTATTGCCGTTGCACTTTTTTAATTACAAAACAATTATCTTCGAAAAAGATGTAAAGATCCACATAAGCAAATATGTATGTATGTACTCGTTTTTTATTCTTCCTATACGGTGATCAATTAAACAAATTAATGAAAATTCAAGCAAGCATTTAAACCGCTTTCACATTGCAAATCATAAGCCTTGGGAAGAATATGTGGTTATGGAATGCGAATATATAGTACATAACAAAATAAATTTTTAATTCTTGCTAATTTTTTGTCATTTGTGCAGTGGACGATTACATTTTTTTTAAATTGGTATTTCTTTTTATAGAAAAAATCGAAACGTCTGAACAAATTTGAACCAAGGAAAGGTTTACCAAGTGCGCTCTTGCTTGCGAGTGCCGCATACTCGCACAGAAAGTGCTCAACTGTCGCCTTTGATCCTAGATTTTAGCTACTGCAGGAAAATCTGAAGGAAGAGTATGCCTATCATTCCGGCATATACACCTACGGATCAGTGTTGAGTGCAGGCTGTTGAGTGAATTTGTATTTATATTCTTTGCTAATTCCTAAATGAGTCCTTGCTTTAAAGGCGTCATAGTACACCCTCAACTGTGGGGTAATCCGGTACAAGTACACCTGTGTTTGGCTTTCTAATGGTAACTATCGGCAATTCCTTCCTTGACTACCTTGTGCAATGCGCCAAGGGCCATCAGGTGGATTACATTCAGTGCAGCGCCACACTTCTCTCTATTTCAATCACTGTCTCATTTCCGTAAATGTTTCTGCCCCGGTACACATATTAGGGTAATTTTATATTGGTTGGAAATCGAGGCTGTCTCTCTGCTTCACTCAACTACTATTTGAGATCTGACCGAAGTAGAAAAGAATGCCTAAAAAGCCGCTTGGCTATCAGAGAAAAAGTTCACTTACTTTCTCTCGGCTGCAATCTGTTTAATAATTTTACTGCATCCAGAAGGCTGGCTTTGGGTTCTTTTCTTCAATGAAAACCTCTGCACCATCTCCGCGCTTCATATAAAACCTGTCTCTTAAGACTGCCAAGCTATTTAGGACAGGACTCTTCTCCGTGTCTAGTCTATATGACTTGGGGACTTCGTGCGCATCTGGTGATTAACGTTTTTCTCTTGGACAGGATATGTCAGTGCTATGCGCCTTAATCAGGTGGGCGTCTGTGAAGCAAATACCTTTTGCGAGCTGCGAATAGATTTTCTTTCCATAGCCCCCGTACCTAAAATCGAATAGCGCTGTTAGCAGCTGACTTATGAAAAAAATATCTATTGGTAATAAGTCAAACAGGGCGTGCAAGACATCCGTTCGAAAGGAACGGGAACGTCTGAATTGAACTTTAAACTCCAAAAAGCCCAGCGTATAATATTTGCAGGTAATGAACAACTTCGGTTTTTATTAAAGACTGGTGAACATCCGTAACGTACGAAAAAGCCATATACTTAAATTCATATTCTAATTTTTAATTTCAGAAAGTTTTCCCATGGCATAAAATCAAAAAAATCAATGAACATTTTCTACAATTCACAATTTTATTGAGCTCGAGGCTAGTTTGTGGATAATTTTACTTGGAAAAAAAACAACAACAATTTTTTAATGGTAGAAGTTATAGTTATTATTTTTTCCAAATTAAATCTTCCACAAACTGGCTTCGAGCGCAATCAAATTGTGAATTATAATTAATTTTAAGGCCAATAAAAATCTAAAAAGAAAACTATTTACGATTCAAGGTTTTTAATTATCTAGCACATATGTTGTTTCCCAACGTTTCGTAAAGCAAGTGTAATTTTCATTGTTTTGAAATTGATATTTAGAATACATACGATAGCGATAAAAAATCACAATATTACATACTCGAATTCATAATACATAATAACTATGTATATTCGCACTAATTTTTTTTTATCTATTCCATCCAAAAGTTTTCATTTCACTTTCAACAACTCAATTACATTTTTTTTTTCCAATTTAAGCTAAAAAATAATACTTACTCTGTATAGAGGAAGACACCTGTTGGCGCTATGAAAATTCCCGAACCAATAATTGTGCCAACAATGATCGCAACTCCATTCATTAGCGTCAATTTGCGTTTTAAAACGATTTTTTCACCGTCGTCACAGTCAGCAATTGCAGCTTTACCATTTACATGGCCATTGGTTGTGACAGCGTCGCCGGCGGCAGCAGCTCCACCGCCATTGCGTGCAACAGGTTGTGAATTATGCACAAAATTGGTGGTAACACCGTTAGCATAACGTTCTGTCATTTTTTGTTTTCACAATTTATTTATTGTTTTTCTTTTTGTATGTTTTTTTTGTCTGAGTTGCGGTTGCGGCTGCTGTTGCTACGAATAAATGCAAGTTTGAACGAGTACTTTTTGCTTATTTTGCAATTTTCACGTTTTACCAAAATATCTGTGTCAGTTTACAAAAATGTATGCAATTTATATCAACACATTTCAATGCTGTTTTTATGCACTTATTTAGTTTTATATAAATTTTTTATTTTATTTTATTTTTTAGTGTTATTGTAGGCTATTATGTACAATATTTTTTTTTGGTATCATCAGTAATAATTCTTTAGCATTTTACTAGCAATGCGCGTTCGTTAGCTTTTGTAACCGTTCAGCTGGAGCTTTCAACGAAAACTGTACGATTGGCCATCTACTGCACTCAAGTTTGCCATAAATGAAAAGAATATTCAATACTCGACTGTCAAACTGTCAGCGGAAGACATGGAATCGCGCACAGAACATAGAAAATGCATGGTACATGTGTACCCAGCAGGAAAAATTTGTGGTTCAAGCAATGTATAAAATTTACCCCTTAATTTGATTATGTACATAGTATGTACGCCTCTTATCTCGTTTTGAAAACTTAGATATAGCAATGCCCTCGTTTCGAAATTTACTGGAAATTAAAACTGGTTTTGTTCGAAAAAAGTCCAAAGACTAAATGGAAATTTACTCGCACACAAAACTTAAACAGAAAACCAAAAAAAGTATATAGTTCACGACAAAACTGTAGCACATATTGACAAATTAAATTTTCCATTAACACCCACTTAAGTACTGATGGTGCTGAAATAAATCCTAAGTTTCAAATTTTTGTACAAGATTTGTAATAATTTAACAAATTTTTGTTTAAATATACACAATTAGCTAAAAATATTCAAAACATTTTTAAGTATGCAGTTTTTTTGCTTAAAACTATCGTTCGATATTTTGTTCTTTAATTGAAAAAAAAAAATATATGTATATTTTCTAAATTTTTCAATATATGGGTGTGCTATATTTTTATCGTGTACTGTAAGTCATAAATTAAAAACAAACATTTTAAATTTTTTAATAAAATATTTGTTTTTGTTCCTGTACCAATACTCTAACCTACCAACTATTGTGGCGACTTTCTTATTCCTAATGGAATTCTTCTAAAACCAAACAAAAAAGTTGTCTTAGTTTTTGTTATATTTAATTAAGATATTAATTGAAGGAAACATTTCTATTCGCCAAAATCATTTCAAGTTTATTTTTATATTTATTTTTCTCCGTTCAATGACCATCTTTTGTAGGGTGTTTTGAAAGAATTTGTAATGTTTGCGTTGAAATTGTGAGCTTTTATCAGGATACTCTTATGCCGCTCTCTTATACAACTTAGGTTAAAAATTTAAATTGCTCAGCAAACTTCATTGGGAGAGAGTTACTCGTTAAACTGTGGGCATATCTATTTACGGTACAACATAATCCTTTACACAAGAACTTAACTAGATATTTAATGAAAAATTTTTTACTCTTTACAGACATCACCACTGTGTTTATAGCCTTAGTTAGAACATGTTTATATTGTACTATGTATGTATAGCACTAATTTTACGAAGTTAATAAAGGAAAAGTTTTCAAAATATACAATTTTTTACAATATTGCTTATCGCATATTTGATTTTTATTAACCTCTTCCAAATGCAAATTAATATATAAACACTCACTTCAAATCAATAGACTAATATGAGCAATTGTTAATTACTTGTTATTGGTAATTAATGCTTTGATTGTCCACAATTAGTGGTATAAATTGTCGCTTGAATGCGATATTCAAATAAATTTTTACTTTCTTACTTATAACACTAATTATGTGATTTATTTTTAGTGGAAATGAGAGTTGGAGCTTGTTCAGACAACGTGTGATAAATAACCAGCCTAACCTAATATAAACGTACTCCGCAACCGAAAATGAACGGCCTGCACCAAAAGCTAACTCAACTTCTAATTTGCATTTTGCGTGACATTGACAAAAAAAAGTTTTAAAAAAGTATCAACAGTGATTTACAGAAATTGGGTATTGCACTGGTTTCTGGTGGCCGCTGTGGTCGAGTTGGTAGCGGTGCGTGCTATAACTTGAAATGCCGGTGAGTTCGAGGTTCGAATCTCAGTCAGGGCAAGCAAAATCTTTATAATAGAAAAAGTTTTTTCTAATAGCGGTCACCCCTCGGCAGGCAATGGCAAACCTCCGCGGGTATTTCTGCCATGAAAAATATTCTCATTAAATACATCTGCCGTTCGGAGTCGGCACAAAACCGTAGGTCCCTCCATTTGTGGTATAATATAAAGACGCACACTACAAATGGTAAGAGAAGCTCGGCCAAACACTGAGCTATATAGTGTACGCGCCAAAATTATATATACATATATATATACTGGTTTCCAAGGGACTGTTTCCTTTATTAAAATTTTTAAAAATTTGTCTTATCATTGAAATTCTTTTTTGTGATGCTTTTGTGATTAAAGGCTTAGTGAACTTCTTGTTTATTTAGAGGCACATACATTTTTTTTCAAATCGCTGGGAATATTTGGCAAAAGGAATCCTTAAATTTTTTTTAGTATTCATTTAGTATTCATTTCAATTTCTGTACTTCCATACTATCAGGGACCATCAGGTCGAAGTTCCAATTTGATTAGAAATTCACTACTCAAAAATTACTTGTTCATATTTATTTAATTTGTTGTCCTTTAAATAAAAATTGATTTTTAATTCTGTTTCAGAAATTGAGTGACATCAATTGCGTTCTATAACTCGATATGCCGCTGAGTTCGAGGTTCGAATCTAAGGAAAAGTTTTTCTTCTAAAACCAAACTTGAATAGGGATTACGAAAATTCGATCCAAAATCAATCAATTCTTTTATTATTGATCAGCTTTACAATATTGAGTTTAATATGAATGACTTAAAAAATAAAACTACTTGTATTGACAACTTTAATGAAGTGAAAGTCATGTTATTTGATGGCTTTTATAAAAGTATATTTATAAATGTCTCCAAAAACTGTTATCGCAAGATTAATAAAATAAATAACAAATACATAATATTTAGTCAAAATTTAATTGGCGATACTAAGAAATCTATTGGTATATTTCACTTCCTGTTATTTTTGTTTCCACATTCCATCAAGGTATATTCTAATTCACATCTGCTTGACATCAAAAGAGTGAATTTTCACGTTGCCGTATAAATTTTCTCGCACCGCCAACGCAATGGGAGTGCGCATGTTTTTTTTTTGTACTTTTTAAATATGTATATACAATATGTACATACATACATCCGCTTATATGGAATTATAAGTGTACGAAAAAAAAATGCACATTAAGGTGCTACAAATACGTAAGTACTTACATACATACTCGTATGTCAACGGGACTAAGCATTTTATGAAAATGCTGAAAATATAGTTTAGATTTCTATGACACATGTGTATGTATTTGAGTTTAAAAAGTCATTGCATAAAATAATTGTAAATCTAACTATACATACTATATACGGTATTCTATAACTTGGTTTATTCTTAAAATTTATGACTATAAATTAGGGGCTTCAACCTTTAAATGCTCTCATATTTTTCTCTAATTTTTTCCTTTTTTTTAACCTAGATACTTTGTGATTTTATTTCGAAACAACTGTATGCCAACTGGTCGAAAAATATAAATAAGATCTATTCCAAAGCTCTCACTTATGTAGCTTTGGATTGTGATATCTGTAAACACTCAAATATCGTAACAAATACCTGGTTTATGGTCTAACTAATTGAAATACATAATAAATATACCCAAAGAAGTCTCAAAGAACTTTCCAGCCTTAAATATTTTATTAAATATTAAAGGTATAAATATAAATACACTTATGTATAAATACTTTTTTTTTGCTTTATTCCCTTTTAATTTTTTTTTAAATTATGTTTTAATTAAGCGTCTCAAAGTAAAAAACAATAATTTCTCGACTTAATCGGCAAGTTGAATTCAAACCCACATGTTTATATGGTATAAAGAATCCAATATAAGTACGTAAGAGATTTTTTTGTATGTACGCATGTATGCGCATCCTCTGTTTAAAAAAAAAAATATGATTTTAATGTAATTAACGTTGCGCTTTGAGCAGCTTACACATTTGGCGCATCAAGTCAACTGCCAACATAAACCACAACAAATACAACAATATACATTATGAGTGAACGACGTAAATTGAGTGTCAATGATAAAAATTTGTTAGTTCTCGCCGGCGAAAGAAGCAATTCAATCTCGTCCATTTAAAATATTTTGCATTTGCATATACATACATACATATTTATGTATGTATTTATGTATATATGTAAAGTATACATTAGGTGTGATCGTACTCTTTATTTTTCGTTTTAGAAGTAGTTATCTTGTTGGACTTGAACAACATACTTTTATTTATTTATTTTTCAATTAAAAAACAAAAAGTTCTCAAATAAAAACGATATATTCAAACTTTATACAATATTGATAATATCAAACAAATTTCGCATTTCTTTAAAAAAAATTATAAAATTTTTTTGTATATGAAATTGGGCTATACAATTTGCAGTTTAAGCAAAATAAATAATAAATTTAAAAATAACTAAAGAAACAATTTAATTACTTATATTGAAAATTTATATTTTTAAATATCTAGGTTTTGTATTACTTTCAAAACTTTTATGATGTACATATGTATGTACGTGACACGTAAGTATTAATCAAATATTTATAACGAATATACATATGTACATATGTGATTTACATTTACACAATTTTTTTAGCGTCGCCTAATGTTCTTTCATAAAATGAAAACCACAGTTTAGTCTTTGATGATTTTAATCCCACAAAAAAGAGGTCAATATATTTTTCCTTTTTCTTTTATTTTCATATATACTATATTTATATCAATATACTATATGTACGTTGTACATACAGGGAGCAACTGATTTATTTTTCAATATTTACAATAATTTTCATGATAAATATTTTTTAATATTTTTAGTTGGGAATTTTTTCGATTATGGGTTCCGCCTTTTTAAAGGAGAATGCGAAAAAAAAATTTAAAAAAATAAAAATTAAGACTTGCAATTGGTAAGTTTTTAATTAGGCTACTGCATACCTAGGATCTTGGGCTTAAAAATATTTAAATTTTGATGAAAACTTTTTAAAATATTTAAAAATCACCAGGGGTTCTATACATACAAAGTTTGCAGCTTTACTTTAAATAGCTTTAGTTTAATATTAATCAAAAAAAATATTGTAAAAATTTTAATATAAATCAGGTGGCGTAAAGTCAAGTCGCCCACGTGACTCAAATAATTGATCATACGATGATTCATAATTCAACAAAAATTTATTGATGTAAAGTTTGAAACTTAACAAAATTTTATTTTAAAAAAATCATGGAACTTTCGTATATTGTTGAATATTTTTATTTTCAGTACAATAACTGCACATTTCAAGAGGCTGACAGTTCGCATTGACCGCTTTCTCTAAGGGACAGAATCCATAAGTGATGAATTGAAATTCTAAAAACAACAACCAAGGATCGATAACTTTCAATGCCATGACACACACAAAAGAACAATCATCAATCAACAATCAAACTACACTGTTACTTACACTATCTTATCTTCTTTTGTTTATTTACATAAGTCCATAGAACATACTAAGTATGTATGATAACAAGAACTCTTCTGAATTTGCAAATTTACAGACGTTGGGTTTGTTTACTATATAAATTGTTGTTTTGTATGAAAGATAACCATGAAACAGCGAATACTTTCTCAACTAGCCTTGTTTTATACTTGTTTGACTGTCATAGCGACCTTCTTGCTTTCTAAAGATGGGGGAGTAAGTTGGGCGCTACTTCCGCTTGGAAAAGGAAGGATAGATAAATAGCTTGGTATTATCCTCATCATTCAAGCATGTCTGTATATGTCGGATCGTATTTTGGCTCATTAATTGTTATCTTTTACCAAAACTAGCCGGGCTCCACTACAAACCCTTTTTCGTTTTGCTCTTTTAAGAAACACTTCTCGTATATTCAATAAGAAGAAATGAAAGGCAGAAAGACGGGAGTGCGAGAAGATTGATATGCTGCCGGTGGACCGAAACTACGATTAGAAAATTAGGCAACAAAGAAATGGCTTCAGGATCGGGGCTGGTTCTTGCAATCCTTTCGCTCGACCAAGGCGAGGTGAGAACAGCACTAAGCTGGCTTAGGAACGAAAAAGCGCCCGAAACTATCATCTGTTCCAACTATTGTGTTCAAAGCTGTCGGCAAAGAGCTGATGCAACGCATGTATCAGCTGTAAACCAAAAGTGCTATGACGATTGACATTTCATTGTAAATACTTTGCCTGAAACTTCTTCAATCTGAGGAATAGTGCTACAGATGAAGATGATGTTATTAGAACGAGCACTAACGACGTTTTTATTCATGAAATACAAAGACTTGGTTCAGGTTTTTACTTTGAACAATATATGTAGTTTGCGGGTATCCGCAAAAGTGCAATCTTATTCCATTTCGCAACGGATTTTTTACATTCTAGGAGCTCTTTCGAATGGCTTTGAGTGATTTCCAAAGTTTCTCATATGGTGTTCGGCCATTATCCAACTTTTTATCTATTCGTCGCATAGGCCGTCGTACTCAATGTGTTTTCACCATTACGCTTTTATCAAATTTGCTCAACTCGCATTTAATATACTCGTACATTTGTCTGTATATATATGATTGATTACAACAGTATGCGACTATGATTCCGGCACATTAGTCGTTATTTTCTGTTGAAAAAAACAATTCGTATAAAGCATTAACTTATTTTTATAGCCTGGCCACCTTAATGTACTACATGTGTGTACTTATGTACATGTATGTATTTAAGTATGCTGGTAAGAAAGTTTGCCACCACATGTTCGCTAAATGCTCATTTTACAAGCAATAAGAAATGAAATTTCATCAGCCAAAATGAAATAACTACTTATTTTACAAATACTATCGATAAAGGGTTTCATATACAATGGCGTTTTCATAACAAAAAAAAAAAGAAAAAATCCCCAATAAAAGCTAAGCATTAAGCAACTACTATGCATTTCACACTGAAAAGTTGTGGTTTGCAATGCTGGCGCCCATTGCGCCGGGTTGGGTTGTGTGATAATTGCTTGGCATTTGTGCGAACCCGAAAAATAGCACGTTTTGCATTTTTCAATGGCGAAAAATGAGAAATTAGTCTGACAAAAAGGTAAAAAGAAAAACAAAACGTTAACCAATCCTTTTCTATTTCTATTTTTTTTTTTGTAATTTTTTTTTTTTAATTAGTCATGTATGACTTGTGTGCGTTCGCTTGTGCTTCCACTGACAAACCAAATGCAGTTTGAGTTTTACGTAAAATTTAAATATTTCATTTAATTCACTTTATTTGATTTAAGAACAAAAATATTACTATAAACCACTTTATTTATTAAGAAGTGAATTTACATTTTTTTAATTCACGCTAACGATAACTTTCACACACAAAAAACCCACCGCGCACTGTGTAATATGTTTGCCGCTCACAAAACCACCGCAATCGGTTAGCACGCTACAACTGAACACATTGGCTTTTTGCCACTCACACTCGTATCTGGCACTTTTATTCACATTCAGCGCCTCCAACTGCTCCGCCTTCTCCTTCTTGTGTGCGTTTAGTGTTCTCAGACGCTTTGGGTCATTCACGTAACAATATTATCGCGTATATACAGTTGTGTTCAATTTAATAGTAGTGGCTCATTTAAAAAACAAAAAATTTTATTATTTTCTCCCAAGTCTTTTTTTCAAATTAAAATACAGTTCAGTCTGTAATGAAAATCGTATAAACTTAAATTAAAAAAAAAAAAAATTTTTAAAAATGTTTAACAATGCAACAAATTTTCATTAAAATTTAAAACTTTTATCTCAGTAGTTTTTCTGATAATTTTATGACCCAATTAATTTTTTAAATTTAAAAATGTGCAAGTTTCAAGTTGCTAAATATAAGCGCTGATTTTTGTAACTTTTTTTAAGAGTGTTATGCTTCTTTTCCATATAAAAATAAAATGCATACACAAGAAAGTTGTAATTCAAATGTATTCAAATACTTTATATGAATGGAATAGCAATATGAGAGTTCTCTTTGCTAAACCTTTGCCAGTGTATGTTATAATAATAATATTTTTAGTTAGTTTTAGTTTATCCTCCATTTTAATTTGTATTTTAAATTATAAATAAATATATTTTAAAATTCTCTCATTTGACAAACTGTTAGTCTTAAGTATACGTAGCATACGTAGACTAGACAAACATGCCTTACAGTTCCAATCCGTTTCTTTAAATAAATGTACATGATATATATGTAAATGTACATATGTACATACATATATGGTATATGGAAGCGGTAATTTTAGGCACTTGACACTTGCACATTATAATTACTTAAATTTAATGGTTTACTGCATATTCTAAATTTTTGTAAAAGTACAGTTCATTTTAATGAACATTCAATAAATTATTAAAAGTTTTGTTATAAGGTTGAAGCTTGGGTTAATATTTTTTTTGTCAGAATGCAACACTACTATTTAATTGAACACAGGTATATATAAAAATGTACATACTGCATATATACATAAATACATTCATATACATATATTCAACCCCTAAACAGAAAAGCAAAGTAGCAGTTGTAATACGAATACTCACCGTCAGCTCGTATTTCCGCATTGCTTTCTTTCACCCTAATATTTTCTCTTGTATCATTAAAGAGAGTATTTATACCTTTCGTAGTAGTTATGTATGTATTTTGCGACACAATGCAATGGGAAGTAGGATCAAAAACATACATACCTACATGCATATGCATTTACATATATACATATATAGGAACTACATATGTAAGTATACTTATATATACATATATATTGAGTATAATGATATTGTGTATGCAATGAATTCGAATTTCAAGTTCAATGCCCATCAAAATTCACGTGTAGCCTAATTTTTCCATATGTTAGCTGAAGTACCGCTATACTCGTATTAAGGTTGTTGAATTAATATAACAGTACTTGGTTTAATAACAATTATAATCGAGTTTGAAGTGTTTAGCGCTTCAGTTACAATAAGTGTAATTCGTTTAAGTAAATGCTTCTGATTATATAAAAAAGAAAACCTTCAATAATTCCTAATCCGGCGAAGAACTTTCAAAGAGCATCTTGCGTTCGTACGAGTATATTTAGGTCTACTTAGCGTGTCACATGAGGAATTAATAATGTTTTAAGCACCTCCTCAATTTTCACAACTAATAATTCCAATATCGACTAAAGAGTTTTTTGTTTTTTTGTTTTTGAAACATCTTCTGCAGCGGAAGGTAAAAGCAGCACTATTTCCCATAAGCCGAATAAGCGCAAAAATGATGAAAAGCTGCAAATGTCTGTTATGGCGTACTTGCTGATTTTTGAGGATCACATGCGTTAAATAAAGTTTTGTAATATAACACATAATAATGATGGGTAGGTAAATTTTAAGTACACGTTAACTTTATTTTTCTTTAGGCGCCCGTTTTAGAAAAACCGCGCCACGTTGAAAATTGGAGATATTTATTGAGAAAATTTCAGAAGATGATAATGTTTATGTAATAGTTTTATATGAGAAATGCATAACTCTCTGGTTTTCTGATGAAAACAAAAGACTAATCTGTACTCTTTCTTGAACCTGAAATCGGGCTCGTTTTGAGCTCATTTCGGCATATTTTGGCAATTCCTTTGATCATCACACATCATATCTTCATCTTAAACTACCCACTAAATATACCGGTATTTTGGCATGAGAAGGCTTCAGGGTCATCATCTAGAATCTTAACTAATGTTTATAATCAACCAAAATTTACCTATAGTCATATGTAAACGGCAAATAAAATACCAATTTTTAATACAACTAAGGTAACATAAATATGCAATATTATTCGTGGTTAAATTTCTTCGTGATTTATATTATAAAAATAGTGTTTATAATCAAAGAAAAGTTGCATGAATCAAAGTTTCGAACTTCGTATAAAAGTCATGAGAAATTTTTAAGTGTTAATCAAAATTTCAAACTTTTCAATTAAAGTTTAAGAATTCAAACTATCTACATACACAGTTTAAAAAAAATTCAGCAAGTTTTTCAAACCAATTTTTTTTCTACATCGCAACGAAAAACAAATTTCAAAATCTCTATATACTAAAGTTTGCAGATTTTTTTATAATAAATTTTTTTATAAAAATAAATAAATAAAATGAAAAAATAGTCTTTGTTATTGTTTGATTTTTTTACTCGAAATTAAAAATTATTGATAATTTAATAAATTATAAATGAATTGCCAAAAAGCTACATTAAATTTCCAATTTATGAATTTTTTGGTCCATAAGGCAACATGCAGTTCGTTGCTCTAACAAAATGGTACAAGACGAAAAATCAATTGTAATCAATTAAAAAGAAATTCAAACAAATTGACTTCAATTAGGTTTGTCATCATATTACGCGAATATTTTCAAAGAAGCGGACGGGTTATTGCTCAAAGAGCAAGAGCTGGATGAAAGCCGAGTGGCATTTTGAGAAGCCGCGTTTTCCACAGACAATTTTTTAATTGAAAACTAAATTGAAATATTGGTTCGATTTGTAATCCTCTTATACGTATACAAATGTACATATGTTAATATGTATGTATATGGATGGACATAGTTGTTGAGTTGACAATGCTTTTCGTAAATGTAAGTGAAACTGATAAATGCAAGTAAAACTGAGCTTTAGCAATATATATTTATTTTATTTAATTTCGAAAAAATTTTACGAAAAGGAATATTTCAAACAAAACCCGCATAAGCCCAAATTTTTATCTTCATAAAAAATTATCTAGAATATTGCCATCTTCCATGAAAGTTACGATACGAATATTTTGACTTTTTATCAGGTCTCCGTTTTAAAATATATACGAGTACGAGTATATGGAACTAAAAGCCGCATATTAAATCACAATAGGTCTATCTTTGGGCTACTTTGCAACTATTTAAACCAATAAACTGACAGTGATTAAATTTTTAAATTTAAAATTTGATGATAGATATCTATGTATATGTATAATGTATAATGTAAATTATATGTATTGCTTGTAACATTTTAAAATCTTCAAGTTACCGTTTACATAATTATTCCGAATTCAAGGCTTAAAAACAATTTGTTTACAGTTCTGCGAACATCCACCGCCGTTTACACTGGTCTGCAAAGAAATCCTGTCTTATAAAAATATATTTAATAAGCAACTTTTTATGCTGAATCTGGATGATTGGCTTTATATTTTTCGCTTCATGTACATACGAGTATACATATGTATTTCCTTATTGATATTTTTTATCTCTCAAATTATTATTTTTTGTCAGTGATTTTCGCATTACCGGTGTTTAATTTAGTTCAAATGGCGCCACTGACTCTCAAGCAAGGCAACTGGCTCTCAAGCAAGGTAAGTCTTAGAAAAAGTTTTTTTGTAATACTGGTCAACCCTCGGAGGGCAACGGTAAACCTCCGAGAGTATTTCTATAATGAAAAACCGTTCGGAGTCGGCAATGCAATCACAATTTAAGGAAAAAAACAGTATTTATTTGTTAATAATTATATCATAAACATATATTTGCATACATAACGAGAGTTTCTTTAAAGTGTTCTCCTTTAAAAGCGAGAATAGTTTCAAACGACCCATAATGCTTGCCGATTTTCGTTATACCTACAGTGGCACATATTCGTATAAACGCACTCTTAATTTTAACTTTACTACCTTCTCCCTCATTTCTCTATTTATCACTCACAACAAATTCTAACTTATATTATTTTTCAAAGAAACGAAACTTTATATTGCATGCAAAAAACCGTTTTCGTTGTTGTTCTTATATTTAAATCATTGCGTCTTAAATATTTTACTAAAAATAAGTACATATTCGTTTAAACGCACTAGCTTTGTTTTTAAAATAGACATATTTATTTAATTTTTAATATTTAATTTGGTCTCCATGTTAATTTATAACTTCAAAACAACGATTTGGCATCGATGCCACTAAATTTTGCAGCAATATGCGGTCCAAATCTTCCCAAGCTTCCTTAATGGCCAACTTGAGCTCTAGGACAGCCCTTTTAAGACGTCCTTGGGCTTTTTGTCCGTAGATTTTTCGCGAAACACATCCCCAAAGGTTCTCTACCGGATTCTAATCGGGATTGCATGCTGACCATTTCATAAGCTGGATGTTGTGCTCCTCAAACCATTACAAGGATTCTTTAGAAACGTGAATGGCAGCGTTATCCTGTTGGAAAATGCTATCTTCATCCATTTTATCATTCAAAAACGAGATGAGAGCATCGTTCATTATAAAGATAAGGGTTTGCCATTATGTTTTAAAAATGATTTTGGGCAAGTGACCGTCGCGGCTGACTCGAATAAATTCCAGCCGAGAGGCCCAATTACCGACCACTTTTTGCATTAATTGGGGCCGTATGTCTGCAATAACGCGCCGAATATTCTTTTCTACGCGTCTTGAAATGGTAGACCAAACTGAATATAAATCAAGTAACAGCTGTCAAAAAGACCAACTCCGAAAAAAAGTATTGCCTCAAAGAAAACCACACGTCTAAGAAAAACACCCTTTATATACATACATAAATATTTTTAAATTGTGAAATATGTAATTTCTATTAAATCATTTATAAAATGAAGCTTGTGTTAGTAATCTAATGATAAGAGGGCAATAAATTTGTATTTTTAGTAAAAATTTACATTATAACCACCGTATTTTATTTAGTTTATTATCAAACTGAGGTCTAGAGGTTAGATTTGAATTGATTTTGCTTCATTGTTCTATTGCGGAGATAAGCACTGTCGGCAACCGAGACCAAAATTTTCTATTTTTGAAAATACCGGAGGGCAACTCAGAATCCCCTTTTTCGTTTTGTTTCTAGTTTGTACTAGAATATTTTAAATGCGAACTACAGTGCAAACGGCCAACAAGTTTGAAATGTAATTATTTTAGCATTAAAAAATAATAATTCTGGTATGTTCTTGTTATTGAGTCTCACAATTGTGCTTTTGAATAACATTTGTGTTTTTCCACAATTTTAGAATTTATTTTATTATTGTAACTTAAATCGCTAACAATTTATCATGCGAATACCAAGGATTCGATGAAATCGTGTCTAATTAAATTAATTTTAAAGAATTAATAGCATATAGGAAAATTAAATTATACAAGTTCTTTCACTTTGAAAAAATTTTTGTGCAGTTATAAATGGGTCGTTTCATCTCAAATCGTCCAGGCAGTTAGGGTTAGGTCTTTTTTTCCAATAATTTCTTTTTTATAGTTTCTTCATCGAAATCCACGACGAAAGAACTCAAAATCAAGCAAAAAGAAAAAATACTTGTCTCATGGATTTCGATGTAGAAACTATAAAAAAAAAAATTATTGGAAAAAAAGACCTACTCTAACTGCCTCGACGATTTAAGATGAAATTACCCAGATGTCTTTATTTTAACATGTTACGACTTAACACTAATCGATGTTAAAAGTATCTTACGAAAATCCTAATTGTAAAAATTTCAACTTCTTGACAACATTAAGGTTCCAATTTCTTTACTGATCACCTTAATAGCGAATATGTCGCGGAACGCAAAGAGTTTCATCCAATATGATTTTAACCCTTCGTTCATACTATTCATACTGTTTTCCGTCATATTTTAGAATGTAGTTTGAGATCCGTAATTTCCTTTCTAAGTTAAGTTAAGTTAAGTTAAGTTAAGTCTTGACTAACTGACGCTTAAGTTGATTTATACTTAGTTTTATGGAATTTATTCGAGCCAGCCACAGCGCAGCGGCCACTTGCCCGAAATAATTTTAAAACATAATGTCAAACCCTTATCTTTATAATAAAGCTAAATTCTTGACCATAGTATTAAACTATATGCGTTTAATTTATTCTTAAAAACCACATCTCTAAAAAAAAAACACCCTAATGATAAATATACTATATATACATATGTATATATTAACAGACATAACTAAGTACTTACATAGGTACATACATATGTATGTATATAAGTAATTGGGTCATTGCCGCCGGTAAAAAGCTTGCAAATGCCAACAGTCTTACACAATTTTGTTTATATGTAAGTATGTACATACATTCATATGTACATTCATACATATATACATATGTATGTATGAGCTAGTTAGTATATTCTATCGTGTTATACATTAAAATAAAGAACTTACATGCAAAATATTTCATAATTAAGGTTTACCGCAAACTTCAACAAAGGTTCATATTTCCTTCAGAGGTAAAAATATTTCTCAATAAATACTAAAAATACTCTTGTGTTACGTTATCGCTCCGCGCACATGGCAGCAATGGCTAATCAGCACAACCGGCATGGAAGTGTTCACTACATATAATATCTACATTGGAACATTGCACAATAAGTGAATGCTTGCTACGTAACGCTGAGCGCCCGGTAAAACTAAAGCTAAAATATCAGTTGAAAGTAAAAAGTTGCGGATAATTTGGAACAGTCACAGTGAAACGACACAACACTGGATGTCGCCGATAGCTTCGCGTGGTATGTTCACAGTTTTATCGCCACTGCTGTCTATCTATTAAACAAACAAAATGTTTCGCATGGAAGCAATATAAATATTTAAGACTGCAAAATAATACTCAGCATTTTAAATATACAGGTATTTTATTAACCGGGGTTTCATTTCCAATGGCGATAGTTACTTGTTTAAACAGAAGAATTAAATGGCAAACGGAAAAAGGTATGTAAAAGTAAACATTGTGGAATACAACAGTGTGTCGCTTGAGCGCATTCAATTTATGTTTTTTAATTGTTGTGAATGAAATGTTATTATTGAAATAGTCGCCATTGTCGCTTTTAAAATTCAATTCATATGCGTAAATATTTCTCAACTGTCTGTAATCACTTCCAAGCAGCTGGCGGAAATTGACTGTCAGCAACAATGTCGCGCGCAACAACCGGCCAACCATTTTTGACTGGAGCGTAGCGGTGCCGCCCTGTATGCAAGCGCAAGAGCAACGCTGCAAGTTTCCAAAGAATATCAAAACATTTTGAATTCTGATTCCCAAACACCAGGCGACCAGCACAGCTACACAAGTAGAAATCACAATGCAACACTATTGCGAACAGCACACTAAACGTACACCGCCACTGCCAGCATGTATTGTTATCTCATTCTTGTATAAGCGCTGGCGCACTGACCGGCGAATTGCCCAAACAAAAGCAACCATTGTTGCTGCTGGTACGCAATAGCTAGTCGCACCACAAACAAAATGGCGCGACATAAATGCAAACGTATATATGTACGTATGTCCATGTGTATATTGAGCGCACTGAACGAACTTTGTTGCTGCTATGAAGAAAACCTATTCGCCTAATTGGACGGGTACATTGCTTATTTGGCGATGCTGATTGCCTGTGAAAAAATTTCGCTGACGTGCCTAAAAGTATGGAATTGCGATTTCAGGCATCTCGGTAATGTGTGGAATTCGAATTGGAAATTTGGTACAATTTGCAAGCGAGCACGGCCACAATAGTCACGACGTGTTCGGTTCGCTCGCGCGCAAGCATTTCGATAGCGAAAAATTTCAACCAGAAAAGTAATCAGTCGCTGGGAAAGCAACGAACGACTCTCGATAGAGATTGCTTGTTTATTTGTTTACTACATTTTACATTGTGCGAGTTTGTGTGTTTGTACGTTGTGTTGCCTGGGCTATCGATTGAATTGGCGCTAAACATTAATGGTCGGTGTGTTTGCCACCCGCTTGTCGTTATTCACAATCATAACTGCGTCTGTAGTTCTGCTAGCCCGGCTGTGGCCCTGGTATAAATAGAGCTCGATGACTGTTGTATTATCGAGAAATGCACGGAAATCGGCAAAGCGCGCACATGCGAACGAGCGAGCGAGCAAGTTCGTTGGCTTTTTTGTTGTATAAATGACGTTTGGACGCAAACATTTACTAACTAACATCGATAATAGTCCAACTGAAAGCAATCAAGTACATCTATCGAGAGCATAAAGCAAGGAACTCTAAATAACGCTGCAATGATTGGAGTTAGCGTTTTGGATTCGAGTTGTACCTGCGAAATTCGATATAACTTAATTTCATAACATTGTATTTATTAAAAAAAATACAACATTAGGAATTGTGAACTACAGGACCGAACAGATGTTGTAAGCAGGCCCGGCGCATTGTGTATAACAACAATGTCAGTTGCTTTTGACAGGATACCTAAGATGGCGTTTGACAGGATACCTAAGCTGGCCGCCAATATGTCGACAATTACGAATGGCCCGAAGTTGGAAAAAGCTGATCTGAAAATATTTTGGGGGGGTTTCAATTTTTTAGGATATTTTACATATTTTGAGATATTCGATTAATATCCATTATAAACATAGAAATAATAATATTGGGTAAAATGTTGAATGCATTTTTATAAAGCCATCGATAGCACAATAGATCTTTTTTTTTAGGTCGCAGCGCTACTATGCCCTGATAATAATAATAATAATAATAGGCTATGATATAATTTGAATCAGTAGAATCATAAAACGTCAGGGGTTTAAAGTGCTTCATCGATTCTCCTCTTTTTCTTTGCCACAATATCTAGGTCACTAGTAACCTCAATATCTCAAGATACGTCTTCAATCTCCGTAAAATAGAAAAAGACCGTTCACTCGGAGCCAGCGTGACTGGCAACGTAACACTAATTTGAAAAATTCGGTAAATGTGTTTGTAAAATTGCATATTACGAATGCGGTTTGATAAGTCATAAACTTTTAGAATAAAATATACTTTTCGGCAAAAAATCATTTCTTTGTATTCCAGTTACTGGGTAATAATTTTTAATTTTTTTGTCTAGAGTGAGTTTTTGTGTGTGCTACGAATTTGAAAACACGGTTGAAATTTTCTGAGACTACCGATTTTTTGGGGGGAATCCAGACACCTAGAACCCCTCCCCTGTATCCGTCCCTGCATTCGGGTAAAATATACGAGGAACGCCAGGGTTGCGAATTTACTTTGCAAAAACAGGTGATCTCAGCTGTTCCAAATTTTGACGTTTATCGAAAAGATATCTCACTTGTTATTATACACAATGGCCCGGCGGAAGCCTATGATAGTATAGGTAGTCCTACCCACGCGGAAAACTTCTGATAATTCAGTATGGAGGAAAGCAAAGACTACTTTTTCTCACTACCCACTCGGGCTGAAAGTGTTCCGCCGGCCCTGGTTGTAAGCATGTTTATTGAAAGATTTCTCGATATTTAATTGTTTACTTATACTGATAATATACATACATATATACATATGTACGACCCAGATTTGAAACTGGCACGTCAGCTGCTACAGCAATAACAACCACAATATATGAAACTCCTACCTATCCAGGATCAACCCCGACACTCGCCAACACTTGCCCGGCATGTGGAGAGTCTCCGCGCGACCTTTCACCTATTCACATGCCCGGTCATACCCACGCAATCTCTTCTATATCAACCTTGGGGTGTAGCTAGCCGCTACAACAACAACAACAATATATGAAACTGTTTGATATTTCAATCAGAGAACGTACATTTCGATATCTTACCATAAGGATCCACCTTTTATGGTATAGAAAATAGTTTTTATTTTAAATCGTTATTTAATAATAAAAAAAATAATCATAATTTCATAAAAATAGATATAGAAAAGAAAAATACAAAATCATATACATAGTTATTAGAGAATATTTGAAAAAAAATGTATTTCGAATATGGTTCTGCTGGAAAATAGTAGCAAAAGTAATAATTAGTAAAAAGAAAATCAAAATAAAATACATGAATGTAATATACACCTGCAACAAATCGCACTGTAAAAAATATACATAAATTCTCTCATTTACAGTTCTCGCTTCAAAACTGTTAACTTTTGATGACTTCTGCTAATTGGTGAATTTGCTTACTACCTGTGGTGTACTTGCCTATTAGAATCAAGCTCAATTCACAGTAGAGGAACGAATCACGGAATAGACCGGAATGAAGCTTCTCTGTAATGTACGTTCCAGAGAACGTACATTACAGAGAAGCTTCAAGACCGAAAGACGGTGTGAATTGTCAAAAACCATCAAAATTACAATAGGCAAGTTCACCACTTTTGCAATGGCGGCGAAAAATTGAGAGCGATATATTAACAGAGCTGAGCAAGGCCGACATTTTTAACAGATCATGCATTTTCTCGATTATGTTGTGATTTCTCATTGAAATTAACTAAAATAATGATAAATTTTAAAATATGTATGAAATTCTGTATTATTTAAATATGTTTGCCCTAAGAGTCGATTTCTATTACATATGTAAAACCATACACATACACTTTGTTTGTTGTTCGAAGTTATGTACATATGTACATGATTATAAGCTGTTTTGGCCGACGGCATTTTACATTCACATTTTCAATAAAGTATAACGATTTTCCTTAAATGATGAATTTGAAACTTTATTCATGTTCATAAAATATGTAGGTTGACAATTATATACATATGTACATACATATGTACATGTGTAATGTGTGTACTAGATTTGCTATAAATGCTGTGCACAAAGGCAAATGTTGATTTGCCGACGGCATTTTACATTCTCAGATATTGGTAATTTTTTAGTTTTTTATATAAGTTATGACTTTAATTTGGGATATATTTAAGATAAATTACTGCAAATCATTTCCTGTACTTGAATTTATGTACATACATATGTATGTATGTATATACTATGCATAAGATTAGTTCATACATATGTACATATGTATGTAAGTACAAATAAGTATACGTAAATAGTACCCATGTTATATGTATGTATATACTAAGTAACAATAATTATAAGATAAGTTATTAATTAAACCTCAGCGTAATGCAAATCAATATTTTGCACATTATTCAAATGTATTCATATTATAATACATTATATAACTGACCTACATCACAATGCCAATATATGTATGTATGTACATACAAATTCAAGGACAAATGACGTCCGCATACATACAATTATACGTACAAATTGAAACATATCGACATGTGCACACTTCTGTCCTCACTTCCCTCACAATTGCAAACTCAACAGTTACGCCGGCGCCATTAATCCTACACGATTTCATTCATAAACTGCGCGTGCGTAAAACTCATTTCATTCATAAATTGCAGCACAACTTAAAATGTGCCAGCGAAGCACATTTTTCGCGATCTTGCAAAAATTTATAAATTTGAAGATTTTTGTCTTCAGCTTTGCAAGGGGCGTTCGCTATTTATGGCCCAGTCCGGCAAATTTGTAGTTAACAAATAATTAAAAACACGTACATATATTAGGCATTATTCACCTAATACGAGATTACTTTACCAAATTTATATCTAATTTATCAATACTTAATCATTACAAACAATTCTTATGTAAAAAACAATTGAAAATATATCAATGCATTCGGTATAATTTCGCAAAATCGGCCTTGCCAAAATAATTAGCACATCTTCATCACCTCCATACGCGCTGTGTACATTTGTATGAGCTTACATATATATGTAAATATGTAGCCGAATTTTCTCGCTTTTGAACAACAGTGTTGGTCATCATTGAATTTACAAACAATTTACTGCAATTTGCAGTCGGAGTAGGAAATCTACTGCTTTGAGAAAAGTAGCAACAGAAATTGATAATACATTTTTTGCTTTTAGATAACTTTAAATATTTATTACCTAATATCTTAACTTAATATTTATTATGCCCCTATATATTATTGACTTTCTCCTAGTTACATGTCTCTGAGAGTGAAATAGACCTTTTTGTGCTACTGCTATTTTCCTTGCCCATAGTGCGAAACGAAAACTATTTGCACCCAACTCTAATTTATGGTGGTGGTTTTTTGCTTTCGTCATGCAGCAGAATTGTTGAAAGTCCGAGCAGAAGCAAACATTTAGAGTTCGAAGGTAGTTTGCGGGCACGTGAACAAGAGTACGTTTGTGCACATCTATATTTGTGTGTATATAAAACACAAACGCATGCTACCGAATTTGTGATATTGTTTACAAATTATTTGGTAGATTTCGATAACTTACCATAACAATTTACATTTTATAGTGTAAAAGATATACATATATGTATGTATATATATTTTTTTTTTTAAATCTTTATTAATTAATGAACAATTAAATAATTAATCACAATTTCATAAAATTATTTATTTTAATCGCTGAAATAAATGAAAAAGATCATGAAATAAGAAAAAATATACTAAAATTAAATAAAAAAATATGCTAAAATAGAAAAGAAAAAACAAAATCATATGGTTATTGGAAAATATTTGAGACAACTGTATTATGGAAATGGCTTTGCTGGAAAAAGAGTTGCGAAAGTGTTATTCATACGAATAAAACGACACTTTCTCACACGAATTAATAAATTAGTGTTTTCAGAAGATTCTCGGTAAAGTTGAAATTCAATATTTGAAAACTTTATTGATAAAAAAAACATATTATAGGTATACATAAGGAGTTAGCCAAATTGCAAATTACAACTATGTATAACAACTTTTGTCAGAATACTCCAACTAATTATTAATTGGGAATTGCACCAATTTTTTAAAATTTCCTACCTACTGCATCTTCCTCGAAGTGCTTAATGCAGATAAAAGCACTGACCTGTGCGAGGTTCTGTATGGGTGGAATCTCCAAATTCTCCTTCCACTTGTTGTGCATGGCTGGATCCTTCGGAAAAGCGAAAAATCTATAGTGTTTATCGCGTCTTTCACATTCGCGAACTTGACATTTTCTTATTTTAGGCATTTTTATGCAAAATCTTAGGTTTATAAGTTGAAAACGTATTAAATTTATATCAAAACTATCGCAAGCGTCAAAAATTCTCAAAGAATTAAAAGTCTGTTGGCTTCTTTCTTTTGACATTGCGACAAAACAGTTATTTAAATTCTAACTACATTTAAATTGGTAAATAGAAAATCAAAATAAAATAAATTAAAATAAAATACACCTGCAACAAACCGTACTGTAAAATATATACATAAATTCTCTCAATTACAACTCTCGCTTCAAAACTGTTAACTTTTGATGACTTCTGCTAATTGGTGAATTTGCTTACTACCTGTGGTGTACTTGCCTATTAGAATCAAGCTCAATTCACAGTAGAGGAACGAATCACGGAATAGACCGGAATGAAGCTTCTCTGTAATGTACCCAGAGAACGTACATTACAGAGAAGCTTCAAGACCGAAAGACGGTGTGAATTGTCAAAAACCATCAAAATTACAATAGGCAAGTTCACCACTTTTGCAATGGCGGCGAAAAATTGAGAGCGATATATTAACAGAGCTGAGCAAGGCCGACATTTTTAACAGATCATGCATTTTCTCGATTATGTTGTGATTTCTCATTGAAATTAACTAAAATAATGATAAATTTTAAAATATGTATGAAATTCTGTATTATTTAAATATGTTTGCCCTAAGAGTCGATTTCTATTACATATGTAAAACCATACACATACACTTTGTTTGTTGTTCGAAGTTATGTACATATGTACATGATTATAAGCTGTTTTGGCCGACGGCATTTTACATTCACATTTTCAATAAAGTATAACGATTTTCCTTAAATGATGAATTTGAAACTTTATTCATGTTCATAAAATATGTAGGTTGACAATTATATACATATGTACATACATATGTACATGTGTAATGTGTGTACTAGATTTGCTATAAATGCTGTGCACAAAGGCAAATGTTGATTTGCCGACGGCATTTTACATTCTCAGATATTGGTAATTTTTTAGTTTTTTATATAAGTTATGACTTTAATTTGGGATATATTTAAGATAAATTACTGCAAATCATTTCCTGTACTTGAATTTATGTACATACATATGTATGTATGTATATACTATGCATAAGATTAGTTCATACATATGTACATATGTATGTAAGTACAAATAAGTATACGTAAATAGTACCCATGTTATATGTATGTATATACTAAGTAACAATAATTATAAGATAAGTTATTAATTAAACCTCAGCGTAATGCAAATCAATATTTTGCACATTATTCAAATGTATTCATATTATAATACATTATATAACTGACCTACATCACAATGCCAATATATGTATGTATGTACATACAAATTCAAGGACAAATGACGTCCGCATACATACAATTATACGTACAAATTGAAACATATCGACATGTGCACACTTCTGTCCTCACTTCCCTCACAATTGCAAACTCAACAGTTACGCCGGCGCCATTAATCCTACACGATTTCATTCATAAACTGCGCGTGCGTAAAACTCATTTCATTCATAAATTGCAGCACAACTTAAAATGTGCCAGCGAAGCACATTTTTCGCGATCTTGCAAAAATTTATAAATTTGAAGATTTTTGTCTTCAGCTTTGCAAGGGGCGTTCGCTATTTATGGCCCAGTCCGGCAAATTTGTAGTTAACAAATAATTAAAAACACGTACATATATTAGGCATTATTCACCTAATACGAGATTACTTTACCAAATTTATATCTAATTTATCAATACTTAATCATTACAAACAATTCTTATGTAAAAAACAATTGAAAATATATCAATGCATTCGGTATAATTTCGCAAAATCGGCCTTGCCAAAATAATTAGCACATCTTCATCACCTCCATACGCGCTGTGTACATTTGTATGAGCTTACATATATATGTAAATATGTAGCCGAATTTTCTCGCTTTTGAACAACAGTGTTGGTCATCATTGAATTTACAAACAATTTACTGCAATTTGCAGTCGGAGTAGGAAATCTACTGCTTTGAGAAAAGTAGCAACAGAAATTGATAATACATTTTTTGCTTTTAGATAACTTTAAATATTTATTACCTAATATCTTAACTTAATATTTATTATGCCCCTATATATTATTGACTTTCTCCTAGTTACATGTCTCTGAGAGTGAAATAGACCTTTTTGTGCTACTGCTATTTTCCTTGCCCATAGTGCGAAACGAAAACTATTTGCACCCAACTCTAATTTATGGTGGTGGTTTTTTGCTTTCGTCATGCAGCAGAATTGTTGAAAGTCCGAGCAGAAGCAAACATTTAGAGTTCGAAGGTAGTTTGCGGGCACGTGAACAAGAGTACGTTTGTGCACATCTATATTTGTGTGTATATAAAACACAAACGCATGCTACCGAATTTGTGATATTGTTTACAAATTATTTGGTAGATTTCGATAACTTACCATAACAATTTACATTTTATAGTGTAAAAGATATACATATATGTATGTATATATATTTTTTTTTTTAAATCTTTATTAATTAATGAACAATTAAATAATTAATCACAATTTCATAAAATTATTTATTTTAATCGCTGAAATAAATGAAAAAGATCATGAAATAAGAAAAAATATACTAAAATTAAATAAAAAAATATGCTAAAATAGAAAAGAAAAAACAAAATCATATGGTTATTGGAAAATATTTGAGACAACTGTATTATGGAAATGGCTTTGCTGGAAAAAGAGTTGCGAAAGTGTTATTCATACGAATAAAACGACACTTTCTCACACGAATTAATAAATTAGTGTTTTCAGAAGATTCTCGGTAAAGTTGAAATTCAATATTTGAAAACTTTATTGATAAAAAAAACATATTATAGGTATACATAAGGAGTTAGCCAAATTGCAAATTACAACTATGTATAACAACTTTTGTCAGAATACTCCAACTAATTATTAATTGGGAATTGCACCAATTTTTTAAAATTTCCTACCTACTGCATCTTCCTCGAAGTGCTTAATGCAGATAAAAGCACTGACCTGTGCGAGGTTCTGTATGGGTGGAATCTCCAAATTCTCCTTCCACTTGTTGTGCATGGCTGGATCCTTCGGAAAAGCGAAAAATCTATAGTGTTTATCGCGTCTTTCACATTCGCGAACTTGACATTTTCTTATTTTAGGCATTTTTATGCAAAATCTTAGGTTTATAAGTTGAAAACGTATTAAATTTATATCAAAACTATCGCAAGCGTCAAAAATTCTCAAAGAATTAAAAGTCTGTTGGCTTCTTTCTTTTGACATTGCGACAAAACAGTTATTTAAATTCTAACTACATTTAAATTGGTAAATAGAAAATCAAAATAAAATAAATTAAAATAAAATACACCTGCAACAAACCGTACTGTAAAATATATACATAAATTCTCTCAATTACAACTCTCGCTTCAAAACTGTTAACTTTTGATGACTTCTGCTAATTGGTGAATTTGCTTACTACCTGTGGTGTACTTGCCTATTAGAATCAAGCTCAATTCACAGTAGAGGAACGAATCACGGAATAGACCGGAATGAAGCTTCTCTGTAATGTACCCAGAGAACGTACATTACAGAGAAGCTTCATTCCGGTATATTCCGTGATTCGTTCCTCTACTGTGAATTGAGCTTGATTCTAATAGGCAAGTACACCACAGGTAGTAAGCAAATTCACCAATTAGCAGAAGTCATCAAAAGTTAACAGTTTTGAAGCGAGAGTTGTAATTGAGAGAATTTATGTATATATTTTACAGTACGGTTTGTTGCAGGTGTATTTTATTTTAATTTATTTTATTTTGATTTTCTATTTACTAATTATTACTTTGGTGCAGGTGTATTTTATTTTAATTTATTTTATTTTGATTTTCTATTTACCAATTTAAAGGTAGTTAGAATTAAAATAACTGTTTTGTCGCAATGTCAAAAGAAAGAAGTCAATGGACTTTTAGTTCTTTGAGAATTTTTGATGCTTACGATCGTTTTGATATAAATTTAATATGTTTTCAACTTAAAAACCTAAGATTTTGCATAAAAATACCTAAAATAAGAAAATGTCAAGTTCGCGAATGTAAAAGACGCGATAAACATTATAGATTTTTCGCTTTTCCGAAGGATCCAGCCATGTACAACAAGTGGAAGGAGAATTTGGAGATTCCACCCATACAGGACCTCGCACAGGTCAGTGCTTTTATCTGCATTAAGCACTTCGAGGAAGATGCAGTAGGTGGGAAATTTTTAAAAATTGGTGCAATTCCCAATTAAAAATTAATTGGAGTATTCTGACAAAAGTTGTTATACATAGTTGTAATTTGCAATTTGGCTAACTACTTATGTATATAATATGTTTTTTACCAACACAGTTTTCAAATATTGAATTACAACTTTACCGAGAATCTTCTGAAAACTCTAATTTATTAAGTCGTGTGAGAAAGTTTCGTCTTATTCGTATGAATAACACTTTCGCAACTCTTTTTCCTGCAAAGCCAAATAATAACCATATGATTTTGTTTTTTTTCTTTTCTGTTTTAGTATATTTTTTATTTAATTTTAGTATATTTTTTTTTATTTCATGATCTTTTCCATTTATTTCAGCGATTCAAAATAAATATTTTTATGAAATTGTGATTAGTTATTTAATTGTTTATTAATTAATAAAGATTTAAAATAAAAAATAAAAAAATATATATCTCTTATACTATAAAATGTGAATTCATATGGTAAGATATCGAAATCTAGCAAATAGCATGCAAACACCACCAAAATCACAAATTCGGTAGCACACGTATGTTTTTATATACACACAAATATAAATATGAACAAACGTACACTTGTTCACGTGCCCGCAAATACCCTCGAACTCTAAATGTTGGCCTCTGCTCGGACTTCCAACAATTCTGCTGCGTGACGAAAGCAAAAAACCACCACCATAAATTAGAGTTGGATGCAAATAGTTTTCGTTTCGTACTTTGTGCAAGGAAAAAGAGCAATAGTACAAAAAGGTTCGTTTTTATCTCTCAGAGACATGTAACTGGAGAAAATCAATAATATATAGGGGCATAATAAATATTAAGTTAAGATATTAGGTAATAAATATTTAAAGTTATCTAAAAGCAAAAAATTTATTATCAATTTCTGTTGCTACTTTTCTCAATGTAGTAGATTTCCTACTCCGACTAGACATAGCATTAAATGTGTGGCAATTGCAGTGATGGCCAACACTGTTGTTCAAATGCGACAAAATTACACGACATATTTACATATATATATGTGCTCATACAAATGTACACAGCGCGTATGGAGGTGATGAAGATGTGCTAAGTAATTATTTTGGCAAGGCCGATTTTGCGAAATTATACCGAATGCATTGATATATTTTCAATCGTTTTTTACAAAATAATGGTTCGTAATTGTTAAATATTGATAAATTAGATAATAATTTGGTTAAGTAATCTCGTATTAGGTGAACAATGCCTAATATACGTATTTTTAATTATCTGTTAACTACAAATTTGCCGGACTGGGCCATAAATAGCGAACGCCTCTGTACTTGCAAAGCTGAAGACAAAAATCTTCAAATTTATAAATTTTTGCAAGATCGGGAAAAATGTGCTTCGCCGGCAGATTTTAAGTTGTGCTGCAATTTATGAATGAAAAGAGTTTTACGCACGCGCAGTTTATGAATGAAATCGTGTAGGATTAATGGCGCCGGCGTAACTGTTGAGTTTGCAATTGTGAGGGAAGTGAGGACAGAAGTGTGCACATGTCGATATGTTTCAATATGTATGTATGTACGTATAATTGTATGTATGCGGACGTCATTTGTCCTTGAATTTGTTTGTACATACATATGTACATATATTGGCATTGTGATGTAGGTCAGTTATATAATTATTATAATAGGAATACATACATTTGAATAATGTGCAAAATATTGATTTGCATTGCGCTGAGGTTTGATTAATAACTTATCTTATAATTATTGTAACTTAGTATATATGTACATATAACATGGGTACTATGTACGTATACCTATTTGTACTTATGTACATATGTATGAACTAATCTTATGCATAGTATATATGTACATACATGTACCTACATGCATGTATACGAAATTATTTGCAGTAATTTATCGTAAATACATATATACCAAATTAAAGTCATAACTTATATAAAAAACTAAAAGATTACCAATATCTGAGAATGTAAAATGCCGTCGGCAAATCAACATTTGCCTTTGTGCACAGCAATTATAGCAAATCTTAAGCAGACGTACCTAGTACACACATTAAACATGTACATATGTATGTATGTAATTGTCAACCTACATATTTTATGAACATGAATAAAGTTTAAAATTCATCATTTAAGGGAAATCGTTTTACTTTATTGAAAATGTGCATGTAAAATGCCGTCGGCCAAAAGAGCTTGTGAACATGTACATACATAACTTCTAACAAACAAAGTGTATTTGTATGGTTTTCAATATGCACATATACATAAACATATGTAATAGAAATCCACTCTTAGGGCGAACATATTTAAATAATACACAATTTCATACATATTTTGTAATTTATCATTATTTTTATTAATTTCAATCAGAAATCAATACATAATCGAGAAAATGCATGTTCTGTTAAAAATGCCGGCCTTGCTCAGCTCTGTTAATATATCGCTCTCAATTTTTCGCCGCCATTGCAAAAGTGGTGAACTTGCCTATTACAATTTTGATGGTTTTTGACAATTCACACCGTCTTTCGGTGTTGAAGCTTCTCTGTAATGTACGTTCTCTGCTCTGTCCAATACTCAATACTGAAAAATGTATACATGTAAATATTAACAAAAATTAGCGAACAAGCCTGCTGAATTTATAAATTTTTACTTGAGCTACTGAGAGAGGCGACATCTGCCGTGTAAAATTGAGTTAAATACCACAGCCAAGTTCAAGTGAATATATCGAACTTCCTTCTATCCCTTCTTTTCTTTCTTTTCCAAAATACCTTTGAAAGGTTAAGTTGCATTTTCATTGCGCTCCGCAGGAAAATTAATTAAATCTATTAAAAATGAGCGAAACTCTGCAATTGCGCGGTACCCTTGTTGGACACACTGGTTGGGTGACACAAATCGCCACTAACCCAAAGGATCCGGACACCATCATCTCTGCTTCTCGTGGTAAGTTGAAATTTCATGCAATAAATTTGAGGTTAAGTTTATTTTTTCTTTTGCCAATTGGCAGATGTTCAACTCAATCGCTTTAAATTTCTTCAATCGAAGATACATTGATGTAAAGTATATTGCCATAACATTTCGTTTATAATCTACTTTCAGACAAGACCCTTATCGTTTGGAAATTGACTCGCGATGAGGACACAAACTACGGTTTCCCACAAAAGCGTCTTTACGGTCACTCCCACTTCGTAAGCGACGTTGTGCTCTCATCTGATGGTAACTACGCGTTGTCTGGCTCATGGGACAAGACCCTACGCTTGTGGGATTTGGCAGCTGGCAAGACCACTCGTCGTTTCGAAGATCACACCAAGGTGGGGCGCAATGTCACAATTTTATGTCAAACGCTAACTGTAGCATAGTTGTTAATAGGGCTTAAAATTAGCTGGAAAATATTGTGAAAATGAAATAGGCACGCAAGTGCTGACAAAATTGGTTAGAAGATCAGGTGGTGCCTGTTTAGGGCTGTTTGTTTAAATATGTTTAGACTTGGTTAGTTTAACAGAATAGAATGTCAGGGCGGGCACCACCTTATAATTATATAATTACGTGCCTATGCGAGGCAGAATTCTGGTTGAGTGTCGTGGAGCACCTACTGGGAAAACAGCAACTGCAAGGTAGTATAATTGTAAGTTACTGGTCTTAATTTTTCTCTGGCAATGGTTTAGTTTTCGTTTACTTTAGTTTCATAAAATGCATTATTTTTATGTAAAATGTTAATGGTGTTCCAACTTCGTTTTATAGGATGTACTCTCCGTCGCATTCTCCGCTGACAATCGCCAGATTGTTTCTGGCTCTCGCGACAAGACCATCAAGCTGTGGAATACTTTGGCTGAGTGCAAATTCACCATCCAAGAGGATGGACATACCGATTGGGTGTCGTGTGTGCGTTTCTCGCCAAACCACTCCAACCCCATCATCGTCTCTTGCGGTTGGGATCGTACCGTTAAGGTTTGGAATTTGGCTAACTGCAAATTGAAGAACAATCATCACGGTCACAATGGTTACTTGAATACCGTGACTGTTTCGCCTGACGGTTCATTGTGTACTTCTGGTGGCAAGGACTCCAAGGCTTTGTTGTGGGATCTAAATGATGGCAAGAACTTGTACACTTTGGAACACAATGACATCATCAATGCCTTGTGCTTCTCGCCCAATCGCTACTGGTTGTGTGTCGCTTACGGTCCATCCATCAAGATCTGGGATCTGGCATGCAAGAAAACCGTTGAGGAGCTACGCCCTGAAGTTGTATCGACCAGCTCGAAGGCCGACCCACCACAATGTTTGTCGTTGGCTTGGTCCACCGATGGCCAGACCTTGTTCGCTGGCTACTCTGACAAGACCATTCGTGTATGGCAAGTTTCTGTCTCTGCCCATTAAGCTTTTGCTGTGGTGGCAGATGTGGACGTTGAAATGCAGGAGCATTTTTTATTTTTACGTGCAAATTTTTATATGTAGAAAATAAATTGCCCACAAAAATTTGGGCAATAATTCATAAAATGTATGCGAAAGGAAAATGTGTACTGTATTTAAAATGTTTATTCATTGAGCGCTGATTTGTTTATTATATAAACAAATAAATAACAAGCAAATGTTAAAAAAAATCCAAAAAAAATAAAATTACATCTTGTATTAATTTAGCTGTAATATAGTTGTAAGTTCTTTTTATAGTGTAAATATAATTAGGGATATTTATTTATACTCCAACATGCGCGTTTTCTCTTCACTCTGCAAGTTCATTATTTCATAGCGTTAGACTTTTTCTAAAATATGTTGTATTTGTTTGTTGGGGGATAAAAAAATGTTCATTATTTGTATCATTTATAATGTTGTATGCTTTTGGGCGTATTTCAACCTTCAATGCTTTCGGATTGTAACAAATTAAAATATTGGCTACTTCATAAAATTGGTATTATGAACACTGAACTACAGTAGTTTAGAGTTCTCCCACAAGCTGCAAGCAAAAATTCTCTAATAGATTCGACGCTCTCGATGAAAGCTTTCTATTTTGTTTATGGTTATTTACATTTGTATAAAGTATAATTGTTTATTCTAAACATGCGTTGTGAAAATCCGGTAAAAGTTATGATTTGATACGCTGAATTGGTTGAGCGTCAAACGAGTAATATTTTTTATAGTAGGAAATTTTAATATTTGATGAAACAACTTATATTAATAAAACTAATTCACGCGGACTGAATTCACTGAAACCGAAATGGACATGGAAACGCATTTAAAAACAGAACGAAATTGGACACTGAAGATGGCACAACGCCGAAACCGGTTTGTCTCCAAACCAAACTTGACAAGGGATGACGGAAAATCGTTCCAACAAATATCAGCATTTAAAAAAGTCTATTAGAATTCTGCAAAGGCCTTTTTATACGATAATTTTTTTCTTTTCTTTGTCATGTCTGCTGGATATCAAAGCGGAGTTAGAAGATTTGATCTTATATTACATTTAATGCTGGGGAGTAATCGATCTGAAATCTTCCTTGACTTGGCAAGTTAAACCATGTGTATTGGTCACAAAATAATAATATGCTCAAAGCGGTGTTTACGTATGACCATTTAGTAATGTAGTGAGAGCTATACAGCCCCTGTGAGTATTTACAAGTCGGTATTTTCAAAAATACCTTGGTTTTATAAATAATTTCGAAGTGTGACTCCAACTGAGTCCAATCTATGACAAACAAAAGGGCGATGCGTTATGCCCTGGTAGCAGGGCCGCCGGAACGAACTTTTTTATAGGGGAGGCAACTCGAATGCAAAATGGTAGATAAATGTGGTTTTGCCTTGCCTTAAAAAATTTAAAGGAGGCAGTTGCCCCCTGGTTTTGGCTTCCCTGGCTGATAGCCACCGTGTCCGAGCAATGATGATCAACGCGAATGTATTGGAACCACGTCCCTAATCAGCAGTATACAGAAGTCGTCACCCAAACCGCAGAATACATAGTTCGATTGAACTCGAAATTATTTATTTTACTTTTTTATTTGTGGCTGGCATGTTTTAACAAAATAATATGTTTATTATGTAAAAAAAAAAAAAAAAAAAATGCATTAAAACGCAATTCGAATTTTTGTTTAAATTAAATATTTATTATATTTTCGTTCAACTTTCGTGTATTTACTAATTTAAAAATTCTTAAAAATAGTTCGTAATTTAAACTATTAGCCAAATTTTATGCTGGATTTTTTTTTATAATTTGCAAGTAATTTTTTCTTGAAACGCGAATAAATCGTGATGAATTAGAAATCGTGTACAGTAGAAAGTTGACAAATTCAAACTAGTACAAAATTGTATAATTCAATTACTACACTTAAAATATAGTGTGCTTAAAAACTAAAAAGATGATATTTTTTTTTATGAAATTCACATAATTTATTTAAACAGCAAGTCACGAAACAAACTAGAAACGTTTACAATTATCGAAATTTTTTGGTATTAGTTTTTACAAAAAATTTTGTAAGACACACAGTAGCAAAAATTGAATAAATTGAAATTTCCCATTTGACAAAGTCACTCGTTGGTGTTACATATACTTTATGCGATATTTGAAAATATGTACTAGACACTCAAGCGTGCAAGTACAACAACACTGCAAGATTTTCAATGTAATTTGCTGGAGACAACGATTAAGTACAAATCATGTTCGGAAAAACTCCAAAACTTTTCCAACCGCTGACCATTTAATTAGTTTCCTTTAATTTTCTCTTTACGTTAATCTTATACACATACATATGTATGTATTTGTGTATATGCACATAATTTGCTAGTAGGAATTGATTTCCTATTACATTTTAACCGTCTACTTTTTTTTTGAAAAAAAAAAAAAAAAACACAGCGAAAGTTTTTTGATAAGTATTTATGTACATACATACAGGGCAAGGCACATTCAATAGGTAGCAGCAGTAGAAATTTTGCAAACTTTTTTTTTTGAACTTTTTTCATATTTTATTTTAATTTGAATTGTCAAATTTTGAATTTCGTTGTGATAAGAATGCTTTCAGAACAATTCAAGGTAGTTGATAAAATATTTTTGAAAGTTTAGCTTTTAAAAGCAAAAACAAAATATACAGAGCTCAAATTTTTTTTTCAATTTTTCTACTGCTGCTATCTATTGAATGTGCCTTGCATACATATGCTTTTGAAATGTTCATCCAAATATACGGAAAATATTGAGTAAATATTTTAATAAATATATGTATGTATGTAAGCTTAAGAAATTGTGGAGACGAGCCTTCAAAAAGTTTTGGAGGTTTTACTATACGATTTTTTGCGTGTACTAAAATGGTCGTAGCATTTAAATGTTTGCATTGCTCGATAAATTTGCTTCAGAATGAAATGCTTAGCAGCTAATAACAGGGCATATACATCCATACATACATATAAATAATTTTAAATACATATTTCCACCCATTTTTCTTTATTTTTTTGATATTTTTCTCATTTCCCAATTTTATTAACGCTGGGCACTTGGCGAACTCAATTCGATTAATTAATTTAAATACATACATACATACATACATACATATGTTTGTATCTACATACATACATATGTACACATATACATATGTACATATAATTAACAAGCTTATTTCGCACCAACGCCACTATTCGAGCGTATTAAATTTGTCACGGGAAATTTGCCAGCACCACTGGATGCGGGAAATTTAGCCGCTTGCGCTGTCGCTGGTGCTGCCGCTGGTGCATTATTTGCCATTGGCGCTGACGACGCACTGGCTGTTGTTTTTGTGGCCGAGCTGATGCGATAATTGCCATTGCGAAAAACAACCAACAATACGGTAATATTGTCCACTGAGCCACGCTGATACGATTCCATGGTTAACGCTTTGGCGCCAAAATCAGCTTCATGCAAATGCTTTTTAATGAAAGTGCAAGCCTCCTCATTATTGAATGTGTCCCAGAGGCCATCTGTGGCGAATATCAGAAATGCGGGCCTTAAATTTTAAAAGAATAAATAAATATGTATGTTGTACCTTCTGATTTTTCAATTAAAAATAGTCTGCGACTACTCACTTGTGATCGTTCAAGTCGAAAGTTAATATATCCGGATTGGCTATGACTAGATTCTTGTCCTTCAGTGGATAGTCGCCGAGCGCTCGAGACGTCGCCAATATGCCGGCCACCCGCCAGACACCACGAAATGCGATGAAACCGCCAGCATCATGTATGCGCTTGCGCTCACGTACCTGAAGATTACAAAAAAAAAAATGTATTTGAAGAAAGTTGCTCACAGTCTTGGTACTTTTGAGAAAAAAATCATTCTAATTAAGTAATCATTAAGAAAGGGAGTGCTACAAATAATATAATGAAGCTTTGCATCTTACTAGTTTTGTAAATTCATTCGCTAAAATTTTAGAAATTATTGCAACAAATGGTTTATTAAAATTATATATAATATTAGAGTAAATATGTATGCCCTACCCGTACCTTGTGACAAATTGGGATCAAAGTCTCAAGAAGTTTCTCACTCACCGGCATTCAGTATCTTACAAACTTTCCCGATTCCAAGCACTTTTGCCGAGTTTGATAGCTGGAATGCGAGCGAGACAACCAGACTTTCGGAGAACGAAGTTTTATATCCGCAGGTGAAGAGAGAGCTATGGAGCACTCTTCTCCATGTAACCTTTTTCTTAATGCCTAGCGAAGTACCATAACTTAGCTATGTATGTTGTGTCTGGTCCTATTTTTCAATATTGCCTCAAACCATTTGTACGAGTATATCGGAATACTGACTGCACTCTACGTGATGGATTGAGAAATTGCTTCGATTCTAATGCTAATAAAGACTTCTGCCAAGCAAGAGCTTACTGTTCGCAGTGGAAAGATTTCGCTTTTGGATTTACGATCTCATAAAAGGCGTTCACGGTTGAACGACTGATAAATACTGGGTTCAAAGACGAATAGTGATTCGTTGTTCAAGCTTATGTATAACAACGCGGCTATTTCGTCTAGATCTGCGAGTTATTAGTGATAAGGACTATAACGAGTCTGGGACGTTTCGCTAATTTGATTGAAGATAGTTGCTACGGCGAGAAGTGAGTTTGATAAGGGCGTCTAATTAATTAGTCCGTCCATACACAGTCCTATTTTCTAAGAGAGGATGGGTTCGGGTGTACTTTGTTTTGTTGTGTCTTTATAACAATCCCTTAACAATCATAAAATACCATTGTAAGCTTTGCTCGAAGTTCTTTAAGGTCCTCTGTCCAACGTGGCGGGAATATCTTCCTAAGGTTACTGATTTGCGTATGTTTTTGAAACGCGTTTCTACTATTTTATATTGTTCTAGTAAATTATTCACTCAGACAAACTCTCTATGCCGTCCGAGTGGTATATGGAAAAAACGAGAAGGCCCTCAAATCGCCCAAAAAGATAAAAGGGAGTACTCTTCAGTGTTTCAAAAGGACAATGAGGAAGCGCTCCGCAAATAATCCTAAAATATAATGAGCGAGCCCTCCCCAAATAATCCAAAAGAACAATGAGGGAGCGTTGCCAAAATGATCCGAAAAGATCGTATTTTTTTTTAATCAGATTTATAGCGACAACTGCTTTACAACGTTGTACCCATCAATACCTTTGCCCAAAATACTTTCGAAAATATCAATTTGATTTAAGAAAGATTTAATTCAAATTTAAAAAGATATAAAGCAATTTAAAAAAAAATAAGTAAGAAACGCTAAATTCGGGCGAAACCGATTTTTATATACCCTCGCGATGTGTTTTTGTATGGGCGGTGCACGTTTCTTTCTTTCAAATAGCAGCTAGTATTAAACTTTACTCAATTTCATGCAATAAATACTGAAAAACGAAGTTTTCTGCATTTTTCAAAATTTCCGTTATATGGAAGTTGGGCGTGGTTATGGTCCGATTTCAAAAGTTATTGATGGTGATGCTAGTGATATCAAGGACAATATGTTCACCAAATTTTGTCACGATATACAGAAAATTTGCGAAAAGTGGGCGTGGCAACGCCCATTTTTCAAAATTTCATAAATACCTAATTTCTTAGTTCAAAATCGCTACAAATACCGAATTTCACTCACTTCGTTTTAGTAGATATCGAAAAAATGAAGTTTTGCATTTTTCGAAACTTCCGTTATATGGGTGGTGGGCGTGGTTATGATCCGATTTAAAAACTTTTCTACGATAATATTAGCGATGTCAAGGAAATTTTTCAAAATTTCATAAGTACTTAAATTCTTAGTTCAAGATCGCTCCAAATACCAAATTTCACACAATTTGGTTTAATGGGTACCGAAAAAACGGAGTTTATGCATTTTTCAAAAACTTCTGTTATATGGGAGGTGGGCGTGGTTATTGACCGATCTTGACCATTTTCAATACCAACCTACCCTGTCCAAAGGGCAATCTTTGTAGCAAATTTAATTGAGATATCTAAATTTTTACTCAAGTTATCGTCTGCACGGACGGACAGACAGTCAGGTCTAAATCGACTTCTCTTTCATTCTGAGCATTTCGGTATATACATACATATGTATGTACATATATGCAGATATAGGCATAATCTTGATTCAGTTATGCTGGTACAAGCAACCGCTATATTATTTTTTTATAATACCTTTGTGTACAAGTTTGCTCGGGTATTAAAACTAATAACATTTATTTATATATTTTCTAGCTGCATAATTTGGCGGAGCAAAAATATAAAAAAAAAATAGTTTACAATTGCGTTTTGGATTTGTGTACTTATTACTCTAAAAACCCATCTTTCATAATATAGGCCGAAAATATTCTGCGTGACTTTGTTTAGGCAGAGACATTACAGAAAATGTACCCTCACAGACGACATCATTGCAAATTAAGGTAACACTACACTTGTTTATTTGATTTTTTGGTCAGTTTGATGTGATTGAAATGGATAAATATACAAAACTTCAAAAAACAACGAGTGGTTGAATTAGAACCAGCAATGACAATCAACAACAACCGTATATTTAACAATAAATTCGTGTCTAAATATCGATTAATGGATTGTTATTCACGATAACACGTTTTGAAATTCAAACAGTTTTCTAGCTACCGCTTACAGTGTGCTTATGGATTGGGTCTAAATAAATAATAATAAAAATTTACTTTTACAAATTCAGTTTTAAGTTCTTACCTGTTGCGGTTTGTGATCGAAGGACAGCGGTATCGCTATGCCGCGCGCATCGCACATAACGCCACGTGAATCGCCCACATTTGCCACGGTCAACTTGCTGCCTTCGATGACGGCAATCAGTGCTGTGGTGCCGGCTATGTTCGTCTGCAAGATCGTAAAAATATTGCATACACAATTTATTTAAGTCTTACAATTGATGAAGCGCATATCGTTTCACTTACCGTCTTCTTTGCTTGCTCTACCAATTTATAATCCGCGGCCAGTACTTCGTCGGTGATCAATTTGCCAAAATTAATTTTACCATTCTCAATGTAACATTTGGCGTCGAAATTTTGTGGTGGGCCGTTCGTTTTGCCACCTTCGCTGCCACCATCCTTGCCACCACCGCCACCAAATAGAGCCTCTTTTGCCGCATTACTGCCACGCATTAGGGAATTCAATTTGGAGGTAAATACATCGGTGTCCTTTTGTTGTTTACCACCTGCGGATGATTTGCAATCGTCTGCGGTGCTGTTAGAGAAATGAGGTTGAAACAATTTTAGTTAAGTGCAAATGTATGAATTTTTATAAATTTTTCAATGTTTTATTTGCTTTGGCGAAAGACTTCAAAAAAAATGTACATAAAAATGCATAAGCACGAAATAAATTCAGGTTCTATGTCTTATTTTCTTTCACAAAATGTTAGTTTTAAGGTTCGGGTATAAAAAAATTATGGAAATTATGGAAATTTTTTTATATTGTTTACAATACAAAATTTAAAATTTACCGATTTTTGCAAACAAAATATTTTTTTTTTAATTTTGAGAAATTATCTCATTGCAGAAACCGCGAATAATGAGCGAAAGAATGTGTACGGATTCTATAAAATTTAGATATTGTTATAGACGCCTTTTTTCATTTACCAGAAATCGTTAAGTGGCAATATCTCAAAAGTTTCATTGTGTTGTCAATGCACAACTTATAACAAACCACTAAAGATATGTCGGCCCCAAAAACTTTTTGTAAAATTGGTGAACTGTGTAAAAAAAAATTATTTGACAATTCAACCGCAAGCGGAGGGAATAAAATGGAATTCAATTATTCTGATTAAAATATTTGTAAAGAGTTGCCTATGATCAGAGAACGTACATTACGTTCTCTGCCTATGATGTAAAATAACCAAATTCGTAGCGGAAGGGAACCAATTTTCTCAATAGTTTCTCAAGATGAAAAATAATTTTTGGGGAAAATTTGAGAAAATGTTAGATTTAATTCAACAATAAAATTTCAGGGAAATTTCGAACTTAAAGAAAGAAATAGTATGCAGATTTAAGGCCCATGCCATTTTTATGTATACATACTACTTATAATAAATAAAATATCGGGCAAGATGTACATGGAAACAATTGCGAAATACCATCAGTAAAAACAATATCGTAAGTGAATATTTATTTGTAGTCACATGAAACTTTTACATTATTGTGCTAAAGCTGAAGAAAAAAAAGATTGACTATTTGAGAATTTTTTAAAAACATTGTAAAGTTACAATTTAAAGCTTGTTGTTTATGATTTACATTAAAGGATTAACTGTAACTTACTTAAAAAAAAATACCAAGCAAAAATATGGAAAATTTGTCAAAATATACTTTTACTGCGAGTATTAATTGTTCTCTTATCTTCTCTTTCTTGTTCGACAGGGTGGAATGTCGATGTACATATGTTGGAACGATTTTTCGTCAGCCCTTGTCAAGTTTGGTTTGGAGACAAACCGGTTTTGGCGTTGAGCCATCTTCAATGTCAAGAATTAAATAGATCACAAATGTATTGGAAAAGCAGTATATACAATGTATGTAAGTACATATGTATTTACATTCTATCGTAATATGAAAATAATATTATTTGAGCGTCATGATATCGTTAAATTAAAATAAAAAGGGTTTCAGGCATTATCATGTTTTCGGTAATGATTTAGATTTTCAAGGGAATGCCCATCATTTGTAAATACATACAAACATATAAACATATTCATATATAGTTGGTATTTGTGCGAAATCTGCTGAATGTTTAAAATTCTTTTTTTTTTTTGTTTTTCAAATATCAAAATAATAAAAAGCGAATGTTGTGCAGCGATTTTGCAATAGAATGTAATGTGTCCAAAGCAATAATAAAACTCAGCCCTGTCACTCACAATTCTAGCGTATATCTCGAAACATAGTACATATCGCTCATTTAGTAAAAAAAAAGTGACATAACTCAAAATATCCAAACTGTTTTAAAATTAGAATTTAAATACATTGCCATAGTAAAAATTAATACATATTTTGTTCTTTAGTGAGCTATTGCCTTTTTTCGAAGCTCTGAACCTTTTTAAACAACAAAGCAGTTTAGTTTATGGTCATTGCTGCATACTTTTTTTGATTTTTGTAAAATTTTCGTTTATGACACTGTTTTAGTAGCAAATGAGCGTTATGCACATTTCATATTTATTATGCACGCATATGTAAAAGTATTTATAATTTCCCCCATCATAAGTGTACAGCTAAACGGTCGGTTTGGTCGGTCACTTGACGCCAGATGCCTTGACTTTTGCTATTTTTTCTCTGGCAGTCAAGCGTAGCGGCGAGTTTGTGACGCTTTCAATTGTTCTCTGCAGTCTTTCGCTTTTGATTTTTCATCTTGAGCGCGTCAATTGTTGTTTTTTTTTCTCTTGGAGTTTTTGCGCATCTTGAGATTGTTTGTTTTTATATGCCAAAAAAAAAAAAAAAAGTTGTACTGCCCTGCTTTATTATTATTTCTTTTGACCATTCATTTTGATGTGTTTACTCGTTGCCTTCAACCAAACATCTGTATTTTCCTTTCTTCACAAAATAAAAAAAAAATATTTTTTTAAATAATTGCATTCTCGTGTTTTACATTTTTGATTTAAGTAAATTTATTTTTAATCGTGATAACATCAAATTTTGAAGGATTAAGATGGATGTTTATGCAGTGAAATTGTTTAAAAAATACTTACTAGGCATGGACAAAAATATATGTATATAAATATACATATAAAGTAAGTCATATACTAGACAGATGACATGTTGATCGGGATAAACGAGCTAGTTCGGAATTATTTGACACTTAATTTGTTGTTTTGGTATAACACGCATAGATCAACCAGTTACCATTTTCTTTGCCTCAATGGAAGACTTTTTCGCTGCCTATGATTTACGGGGACGGGGGGTGGCGCCCAAAAGACAAGATTTTAGCCGAGCTTGAGTAAGAAAACTTTCAGCAAATAAATATCAATGACTAAAAAATATCAACGAATTGTGCAAAACCTGAAACAAATAGTAGTGCGAAAATAATATTTCACGACAAGTAGTCCTAACCAAAGCAAATTACATTAAATTTTATAGTCAGTGGCTAATTGATTTTTATTAGCCACACACACACGATACGCAGCCACCCACTTGCGCCTTCTACCCATTTAAAAATGCTAAAACTCACCTGTGCGCCTTGCGCAGACTGTCTCGACGTCGCACTGATGGTTCGTTGTTCTCTTTATTGTTATCATCTTTGCGGCTAGCCTTTCTCTTTAGGTATGGACTCGCGTCATATTCGGCATAATCTGCATCGAGTGCGCCATTGTTGTTGTTATTATTGGCGGACAGTTGTTGCTGATTGCCGAGTAATTTTGTTGTTGCGATAATTTTATTATAAATATTTTTCACCAAAATATCTTTGGCAAAATCTACGGCAAATTCACCACCATGTCCATCGAAAATGGCAAAAAATGAGATTCCTGTATTATTATTAATATTCTCTTCGATGATGTATCTGAAAGGTAAGGTGAGAAAAATTTAATAATTTAAGCAAAGCAATTGCAGCGTGAGAACAGGTGGTAAATGTTTGATGAGCAAAATAGAAAAATGAGAAGTGAATGATTGCTACTAAATAAATAAATGAAGTGTGGCGGGCGTTGATTGCGTGCATTAAATGTAAACATATGTACATATGTACATATTTATGTTTGTATGTATATGAGTTATAGCAGTACAAAGTGATTACCCAATAAACACAAAAACGAGCGCGACATCGTTACGAATTCGCGACGAACTGCATTTCTCAAATAAACTTTTTGGACTGCTTTCGAGTTCATATAAAGAGGCACAGCCTAGAAATGTCAACAATTTGAAAAATACAAATTTTAGAATCTCCAACATTTTGAAATAAAAAAATTATACATTTGCCAACGATTTGAAAATCAAGATATACTCGCTACGTTAAAGACGGGAGAAGTCCTCCTCTCTACGAGTTCGTATTCGCCGTTATGTATATCGTAAAACTATCGTATCGTTTATTTTATAAGAGAAATCGAGCTCGAGACGAATTATTTCTGTTTATTGGGTACTTGTGAAACTGCGAGCGGTCTTAGGTTGATCGTTATTAGAAAAAGGATGAGCAGTAAAAAAAAAAACTGTGGCCCGCCAACTTATATGAACACTGTAATTTGTTGGATGTATTTATAAGAGAAAACAATTAGCTAATGGAATATTTGCGTTCAAATTTGTCTTTACTATAGCGCCAGTCAAACAATCAAACATATTGTTTAGTTAATTAGTTATAAAAAAATTATATTAATTGTAAAAGCAAAATTAAGGACAAGCAGAGAGAATTTAGATATATTTAAAACGTCTAGTGACCAAATTAGTATGTTCAGAGCATGCTTCAAAGGGCTATTGGAAAATTAACGAATTGTATAATAATTGAACTAAAACAGTTCCTAGTTTTTTCGTTAAGATTGTATAACATTTATGACGATAATATAAATTATAGGAGATGAGCGGTCAAATAAGTATTACGCGCGAAATTATTATTTTTGTTATGAAGTATAGTATACTCGTATTACTTTCGATCAAAGCAAGCGTTGTTAATCGAAATAGAGAATTTGGAAAATAAATCATCTGCTTGAGAAATTCCTTATTTGTGCATTTCACAATATATGAAGGCGAAAAACGACGACCGTACTTGATCATTATTATTAAAATATATATATTTTTTAACTAGTTACACCAGGGTGAATTTTAAATTAAAATTTAATTCGCTACTGGAGTGAATTGACATTATTTTTTTATTTAGAATTTAAAGGTACACATCAAGGCACATTCAATAGGTAGCAGCAGCAAACTTTTTTTTTTGAACTTTTTTCATATTTTATTTTAATTTGAATTGTCAAATTTTGAATTTCCTTGTGATAAGAATGCTTTCAGTACAATTCAAGGTAGTTGATAAAATATTTTTGAAATTTTAGATTTTAAAAGCAAAAACAAAATATACAGAGCTCAAACATTTTTTTTTAATTTTTCTACTGCTGCTACCTATTGAATGTGCCTTGGTACACATGTACCAAGGCACATCAAATAGGTAGCCGCAGCAAACTTTTATTTTGAACTTTTTTCATATTTTATTTTAATTTGAATTGTCAAATTTTGAATTTCGTTGTGATAAGAATGATTTCAGTACAATTCAAGGTAGTTGATAAAATATTTTTGAAATTTTAGCTTTTAAAAGCAAAAACAAAATATACAGAGCTCAAATTTTTTTTTTCAATTTTTCTACTGCTGCTACCTATTGAATGTGCCTTGACATGTACAATACATGCACAAACAATATTTTTTATGAAATAATCAAAGAGTTAAAAATTACACCAAAAGTTTTTGTTTGTCCACAAAAATATTTTGTTTATAACTCTTGATTTATAGTCTTCTTAAGTACAATTTTTATTGGTTTTGGAACGAATTTTCGTCATCCCGTTCTCCACGAAACGAAAAATGACACCGAAGATGGCACAACGCCGAAACCGGTTTGTCTTAAAACCAAACTTGACAAGGGATGATGAAAATTCGTTCCAAAACCAACCACTTCACACACTGTCGGAAGCAACAACAACAAAAGATCAGAATATAATTTTTATCTTTATGATTTTTTTTTTAAATATTGTTTAAACAAACGGTGGATAAACGAAACTTTTTATTGGACAAACGAACGAAATATTTCTTTTCTCTAAAATTCGCATATGGTGTTCCCAACTTTCTCAGAGGTATGAATTAGCGAGACGAATGGAAGCATCTTAAATTATTACCAGACCATTAAATAGTGTAGGCCACACTCATTAGGAGCTCTACGGTCCCTCAGATTTCACGATAGCACCGGCAGCCTCGCCCCTCCATGCAGCTTTTCGTGTTAGAACAATTCAACGGCTTTAAATCTCTTTGCCAGAGCTGGTAGTACCTTTGGCGGGGCTCTATCATACGCACCATACGTGACTATACTTTGCTCGCTGTTGCAGAGCTTTGCAGACGCAACCGTCGAAATTTTGAAATTTCGAAGTAAAGAGTCAGTTATATTTTAATATCACGAGGATATTTTTATGTGCGTGAATTCGGTTTTGTCTGGCACTGTCGTTGATTAACAATAATATACCAGCGCGTAATTGTGTTCGGGTATGAGAATGTATGTATGTTCATATACTTAAATAATATTTGTATTTCTTTTTTATTTTATTAATACAAGGAAAAAATTAAAACCGCCTACATACGTTCATGTTATGCAAACGCATATGAAATTACTTTGATTAATGTGAGGCATTTTCAGTTTATTATGTGTGTGAAAAATAAAACATTCCCAATTTCGGCAGAGTTCTGATATTTTGTACATATTTGACGTTAAGTAATTTGAGATTTCTAGCTAATTTTGTTTAAACATTAACATTCAGTTGTCAAGGCTCGACTGCAGATGGCAAATTTAAATATGCAAATTCACAAATCTGTATACAAAATTGATTATTTGCTAGTAGCCTTAAATAAAATCATTCTGAGAATTAACCTTTTAAAGAACACACAAAATGATTAAAAAAAAAAGTAAACAATAACAAAGAGATTATAATATGAAGACTTGAATGGTGACAACTTAAAAGATTTAAAAATTCACGCGCTTTGACAATGTTGATTTAACTTTCCTGCTTTAAGAAAAAAAATTCTAAAAATCAAGCTGATAACGAAGTCCATTTTACCAGGTTGTGACCAAGAGGAAGTAAGTACATACATGCGAATTGTGTGACAAATAATATGGATTATAAATCAATAGAATGTAACTTAAGGCATGTGTATTGAGCATTTAATCTATATACATATATACATACATACATACATATATACATAATCATATGTATGTATATATTTATTTGCAATGATTATGTTTTATGTATTAAAAATCCTTAAGCGAATCGAATTTGTGCTAATCTCGAAAACTAACTTACTTTGATTCTTTTCAGAATTTTCAGCTTATCCTCGATATTCTTCTTTTTCTTCTTCTATATTTTTTTTTTATTCTATTTAACGTAGCGATCAAAAACATAGGAGCAAATTTAAAAATGATTCTTTTGAAACTTTTTTATTTTTTATGATAATTTTCATTTAAAATTTAGTAGGATCTATAACCTAAATCATATATGTGTAAATACAAGTTTCAAAGCTTATACGAAATATGCAAGAGTTAAATAAATTGTCATCAACATTTTTATGCAGGACTTTTAGGAAAATTGTGGTTATGCAGTTTTGCAGCCCATTCAATTTCAGTAAAACAAAATGCAAGTTTCAGTCGGCTTAAAGGTATTGTTGATTTATTCGAATTTTTTTGTCAAGGCTGTTGAGCATTTTCGTCCATATGTATATTTATAACGTTTCATTAAAATCTTATTTTATGTGGAAGAAAATTCGAAAAAATCAATTCAACCAAAAGAAAAATTCCAATATCTCGTCACTTACTTATTTGTATTTCTACCAGCAAAGGCAACTGCAACTACCAAAGCTTTTCGTTAAGAAATGTCAATAATCGCTTAATGAGCAAACACAATGAGTTCAAGGTCATTTCGACAACTATCTGACGAAATGCTTATTTCAGCTTATTAATTAATATATCTACTTATGTATGTATATATGTATGTATGTATGTATGTATGTATGTATGTATATGTAGGTACAATCTTGATATTCACGAAATGCAATTCGAAATTAGTTCTAAGTGCAGAAATTCACGTGAATAAATAAAATTTCTTATTGTCGTGTCAAGCTCTTGAAAACAATTATGCTCGCACATAAAAGAGAGCAGATATGAAGAGTGGGAAGAGTACAAAGTTTTCGCCTGCAAACATGCTAAGTGTGAGCAGAATTCAAAAAGGGAAACACTTAAGGCGGATTCAATAAGGTGGCGTTGAGGCGTCAGCTGGTTTTTTCGCTTTGGTTAGCATTATGTCAAACTGCTTCGTTCCGATTGGCTGCCAATATAAATGTCTAATGGTATTTGACATAATGCTCGCCAAAAAGGAAAAACAAAATACATGTTGGGTTTTTACTTATATGCGGTGTTACCGCCACCTTATTGAATCCACCTTGGAAACACTTGACGCAACAGCAAGTCGAGGTGCTGTTTGTGTATCTCACGACTACAGAGTCGTCTGAATAGAACTTAAACATCCGTTTTGTAGTAAGTTTAAGTGAGAAAGTGAACTTGGTTGGGCCGTTCCCGACACATCTGGTTGTGCGTGTAGAATAAAAAAAAATACACACACAATCTTACCGCTGCTAAATGTGTCATAAATCGAAATATCCAAGATCGGTTTATACACAGGACTTTAGACCTGCCACTTGAAAAATAATCATGCAACGAAAAGATAGAACCATTCTCGAAAGAGACACTCATTTTAGCTCTACGATAAATGCATTGACTTTTTTCTTTTTAGGAAAGTGGACGGCAGAAGTAGTTTTTTGGAAGTAGAAAAGTTCAAGTTATACGGACATGATAATATGAAAAGTTTTTACCACTTTCCCGGCGAATGTTTTTAAGGGAAAAGTGTTTTACGCAAATTTCCATTTTTTTAACAAAAATGTTAAAGGCAATTGATATTCCATCAGGGAAAATCTAACAGAATTTGAAATATATCATTTCCGATTTGTTTTTATTGCATTCGTTAAGATTTTGGCAAATTTCATTTGAAGCTGTATCTTTACCACCCACAAAAATTTGGTTTAGTCTATTCAACCAAAATTCCTTTGTCGAATCCAATTAATTAAAAAATAGAATTAAAAAGTTGAAATTTTATCACGACAAAAAATTTATAAATATGAACTATGAATGCACATATGTATGTACATGTGTACACAAATTTATTAAATGCTAAAAATAAAAAGGGCCAATAAAATTTTAAAAAGTAAAAAGCAACGAAAACTGTATTTTGGGAGAGTGTCATAGAAACACAAATGGAAAGTGGGAGACAACAAAGAAAGTGAACAACAACAAGAAATAATTAAAAATTAAAGTCTGATATAAATAAAGAATTCTAATTTATTGCAATAAAAAGCGCTATGATATGCTACATAAGTATATGTATGTACATAGGTATGTAAGAGCGTGTTAATAAAATTTATTGCGCCAACGAAACAGAATTAATTTCTAAAATATTTGTTTTTCATCTTTATTATTTCGTTGTCTCTCATTTTCCTGTGTTTAACCACTAGAATTCATGAAAAATTTGAAAAATCACCCATTCAAATGAGAATAGTGTAAAAATATAAAAATATGTATGCATGCATGTTCTCGTACATATGTATTTTCTTGCGGCGGGAAAATGGTGTGACGATGAAGACAACAAAAATATCAGCGAAGGATAAACAACGTTGACGACGAGAAATTTAGTAGGTGTGTCGGTGATGATAAATTCATTCACCTACTTGCACAAATGTCTATACATATCAATATGTACATATGTACATATATTTATCCTAACTTGAAGACGATAAGAGCGAACTTATATGTACGATTCAAAATAGTTCTTATAAATTCATGTTCCAGTAGCCAGTAGCCTCCCACTTGTTGGCACCAAGATTTTTTGTGGCCGGCCTTGCAACTTTATTTGAGAGCTAGAATAAACCAGTTCTATCTTTGGTTTTTACCCAAAGCAATTAAATTTCCGGTAAGTCGGGAAATGCCTTTAAAACCTATGGCCCGTAGACATAGTCAAGTTTAAGTCGGCTCTAAAGTTAGCATCAGCTTTTTTGAGAGATATCTCATCGAAAGGTATGTCAAAAAGCTGCTACTACTAACTTTAGAGTCGACTTTAACTTGACTATGACTACGGGCCTATAACTCTAGCGGATTATTTAGGTTTAATTTGTTAGATCCAAACGATTTACATAGACATTTTAGATTATAAGTACCTTTATTTGAATGTAGACGACGAGATATTTTTAAAAACGTAAAACTCTATTGGTTTTAATGCTGTTAAACTGTTTGATATTTAACTGGATAAGTGTATTCTGGTTCACAATTAATTGAAGGACAGTTTTTAAAATATTGATAAATTTATTTTGAAACATGATTTAAACATTTAATATTTAATCAATATTCCCAATTTTAAGTGTACCAAACTTAATAGAAATCATAATTCCAATCCTTAAGCTCAATATTTCAAGATTTCACTATTACAATGTGACTATCAATGACAGTTCGAATCATAAAAAAAAAATATAAAAATAGGTATTACAGTTTTTCTTCACCAATATAAATTAGATCGTCTGCAAATTCGTGTTATTTAATGCCGTGATTTTAAAGAAAAATTTCGATTCGAATTCGACCCGATATCTTTTATGTATATATTTTTTTTTTTTTTTAAAGTATATGAACAAAGTATTTTTACAGACTGCACATTAGAAAGTATTAGAAAATATAAGAAAAATACCCCTCAGCAAGAAGAGATTTGACACTTAAATTTGTTTCATACAAAGTTCATTTGATTTTATTTGAAAATGAAAATTGTATAAAAGAAAAATAAGTTGTTAATTGCCAATATGTGAAATTATAGAATCGCGCTAATTTTCATTAAAAATATAAACTTTATTATTACTATTTTATACTACACTCTGTTCACAAATTATAGCACACACACATATTGACACATTTGGACAATTAATTTATACTCAAATTGTTTAAAATTACATATTTTTCAATTAAAATATCGTTAGTTCTCTTACAAATACCATTTAAAATAATTTTTGAAATTCTTATAAAAAATTTATGTATGTAGATATTTGGGGTATGCAGATATTGAATTAATGGAATAATATTCCATTTAAAATATTTTATTTTTACATCTTTTAAAATTATTTTATACATCAAGTAATTTATAAAAAAATCAATTGAAAATTATTGATAGACAAATTTGTATATGAAAATAATAATATTAAAACAAGTTTTAATTAACAAAGTAGATAAATTATAAACCCTACAGCAGATATGTAAGTAGCTTATGCAATTTTAGTACAATAAAGTGCAAGTTTCAAGTGTCTACAAGTAATCACTGATTTTTGAGAATTTTTTTACGGCTCTCTTTCTTCCGTATAAGTTCCCATGTAGGAAAATGCCATTAAACATATTTTCAAAAATCAGTGATAACTTGTAGCCACTTGAAACTTGCACTTTCTCAGACTAAAATTTAATGAACCAAAAAACTGCCCCCTAAAAAAAATTATAAAAATACGATTCCCGTTCGAATGATTCGTAGAAAAAAATTACAGCAATTACCGGTGGAAAATATAAAATCATCACCTGTCACTTTTATTGAATGCGAGTTTATAGAAAGACTTAATTTTATTCAGAAATGAGTATTATACTTATATGACCACTCCTTGTCTTTGGGTTTCATATGTGCACATGCAGATATTTATTTGTAATAAATCGAAGTTGAAATTTTGTTGAGAATTTAAATGCCATAAATCAATAACCAATAACAATTTAAAATATATATGTATTTGTTTAGACACGTTTTTTTTTTTTGGTTGATAATAGAAATACAATATATTTTGATTTATTTATTTTCTTTAAACTTAGTACAATTATAAAGAAAAATAACGAATAGAATTCACACAAATGTATTTGACAAATGCATTCGAGTAAAGTTGCTAAACGTGCTACAATTCGTTGCTCGTGCCTAATCTTAACTAATTAAATAACATGAAAGTTATAAATATTAATTTTCCCTCTAACAGTACACCGTTATTTATTGAGCTTAAACAGCGACTACATTTACACAATAGAAATAAATCGCTTTTAACTTTTTACTGGATATTAAAAAAAAAATTTTACGCTTCTGAATAATAACTGTTCTTATCTTGTTTTTATATTTCCAGAAGCATATTTGTGAATGTACACATGTATGTAACTCAAGAGAGGAATTTGTAAAAATTAAATAGATTTTACTTCATGGCCTTAGAAAACTAAAACAGTACACGCTGTAAACAAGAGTTAATTGTTTTTTTTTGGCAAAGTAAAATAAATTTTGGTTTTATTTACAAAGAGTACAAGAAATGTAAGTAAGTAAGTGGAGAATCTTTTAAAGAAATATTTAAAAAAAATTACTTTCACCCAAACATACTTTTTAAATGCGTTGTAATATCCTTAAAAATAAATCTCTAAACTCGGCATACTCGAAAACTGGATTGACAATTTTTTTTTTTATAAATTTAAAACTTTGAAATTTAAAGATTTAGTTTTAAACACCAACTCGTATTTATAGCCCCACCAAATATGATAATTTACATTTGAGGAGCTTCATTTAAAAACGCAATAGTTACACTTTTCAAATTTGGTAGAAAAACTAATAAAACTTAATTTCAATTTGGATAAATTGTATGAGAAATAGTCTTAATATGTTTTTGAATATCACTTTAACGCTTGCCAATTTATTAAAGTGATTAAGAAACGACTTTCAAAGTAAATTAAAATCAATAATTTATGAAGTTTCTCATTTCATTTATAAAAGCACTAATGGCTCTGTCGCTAGTGTGCGGAGAGTATAATATTTTATATTATTCCAATAAATTATAATAATATTCATATATGTATAACACTTTTATTATTTTGCAATTAATAATTTTACTTACACAGCGCTCTAACCAATGTCATAAACAAACTGTTTACACAATTAAAAAACAATCAAGAATTATTCATTTAAAGCATAAATTTTACCGTCTTTGACGTCGTTCCATAATTTTTTTATTGCCGGATCTTTCGCAAACTTCTTCTATTTTAGAGCGTTCTTGAAATTTTTAAATAAAAAAAGATTGAGCAAAAAATTCGGAAAAGTTTTTTTTTTTGGAATAAAAAAACCTTATGTACATACATACATATATGAAAAAAAAACCAGTAAAATTTTTATAAAAATTATTTTTAAAAATTCTACAAAGTTTAATTCTTGTGTCTAAAAACGGTATTCGCAAACGTTCAAGTATTCATTTTTACACAAAAACTTAATTTTTAAAAATTTCTGAAGCTCTCATTTAAAAATGCGCGAATATTTATTACTTCAGGAAAATTTACAGCAACGGCGAAGATTTTAATCCATGTTTCAAAATTTTCTACGATATTTAGTTGAATTTTACAAAATTTCGTTAAAATTTAAAACCCATCGCATTACTCGTATAACTACTAATACAAAGAAATGCAAAAATAAATACTGTTTATTCGTCTTATTCTTATTAAAATTTTTGTTGAGAAATGGAAAATTTCTTCTTAAGATAATAAAGAGCTTGTCACCTGGATTCAAATTTGCACCATGACTCAAAGAATTGATCACATGATGCCATAATTAATTTTTTTCGTAAATTTTTTTTTAACTAAAAATATATATTAGAAGTTTATAATAAGTTTTCGTAAAGCTTTGATTTTTATACTTTGAACCGCAAGAATGAACAAGACTATACAGTTTTATGGAACAATCAATTTTTGTACAAAAAAAAATCCGTGCGTCATGCGGATGCGCCCCTCGTGCCGGTTGGGCGGGAAAGGAGGGTTATTACCGTTGGATTTATTATTATTATTATTATTATTATTAAAGTGCATGCTGCAAGTGACTCAAATTTCACAATGAATTTGAAATTTTTTTTAGTTATCTCAGTTTTGAAAAATATTTTTTGTGTTTAATACAAAATTGTTAGACATACTTACTTAGAGACAGTAAAGTGTAAGTACAACTTAGTTCGAAATAATTAGAAATACTGAAAACTATCGCTTGTAATTATTCGCGCATGTTTGTATGTACATTTGTATGTGTGTATATTTGTTAAAAAGTTAGATTTACGTCATTAGTGTCTTGTAAGCGAAATGTACGTAATCTAAATTATAGTTTTTATTCTCTTACGCGGAATTATTTTACAAAATAAACATCACGCCATTACGCGACGGCTTGACATACAAGTACATACATACATATGTACATATGTATGTATATATGTACATCAGCAGATAAAATAATCTAATTGCTCTAAGTATGTATGTATGTAGTTATACAAGTTTCGGTGATTAGAGCACAGTTAATTTGTTGGATTTCACAACAAATGTATGAATGTGTGTAAATATGTATACATTCCATCGCAAAATTATAGCCGCATCACATATCGACAAATAATAACAATTAATTTCTCTTTTATTTAATTTTAATTAATTTTCGATCGTAAAACAAATTTCAAACTTTATTGAAAAAAAAATTCGTAAATAAATTTTATTTGTTTATGAAATTTAAAAAACTTGTATGTGATCCCCGATAATCGGGGGTGCTTGACTTAACGATTTAACGTTTTTCTTAAGAACAATTCTAATCTTAAAAAAATATAGTTTCAATTTTGCTTTTAAAAGCTAAAATTTCAAAAATATTTTATCAACTACCTTGAATTGTACTAAAAGCATTCTTATCACAACGAAATTCAAAATTTGACAATTCCAATTAAAATATAATATGAAAAAAGTTCAAAAAAAAAGTTTGCTGCGGCTACCTATTTGACAGATAAAATGTACATTTACAAAAAATGGGAATTTCTAAATTCTTTGAAAAATTTTTTGAATTGTTCCTTTTTAGAAACTGTTAAATAATAAAATTTTGTTAAAGTAATTGAATATTGTATGCATACACACTTATTTGTAGAGAAATTATAATTTTGAGATGTGGTGTATGATTAAAATGGGCAAATCTTAGTAAATTCCCGTGCACTAACACACTTTTACATATTTAATAAAAAATAATTTATCCAAAGGGATACCGATTTTTATGAATTTATTACTTAATATGTATTAATACAATAATAAGATTATCTTTATAAATGTGATGTACATCTCATAAGAAAAATTTTGGGGTCTTATAATTACACGCCGATCCCGAAGAGCAAATGATTTTTGTGAAAATGGTTTTAGACGAAGAAAAAATACGTTGAGAGTATTTCCTTGAGGAACGGCTAATAGAAAACTCCGTTTTTCCCACAAAATATTTAGTATTTACAGTTTTATGATTTGCAGGAGCCCTTGTGGGGTTATGTTACATATCTAAATGAGTATATATATATGTATGTATGTATGTACATGATTGTTTTTATTTGCTTACGATAATTGCTACTACAAACTGAGACCTTTAAAAATAACACACATGTTTCTAAATACATATGTATAAGTATATATGTATGTATGTATACATGTATGTATGTACATTGCTAATACTACTTTGTAAAATCGATCAGTTCACGATATTCTTCATATGCATATAATATATACATATGTACATGTACATATATATACATATGTATATATATGTGCACAGTTTATTTTGATTAGGTTTTCACATTTCAAATTCTGCATATTTCTTCATACTAAAACTCATTTGCAACTTTGATTTATTGCAGTCTCTACATTTTTCACTGCGTTAAAAATAGATGCGAATGTAAAGAATCGTATTCAACAATGTATTTACAGATGTATGTATCTACAAAGTAGATGTATGTACATATGTAAGTACAAATGCATGTAAAGATGCCTCGTTGTAACAAGTCGATGGACTAGCGCCCGTCATTTGCATCAGTGTAAGCAATCTGTTATAAGCCACATGCACATTTTAGGGTACACATGTACTCAATGTAAAATGTATATATACAAATGCACATACATATGTATATGTATACTCGTACCTATATACATAAATACATATGTGAGAATGTCTATATCGACATTAGCAAAGCTATGTCGACTTTAAAATCTCTGCTAAAATGCTTCAGTGATGGCCTCTGCACTTTAATCATAAGGCATTACAACTTATGTATGTATCGCTGTGTGTTCATGTCCTCTTTGTCATGTCTTTAATTTGTCTCTGGTAGGTGGCAGTCTGCTTCAATTGCTCCAGTTTTTAAATCTGGCAATAAAAATGACGTTGCTAACTATAGGCCAAATTGATAGTTTGCTCATAGCTTTTTCAGAAAATCATTTAAGATAAGCTAACTTATAAAGATTATTTTTCATCAACATAGTTTTGCGCTCGGGCGCTCTACTGTTTCTAACTTGTCATCATTATCCGATTTCTGTGTTTCAGCATTTAAGGATATTGAAAAATAAAAAAATTTTAAGTATAATGAAAAAAACTTTTGGTGATATCCTTCGTAGATTTGCAAAAGATTTAAGGATCTCTAAACCCGAAAATCATTGTTTATCTCGTTAGTTTGATCAAAAGTAGGGTACACTTCTATCCTATTTTTGGCAGTCATTGCCACCAGAATAGAGACAGTTCAAAGAAAATTCGTTCGTTTTGCTTTAGGTTCTCTTATTTTTGTTGACTCGTTACCATCATTTAATGCCCGTTGTATCATTTCTAACTTACAAACTTTTAAAACAAGAAGAATTTTCCACTTGCTCATGTTTGTTTCCTTTCGCGTTGCTGGCTCTTTGGATTGTTAATTTTTTCTTCAGAAGATTTCCTTTAACCCTGCCGTTTTACTTAAAAACTACGAAGGCTAATAATCGCCTTATCGATCCTATTTTCGAGCTCTTATTGAATTTATTAAAATTTAGTTGTTGAGAAGTATATTTAAAACGTCTCTTGATCCATGTTGATTCTATTTGTTTTATTATAAATAAATAAATATATATGATTTAAAGTAGTACTGTAAATATTTTTTTGCAATTCCTATATGTTTCAGAGCGCACATTTTGTGCGTATGTAAATTTACCTAACTGATGAGCGCATTGAACTTTCAACTTTTTGCATATTTAGCACTTTTTCATTATCTCGGGGAGATTAGGAAGTCTTTATGGTGATTAACGGATTACGTGAATGTTGCGCAAATCGTTTTTAGTATGAGCACAGGAAGCATAACCGTCAATGAATACTTACACATGTTCATAAATACAGACATAATATTAATTTCCATACATACAGCACTTCCTTTATTATCTTATCAGAAATTAGCTATTTTAGCGCCGTTTGAATATAAGATTTTTTTCTCAACAAACGGCTACTGCAATTACTAATCAATTGTGACATGAAACCCAGAAATTAAAATGTGTAGTAGAGATCGGAAATATGTAAATTGTGTGGTGGGCAAGCCGCGTATGGCTGCAAAGACACATAAATATTCAATCAAACATTATTGATTCGCGAGGAAAAAAGTGCACAAAGTTTCAAAAAAATCAAAAAATATTTTTAAGATATTGCACTCTTAATAGCTATGGAACACTATTGTCGAGAGTAAAAATTAGTAGTGAATATACGAGTTTTTGAACATTTCCGAAAATCAAATAATGTAATCCTGAGCTCCGCTATGAAAAATTTTTTTGTTTTTTGGAAATCATCCTATAACTCTGATACATAATTTTAGATTACAATGTACAACACTAAACGAGTTGTATAGTTTTAAATTGATCAACTCACAATTTGAGAAATTAGTTGAGGAATAATGTGAGTGTCGGGAGAGATGAAGCGAGAAGAGAAGAGAAGTGATGAGATGAGATGGAGTGTGATGAGTTGAGTTCAGGCATGGTGAGTAAAAGCGTGATGAGTTCAAATGTGGGGAGATGAAGAAGCACTTGCTACTAATTTAGGCTTAAGTAAAGAATACGGACCGTTGAGCTAGAAAAAAATTAAAAAGTGGGCGTGAACCGCCTTCTTTCTCTGACTTCGAAGGTGTGATTTTTTTTGGTGCAAACTAATAGGGATGGTGTTAGGGAGGTGTAAAGGGGGAAATTTCATTATTTTAAAAAGCTAATATTTCAAAAGTTATTTACCGATCTTCAAAATATTGGTACCGTTAAAAAGATAATTAAAATATCTTTTATTTGATATGCATATGTGTAAATAAATAATATGTGTATATATCTTGAGAAAAATAACAAAAACTGAAAAAGGCAAATTTTTTTTTATAAAATACTATGTTTTTCTTTAAAATATACGTAATTAATTTAATGTGAAAATAACTTTGTCTTAAAGCTCATAAAAATACCTTTAATTTGATGTATATTTTTATATATTTAAACTTAAGTTTTGTAAGAAATGCCTTTTAGTTATATTTTTAACGATCCCAATGTTATGAAGATCGGATAAATAGTTTTTGAAATATCAGCTTTTTAAAATATTGAAATTTCCCCCTTTACCCCTCCCTAAAACACCCCCTATTAGTTTGCACCAAAAAAAAAGTATACCACTAAAATCAGTAAAAAGGGGCGGACCACGCCCACTTTTATCTTTTTTCTAGCTCAACGGTCCGTATTCTACTAACCGAAAAGGGCCGGTTTCACGGCATTCGATAACGAATCAAATAACTACATACATACATATGTATATGAAAAATTTGCATTTGAGAATACGGCTTTCGATAATACATGAAGAAGAAAAAGAAAGAGACTCGATCTCGAATGCCGCGATTCGGCCCTGAGTTGTCTATTTGGACTTCAAACAAATATTTTTATATAATAAAAAACAAGTATTTAAAAAAAATTAACTACGAGTACTTATGCTCTACAATTTTACATATGTAATTAATATACTGAATTTGGTATCGAATACAAACCAGACTTAATATCCTGATCTCAATCCGATTGAGAATCTTTGGACTAATATCAAAAAGGCGAAAGATTCCTGGGGCAAAATGTCACTAAAAAGTTGCCAGGACCTTGTTGACTCCTCTAATAAAGAACATGCTACTAAATATTAATTGGAGTACATAACTTTATTTTTGATTACCTACTAATAAATATTTTTTAATACATTTTGAGGTATTTTTATTTTGTTTTAGTTTTTAACAGCCTAATATTGTCTTAGTGCTATTTTTTTGGCCGCCTTATTTTGAAAATTTACATTGAATTTTATAAACATGTTGTGTATCATTGAAACAAAATCAAATATTTATTATTTAACTTTTGCTTTAAATTATAATCAGTATATTAAACCAATAAAATATTATTAAAATTTAAACATATTTGAATTTTTTCTTCCTCAGAGAGCATAGCTCATCGTAGTGGTATTTTTTTTTACCGACACTGTATCATCATCACTATTAATTTTTACGTTGATATTTTGGCAAGCAATGCATATTTATTTGCTTCAACATATACGAGTATACATACATGTGTATATGTGTGCCCCTGACCTATATTTTAATCATATTCATGTATATACTTGAATATATGCATATGTGTAAACATTTACACAGTTACCTGTGTACCTACATATATAGAAATGCACGCTTCTTATGGAAGCAATATGATTTATGAAATGGTATAAAAATAAAATGGTATGTGGAGAATGCTTTAAATGCGTCTATTGTGCACTCTTGAATGAATGCTCTTATCCTAAACAATACTCTTAATATGAGGGGAAGAAGTAAATATTTATAAAATAAACTGCAGAGAGATATAATAATGTTTATATGTTTAAATGCATTTATGGTCTAGGAAAATGTGTAGATATGTAATTTAAATCAGTATTTATTTCAATTCACTAACCTGTCTTCCATGTGTGGTCGACGTCCCAGTAATGCATATACGGCGCTCTGTTGACGCACTTCCTCCCAACACTGATTATCACCATGACCGTTTGCCTCACTCGTCAGTTTCATACGATTTGCCTTCTGGCGACCAAGTGTTGTCTGAATACGCCCCAAAATGCCACGACTCCAGGCATCCACAGCTTGTAAGTAAATTAAGAATATGAATAGAATCACACCGAAAAATATAACTTCGGGTCGTAGCACATAAAGGCGACATAGCTTCCATATGTATGCCAAAGGCGAATTGATGGACGAAAAGCCCACAGCGAATTTTGATAGGATCTTCATGTGGGAAACGTAAGCTTGATAAAAGACTTTATCCTCCAACTCGTCATCCATGTGTCACAAAGGAAATTTATAAGCTTAGTGTGGTTAAAAATTTCGGTGATTTGTTTTTAATCTATGACTGTTTATATTTGCAATAAAAACTTTGAATTAACTGACTAGTTGAAGAGTTTTTTATTTACTTTTTGTTTTAATTGTTAATTCAATTGTTTTTACTAGTTTGAAAAGAAAAAGAAAAATAAATTAACTTTAAAACACCGATTTGACTAGGTACCGAACCAGTATAAAAATGTGGCGAAGTTGACATTGAATAGGAAAATTTCGCGTATTATTTATATAGTAGCTAAAATTAAAAATTTACAAAATCGTGCGGTTCGCGTAGCCTTCAAGCTACAAAGGGGTATCGTTTTAAATTCAGCACTTGGCTTATAGTCGTATCAAAGTCTAGTAGAATTATATTTCATTGCGTGGTTTTGTTGGTGTTAATTTTTGCTTTGCAATTTATCGACGCAAAACCGTGTTTTATATTTTTGCATACGAAATAGATATCCTACAAAAACTTAGCGATCGAATGGGGCTGTAAATTACACTATGTATGTAGATATTAAATTGCATTCATTTGCATAAAATTAAACTTAGATTTCCTTTATTTTTTACTTTAAAGGGCGGCACTTCCTGTCACAAATGATGATTATAAAATCGACACAAGTCCCAAATCACGTATTCACTCTTCTACACTGTGCAAGAAAATACATATGTATGTATGCCACCGCTCATCAACTCTTTATCTAAGACGTTTGTTGATGACATCGACCGCAACGGGGCCAAATGACCAACGGTGGATAACACGTATACAACAACACTAGCAAACCACAATTTTGTTGTTGTTGTTAATACTTTTGCTTTTCACGCCTTTCGCAATTCTTTGCAGAAGATTTCAAATTTTCACCCATTTATTCGAATATAATATAAATATGTACATACATACATATATAGATGTATATTTTTCGGTGTTGTTTTTATTTTTATAATGCCCGCTGCCGGTGTCACTTCTGTTGCGTGCCAAAAAATCACAAATATTCGTATTTTTACTTCTCTGCCTTTCCTGCTTTTGAATTTCTTTATTTAAAAAATACCGCCCTGGTTCACTTATTTTATTGATCAATTAGGAGAATTAATGGAAAGGAGAAGGCCACTGATGCATGTATTAATACCACAAATTAGTTTCTTAAAAGACCGAAATAATGAATTGCTCTGATTATACTCAGACTAAGCGTTCGGCGTATTTGTATTAACAATTCGCAATGTCTAATTAGACATTTGAAACTTTCACAACATATTACAATTTTAATATTTCATTGATTGCTCCTCGACATCTACTTCTTAACATTCGCACAATTTATCGACGACTGACCAAAATACGAGCTCCAATTCGCCCCACAATTAGCCCCAAAAACAATAACACCAAATTTGACGCAACAACAAAGCAATTTTTTGCGGAACGGTTGGCAATGAAAGCGACAGCTGTCGAAAGCGTTGCCGGTAAAAATTAGTAACGTTCTCAAAGTCAATACCCTACAAGACACGAATAACCAAAACTGCAATACCCGCAGTGGCTTCGGGTATTTATACTGTGATATAACTGTTAGTACTACAATGAGTGAGTTTTTAAGTATTTTGCTGTTAAAGTTGCGAAAAATGTCAATTTTTACCTCACTTTCTTCTTTGTGCAGCATTGAAATGAAAAAACCCCGTTCTGCCACACATGGCGAATATATATTGAAAAAAAAACGAAAATTATAAAGTCTATTCGCATATTTTTAATATATTAGGAATTATTGTTTTATTCAAGAAAAACGCCGCAGGCGAAAATTACTAATAAAAAATCACACACAACATCCCCAACAAGTTTCATGACCGAATTCCTTATACTTTCGCTGAAATCGCGAATGGTTCCTAATTGGAAAGTCAACCCTATATATAAAATTGAATTAGTTTGAAAGAGATGAAATACAAGAGTTTCGGGTAGAATTGTCGAAAATTCTTTAGGTATTTGATATAAATGTATTTTATTGGGTATGAAACAAGAAGTACAAAATTAAAATATCGCACATTCCCGCGAGCAGTAATATAGGTCAAGCAAAAGCATATCCAGATAATGAATAAAAAAAACTGATAAATAATGCTTAAATATAGATTACAGAATGCGATTTCATAAAAAAAAATGGTTTTATTTCGTTAAGTTGTAAATAGCAATTTCATATCCCAAATACTTCTGCTGACCTACTACGTTCGTTGCTGGAAAAAATTCGGTTGACCGCTGTGGCAACGCTATGATGGTGGAATATAAGAAACACAACTGAACGCAAAACTGTGCTAGTAAATATTAACAGTTCAAAACTTTCACAGAGTGCTCACATATGAAAGAATTATAAAGATTGCTATATGAAGCATAATAAATTTCAATTATATATAATAAATCTAATTGAATTTAATAAAAAATTGCTGAATAATACATAAAAAAAAAAAAATTAAAAAAATAAGTGCAATCCAATTATATAAACAAATTAAGTTTGAAATTTAAGATAAGAAAATAATGAATTGTTTCTTTATACGACAACGCAAGCAATTTCTGTTATACGAGGCTGTGTTTACTAAACTGTTTGACATACGAGAATATTTTACTTGATTTAAATAACGTTGTATGTATTTACATCCATACACGGTTGATTTATTTATTTAAAATACTAATAAGCCTTAGAAGTACACACTACTTTTTTATCAAATAAAATAAATTTAAATTTTAAATATAATCATTTTATATTTACGGCAACTAGCAACAGATGGTATCGACCTTGATACAAATGTATGTATGTACAAATGTACCTTGTTTTAAATTAAACATCGCATTATAAATCCTATTATTTGAAAAATAAAACATGAAAACCTTCGAGAATAGCCACTGAAGCAAACTTGATAAGGAATGCAGAAATTCGTTCCAAATAAATACTTTTCAAGTAACTTTCAATGGAAGATTTTATGTATCGTTAGCATACTACAATGGGCAGTGCGTGAATACATATATGAGGGCTACAGTTGGCGAGGAGCATACGCCGCAATCAATCATGAGCTATATGATTAAGGAATTAAGCGAATGGTCATCAACCAAAGATGAAATAGCCTCAATCTTGAAACAACTTAGGCATATGGAGAGACAGCGGCGAATGAATTAATAAATTGTTATAGAACACGTGCCCAAAACTTGAGATCCAGCAAAGGGTTGCTCGGAGATCCCTGCGAATGTGATGCTCGGAACCCCGTCCATTCTGACAGTGCCAAGAAAAGCGCAAATAAGACTACAGAAATACTCCTAGAAACGTTCAAATATAGTGTACCCAAGTCCTTAACTGGTTGATTGTAAGAAAACAGAAAGGGGCTTCCGTTTCGTTTGCCATCGTCGAATTTTTTCAGGGCAGGAGCGCTGACGCACGAATAACATAGTCAGCGGAGCCATTGAACCGTAATTAGCCCAACTATGTTATAGGTCTTATAGTATTTTTCACCGTTTCAGGCGTAAACTAACGAAATGAAGCGATTTGTTGTCCAAAAAACTGTGTAATTAATTAAATAATTTTTTTTTTGTTATTTTGAACCAATTTAAATTTATATTTAATATCTATAATCGTTTATAGAGCTTGAGGCCAGTTTTTTTGCTGGGAATATGATTGGGAAAAGACAACGACGCTCAAAGCGGTACAAGTTCTAATTGCTGTTTCGGAGATCACAACATCTAACCCTCATCCCCTTTCTTCAAGACTTCCACGTTAATTGAACCCACGCCATTGTTATTTCCTCTTTTTATAAGAACAACAAAAAAATAATATAAATAATTTCCATCATCCTTGTTTGAAAGACAATGAATATGATGCAACGGCGAAACTGGTTTACCACTTGAGCATAAGTTCGTTCATATTGATCAAGACATTTAAACATTTTTTGAATGCATTTAATATTTCGATTTGTGAGAAAGCAAAAAAATCGTGAATTATATAAAAATTTAAACGTGATAAAGAAAACAAAAAACTGAATAGGTAAGTAATTGCGTAAAATCCCATTTCCATTACTTTATTCATTTAAATCGGGAGCAAGGAAATAGTTTGTTTACTTTCTCAGCTGACGTCACAAAAACAGCTGATACTGTCAAAGTCGACATAAGCAAAATACAGGCAATAGAGGTTAGCCTATTTGACTGCAGATCACTTAACCAGTACAATCACACCAGAAACAACATATTTCTAACCCACTAGGCAGTCCTTTGGTCACTATCTACTTGCGGGCCGAGACTGAGGATGTGATGACGCAACTAACGTATGACAGGTCTAGGTACATTTTTAGTTGAAAGGTCCGAATGGTGATAAAATTTTATCATCTTAAATATTCTGTACACAAAATAAGGGTACTTTTTTCGACGCGCATTGTATGTGTTTTTTTTTTTGTAGTTTCGTTCAAATACCTGTGATTATGTACATACATATGTATGTATGTATGCCTATGTATGATATGTGTGTATAACTTCAAACATAACAACTACAAGGTGCCTGACCGTGAAAAATACTAAAGGTAAGAAAACATAAAAATACATGCATAAATATGTACATACATACATATGTACACTGCAGCAAAATTTAGTGACAGGCTGAACTGCCGCTCAGTTCCGCACTATCATTTTCGTAATTGTCTCCGAACTACCGCCAAACGGATGCAGAGCGAAACTTTTGAAAATCGCGTTTCGCTTGTTACGCTGTCGCCAAACCTTTCCGATGTGCTTGCCGATTGCAAGAAGGCTTTACTTTACCAGTTTGAAACTGGTTCAAAAGTTCAGCATAGAGCGACAATTTCCTCTTCGTAGGAGATCGCCGTGTTAAAAAAGGCAATTGAATTGATTGATTTGTGATAGAACGAGAACCAATACCGTCCCATTTTGTGCTAGTTCTGCGCGATTTCTGAACCTTTTGATTTTTCTGCAGGGTACCTACATATATGTATATACATATATATATATGCACCAACGAAATGTGTATGCACATATGTAAGTATGACATGACTGCATTATGCCATGCTATTTTAAATTATGTAGTAGACATGCAGACGGCATGTGCTCAGAATACAAATTTACACACATGCATATGCAGGTATACATATGTATGTATGTAGCAGTACATAGTACATATCAATTTTATATGCCTACTCTACCATGGTCGATTAAAAATAGACACACTTTCTATTTTGCAATAAACTTACTTACGTACAAACGTCCTTACGGAAGTACATAGGTACGTAAGTTCGTGTGTATGTTTTTGTAGAGGGCATTATGCACGACTTGCAATCTACGAGCTGCACCTTCCCGCTGAAATGCCACCGAAGGTACTATTACTACGAGGGACTACTTAGCGCGGCCTTCTTCTTAGAGAATCTCCTTCCAAGTAACAGGTGACTACAGCATGTACTATCCGATATTTTTAGCAAATACTAGTATTGTGTGTTTCAAATAACAAATGAACATAATATACTCCGTCCCGTTAGTACAAATATCGCAGTTTGGAGTATACATAATTATGTACTCGTACGAATCGACTTAAATAATTTCGGCAATTCCCATGCCTCGAAAGAAACTGCTTTATGTAGAAATTTGTATCGCCATGATTATTTTCTAGCCACGTCACAACGTTTGTAATTAGATTGAGTTATCCATCATCCTTTTGCAGATGTCTAAGGAAAGCCGGGTTTTCTTTGATGGACATATTCTTCGTATCGCCATGTTGTTGTTGTTGTTGTTGTAGCAGCACAAATTATGCTGAAGCGACAGTCCTTGGCCGGACATAAATCCGGGTCGTTCCGGTATCGTAGACCCGACTGTCATGGGAACGTTCGTATCGCCATCGTTTAGTTTAGTGCAGACTCTTTCCGGCTCGTCTGCAGGGATGTCTATTGAGATCAGTTCATCACGAATGAATGATGAATCCGCAGATCACTTTTGAGTAGCATAATCGATATACAGTTGTGGGCTTATTTGTTGGAAAGCAGTGAATTCGAGCTGCATGTAGCTAAACTGAGCTGATCACTCTAAGACATTAAATTCGTTCACTTTACCTAGGAACTCTATTGTTTGGCATACATTTTGATTGCCTTGTCTAGGCACTCATGTAGGTCTTGTAGTTAAGACAGCAGTCGATAATTATACCTAGATATTTATTTGCATGCTTAGATATGATGGTTTTGGACCCCATTTAAACTTCAATCTTTTACTTGCTTATTCGCAACGTTTCAGTCTTGTGCTCAGATTCGTTAACTTTTATTTATACTTTCTGTGTATGTTTGTCCACTATAATAACAGCAAAATCATTCGCAACTCCTATCACTTCTGCTCTTAATAGCAGAAATCGTTCATTAGATTCCATAGAAGGGCACTGAGTACATAAATATAGGATATTATTGCTGTAACACCATACATTTCTGTTTTAAAGTCGTTCGTACTAAATAATTTGTTTTTGTTTGGAAAAATAACGCCTTATAATGTATTAACGGGCCTCCATTTGAATGAGAATCTCCATTATGTGTTTTAAACGATATTCTTAATAACCTTCCCGGTGTGTCTAGAAAGCAAACTGGGTAATAGAACGAAGATTCTGTTGGAGTTTCTTGCTAGCATCCAACTGTCTATTGTACGTAATTCAGACATGCATAAACGATGGTAGATTTTTTTTGAACGTCGGTAACGTCTATCTCGATGTGTGAACCCCAAATTATAAATTAAAATACCAATATTGACTTTAGTTCCCTAATTTTTTCAACAAACAGACCACATTACTCATTCACATTTTTGTCATATTAAGTACTCTGATATAATTACACAGCATTAGGATTGTAAATGAATATAAAATACATATGTAAGTATGTAAGTTAATTATACACTTAATAACATTTAAAATATCTCACTTTTTTGTTTGTTTTAACATCAAAGATTTGTGATATATTTCATACTATACATACGTATGAATGTATTTACAAACACAATTTTTTAAGAAGCCTGCTTAAAAGCTCATTTTCGCTTAGGAGTGTCATTTTATTTATGACATTTTTTGTAATAATAATTTGCATACCTACTTCAGTGCTGTCCAACCAGTACTTCGCGACCTATATTTATTTATTCTTAGTGATAAATATTAAAAATGTTCAGGTTTTTGTTTTATTTTATTAATTTCACTTACTAATAACAGAACAATTAATGAGATCTTCGAAACTTTTACGTTTTTTTTTAGAAATGGTATATTTCGCGAACGACGTAGATTAATAAAATTTGAAAGAGGTGATCTTTGAATTAATTTTTTGGGCAAATGCTGAAGAAGTATGCTGGGTATTAAGAAATCAGCACCAGAGATATTGCTTGGTATGGCAAGAGCCTTAAAAACAATTTCTCTAAGGCGGTTGTGAACTCCCTGCTCTAAAACGGGCTGACCGTAAGCTCTGGAATAATTTGTTTGTTCCTTGATAGAGAGATAATTTTAAGCAAACTCCTCAATACATTCCAAAGCACTATTTAAAAATCAAAATGTCGTTCAGAACTTTAATATTATCTGGAGCACCAGAATAATAACCAAGTATATTTAAAGAACAAGTAATCCAAAATTTCTTAAGAAATTTTATAATATTTTGATAATAATAATGAGTGAGAAAGATTTTGTAAGTCAATGATAACTATTATTTTCATACTTATTTTATTAGCGAGATACAAATATTTTAATTTTCACACTTTCATTATGAGACTTATGTATATCTAATAAAAATGTGTCTTCATATTAATTATGAGGAAGAAAATATAAGTCCTAATAGGCGGGACTTTACAGAGACTTTTTAGAGGTTAGGTCGGTACAATTTAAAAAAATGGTTAGTACATTTTCGTTACGTTTTTGGTAAATTTTTTGTACTTATTCCGATACAATTTCGGCTACTTATTTAGAAACTTTTTTTCTTTTTATTTTCGGTACATTTTCAATACTTTTTCGAAATGTTTGCAGTTAATTTTCGATTCTACTCCGGTACGTTTTTAGGTTAGAGTTTTTTCAGGACCAGTTTGGGGCTAGTTGTAAGCTAGTAAAGGAGATTTTCGGGATCAGTTCGGGACTATATCATAACTTATCAAATTTTTTCTGACCATTTCGAGACTGGAGTTCGTCGCAGGTCCCGAAAAAGTCATGTATGTTTCCAAAATAGTAACGAATTCATCCCGAAATGGACACGAAGAAGTCTTAAGCTAGTCCCGACATAGATATGTATGTATATATGTATATTTAATATGTAAGTCTAAAAATAAAAGTGTTTTGAAGATTTAAAAATATTTATCTCGCTTTTTATTTTAAGTTTCTATTCATTATTTCCCCTTATAACACTCTTAGTTATATATGTCTCTGATTTAATATGTGGTACTTAAGAAGGGTTATTTACTTTAAACAAATACGAGTACTAACATACAACGTTTTTATCTACTTGTATATATGAGAAGTTTTGCTGTGGGCTATTTCGAGAAATGAAGTTTTAATGAAAAAAAATAAAAATCATGGTGTGGGGTTTTCCTTATGAAAAAACCTACCTGAATTAATTCTAACTGAACGTTTCAACGTATGCCGCATACGTGTTTCCATTCGATTTAGCGCTGCCGCTGTTATTGGCTGTGGACTGCTAAGTCGCTGCTGCGCATTAGGGCGAGTGTAATATTTTTTCAAATCCATTGTGGTGGGGTCAATTTTGTTTTATGTTTTGATTTTATTTTTATAAATTTCTTATGTTTTTAAATTTTTAGCAATTGTTTATTGCTTTTATTACGTTTCGTTTTAGCACTAACTTTTAAGAAAAACATATATTTTTTGCTTAATTTTTGGCACTTGAGTTTGGATTTTTCACTTTTAACACGACTTTAACAATTTCATAACTTTTTGGAAGTAAATGTTTAATACTGATTCTTTGAGCTGAGAGAATATATTTGACTAAATTTTTTGCGTGTGTTTTTTCTTTGAAAAAAAAATGGTGTAAACTAATAAGTATTTTTCTTTTGGTACTACCTATAAGTATTTAATACTGATTTTTCTTAATTTATTCATTCAACATTTCACAATAAAATCACATAGCAGCTTCTGGAATTATTTTATAATGTTTTTCTTTTGTACTTTGTTTCTGTTTCACAGCTCTTGTTAGATTAACAGCACAGACTCAATTTTTTTTCTTTTACGCGTTCAATAATTTATTAACACATAAAATTTCACCTTGCGTATTTAAACAATTTGTTTGTGTCTTTCGGATATTTTTTTCTTGTTTTTCAAACTTGTATCTACATACAATCACACTAACTGTTGAAAGCTGCTCAAGCTACTGTTCTGACTTTGTTTGTACACCAAATATACGTGAGAGTTCAAGGCACTAAAACCACAACAACTTTGAAACTCGCATCAAAAAAATGTATTGGCGTCGAGCAGAGAGTTGTTGTTAAATTTAAGATACGCGAAATTCTTTTTTGTCGAACTTATTATTGTTGGCCCCAACGGCAAACTGAACTTATTATTATTATTCCATCGCATATGAGAATAGGCTTCCTTGTCGGCCGATGCAGTAGCAGCGAATGTAGCAGCAGCAGAACAGTCACTGTGGCGCAGCTGTTGCTGCTGATGGGATTTTTGTTGGCGTCAACGTATGAATGGTTTTTTCGTTGCTGTGTTAAAGCGCCGTCGTTGGCATTATTATGATTATTGCTCTGAAGTGCATTTATTGTTTTACTCTTTCGTTTACACTTTATCGAAATATTGTTACACTTGTAACAAAAAAAAAAAAATACATACACGCGCGTAAAAAAAAAAATAATCAAAATTAAGGGCACCAGCGCAAAAACACCTGTTCGTACCGTAGTTTATACATATTTTTATTTTTATATCTGTACATAAAAAAGAAACTAAGCAAAACAAAAACAGAAAAAGAAGGAAACCAAACTGATTAAATCGCGCGCGATATAACCAAACATAGTCCAACGCCCAACTGAGCGTTTGTTTTTGCCTATTGTGGCGTAAAAACGTAAAACGCTTAATAAATACCAACTTACCCTATAGGAAAGGTGTGACGATTAAAACTTTGACTTATTATGTATGCATTTTGTTTATTTAAACGGAATAGTTGAGTTTCAATAAGCAACAAAATCACACACGAAACAACAGTCAAGGCTACTTGCTTTGGTTGATTCAACTCTGCTTGAGAACAAACAGTAAAATTAAGAACACTCCAGCAAACGAATCAAATGCAAGCAAAAGTTTTGTAAACAGTCTAAACGATAACAAAGTAGAAATAAAATGTTCGGGAATGTTTCCATGAAAAGCGAAAGGTGAACAAAACCTTCGGAAACGTTTTCAAAAAGAGCAAAAAGAGAAAAAACGTCTTTAAGTAGAGTAGAAGAAGGGCGAAACTTGCGATAACGTTTCCAATGAAAACAAAATTATCGTAATCGTTCTCTTAAGGAACGGAACACACATGTTGAAAATATAACGTTTAATATTAAAAGAATTACAAGAAGTCTCAAGAAGAATTTGAGGCAATCGTGCGGATTTCGATGAAGAGGCATTTGGTGTCTGTAAAGTTTGATTTAAAGGAAAACAAAGTCGGGAGGCATTTGGCGGAACACGAGAAAAGATACAGCGTCTACTAGAACGAAGTCGTAGCGAGGTTTGCAAACCTGTTACAATAATACAATTATTTAATAAAATCTCAAGCCAAGGAGTGCTAAAGGAAATAAATTGTCAGCTCTTTCAATTCGTCAAAAGATAAAAGAGTGTGATATTTGCTTTGATATCAAACTTTATTCGATAATAATTCCGTGTGTTCCCAATTGATTCTTCTAGATAACGTTAATGCGATTTTGGTCTCCAATTTATTTTGCGTTCGTAAGTCTTTTGTTCCTGGCTTGTTTTTCGAGAGAATGTTGCTGTAATTTTTTCCGTTTTCTTTTTTGTTAGAACGTTCTGGAGACTTAAGTTCTCATTTTTTTTACATACATTTTTTTCTCGATCTGAATGAATGAGTTTATATGAAATAACTTATAATGAAACAAATTTTCAGATTTTTTTAAGCTAGTTCTCAGTCGTTCAACTGACTTTATAGTAATGCTCTCAGCTAAAAAATTTTAATTAGAACAAGATAGCATATAAATTAAATTTTAAAATATTATTTTCGATAAAAGCTACTCTGCCATAATAATATGTACAAACATTTCTATAAAAATAAATATTAATTTTCAGATTAAAGTTTTTTTTTACTATTTGCATTAAATATCCACATGGTAAGTTTTGTAAACATCAGCACTAAAGTATTTAACAAACTTAAATATTTAACGTTTTTTTTGGCCTCAACAATGTTCTATCAATGACTGTTATTGAGCTCGGGGCCACTTTTTGTTGCTAGAAGATTATTTTGAACAACAATAATAGTTTTGTGGCACAAGTTATAGTTGTTCTTTCGGAAACCACCATATCTCTTCAACAGAATTGCTTTAAGAAGAACGGATCATTTCTCTTATTTACTTCAAAATTTATTTTAGCAGCAAAATTTGAATTTAAAAACGTTTTGTTCGTTAGAAAAATAATTAAGCATATTATTGTGATATTTGAAAATAATTTTACGCCATAAAACGCTAGCATAAAATTTACTTTTGTATGGAAGAACGTAACACCCTCGGCAGTTTATTATACTAGGATGGATTGGGCTATAAAATTGCATACCCTGATTTAAATATTCTTCGAAACAAGCTTGTTTACTAATAGTAGTTTCAAATGACCCTTATGATGCAATTGATTCCTTTTTTCAGGTTTCAGGCAATTTGGCTGCAAGGAAAAACTTGACCATCAGATTGGCCGTTAAAAGGGTCATATGGGCGAATTTTAAAGCGTTCACTCCCAGATGCGTCCTAAAAAATTTTGAAAAAATCTTTGAAAAACTTCAGTTTTTTATCTTTAGAACATAACCAAAGTTTCCCATAAAATGTACTGAAATTTCGATAGGTTCACAATTGATTGTTTTCTGAGCAAGTGATTGGCTTCAAAATATGGCATGTGCAATTATGTGCTAGATGGGGAGTTGAGAAATTGATCATTGCTTCTCGAGATATTACGAAGAAAAGCATAAAATAAAAGAAAAAGCTAATTTTCATAAAAAATAATCAACGCAATTATTTTCCGTTGATTTTGGAATTGTTTTTCTAATATTTCTATAAATAATAAACGTATAATTCTTTGCGATGGTTTAGTTTATCTGTTACAGTTGTGTCCAAAAATATTGCCAGTAATTATAAATGTAAAAATATGTATATGAAACAATCAACTGTAAAATAAAATTTTAAGGGAAAGAAGAAATGACCGATGACTTATTTTTTTTGTCAAATACGTGGTTATACATACATATACATATATCAATAAATTAAAAATAATTTTTTAAGAAATAATGAATTTTTAAAAGAACAATTTTCGAGTTTTTGGCGTTTGGCGACTAATTGCACACAATAGAGGTGGAGTCGTAAAATGCCTACGCGGGCATCTAAATGCCAGCATTTTCCGCCTAAATTTTCTATCGTTTTTTAAATTCCGTCTGCTAAAGCACTGCAAACTAAAAGTTTTATCGATCTGCCGGGAGCCATGCAGATATTGACTGGAATTAATTAAAATTTTGCTCTTGAGAGTTTTCTGCTGCAAGAATACGCGAATACACCTACACATATGAAAACTGTCTTAACGAAATATCTTCCATGATACAAAAAGATAAGGTAGTTTCATTTAACGACATTCGTTGTTGTTAGCCATTTGACTTTTAATTTTATCTTGTAAAAGCAAAGAAATACATACATGTATGTATGTATGTATGTATAGAAAGTTTAATATATATATTGAACATAAATTTAGTTAATGTCAAAATTCGTTACCCAATATGGGGTCTTCAAGTGAAGTTATCTCAAAATCTGATGAAAAAATCTTATAAATGAAAAGCTATTTCGTTATGTACGCGCAGAACGTCTGAGTCACAGCAACGAAAGACGTGAAAATTTGCACAGTTATTCGTTTATTCCTGTAGAAGGTCCTAACGGAGGCCTTTTTAAGTTATAGGGCAACAGAGTTCAAAAAGTGTTTGATTTACTTCTAATAAATTTTGAGCGGGATGAATTTCGTCGTGCCTTCGAGTATATAAATATTTAAGACTAATCGAAATATTCGTAGAAAAAGAAATTAAAGGTAAATTTCTTTGCCTTTTAATTTCTATTAAATTTCTAAAATTCTATCGAAGCTACTAAAATAATTTGCAAATTGTTCCGGTTATTCAATTACGAAAATACTATTGGCGGAATTAGGTTGAGAATGCACAAAGAAAGTGAACGGAGACAAATTCCAATTTTTTTCACATACATTGGAAATTGTGAATTCAAAATATCTTAAACTGTAAAGGCAAAATGAAGCTTTATTTGTTTTATGTTAAGAAGATTTTATTTGGGAAGAACGCGCTTTGGAATAATATTTTTAAATCGCAAAACCAGAGAAATAAAATTGTTTACAAAAATAGTATAATGATATAAAAAAATAAAATTCACGAAGATTTTTATTATAACATAAAAGAACAAATACGAGTACAATGAAGTCCGCAAATATATAATGATAAAGAATTTTGACTTAAAATAAAGAAATCTTGAAATAATGCTTAGATATAACAGCCGTGGCAAGTTCAACGCAAATTCTGACAATTTGTGAACCTTCAAAAAAGATTTCGTTAAAGTAAACAAACTCTAAAGACTACCTTGTTTTTATACCGTGCGCTTGTGTACAAGGGTATTATAATTTTTTTCGCATAACAGTTGCTAGTAACAGCATAACGGAATCAAGATAGATATCGACATATATGTATATACCAAAATGCTTAGAATGAAAAGAGAAGTCGATATAGCAATGTCTGTCTGTCTGTCCGTCCGTTCGTCCGTGCAAACGATAACTTGACGGTATGTAGCTTTTCCTTGACCTAGAGCAGGTTGGTATTGAAAATAAGCAAAATTGGACAATAACCACGCCCACCTCCCATATAACGGCAATTATCGAAAATGCAAAGATCGCCATATTTCAGTAGCTATGGAAGCTAATTTCCTCAAATTTGGTATGTGGTGTTGTATTTGAGCAGGAAATCTGACTATATAAAAATGTTATATAGGGGGCGTGGCACCGCCCACTTATGAATTCATACATATGTATGTATATCTCTGGAAGCAACCCACCGATTTCGTTCAAATTTGGTATACGTATTACACTATGCCTATTAAAGCGATATGAAAATGAGTAAAATCGGACGAAAAAAAAAAATGCACAGCAATGTATGAATTTATTTGAGAAGCTTAAAGAAGTTTTTAATTTGATAACTTGTACCGGGTACATTAAGTTCGGTTTTGCCCGAACTTAGTCGCTGCTTTATTCATTTAAAAATTTATCTGAAAGCGTGCGCCGGTTATATGTATAAAGTTCGATCGAACTTAAGGTTCAATTAGAGGTGCCATAACCATAACCATAGAAAACAGCTGATCCAACCAACCTTATATGAACATAGGTTACACTGTAATCGATTAGTGGTACCATACCATAACGCCATAACCATAACCATAGCGACCAACTGAATTTTGGTTTTTGCCGTAACCATAAACAGCTGATTGCTAATTCGCCTCGTTTATTGTGATATTTTTGTTCTTCGTGTGCAGTTTATTTTGTTTTGGTGAGTTTTAATTTATATTTTGCGTCCGCGTTTTATATACTTTACTAAATTTTTATTTACTTTTAGTCTGTTGCAAATATCAGCTGTTTATGTTTATGGCACCACTAATCGATTGCTTAAATATGGTTATGGTTATGACTACGATTATGGTTATGGCGTTATGGTATGGTACCTCTAATTGAACCTTAAGCCACTTCGTTACCTGTTTGTATTAAGATAGCTACATTATATACAACAAAATATAAACTTTTCTACTTGTACAATTGCTGTTTGATTTCCCAAAGGGCATATACAAAGTTAGTCACCCTGCGTCAGTTTGTATTCTAAATTACAAAAACGTACATACTTACATACATTTATACATATCTATAGGCACAATTGTATACCTTGAAGACAAATGTACAAAATCCCGCCGCAGTCAGCGTCACTGCCGACATTGCTGCTTAACAAATAACATAGACGCTTTTGTGGTTCTGTTGCTGCTGCGACCGACTGCATTGCAGCAAGTTATTTAGTAAGTAGGCGCACTTAAATATTGTAAATACATATGTACATATATACATATGTACATACATATATTTGTATGTACAATGCACGTGTACACAAACTATATCAGTGCACTTTGCGAAATAATTAAAAGCAAAACAAAACCAAAGCACACGAAACTTAACACACAGCTAAAAAGTAAAAACAATTGTAATAACTAATTGTAACGTAATAAAATTAGTAGGCATCTATGAGTATAATGCGCGTGCGATCCGCATTTCTGGGCACGTTTAAATGTTCACATGTGACACAAAATATTAGAATGGTGCTATACAGGGTAGTCCAAGTGTAGTACTAAGCAATTGCAAATTGGACGCAGAGGTATCTATGTAGCTATTTCTTCTAAAGATAGCGGTACCACGCCCGGTTTCCAAAATTTTCTCTAACAAACTTTGAACGAATTTCTATATACTCGTGAGCGTAGTTTTGTCGGATATCCACAATTGAAATTTTTTGTAAAAATTTAGAAATTGATACCTTTTCTGTATATAAAAATCATTTTTTTCATTTTCGGAACCAACCCTCTAAGGCATAATATGCGGTTCTTTCGAGTATTCGGGTATTTCGAGAGAGAAAAAAAAAACTAAAAAATATGAAATTTTTTAAAGAAAATATTTGTTTTTCTGTAAAATATAATTAATTAAGAGAGACCAAAAAAAAATACCTTTAATTTAATGTATAAAATTATATAGTAAGCATAAGGTTATGTTTATGGCCGAGCGAATTAGCGGCGCGCGATGCGATAATAGTCGCGCAATCGTTGCCACCGACTTCGCTATCGTAATCGCAAATGTTCGAGTGTCTATAGCACTGCCAGATCATAAGCAATAGCAGAATTGTAATATCACACTCGATCGTAGTTTCTTTTACATTTAAACTTACAAAAAAACCAAACATGTGTGTAAACAAAAAATGTATTATATAATAAAAATAACATAAGATTTTTACTTACCTTTCAAATAGCATTTCTTATTCGATTTCTATGCATGCTTTTATAATTGTGGTTTTATTGCGAGTATTATAATGCGAATGACGCAGTTTCCATAAACATTCTTTATTTCCTACTTCTGCAATAAATTTGTTCGTCGTGTTTAACGCGTTTCGCTTAACTAAAGCAATTACTTTTATAGCTGACTTTCGCGGCAGCAATTGCTGCAATTTGCTGAACCGCTGCTCGATAAACACCGCCATATGAATTTGTGTAATTTATCGCTAGGAAAGATTTTTTCTCATCGCGCGTCGCCAATCGTCTCGGTTATGAACGTAGCCTAACTTTCACGTCGGAAAGGCTTTCAGCGGCACTGCAAAAAATACATTTGACTGTAAAACTTAAATTATGATATGACATACTATTGCATATGCATAGTAAATTATATTATTCTTAAATTAAAAATAATTAATTTTTTTCGGCAAAAATCCCTATTTTGTTTTTCTCCCAGAAGAACATTTTGAAAATCAATAAATAACCATTTAAAAATTGCAAAAAATTCCAAGTGATATAAAAATAGGATTATTAGTCTTTTAAATGATATGAAATGATTTTTTGCAAAAATAATATAAGACGCAAGTTTCCATCTATTAAATAAATAACGCAATACTTTAGCGGTCGTATTTTTATCCTGTCCAAGTACCGCACCGTTCCCAAATTACTTCTGCAAAAGTTACGAACTAGTGCCGAAATTATTTTCAATAAGTCCTGAACTAGTCCCAAAGTGGTCCTGACCTTCATAATTATATAATTTATTCTATGTATGTATGTATATAATTTTATAATACGCTTGATAGGCAAGCAATTATTTATTAAAATATCTAGGCTTTATTCTTTTAGTGGTGCGATATATGTATGTACATATGTACATACAAAAGTATATATTAATCAGAGCAGCTGATTGCATTTGCTTTAATTTTTAGTAAATATTTTTTAGTAAATTTGTTTTGTTGTACGCGTTACGATTTACTCAAACTTCGTGAGCTAAGATGTTGACACATCAATAAATCTTTTATCAAATGTGAAATCTTGTTTACTTAACTTTACCACTTCATCAAATAAAAGTCTGGCACTTCACTTTTCACCTGTGTCTCTTTAGATGTAACAAAATAGGTGTAAACTATAATCGACATGTATATATGTACATACATATGTATGTATGAAGAACTGCCCACGATGGGGTGATCGCATCTGTGTTGGGCGATTCGATGCGGACATGATGATGCATCCACCCATTAGTGAGTAAGTAAATAAAGCTGCATAAGTGCTGTAATACACTTACATACATATGTTAGTTTCTCAAATGCAACAGACTTGTGTTCGTCATACCCTAGATTTGTGTGTTAAAATATATATACTTTGAAACATTTGTAGGTATGTAAGTACATATGTATGTATGCGATTTCAAGCACAATAATGCGCGAATTTTCAAAGTCAATCATCAAAACGGAAATTTACTTGATATTTTGGCATTTGTGTACATATGTTTGTATGTATATATTAACATACAATTATAAATCTTACGTAAATTTATGAGTACACTACAGGCAAACTAAAAAGATTTAAATTAGAAACAAAATTTACTTCGTCGTCGTGGCAAGAAAGAAATTTCTAAAATTATTTTTTGTCTACCCTAGGGACCGTTTTTTATTTGCATATTTTGTTCTCGTTTTTATTTCAGCTATATAAAAAATTTAAAAAGTTTTTCGCTTGCCTTTTATTTGTGACGATAGTGAAAGTTAGACATTTAAATAGGAACGGTAAGTGAACGTAAAATATAAGAATCCGTGTAATAGTAATCTGGTGTCATTGTATAATCCGTGCGCATCCCAGCAACGTGTGATACTAGAACCCCAACTTTTAGTTTCAACTTTTGTGACGGAGATCTGGACAAGTTTAATGAGTTAAGAAATTAATGTGATAGTTTGTAGCATCGCTATTGGCCATCATATGTACATACATTCAGTCTTTCGCAAAGTCATCCCTTTCCGTGTCGACCCTGCCAATCTTGACATTATTTTGAGCTACAAGTCGGACTCTTTCACTATAAAGCAGCACTCTTATTTCCAACTTTGAACACAATGACTAGTGCTTGAGGTACGCGCCTATTTCGTCCGTATGAATGAAATATGAAACTTTTTTTGTTATGTATATTTTTTGCACAAGACTTTAAGCCTTAAAACTTAAACTCCCCACACTATAACTCACCACACCTGAATTCACCACCAACATAATTAAGTTCTCGAGACTTAAACACACACACGTATGTACACATAGCGCGCCAAAAGTGCACTCTCTTTTTTTCAATAAAAACTCGACTTTTCGATGCATATCCACCACAGTTTGGTACAAGTTTTAAAATATTCTAAAATTTAAGATGCGGCACCCGTACATACAAGCACACACCAGTTGCTAAATTGTTTTCTTATCAGCGACTTCAAATATATTTAAATGGTATATCAAAAAGCTGTTTGTTCATAGATTGATCGTTAGACACTCGAAAAAAAAAACAAATTTACTTTAACATAGAGATAATAGCTTACCAACACAAACGCATTAAGTGTACATACATATGTATGTTATGTACAAAGTATGTACAATTAAGAAATCGTTTGTTGCATAGACAAAGTTCACAAATCAGTAGTAGGCAAGAGCAATCTTCTAACGTTTCACCAGAGTTCTGACAACGCACTGATTTTGTAACCTGTACCGAAACATGTTAAGTATTAAACACAAAGGAAGCGGAAAAACTTTAAAAATCAATACATTTTGGCTGCGAGACCACTGTCGTTGCGGTGATTGCTACAATGTGGAGACGAAACAGCGTAAATACAATTTGCTAGATATACCAAAATCGGTGAAACCAATTAGTGCTGAGTACGTAAAGGATGGACAGCAATATAAAGTGCACTGTAAGTAAACGAGAGTTAGATTTTTGATGCAATTTATTTTTTCAAGCACTCGACATATGTACATACATATGTGTGTACTAAACTTACCTTTACTGCAGGGAGCGATGGTCATACATCCGCTTATGACATTGATTTCCTACACAATGTGCAAGTAGAACACATAGCATCACGCGCCCAAGAATCCACTGTGCGTACACCCTGGAATCAGAGTTTGATTGGAGCGCAAGAAACGCAATTGCGCACCACACTCGCCGACTTGGTCAGCTCTGAGACTGCAGTGCGAAAGATCGTACAGAGTCTTATCCGCTATGGCATCGCTTTCATTGATGGCGTACCGCCGACGACTACAATGACCGAAATGGCTGTACGATGTATTTTCCCACCGATGAAAACATTCTTTGGCGAAATGTACACCTTCTCGGATGTGCAGGATCATGCCGATACGGCCTATACCAAACAATATCTCGGCTTGCACACCGACAATACGTATTTTTGTGATGCGGCTGGACTCCAATCACTACATTGCATTCGTCATGTCAATGGCACGGGTGGTGAGAATTTCTTCGCAGATGGTCTGCATGCCGCACTGCAGCTGAGGCAATGCAATCCGCGTGCATTTGAGGTGCTCACTCGTGTGCCAGTGCCAGCCGAGTACATTGAGGAGGGCCAATATCATAAGCATACGGCGCCCATTATACGCGTGGATCCGGTGAGTGGTGAAATAGCGCAGTTACGCTTGAATGTCTACGATCGCGCGGTCTTCGATAGCATTGCACAAGAGCAAATGGAAGAATTTTATGAGAGTTTTCGCATTTACTTGGCGATTGTGCAGCGCACAGAGAATCAGTGGAGTTTCAAATTGCATCCGGGCACTGTGTTGATTTTCGATAATTGGCGCGTATATCATGGACGACATGCGTACACGGGGCAACGCACTATGACCGGCTGCTATGTGCAGAGAACGGACTTTCTGAGTAAGGCGCGCATCTTGGGCATCATCGATTGAGGTGCACTCGTGAATTTGTGATACCAAAGTTTTTGGTGTTTAAATACATTTTAAATTATAATGACTTGTTTTGATTTTAAAGTATTTTTTTTTTAATTAATGAACTTTTCTCAATTTCAATTTGAAAATTTAATTTATATTATATTTAAAATTTATGAAATATCAAAAAGTAGTTTGGTCAAAAAATGTATTTCTCTCTTTAATGACTTAATCTAATTTGCATGTGATTTAATGAATTAATATTTTTTGTATTTAAAAATAAATTGTTTTTGTAATAAAAAAACTTAAAATATAGTAAGGCCAGAGCTCATTTTGAAATATTGTCAGTATCATTGTCCTTATATGAAATTTAAGATTTTTTAAAATTCAAGAAATTTTCTTGATTATTTTTCTATAATAGTTTGTTAAAACTTAGTATGCAAATTTGTACTTCATACCGAAAATAAAAGTTATTTCAGAGTTTTCAGTTCGAATATTTCGATGAAAATATTTTGCCTCCCTTATACTTAAATACAGCAGTAAGAAGTTATTTAATGATATAATTTTTAAATTTTCTGCTATCGTGATTCTTCAATTAAAAATAAAATTTCAGCCAAAATAAAATTTCAGCCAAATTTTTTTTTTGACCAAAATTAAAATTTTAAAACTGTTAAATATCTGATATATTGTTTTGGAAATAAAACTGCTATTTTTGATAAAAAAATTAAATTAAAATTTTACCTTTTAATCAAAAAGATAAAGGTAAGTTTGAACTGTATCTGATCAAAAATATATCGATAAAAAATTTCGATTTTTTGTTGACATTTTCAAAAAAATCATAAAGGTTACGTCCCTGAATTTTCGTAGTTGCCGTGTGATAAGCTATCAAAGGCACATTTATCTTATAAGATAATAGTCAACATTTTTTTTAGTGTTTTTTTTTAATTCACTTTTTTAAATTCATTATGAAATATTTGTTTTTACTTTTCAATCGTTGCCTGTTTGTTTCTGAAAGTGATCGCTTAATGTCGGTAACGTTTTCTTCTCGGTGGCTCAATAGTTTCTGGTGTTGGTGGTATATCCTGGAAACAAATTCAAATTAAATGTGGTAGTAAATGAAATACAATTTTTTATCGAAATAGAAAAAAGCTATTTAAAAAATTCGCGGTAAGATAAAATTGATCTCAGAAGAAGTGTTGCTTGGTTTATCATTAATTGGGCGAAACTTTGAGATTTTTCTTGAAGAAGTTTTAAAATCCGCCCAACGCATACAGAAAGCAGAAGCAATGTTTTTTGTGAAAAATAGGAAAGACATTTTTAATTTTGATAAAACAGTATAGTATGGTATTTACGTAATGCTAAGCCCGAAAATGATACCTGTCAAATAAACTGTTTTTTTTCTCTTAAAATTAGTAAATATTTTTGAAAATTTCACAATTAAAGATTTTTAGATATAAATTGATGTTAAATTATTTTATTACATATATGTATAAGACAATATTTTTTAAAAATGCCACGGTTAGAATTTTTAGACACACTGATGATCAAAATTAAATCTTGACAGTTGACAACTGTCAAATAGAATACATTTTGCCAAACAAAATATTAATATACATATATTTTTAAGGGCTGCTGATTTAATTTTTAGAAACACGGATTATGAATTAAAACTTCGAAATTTTTTAAATTTTTATAAAAATATACTTCACTATTTAAAATCCGACTGTTAAGTATTTCACACACGTTAGTCACGACTTTTATGTCAAATTTGACAATAGTCAAGAAAGTTATTGATTCTTCTAGAATTAAGGAAGTTTGCGCAAAATTATACCTTTTATGTTTAATCGAATTCTTTATCACATTTAAAATTTTTTAGTAGATAACTTCCATTTTACATAAAGTCAGGAAAATCTGTTAAAATGCAATTTTAGCGACACAACATTTTTTTTAATTTGACTAAAAGTTGTATTTTCCTAAATTTTTACATCTGATTTATGTGGATGCTGTTAAAATTTAAAACATAGTTTAATAAAAAAATTGCCAGTTAAAAGTTACTGCAAAAAAACCTGTACAAATTGTGAAAAAATTCCATGTACCTTAACTTTTTTGCTTGGTTGTAATTCATATTTTATGAAAGCAAATATTTGAGATAGTTGTTTATTACAATTACAGAACGATAAGAAAAAACATTAATTTCCCAGCACCCTGGTGGCGCTGTTGTGTTTTCAACCTGAACAATTTTATAAATCTACTATTTATTTAATGGTTAAAAATTGTTCTTACAAATAAACATATTGCATTTGCTTTGAAGGTTTATGGTGGATTTTTTATAATAAAATAAAAACTTTTTATTAGTTATTGTTTGGCCATTTCACTATTTCATTTTAAATATTTTTGAGCTTTAAGGCCGATTGGTTTATTGGTTATATTTGGCTCATATATCATTATTTTTATATGAATAATATTTAAGCATCAATAATATTTTAATGTGTTTGTTTTTTTTTTAGGATTTTTTAAAGATAAAACGAGTTTGTTGGAAAAAAATCATCAAAATTTTGATTGGACAATAATTTTGTGTGTTTGGGTACTTTAATAAAAAAAAGCTTTGCAACATTGTTCAGAAGATTAATCCATTCATTTCATAAATAACTCAGTGTTATGTAAAATTTTCTGAGAAAACTACTACTGTTTCGTTGATTTATTAGACTTTTTTTGTCAAGGGATTTTTTTTTTCTTCTATATAAAGACACTCTGTTGTACTGAATTCGATGGGCTACAAAACTGCGTATCCAGAATTTTCCTAAAAGTCCTGAATAAAAAGTTGTAAATTTTAATGACAGTTTTTAGAAATTCGTTAAATTTCGTATAAGCTATGAAACTTTTTTTATATGCCTCGGTTATAGATTCTAAATAAAAATTATCAAAAATATATTCTAAATATAAGATTCAAGAAATATCAGTTTGAAATTTGCTCCTATTTTATTGTGGACTGTATGTAGTTTAGTAAATACATCCTACATAGTATCGCTTGACTTCAGACGGTCAATATTGTCTCTAAGTTTTTTTTTTTTGCATTGTCCAAGAAGCTTGTGACTGGAGATTTGGGAAAGAATACATTTTATTGTTCTGCGAATTTCTTCAACTTTTTATGGTGTTAACTCTAAAACGAGTTAGCCCCGGAGTTCAACTATTGGCCGTAAAATAAAGAAAATTAAATAGTGCGTCTTAGGGCTGATAAAAAATGTATTTTGCATACGCAAATGTGTTTATAAAACTTTAATTTTTAAGTTCATTTACATACCGTTGAGGTTCTTTCAATTCTTTGAACTATTTCGACACTGTTCAGCAAATCATTCTGCAATATAAAAAGCGATTACAATTATTTTTCTTTATATATGATTTTCAAATTGATGTTGGGTACACATATACATACGTATTTAAATTTAAAATTCTATTTATATTAAAATCTTTAAAATTAAAAAATTAATTAGGGATGAAAATATATAAAATTATATAACATGAGTTCTTACGAAATTTCAAGTATTATTGCGTGATTAACAACATACTTACTTACACGCAAGGAAGAAAGCATGCTTTTTTTTTAAATATTTTTTCATTTGACTTTTTCCAAATTCTATTGATTTTAAAAAAATATCAAATATGTACATACATACATATGTATGTATGTACATCTGAATTTGTATATTAAATCTATAGTCAATAACATTGAGAGATCATCCTTAAACCGTAAAAACTCTCTTAAAAAAATTATACACACACATGCAGAATAAATTTGTAGCATCAGTCTATTAAAATTAATTAATTTTAAATTACATTTCTAGGCGGTTCCCATCCACGCAATAGTTCTGCATTATCATCGCCAGAATCAGACTCAGAGGACGATGAGAGAGAACTTCGTTTTAATACAGTTCTGCTATGTGGTCTCGGCTGCACAGTGACACTGGTTGGTTGCTAAATTTGTTAAAATAAAAAAAGGAAAATTAAAAATACAACAGATATAAGTATTATTATTCAGGTCGTAAAGTTTAACAGTCCAAATCTTGTGGTCTCATTACCGGTTTCATGTGCAATTGTAAACGTATCAGACTGTTCAAATTAAAAAATAACGCAATATTCTTCGGAAATTTGATATACAAAATTTTTATTTGGAAGACATGCTTTTTAAAATCTCAACGGTCTGGGAGAGAAATTAAAATGATACAAAAACAAAGCAGAAATCGAAAACTGTGTAAATATAATAATTAATTTTTCGCGCTCCGTATCTAAAATTTTTTTTTTTAAATTGCTGAAAATATTAATTTTTTTGCAACTCCGAAATCATTTTTGTAGTATCTTAACAATAGTTTTACTTGAAAGAGTTACAATACAATTTTACTTGAGTTAACAGCTATTAGCGCGGTGGCGCGATATGAAAATATAAATGGGCTTTGGGACTAGGGAACCTATCTTATGTATGTAAATAATTTTTCTAAATTTATGAATAAATATTAAATTAAATTGAAATTATAAGTGTTTACATACCAACGATCGGATGCTATTGCTTTCTAGCCTCGGCGGCAAAGGATTGGCCGCATTTGGATAGAATATCCGCTGGATCTCCTGCATTTTATTGATATTTTTCTGCAAGACAAAAATATATTTGCTTATTAAAAAATCAAAAATGAAAAAAGTAAACCAAGTGTTTGGTTCTATGAAGCTCACCTCAGTTTCGATTTTATAGTTCGCCTGTTCCTCGCGTATTTTATTAATCATTTCATCTTTTTGTTTCAGCTCTTCCTGCAAATTTGTGAGCGCTTTCTGTGTGGTCAAATTGTCAAATTGTCAAATAATAGAATAAACATAAATATTTATCATCTTGAGTTCATCGAATTAAGCAGATTTTTTTTATTACAAAAGAGTCATAAATGGTAAGATACCTCAAGTTCCGCCAATTGTTGTTTGTTCGCATTTATTTCCGCTTTGAAGTTGACAAGCTCCTCATTGCTTGTGTCACATTCATTTTGCTTGGCTTGCAATTCTTTACGAATCACATCAAGCTATAAATGAAATGAATTTAATTAATGCATCAACAATTTATTTGTTTTTTTTTTATTTGAATATCCTACCTCATTTTTGAGCTCTCTCTTGTTTTCATCACGCTCTTTTAGTTCTTGTTGCAACTTATCGATCACTTGCTGAAGCTCTTCTTTCATCTTTTCGCTACTAATCATTGATTCCGCGCAACGATTTCTGAAAGCCATCATCTGTGATCGTAACAATTTTTCATTTATCTTTAGTTCTGTTTGCTCTTCCTTGTATTTTTCAATCTCTTTTTCACCATTTGCTATCCTACATAAATAATAAGTAGTATAAGTTAGGGAATATATTATGTACATAAATATCTTGTACTACATTAAACTCATATTAAATGCTTATTTTGTGGGAATCTTAAGGGTTTCGTTCGCTATGCTGTCATCATGGTCCATGAAAGCAATCATAGAAGAGGTAAAGGGAACCTCTGCACACTTCTAACAAATAATTTCGAATAAAAGGGCACTGCAACGCTTTCCAAGTTATAGGCTGTGAAAAACTTCGGCGCCGACATTACTTTCAAAAAAAAAAGGTGACCAAGACTCTTGGAGGAAAGAAATACGTATTTTATAAAGACGTGAGTGCGTAGCTCGACTAAACTTGGGAAGGACCTCGCGATTAGAAAAGGAACGAGGTTCTTGGCACTGCACTGGAAACTGCCTAAACGTTAGTACAAAAGCGTTTTGTCAAGCACTGAACGAGGGGCTCACGCTACTGTTGGTAAATAATTACAACCCTAAGGTACTGGAAGGACTTTGTATACTTAAGATTCTGCAAAAAAAAACACCAATATTGTCAGCCTCTTTTTCTTATTTGAAAAAATTAAAAATACTACATAGTAATAATTTACTTACCTTTGGTTTAGCATTAGTATGGTACCCTCATGATCACAAACATGACCGCTCAAAACCGAGTTATGTTGCGCAAGTTTTTGATTTTGTTCCATAAGTTGGTGTAAGATGCTGCGATGACGATTTATAAATAATTTCAAAGAGATTTGTATGTTTTGTGAATTAACATAGACTTTATCTGGCAAATTTCTTTCAGTGGGCATCATTACATTTTCTTGTATGGGGAATTGTTTTGACACAACTTGGCCTCGGTTTGTTCTACTGTAAATGTAAAAATGCTTTAAATAAATAATATACTTATAGGCGTTGTTAAAATTTAATACATTTACTTTTATTAGTATAGATTCATACATAACAGAACTATAATTGATTCGAGGAAGAATGTATGTATGTAGATTAAAGAGGTTTTGCTTAATAAAAATAGGTTGAAAATAAACAATTTCAAAGCGAATCTAAGTGAATTGAAGTAAAAAGACTATAATTTTACAGTAAGAAAAGCTAGTAAATTTTTTATTTCTATGTATGTACATATGTATGTATTCAATAATTTTTCTTTTATGTAGTGAAAATCAAGGCGATTTCAATAATACAGAACAGTTTTGTTTTTGTTTTACGTGTTAAAATTTCCAAGCACTTTGATTTTCTCAAGTTTCGAACTTTCTTGAAATAATCCCGACCGAGTCCCGAAACTAGTCCCGGAAATTTCTGAAAAAGTGCAAAACTTGTCTCAAAATTATCTCGAGTAGGGTTTAAAATGGTACAGTCAAGATAATTTCTTAGTCCCGAAATGACTCAAGATTAGTCCCGAAATACAAAAGTTCTCCATATGTACCGAAATAGCGTCAAACTAGTCCTGAAATGTCCCTTAAAAGGCCTAAGAATGGTACTATCGACCCAGTCACAAAATAGTCATGAGTTAATCTCAAATTGTGCTGAAATAGTTGGCAAGTAAAGCATCTTCAATACGGGTGTCAAACGAACGATAACTAACTACGAACGTCTCATTCCAACAACATTTTTATGTAAAAAGAGTTAGTGTTTTCTTTAGGAACATATTTTTAAAAAGAGTTGATTCGTGTTTAAAAATTGAAACTGATAAAACATTTAACAGTCTTAAATATGTATATGTTTCTCCTCTTTTTCGTAATTCAGAATCGATGTTATTTATAATGCCTTAGGAAGTACACGAAAATTATCTCTTCCTTCCAATGGACATTCTCTATTTCGTCATTCGACAGCCTGTAACTTTTTCCTGCTTCTTCTACCAACAGTTGAAGTTAATGAATCTTCAATCACCTTTACTGATATCAGCATACTGCTATCTTTGGATTGCAGCATTGCGTCTAGTAGTACCTCTCTTCTTGACTTGTGATCCAATTTTCAATTATATCTTTTAAATGATGGCAAAAGTTTCAATAACTAGTATTCATTAAGTAACCGACTTTTTACCTGACGAGCTTACTTTTTGTTAGAGACAATGATTTACAAAACATTTTTTTTTACATGAGTTCTGCAGGTTGTAGGACCTGCTAATTGTACAAAGCTTCGAATATATTGAAAAAAACTGCTGCTTCATCGAACGACCTGCATTAACGTACCACTGGCCCCGACAATCGGCATTTTGCTACAAGTGCAATCAATTTATTGAAAATATCAGCTATAAAACGATATCAAATGAGAATAGAATTGAATTTAATGAGGCATTTTTATATCATTTTCGATGTGTAGATGGTTCTTATTCTAGGCATAAGTCCCATAGATTCCCGAATGCAGTACTTTCTTCGACTTTACATTGATTCTTTCCTCAATTGATTTGATTTATTGGTAAAACCTTTCCGCCACATTCATCTGACGCGGTGACGAGCTTAGCACGAACGAAATCGAGTTGGGAATGCAAAAAAATGCGCCATCAAGGACATTTCGACGCCAAAGGAAATTCGAAGAAAGTACTGTTTTCAGAGAATTTATTGAGTGGAAAGGATACAGAATATTCTTACTCTCATTTCAATTAAAACTAAAAAAAAAAGCCCTACAAGTCGCCACATTTCCATAAATCGTCCCAAATCAAAAAACAAAACCCATTGAGTTTTAAACAGTTTTATTGGTTCAATACATTAATACAAAAATTACACTTATTTATTACAACAAAATCTTTAGTAGAGAATTCAATCTCAAATTGTTTTTTTTTTTTTTTAATATTATTAAGGCACATATGTATTTTATTTTAATATTTTCGAGACTATGTAGTATGTATGTATTCGTTTTTTATTGGTTTTATGTTTATGTGTGTACATACATACATATGTATGTATGTGTGAATGTATGTTTGTATATACCAGTTTACTCTCGTGCACATTAAAATCATGCAAGTTCAGTGGCTTAATTATTTCATATTGTTTGCTATTTCTTAAAGATGGCTTTAAATAAACTAACATACACATAGTAAAATATAATATATATATATATATGTATACATATATAAAACATAACATTTTCTTAAATCAGATACTTTAAGATTTAAAATTTTTTCCTTTTTACTTTAAATTAAAATTAATATTTTGTTCATCAATGGAGCTTACAATAGAAAAACATTTGAAAATAGAAGTTGGGAAGAATAAACAATTACAATTACAATAATTTTCGGGCCGCAGCTTTTACTGAGCACTTAACACTGGCTATTTAAAGTGGACATTGTTTTGTGTTGTGTTTTTTTTTTTGGCTTGCGCTTTCTGAAGCGTCTAAATAGTCGTTTTAATGCAGTTATCAAAGGCTATTGTTGAATTATAAATGCTAAGTTGTTGCAGCTGAATGCAGCAGATGCGCACTAATTTCACTGCTATGCAGCCACTTTTTAGCCTGTGCACAGACGATAACGATCGGCATGCTCCTGAATCTTTTGCAGCGACAAAGTAAGCTCATCGTTCAAGGGCTTCAAATCATCCTGCAGTTTCTGTAAAGTATTATTCTTCTCCAAGTAAACATCTTGCATCAGCTGAAGTTGGCTCAACTTATCGTTGGTGTCCACGGTGAGTTTAGAGGCGCGTTGCAAAAGTTGCTTGGCACGTTCACGTGCACCCTCAGAGCTGCGTGCGCGATTGGTAAGAGTTTGATTGACTGAATTGGTGGCGGAATGCAATTGATTCGAATATTCGCGCGCCTTCAATGCCGCCTCCTTCACAGCAGTTGCCTCCTTCTTGATTTCCTTGGCATCCAAATCGTTCTTCAGCAGATTCTTTTGTATGCGATTGACTTGCTTGGCCAATTCCTCTACCTGTTGGGCAGTCTCGTTGGCGGGCGCTTCCGCGTCATTGGTCTCCAAATCGATTTGATCCAAATCTCTTGCCGCCAGTTCAATGTTGGCATTCGCTTGTGATATCGCGTCCTTGGCCTTCAATTGGGAAGCATCGGCATCGTCCAGATTCTTCACCACTGAATTGGCAGTGTCTAGTATTTCGTTCGCAGTTTCTTTGGTTGTGTTCGCTTTTGCTTGTAGATTGTTGACACGCGCCAGATCGCTGCGCGTATTGTATATGATTGATTCGACATTTTTGAGTGAGGAAACGGCGTCATTGATTTTGCCGCCCAACACTTGTATCTCTTCGGGATCTAGTTTCAGATCGAGTTTAAGTGTTTGCTGTGCTAAGTCACGACTCTCGGTGGGCAGTGCAGTGTTGTTGTTAAGGAAGTTGCTTAGTTGTTCGATAGTCGCTTCACCCTTCTTGATATTCTCATTAGTGCGGTTGAGATAACGTTCGGCGTCATCGAATGCGCTCTTGGCTTTCTGATAACCCTCCGAGGCGTTCACTTTAGCTTGGAAGAGTGAGCGTATCGTTTGATCGGCTGCGTCTTTCTTGTCTTTAATTATTTGCTCTGTGTCCTTAGCCACCTTAAGCGCTTTTTCGGTGCGTGTCAATGCGCCTTGTTCGCAGGACAAGCCACCGCAGGAGCCACAACCAGCGCCGCCACAGAGTGAGTCACAAGGATCGCCGCTCTTATCGCACACCTCATTGTTCAAGTTGGGTATAACGCCAGTTAATGTCAATAGCTCACTGCGATAGTCAGCAATCATGGCATCGTTGGCCGTGATAGTATCGTGTTCGTCCTTTATTTTGTTGGCCAGCGTTTCGACACGCTTGCAATTGCGATCCGTATTGGCAGCAAAGTCTTCGGCTTCGTTCTTTACGGTCGACAGGTCTAGCACACGCTCGAATGCATTGCGCGTCAAATTGAGTGCGCCTTCGATGTTGGACTCTTGCAACTGAATGCCATTCTCTTTCAATTCCTTTGATAGTTTCTTCACGCGCTCGGACTGATTACGCAACGCTTCCAGTTCAACGTTAGACAAACTCAAGGCTGAGTAAATATTTTCCAAATTTTCTTCAGTGTCCACCAGTTTGCTATGCGAGGCTTGTAGTTTCTCCTTCAGCGAAGCGCCCTCCTTATCCAACGCATCGATGTCATGCAAACTAACTGTGGTGTTTTGTAATAGATCGCGTATATTCTGCAACTTCTTGTCCAATGTGCTAAATTCAGCGGTGTACGCACCGGTGGCGCCAATCAATTTGATATCCTTAGCACGTTGTATAGCCTCGGCTGTGGCATCTTCCAGGGCATGCAATATCAAATCCCAATTGCTGAAGCATTCGCCGCAAGGTGCGCAGTGTGGGAAGCGTCCCTGATAGCCACGCGCACATTCGTTGCACTTGTAGCCGCCCATGCCTTCATGACACACACACTGACCCGTCTCGCGATCGCACTGGTAGTCGGCAGAGCCGTAAGGATTGCATTCGCATGGCTGACACTCTCTATTCGGATTGCCCCAGTAGTTGGCCTGACACTGATTACATGCGCGTCCACCAAAGCCATCCTTGCACTCGCATTGTCCGGTATAACGATTGCATTGATCAGACAAAGAACCAATCGGGTCACATTCGCAGGCCTCGCAGCCTTCGCCAGAAGCGATCTTCCAATGGTTGACCTCGCACTCATCACAACGTATGCCGCGCACATTGGGCAAGCACGGACATTGTCCTGTGAAACGATCACAATGCGAAATTGTTTGGTTAGTGCCCAAGAAGTCACAATCGCAAGTCACGCAGTTTTGTAGCAGCGCGTCACCGAAATAACCGTCGCGGCAGAGTTCACAGTGATCGCCAGTCGTATCGTAGAGACACTTCAAGCACTGACCAGTGCGCCGATCGCAATTGCCTATATCGTAGAGATCGATATTCTTGCTGCAGTCGCATTTCTCGCAAGAACCGCCTGGCGTCTCCGCATCACCGAAGTAATTGTCGGCACAGACTTCGCAACGCGCGCCATCGTAACCCTCTTTGCAGTGACATATCATATTGTTGTTGCGTGTGTCCAGCGAACAGCCATCAGAATGCGTATTGCCACTCGCAACTGTGTCGGGGCAGCGGCAAGCGCGACAACCAATTTCACTGCCCAAGAAGGGATTGCCGTAATAGCCCTCCAAGCAGCTATCGCAAGCGTAACCACTGGTAAAGTCCAAACAGTTGGCACACTGGCCGGTGCGTGGGTCACATTGCTGGGCATGGCCATTGCATTCGCACGCCTGGCAGTTGGGGAAATTCCAATAGCCCGGCTGGCACTGATCGCACTCACGTCCGTAGGTATTGGGATGGCAAGCGCACTGACCCGTTATGAGGTCACAGTTGTTGTCTTTCGAGCCAATACTATTACAGTCGCAAGCCTTGCAGCCCTCTGGACCGAAACCATAAGTGCCCGGTGCGCACTGATCACACTGGCGACCCATCACATTCGGTTTGCATTGACAGTAGCCGCCATGTGGATGGCATTCCTTACTCAAAGCGCCCGTCGGGTTACAGTTACACTGGCTGGCGCCATCGTGTATCTCCGTGCTCACATAATCCTCCAACTCATTGCAACGCGGATCTACGACGCTGTTGTAGCGTATATCGTACAACGATTGATTGCAACCCATTTGTATGTATTCACGACGACGCAAGTCCGCTGCAGGCGAACCAGAGAAAACGGATGTAACCTCAATGCGTGGTATAAGCGTCAGGGAGTCGATCAAAATGGTCGCAGTGGGATTGTCTTCGTTGTGTCGCCGACGCTCAAAGTGTATTTTGAATTTGTAGACCTTATTTGCTTCCAGGCAAACATTGCGCAACGCCACAACTTGACGTTCGCGTTCGGGCAGACTGAATGGTATGCGTGTTTCGTGCACGCTCGAACCAGGTTGCACCGCATGTGCGCACACACCATCCGGATCCACTTCGTCTAAACGGACCAGCGTTATGTAGGCATCTTCCCAATTATCGCGCGAGGTTGTCTGATAACGTATCACCACATCGTACGGCATGGAGCTTGGTATATCATCTACAGTTATTATGAATTCAGAATTCTCCGGTGCACGCGTAAAACCCACGCCAGTATAGTCAGGTATGCGATCGGGCTGCGGTTGATATGGCACAACACTGCAATTGCCATTATTGCCACGTGACATACAGACATCAGCCGTCTCCACATCGTGCACGACATGCAGCGGTGGTATGAAGTAGTTTTGTTTGGGCTGTGAACAATTACGTCCCGTCATGTGTGGACGACAGCGACACTGACCCGTTATCACATCGCAGAAATTATCGTAAGAGCCGCCAACATCGCAGCCGCAATGTGTGCAACCATCCACCGACTCGGAGAGCCCATACGTTTGTGGTGCGCATTGGTTGCAATCTTTGCCAGTGACCAAACGCTTGCACGTACATTCGCCAGTGTACATGTTGCAACCTGAATTGTCGATGGTGCCGAGCGTATTGCAGGTGCACTGCTCACAACCATCAGGATTAACGGGCACCAAGTTCCAGAAGCCATCCTTACACATATTACACTGACGTCCTTTTACATTGGTCTTGCAATGACAAGCGCCCGCCTCAATGTTGTTATCGGGATCATTCACCGAATCGCAAATTCCCTCATCCAACGAGCCATTACCATCGCAATTACAAGGCTTGCACACCTCCGGGCTATGTATATCTTGCGCGGGATCACGATAGAAGAATGGCATACACTCCTCGCAGTGCTGACCTTGCGTATTGTGCATACAATTGTCGCACACACCGCCCGATATGCGTCCCGACTGCTCGAAGACAATCTCGTCGAAATGACAGCTTACTGCATGATCATTGCACTCGCACTTCTTGCACGCGTTAGTCTGCTTACCGAAAGCGGGCTTCCACGGCAAATCGTTGAAGAAGTCTTCGCAAGTTTCACAATTCAAGCCTTTCGTATTGTGCGTGCATTGACAGCGACCATGCACCATATCGTATTCAGTGGACTCAGTGCCGTCCAATGGCAGACATTGCGAAGCGTGGCCGTAGCAAGAACAAGAGCCACGCACCACCATATTGCTGATGCCATAGTAGTATTTCTCCTCCATTTCCAGTCGATTATCCAGCAAATTGTCACCCAACTTGTGCAACTTGGTGAAATTTATACGCAAATTGGTCATCTTCAGCATATTTTGCACATGGGCAGCGTAGGGATCGGTAACGTTTATATTCGGTGGCAACACGCGAAAGATGACCTCGCCATTACGCGATGGCTCTACGTTCGAATAGCGTGATGTGCACATAACATCGGTGATGTTGCGCAACACTGTCGGCACGCCGGGGAACGATTCGGCGCAATCGTAGGCAAAGTAGCGGTACACATGGAAAGTTTGGCCGAAATCAAACGAACGCTCTATCAACATAGCCGCCGGACGAAAAGTGGTGAACGAGATGATCAAATGCGTAAAATGAAACTCTGCCTCCAGATCCAATTGTATGGTTACATGTTCCTTGCCATTCTCCGATTGCCACCAAGTAGGCAAGTTTGTGCCTGGCTTCGTCTTGTAAATGATTTGTCCAACGCGATGATTCTTGTAGGGATCATTGCGCGTCTCTTCGCGTGTATCGCATAGGAAACACTTTTTATCCTGCAAATGTGAGAGTATACAAAAACGTTCCGGCGCATGTAGGCCGCATGTGGAAGTGGCACTCAAGCGATTCTCGCGGCCAATTAGCAAATTACCCGTTGCCGGGTAACACGACGAACGCTCACATGGATGTGTCTTCTTGTATTCTCTTGGCGTATTTAGCGGACGATCACGTCGTCCAGTTAGACGCTGCGCTTGTGTCAATAACGCGCAACTACTCAGCAGTGCCAAGCAGCAAAATGCGATAAGAACGCTGGTGTTTTTGTAGTTGAGGCGACTGTCGCGCCGTGACTTCGACATTATTGGAGAGCAATTCTGGCGGTGATTGTGTTGGCAGTTTGTATTGGTGTGTTGGTGCGACTTTCAATCAACGATCAACGACGTCGAACAGTTGTGATTCTTTGTATTGTTTCGTTCAATATTTTTTTTTTTTTTTTGCTTGCTTTGTTGTGTTTGGGTGTGTTCCAAAAGGCAGCAGCTTCTGCAATTTCCGGTTGTAACCAGGCGCTTCTGAAAATCAGTACACAAGCTTTAGGTTTGTAGGTTGTGCTACTGTTGTTGCTACTGCTTCTTCTGCTTCTTATTCCGCCAAGTTTTCGTGCTTACACTTTGTCAACTTATGCCATGAGATTACTTGAGCTAAGCGTAATCTCGGTAAAGCGTCGTAGTGTGTGTGCATTAACTTCCTCTTGTGTATGTGTGAAAAAAATATCGCGGTGACCTCTTCTTCGTTGATGATTATGAAATAGTTCTTCCTGCATTGCGTGTGGGCAAATGCATCGTACAAACTCCACCTGCGGTGAGGACCAGAATGAGATTATTTACTATTGAAAGGTTGTGTAAATACTTTTGTATATAATTTACTTGTAATTGACGTGAAGTGGCTTGAGTTAATGGCAGTGCTTAAAGTTTCTGTGATAAGATCTGTAAAAAAGCATACGATTAGTTTTTGATCGAGCAAATGTAGAATATTGAATGAATGAAAATATTGTGGATAGCGGTGTTGTTGTTTTACAAATTGTACACTCATGTTGGACTTTATTTTAAATACAATTTATTTTAGTTATGGAATAAAGTATTTTCAGCGGCGTTCAACGAAAGTTCTCCATACAAATTCTTAATGTTCGGCACTGTGGCTTACCAATGTGAAAAAGAACTTAAAGGTTGAGATTTATAAAAAAAAATAGTTTGTATTGTTTAGCAGATCGATTTCTTTCACTTACATAAAAAATCAAGTTAAAAAGTTTTAAAAAATTCATTTAGTTTTGACTACATTTATGTACATACATATGTCACAAAATTATTGTCCGCAGAACTATTGAAATTTTTAAATTCGTTTTTATATGTTAACATTTGGATGTTGTATTTTTCAATAAATTTCCATATTTTCTTATAAAATTTTGAGTGAAATACAAATCGTTTTCGTGGTTGTGCCATTTAAGAAGCAGATACAAAGTAATTTTATTAATTTGACGTTGTCTTAAACACATTTTTTATTATTGTTTTTTTTTTGAATGTAACAAAATCTTCATCAAAATATAGATTTTATTTAAATAAAGCTGGTTAGAATGTTGATGAAAAGAAACTTTAATTTTCATCCAAAAAAATTTATTTTTTTCACATTACTCCCATGATTTTACAAAAATAATTTGGGGTTGTTTTATAAATTTGAAATAAAATACAGTTTTTGGAATACATTTAAATTTTATTATATCTTAGCTACTAATAATTTATTGCATTACAGTTTGAGTTTTTTGAGTTTAAAGTATTGGGTTTTAATTATTTTTAATTTCAATATTTACTTCAATTTACTTTCGTATTTAATTTATTTAAATTTCAAATATTTATTTTAATCCATATCATTCAATATATTTTAAATGAATTTAATTTTTTTTTAATTAAGTTTTATTTAATGCTTGAATTTCATTTTATTCTAATTAAATTTTATTTAATTGATTATTACTTTATTTTATTTTAATATCATCAGTTTTTTCATAATTCAATTTAGCTTAACTTTTTTTTAATTTTATGTATATATTTCTAAATGTTATTTTATGATATTCAATTTTATTTTATTTATGACTTGATGATGATTGACCAAACAAATTTTTTCAAATAAAATTTTGTTTTATTTTAATTCAATTTATTTTATTTAATTTCATGTTATTAAATTATATTTTACTTTATTCAAGTTTTTTTAACCTTATTTTATTTTACTTTAATTTTATTGTAATTTGGATTATATTTTATTAGTATTTCAAAATTGTTTTTTTTTCATTTTTTATTTCAATTTATGTCATTATACTTATTAATTTTAATATTTTGTTTACTTTAATTTAAATTCCCTTATTATTGAAGAGTTCTTTTTTATTTTATTCAACCTTAATTTTAATTTTCTTCACTTTTTTTAATTTAATTACATTTCATTAAATTTCTTATTTTATTTTGCTAATAATAATTACTTTTTAAAATTATATTTATTATTTATATATTTCATAGTGTTTTATATTGTAATATTGCATTTCTTTATTTCTCTTCGCTTAGAAATATTAAATTCTTTATTTTTTTCTTTCAATTCGTTTAACTTTTAACCTTTAATTTTTATAATTTTTGTTTTTGTTTTATTTTATTTTATATTTTTTTTCTTTCAATTCGTTTAACTTTTAACTTTTAACCTTTAATTTTTAATATTTTAGTTTTTGTTTTATTTTATTTTATATTAGATACATAATAATACATTTTTTTCCTTGATTGAAATTTTTTAAGATTGTACCGAAGTTACAATGCAGCACAGTAGTAGTTTTGAAAACTTAACTAAACTGAGCTGAGATAGCCAGTAATTCAAGCGCAGATTTTCGCTCTGTAATCCTGGTTATGCAATGTTCGAGTTTTCGGTGAATAAAAAAATTAAGAAACATAAATTTTTGTTTCATAAAAACAATGTGAAACCATTCAAACAATGTTTTTTGGCTAATGTTAAATTTGAAGTCAATGAACCAATATTTATAGTTTTGGGAACTCTTTACGTAATTTGATTTTTTAGCTTGCGAAGTTTAGGTAATTTTCAACACTTTATTCACACCAATAACAATTTTTTTTTGGTACACGTATTTAAATAATTTTAGTATCTCTATATATTTTTTATTATTTTTTCCAACTTCTTTGTGAACACATTCTCGTTTTTACAATCGCTCGTAACCCAATTTTCGATTTTTAAGCACTAGTTTTTTACAACATCTTCCTGCCACACTTACACTTTCCTCTTATCTCTTAAGTTTGTGTGCTAATCTATTAGCATAAGCTATTTATTCAATTTTCTTAAAATTCTTTTGGGCGAACCGAGCCCGACAACCAACGCGGTCAGACTAAAGTTATAAAATGGAAACTTTGTATGAAAGCGCTATGCGAGAGTCCAACACATATGCAACATAAATATATAAAAAAAATATTAAAACACGTCCATACATACATACATATATACATATAAACATACATACATACATATAAGTCACACTCACACACTGGCAAAGCATTCTGCCTTGGCGATAAAAAACAATGAATTATGCTCATAAGTAATTCTCATTTTTTATTGTTTCGAATCTTTTATCAACAAACTAATAATAAAAAGGAAGAAAAAACCTTAATAATATAACTTGGCCGCATTTTCCGAAGCAAGATGGATACTTTGAAGAATAATTACTAAGTTTGACTGAACTAAAATTATTAAATATGATTTGGAGTCACTTATGAGTTAGAAGTAATTGCAATGATGCGATCCTGCTTTTTCGGATGCAGCAAAAGAGAGATTTTGATATCGATATACTCGAAAACACTCTGAACACACACTCTGTGCGTACACTTTGGAATACCAAGATGTGGGATTCATATATGCGAAATTGGGGGGAATCCACTTCTGTAGCGGCTACGCTCTCCCAAATGAACCGCTTAAAAGCTATCAGAATATGCTGAGGCATTTGGCATCCGATACTGCCGACAAAACACCAGTCATCATCGCGGGAGATTTCTGCGCTCTGAATGCGTTAAACTGCGACGTACACACCAAAGACAGAGAATCAGGAATTCCACTGAATACCGACGCCTCCAAACCGCATACAAAAGCAAGCGACAGGCACAACGAAAAGTTATACAGCAAAGTAAACGTCAGGCCTTCCTAGAACTTATAAAAGTCCTCTAAAGGTGGCGATATGGCTTCCGGAAGAAGCGTTGAACTGTCGACGCGATATCGGCTGTGTGTGAAATTGCGCGCAAAGCCCTCGAGGGTAAGATATGGTTTGAAGAAGCAAAGCAGTACTGTGCTGTAATCACATTGGACTTGAAAAACTCCTTCAATTCCGCCAACTGGACCCGAATAATAACTGTGATGATACAATTAATAATCCCACTATTTAATTCGAATAATTAATAGCTATTACAGCGAAAGAGAGCTCTTCTACGACATCAACGAAGGACCAAAAAAGCACCATGTTACTGTAGGTGTGCCCCAGGGTCAGTCCTTGGACCACTCCTTTGCAATATCATGTATGATGGCATCTTGAGAATAGAAAAGGCGGAAGGAGTGTCTATTAAAAGGAAACACGGATATACTGATTTCTACCTCACGCAGTTCCGCACCGGGCATGGGCATTTAGTCCGCCAATACTCACATAAGTACAAACATGTCGATAGTCCCTACTGCCTACATTGCGATGGGAAAATTGAAAGCGCAGAGCACATACTAATGGACTGCCACAGATTTAGTAATGAACGCAACCACGTGGAACAGTGTATAGGAGAAGCCGTGTTCCCCAAAGGCTTGCTGAAGGCCATGTTGTCTGAAGACGATAAGCGAAACGCGAATCGCGCAGTTTAACAACGCACACTAAGTGAAGACGAAGAATAACGTCCAGTGCCAGTGAGAATTGCAAAAACTATGCTACGAAAGTCCTGAGATTAAATTTTCAAAGGGCGACTGGGCTTCGGGATTATGGGTAGCGAACTAACTTAGGAATATAGCTAAAAACGACTCAATGAACTCTATAAGGTTATCAGCTCAACCTAAATAAACTCAATTCTTGACAAAACAGCACTGAAAAAACTAAACGGTGTTTAAATGCCATCCCAGAGCCACGTTTGGCTATCTCATCAGCCGACTCGTTCCTCCTTCGGTATTGCTATGTCTTCCACAACCAGCAGATAGTGTCGTTGATGTGTCCCAGTATTGCCATACAATTACCAATCTCACTATTTAAGGTTTTACTGCCTTCAATGCTGTTTTTCTTTCAACAAATATATGGCCTTACTATTCCGTAGAAGATTATCCGATTTCTCTATAGCGTAGATGCCAGCTTGGAGTTAACTGTAGTCGTTCGACAACCGAAAGGACTGGTTTATCGGCAGATCCTTTGAATAGAAACCGGCTCTGCTAATTTATTCGATTTTTGAGTTATCAGAACACTGCTTTGAACTTTGTGGTCCTACATCCTAATCTTCTCTGTTCGGAAACCTATAGTCAGTGCTGTCTTCTATGTTACTCCTAGCTTGTGACTCTACTAAGTCCTTTCAAATTTATTTCACACAATATATCATACGGTGATATATCATTTAGTGTGAAATTCAAATCAAGAAAGGCTTGTTAAAACGCATTCCAGTATTTTTCAAAGAAAAAGATGAGCGCTTCTGTGGCACAACAATTCAAAATAGAATTTGTTTTACTTGTGCTAAGAAAAGAACACGTTTAAGTTACAAAATAATTGTTGAAAAGCAAAATCAACTTTCACTAAAAGTTTTTATTAAAACTAAGCCACAATAATTCTACATGTGGACACATTAAATACGTGTATGAATAAGTATGTACGTATGTAAATATAAATATGCATAAGTGCTATGTACGTACACGCATTCAATGATTAACAGATAAGACTTGAGCTAAAAATATGACTTATGCTACCCGAAATTCTCATGATCATGTAGACTGGCGGCGGCGCTTATAATTTCAAATTGTCAGTGTAAAGCGGGATCTGTGGACACCAAGAAAATAAAATAAAAAACCACAACGCATATACTTAATTACCATTTTTAATGTTTATATTAAAAACTGAAGCTCAAGTATATGTACATATGTAAACGCTTGCGTTGTACAAATGTAGAAATGTACAGTTTCTTAGCATCCACTTAGACAGTTACCAAGTTGAAGTGACGGCATCGAATCCCGTACCACTTTTAGTTTCCCGACCTTTCGGGTTTTAAAAATGACAACCTCGTGATTTTATGATTTTCGGAACATTTTAAAAGGCGATTACTCTTTAAAGGGGTCGGATCATTTAAAGGCCAGAAAAACGTGGCTTTTTTGAACTTATTATTTTTAGAATAAGAAACATTGGAAGCAATTCGTTTAAAGAGTATATTTTAGAGCATATCTGAAAGTTTGTTTTTAATGATCAAACCACTCAAAAATGTTGAAAAATGGCAGAGGAATTCATGTTGCATGGATGACAGAACCGCAGCATCTTGTAAAAAATTTACTCTTATTAATTAACTATGAAAAATAGCTGACTTCTGAAACACGAATTACAAAACCATTCGGTGTGCTCCTAGGTTTGCAAACCGTTCGACAATATCTGCTGGTTTCACTTTTAATAATATAACGCGGTTCATTTATAAAGGCACCTTTTTTTGTCAAGTCAGTAGCTAAAACTGGTTTTGTAGCACCTACTATTCCTGAAATCAGTTAGTCATTAAATAAACTACCAATCTAAATAATATACTTTGAAAAATTCCATTATTTCTTATTATCATTACACGAGTATTAATCAAAAATGAACATCTCGTACAAAATTATTCCAAAGTTAGTATTGTCTGAAAATAATGAATATCTTATTATAAATTTTTCCACGTGCGAAGTATAAATCCTTATACTTAGATTTTCCAACTAATTTGGATTTTTTGTGGGGGGAGGGAAATGGCTGATACCGTCCAATGGCGTGGAAAGTAGCGTCCCTAATTCTTAACTGTAACAGTCAATATAAATATCTTGTTAATTCGTATACTTTTTTACTGTATATGAAGCTCAGAAAGCCAAAGAAACTGAAAAATAATAATTTTTTCCAATGTTTGAACTTTGAAATTGATTTTCAACGTTAAATTTGGGCCTATTTTCACTTATAAAAATTACAAAAATCTTTATAATTATTAATTTTTTTGGTTCACATAGAACAGTTTTCCATACTTTACAAAGTAGAAGTTGAATCAGATTGATAGGTGAGATAGTTTTCGCGCCAGCGTGCACGCTAATTGCCAAAACATTGTTTTCAGAAAACACGTTTCAAAGTTTTGATAAAGTGCAACGAAAGAAGAATTTTCATCGACGCACTTGTCTATTACCTAAAATATCTTTTGAACCACCTCGAAATCAAAGCTAATATTTTACACATATGTATGATTTAAGATAATAGTGGCCGCTGTGGTCGAGTTGGTAGCGGTGCGTGCTATAACTTGATATGCCGGTGAGTTCGAGGTTCGAATCTCAGCCAGGGCAAGCAAAATTTTAATAATAGAAAAAGTTTTTTCTAATAGCGGTCACCTCTCGGCAGGAAAAAGCTTCTCATTAAATACATCTGCAGTTCGGAGTCGGCACAAAACTGTAGGTTCCTCCATTTGTGGTATAATATAAAGACACACACCACAAATGGTAAAAGAAGCTCGGCCAAACACTGAGCTATGTAGTGTACGCGCCAAAATTATTACTATTATGTTTTAAAATTGTTTTGGAAGAGATTAAGAAAAAAAAATTTTTTTTTCGATTTAAATGATTCGACCCCCTAATACTGTCATGGCATTTTGTTGATTACTTTTTGGGTTTTTATGATGGAAAAAAATTTATTCAAGATTGCGGCTCTTTGCTCTCTTAATGTCTATGTTTATAAACGAAATTGTGTTATTCGTACTGAAGAACAATCCTTCGAAGAACTGCCATATAACCCAGTTAAAACAAAATTGTGGGCTGGTTTATGGACCGAAATAGTAATCGGACTTCTATTACATATAGCATTTCGCGTTATAACTGCTCCAGTTAGACAGCTAAGGTCTTGGAATTTTTCCAGTCATAAAATGTACGAAAGCTTCGGTATTAACCAAGAAAGTACTTTTTTATTTGCTGCATGTATTTTTAAAATTTTTTATCTTCGTATAACTTTTTACAAAACGAAGTGAGAACATCTTTTGTGCTCCGACCAGACCTTAAGATAAATTGACCTTTTATTATAAATTTGTTAGTCTTTGAAATCTCAAAACTGCTTTATCAACTGCTATGATTTGTGAAGAAAAGTTTGACAGATCAAATGGCAATTAAATAAAGAGAAATAAGAAAAAATCAAAGCAGCTGTTCAGATGCATTTATAAGAGAACTAAATAAAATATATTGCATATTTCAAGGAGGCAACATTTTTTTCTCATTTCTTGTTGGCTTTTACGTTCATTGTACAAAGATTTTGTAGTATATCCCTGATGAGTATTTTAAGCCTCTAGCGCCCTCCCTCAAATGTCATTTTATTCGGGCTCTATTAAAAAAAGTGGTTAAAAATACGCCTTCGTGATAGCGCTGTTTGGTAAAAATGTTCTGCGTAAATATTTTCCGTGAAATTTTACTAGACGAGCATGTATCCAAACAAAATATGTCGCTACGATGTGAATTTTTTTAACCCTTTACAATATTTCCAAATGGCCATAAAAAAAACGTTACCTGAGAATGTAAAAAGATTTGAATGCGTTACTGTGTGGTACCAGGCCCGTCATTTTAAGTTGAAATCATTCCAAAATTTAGTGCAATACTTTCTAATATCTTTTTACTTTCTTTTGCCTTTTTTATGTATATTTAGACCCCTAGAATCCGTGCACTGCAACTAAAAACCAAAGACCATTTTGATATGCAGTTTTTTTTGGTTTTGTAAATAAAAACACGTGTTATGATTCTTTTTTTTTTAATTTACAACAGAATAAGTAAATTTAATTTATTTAACTAAATTACATCAACCTTCTTCTGGAATTTCGGTATGCTAAAAATGGTTCGGCAGTCCCGGAATTTCGGGATGAAGAAAAGGTTGGAGAGTTAGAGGCAGCGGGATCGATCTTTTACGTACCTAATCGACTTCCGAGCTTACAAACATCTTTAGCATGTGCGTACGCACAAGCAAACACACATACATATAAACAAAGCCATGCGTGTGTATACATAGATGTATGTTATTAGTATGTGTGTATTTATGTAGTGAAAAGCGTAAACTGATAAAGAGTTCATTCACTGATTTAGTATTTCCATTGCAATCGTATTTGTTTTTATATGTACATGTGTATGTATGTATTTTGGTGATCTTTTTTGTTTCATAAAATTTCATTCAAGTAGTTCATGTGTTATTTTTACACCGACTTGTTAAATTTTTTTTCCAGCTATTCAACTACTTTGAATTTTTTTTTACAATTGTATTGTTTTAAGCTTAAATTAGCCGCGGTGCTATTTGTAAATTAGAATTAAAAACAAAAAAAATTTAAATAGGAGCAAAAACGACAACAGACATGACAATGCACTTGAGCGCCGCGCGTTTTAAATTTCTGGTATGTATATAGGGATGTATGTATTTATGTTTTATCGTTTGTTGTTTTTGCTTTTGTTGTTTAATGCATTCTAACACTTAAAGCATTTTTGTGCACATGAGCTCATCCTGCTAATCCCGCTGAAAATAGATCCATGAAATAATTGTGCAAATTATTATTGTTTTTATTATTATCTTTTTTATTTTTTATTTTCTCACTAACCGCCAATTTGAGTAATTTTTTTAATGTATTTTGTTACTTAGTCCTGCTGCATATTTTTGTGTGCGATTTCAACAAATGAATCTAAGACTAAGTGCATACATTTGAAACTTAATGCGAAACTTGAATACATATCTTTCATTACTCAGTAAAATATTTATGCAAAAAATAAAAATAGAAAAAAATTATTTGCTATGAATATGTGCTTCTCAAGCATCATTTTCAGACTATGCCGTTGCGCCCAGCAGGAAATAAATTGTGAAATATTTGTTTCATAAACAATGGATGAGTACTACTTCGATTATTTACAACTATTACGAGGGTGACTTAGTTAAAGTACATTTCATAGAAAGAAACCATTTCAATATGAGACTATTTTGTGAAACTAAGTAAGTTTCAACTGAGAAACTCCTCGAAATCGAAGTTCAAAGAAATATTGCGCACTGATGTTGAACTAGTTTCGGACTGGGCTTAAAAATCCCGAACTAGTTCCGCACTAATCCCGAAATTACCATGAATAAATCCCGTTCTTTAAAACTTAAAAAAATATTTCAAGCACATACATAAACATTATGAGAAGACTTTTATAATGTAAGTCTCAAAATAAAAAACTTTGTCGATTAAAAAATATGTATCTTGCTTATAATTATTATCAAGAGGTCCCAGGCCACCGGGATGAGAGATAAAAGAGAAGGACGTAAATGTGATTTTATAGAACTAATTGGAGCTCATATAGATGAGAGTGTGGTGATAGCAGTGAAAGGAGTACGATAGATCGCCGAGGGTCAGTTTTTAGTTTTTCCAGAAAAACTGGCCCAGAGAGTTAAGAGAAGTAACTAGCAGGAAACAGAGATCAGCGGAGAGAGAGAGAAGACAGAAAGAGAGAGAGAAGACAGAGAGAGAGAGAGAAGAGAGAGAGAGAGAAAGGGGAAGTAAATGAGAGTTGAGCGAGGCAGAATTTTTTGCCTGAAAAAAAAATAACGGTTTCGCTGAATTTTATCAAACTTAAATACTTTTACCAATGTTCTTATGCTTAAACATAATATTTAATTCATAAAATTTTTTAAATAAAATTTTTCATTTCTTCCCGATATTTTTTTGAAACAAAAAAAATTTACGTTTTGTGTTGCACTGATTAAAAATTAAAATTTTTAATTTTACATTTGAAATATAAATTAAAATTCGACCTTTATTTGTTTTATCAAAAAACAATTAAAATTTGACTATAACGGTTTTGCTTAAATATAAAATGTTTGTTCATATATTTTCGGTCAAAAATAGAAAAATGTAATATATATACATATCTCTTTTAGATGAATAACTAAAAATCGATTGTTTGAAAAAATGGGGGTTTATTCAGAAACCCAAAATTTGCTTGAAACAATTTTTTCTCTAAGGTTCACCCCATTACTGCAGAAATGTTTGCCAGTCGTTATTAAACAGCGAGCATTTCAGAAGATTTAAAATATAAATATTTTTAATAATTCCGATTGGCGTTTAACCGAAACTGCTGAAACTGAAGATATTTTTAGGCGAATGCTTTTGAGATTCGTATAGTGTGAATTTGTGAGAATAAAATAAAACTTCAGCAGTCTTGATTTAAAAGACTCAAACCTATCAATTCCATAGCCAGTGGTTTTTCTAGCAGGGTACTACTTATACATAAGTATATACATACATACGTGTAATATTCGATGGCGTTGGATAAATAAATTAGAATTCAAAATATGTACATGCAATTAAATCTACTCACGTACATATGAAGATTATGACTGAAAAATGATAGCAAAAATATCAATTTGTCATGCATGTCCTTTTATGAAAGTAATTTAAAAATTATTGAATGTAAATGTTTACTAGACCCCTTACCTTTTTATTTGATTGCCTTCATTCTGATCATAATGTTCATGATAACATTATGGCTGACGTCATCACTTTAAAGTTACATATACTTCACAGTAAAAGCCAGACAATCAATTAAAAGTTCGCTTAATAAGCTCTTATGTCACGAAGCAGGAATTCGTTGTTGTCGAATTTTCGAAACGATTGAGTTTGTACGAGGACTATGACCTAAAGAAATGGACAAGTACTTGGTGAGGTCTCTTGTTGGAAGGAATTCTTTGTATTGGAACTCTTGTCTAGTAGAATTCACTATCAGAATTGTTGCCGAATGAATACCTGTCCAGCTCAGAGAAACTAGCTTGAAGACTGTATTCTCAGTAGCTAGGAAAAAGGGCTTCGATTTCATTCGTGATCATACTGATAACTACGCCTTTGAAATATTCCATAGTAGATTATTTTCTACTCACCTTCTTTCAGGAGAAAACAAGGTGGTTTGGAGTTATTTGAGGAAGCGATAGTAGTCGTTTTGACGGATGAATCAGAACAGAATAAAAGATTTGGTGGCGCTCGAAACCAATTTATTTACAAAAGAAGTATTTATTAAGCGACTTTCTTCAAAATCAAATATTGTATTATTTGTATGAGGAAATTTATATTCCTTGCATGATAACAAAGATGTTTTTAAAAAAATGGTCCCGTCAGATGGCGCTGGAGTAGGTTATTTCTAAAACGACTTTGTTCAAAATCAAAATGTATATAACTTCATGATTATATTTAAATAAAGGTCATCTCAATGGTTCTATCAAATTCGAATTTAGACTGTGTAGTAAATACGTAAAAGGGATATAAGTATGTATCAGCAAATATATTTATTTGATAAGCTTTGAACACGTGAATGAAATATTTTCACAAATACCTACTTTCTTTGTAAGAGTGTTTTCTTAAACGCTTTGAGTGTTTATAAAATTACATATTTAAATTAAAGTGCAAAAATTGTTTTGTTTAAGTTGGCAGTTATCCCAGTATTGACGGTCAAACGCGTGTTACTCGAGTTTAAAAAAAATCTGGCTATGTGAAGGGATCAATTTTGACCTTTGTGCTGGTAACCGAAAAATTGTGCGAGTGTTAAAGAGTTAAGCAAAAAAAAAAAAGAGTGATAATTTTCTTAAAATCATGGCAAAAGTTTTGCTCATTTTTAAGAATATTCTCAAGCTTACTTGAAGAAACCAGTTTCATGGTAAAAGTCCTACTCATTTCTTTAGTTTTTGTCCGCCGTTTTAGGAAACTTTTTTTTTTGAGTGCTGCTTACAAAACAAATAAGCGCAACTAACTAAATGCTTTAGGATTTTTGTATCAAAAAATGTGTGTTACCATATTTTATTTTTATAAAAGTAAACATATGTTGATACATGCATACATACATACAAAGTCTATTCATATAAATTTACTGCAAACAGATGTGTCTGATAAAAACCACTACCCTAACAAACACACAAAAAAAAACAAAATGGGTTTCAAACTGCGGTGTACCGATGCTGCATACAAAAAAAGTAGATTGTGAATAAATGAACAAACACAAATGTATAGAAAAATAAACAAAATACCGGCAAAACGCGCCAAGACGCGACTAATGAAGCAACTTAATTGAAGTTTATTTGCCAAGCATCGGGCGAAGGAAGCAATGGTCGCCTCATTAAAATATACAAACACACACACACATACATAGACGTATGCATAAGTACTTGTGAGCTTTATTTAAAAAGGCTTTTTAGAATAACCAAAAAATAACAAAATTTGTATTTGCATGCATTCATTAGCAGCAGACAAATTCTATTGTACAGACGAAAATTTGCTGTGCGATTTAATTCGGCAAGCAGCGATGAGTGTGCCAGCATAAACATCAAGTTGATCGACAAGAAAATCGCAAGCAGAATATATTTTGCACACAAACAGATTTATAAGGTTTCTTTCTTATAATTTTCTAAATATGTATTTGTACTATACGCATACATACATACATATTTATGTAGTAAAATGGTATGAGAATATATGTTATTTGGTCATTTTCCTGGCAGCTGAGTAAGCGCTGGAATTATTGGAATTACGCACAACAACAGTGCCGGAAAATGTTGAGGGCACCGCTATAATTTTCGTTTTGTTTGTACTCAATTACTAATACGATAGCGCGCGCAATGAGATCATATTCGAGACGAGAAACAAATTAAAAAAAAAAAAGTGATTAACTTACAACTAAAAATACAAATCGAGCTGTAAGCAAAGCATAAAGACTTTTTTCGCTTGTAGCTAAAAACATTTTTGCACTCACTTGTGTTTTATATTAAAAATCTAGTTTAAGTGCAAGTTGCAAGCTGCAAGCTGCACTCTGTACAATTTTAATTTTAATCGTTCGTTCAAGTTCATACAAATCCATTGTAACTAATTGTTCGCGCTCGTTGTGATCTTCGTAGCAATTAACGCATCCGTCTTCTTCCATTTTTTGGTATCTTTAAAAACTTTGTTTGCCTTCTCCATTGTTTGTGTTATAATTAAAATGTATCTCGCATATGTATGTATGTGCACACGAGTATGTACAATACTATTAGACGATAGCGTGAATGAGTTAATGAATAAATTGTCCAAATGAAATTGTGTCCTTACTAAAAAATGTTTCTATGTATATGTATGTACATACTTCTGACATATACTGTAATAAATAATTAAAATTGTACATGCCTTCAAATAAATTCCCATAACAACGTCGCCTAATTGCGTTAGAAATTGAAAGCGCGTCAGTTTTGTTGGATCGACAATTTTCGAAACTTTTTTTTGGAAAATATTAAAGCTTTGTTCACAATCAGAAAATTTTTACTGGCTCTTACTGGAAATTGCGGGCTTCTAAAATCAAAAAAAAAATCTTGAAAGAGTAAATTAAAACGGAAGAGCTGCCAATTTCTCCAAGTGAAAATTTGACTACCAGGAACTTGCAGGTGAAAACATGTATGTAAGCATATCTGAACTTTTATAAGCAAATTTTTAACTTAATAATACAAAATGAGCACAAAAAGGTCTATCGAGACTTACAAGTATGAACAGTCGCCATCATATCAAAAAACCGGATGCGACTATCAAATATAAAATCGAATGGTGTTCTTTTGACATTCACAGCCGGTAAATATTAAAGACTTTGGAAAGAAAGAGACAAATATACTGTACATATATGTATGTAGCTTGCCCAAGAACGATGGAATACAAGATTGGGCTTTTCCGACGAAAAATGATGTGAAGCAAATTGCGTGCAACGTCACGAAAATGGTTTTACTGAGAATCGGAAGAAATTGCAAACAAAAATGTGAGGTTAGGTTCTGCTATGGTTTGTAAATTTTAAAGTTTTTACCAATTTCGGCACTTTATGCAACTTATTTATATTCAAATAACTTCATATATGCTCTGTCTTTGATTGGATGCCTTGAAAAAAACTGCAGTGCAGCATTAGGAGACACAAGAAGCTTAACTTGTAACCAAGTGCGCAGCTACACCTTCTGCGACTTAACACTTAACACTGTCCACTTCATGTTTAATAACTTTATTTTAAATAAAATCACAAACAATTGTATGCTTACAAACATACAAACAAAACCAACCGCGTTTTGTGACGTAGCATAAACAGCTGTTTCTGTCAAATTTGCTGAGAGCGAAAAGCGGTTTGCGGAAGGCGCAACCTCTGTATTTTCTAAATCGTGTAGCTTGCCTAGAAAATGAGAAAGCCGAGAAACAGCTGATCTCAGCTGTGATTAGACGTCAAAAAATAACTGATTATTTTCTTACTTTTTTATCTATACAAGTGTACAAATGCTCAGTGTGCAAAATAAGTATATTTTTCAATTCAGAAAATCTAATTCAGAATGCTTTTAACAATGGTAGTTCGGTTCTGCGACCATTTGACCAAAAAGAGCGAATTTTCTTCAACTAACACTCACATGCGGTGTGATGACTTGATCGTTCCTACCGACTATTTTGACGGTTCTACATAGAATATTTTGGTGGTCGACTTTTCATGCTTCCTTCAAGTAAAACAAAAAAAAACAAGTTTAATCTTTATGGAACAAAATTGCTCAATTGTGAGCACTCTGTTATTAGTAAAGACCTGATCTTATATACACCCTACAGAGCTGTTCAGCGATGTATTTACAAAGGAACAACAGGCATCCGAAGTTGTGGAAAAAGTATATATACCATATACGAGTATGTATCTACATATGTATAACTATTATGCAAATTCAAGTGTGCAAGAGTTGTGAAGAAAAAATATTAATTTCTTGGACAGGAAATATCCCTAAAAATGGTTAGGGCTTTGAGGAAATCATTAAATTTCAACGTTATTACTAACGCTTACATTAACGCTAACAATATCGATAATTGTAATGGTAAATGTAACGATAACAATAAGGAAGTTACTAACTTTCCGCGATATTGATAACTAGAAAGTCGATACATAGTAAGTCGATAAAAATAACCAAAAACATATTGATAACTAGAAAGATAAATATACCGATAAATACAATGATAGAGATATTTACATGAAGTGAGTAACCAAGAACAGAAATTTAAAATTTCTAATACACATTTTTTTCGGCTTATTTTTAAGTTTAACGCCTTGTTAGAGTGTGGCTTTGCTGATTTTATTTTAAATTATACCTATGTATATACATACATATACAGTGCGGGACAAAATAATAAGGTCACCAAATAAAGGCAATTTCTATATCTTTCATTTAATTTACATTATCTTTCAAAACAAAATATAGTTTATTCGTTAAAAAAATTACATATATGAAAGTTTTAAACTTTGTAGAAAAAATTACAATATTTCATTAAAATTTCAATACTTTGCAACGATAGAAAAAATTCAAAAAAGTGTTTTGTAATCGTAGACATATGCATCTGCTTGAAAAATCTAAAAGTTCTTTGAAAAAAGTTTGCAATTTTTATAAAAAAATTTGTTGAGTTTTCTAAAAAGCTTGAAACTCTGGTATAACATATATATTTTTTTTTAGAGAAAAACTGTATTTTTACACAAAAATGTTTCTAAATTTTGAATTTTCTGAAATGTTTTAGCTGTACAGAATGAACTGTAAATTAAATGGCAAATATTAAAAATTAAGTCAAAGAAATATGAATTCTCAAAATTTGGTGACCTTATCATTTTGTCGCGCGTTATACTCGAATGTATACATATGTATGTATGTACATATGTACATATATGTTTGTATGTACGAGTATGTTTAAAGATCCGTCAAGATGTTGAGGTCATAAGTAATTTTATTTCGTTTAATTCTAATCGCGAAAAGATTGAAATTTATAGAGGAAAAGAATGAATGGTAAATGTCAACTCTTCATTTATAAAATAATTAAGAATAAGAATAGTAAATAATACTTAAAATAAATAAAATAAAAATATTCATACATGCATATTACTATTCTTATTTTATTTTCGAGTTCTTTTTTCTATGCTTTACCTTCAACCAAGTTTCGTTATTGGCATAAGAGCCTTAAAAAAAGAAATTTATGCTCTGCTTAGCGTTGCACTTTTTGTCACTCCACCTTCAATTAGATACAAGCCCCACATGTACATACATACATACAAACATATGTATTTTCATAAGTAAGTGGACACCTTAGCCGTTAACAGCAGCGATTCGTTGCATTTTTATAGAAAACGTTTACTATTGCAACACTGCAGATTGTTTTCTCAAATTAAAAAACATGCATTTTCTACAATTGTTTTTCATGCAGGCTATGTTCATACAATTTCATGTATGTAAATGCGAATGCATACATGCACATGTATGTACATAAATGTTTATGTATGTGTATTGGTACAGATATTTTCTATCAGTTGTATAGTATGTGCCTGCATTGTATCAAGTTTTGCAAGTTTTTTTTTTCATTTTAATCTTTTCTTGTTTTTCATTACAGAAACTAACTCAGCGATAAGTCCGAGGCAGTAAACAGCGCAAGAAAAACATGTGATACCCTCAAGCCAACAAAAGCGAGTAATAAAAGAAAAAACATGAATGAAAAAGAAAAACTATAAGAAAAGAAAGCAAGCGATATAAAATGCAGCCAAGGAATGCTAACGGAAGCATAATAAAATGGTGACACCAGCTTAAAGTGAAATTCACTGCTATCTCTACAGAATTTTCGATTTTATATCCTTTCAATAGCAAAATATATGTACATATGTACATATGTACATATATACTTTCTCATACACAATGAAATCGGTCCTTTGAAAGCAACACTTTTTTATCCACAATATTTTCATTCATCATATTTATTTATATACACTGCGTTTTTCCAATAAAATTCCATACTCACCATTTTCCGAGTCCAGTTGATAAAAGCCCATTCCTCTGTTACATACACACACACATACATATATGTACTTATGTATGAATGATGTCTGTAAGTATTTTATGTAGGCACACACTTACTCTCTATGCACTATACTCGTATATGTTTGTATATTCATGCTATTATATTATACACACTCCCGGGCCAAATTGTTTTTTGTTAATTTAGTTTCTTAAAGGCCGTTTACTGTCTGCATACAAATATGTATGTAAAAAAATCCGCCTAAACGAACTGACTCCGAAAGATCACCGCTCAACACTAAACGAACTTCTCAGAGCAACGCGTGTTACAACTGGGAATTGGAGATCAACCGACCAACTACTAACCAATTCAATTGCTGAGATACCGTCTAGCCGGCGGTGAGTGTGCATTCAGATACTCAATGCTGAAGTAGGCAACTCGGTCGGTTTTGCTCAGCACGGAAAGGAAAAAACAAAAAAAAAATTTTTTTAAATCTTTTGCATACACAAACACACACACATATGTACGTGTTACATTAAGGTACTTCAGCAAAAGAAATTGCTGTTCTGGCAAGTGAATCATAAAACCTTGGCTCGTTTACGACTTTCTATTTCATTCTCGGCAAACTTATGGAAGCGGAGGACCAAGAAACGTCTTAGGTGTCGAACTCAAACCAATCGATTCGTTTTTCATTGATCAACTGATCGTGACGTCATTGTAGCCTTATTATTACAAGTTCTTATACAAAATCCTCACATCTCCTTAACAAACATTCTAGACTGTTAGATAAACTGACATAAGCGTTGTTCCGATTCGAGTAACAATAAAAAAAATACTCTCGATATTTGATTCAATCACTAAAATACTTATTTGCACTTGAGTCCTTCTTACAAGTACTCAGGTGGGTATCCAGTGGTTTTTTCGCTTTTTTCGCTTAGCTGGACTGAATGGCAAAGGACTTCGTTCTGATTGGCTGGCGATGTAAATCACCTACAGAAATTTGACATTTAGTCTAGCAAAGCCAAAACAAAATACATGGACGACTTTTATTTATATACGCTCACCACCACCGTGATAAATTCGCCTTGAGAAATACGAATCATTGTATTATACCAAGAACGATAGAATACAAGATTGCGCCTTCCCGGAGAAAAATGATGTGAAGCAAAATGCGTACAACGTCATGGACATGAATTGACTGAGAATCGGAAGAAATTGCAAGAAAATGGGAGGTTAGGTTCTCCTATGATTTGTAAATTTAAAAGTTTTTACCAATTTCGGCACTTTATGCAACATATTTATATTCAAATATCTTCATATATGCTCTGTCTTTGATTGTATGCCTTGAAAAAAACTGCAGTGCAGCATTAGGAGACACAAGAAGCTTACTTGTAACCAAGTGCGCAGCTACACCTTCATTTCATTTTTAGCAAGTTTTATAGCCCCGTATCATTGATAGACTCTGCGACTTAACACTTAACACTGTCCACTTCATGTTTAATAACTTTATTTTAAATAAAATCACAAACAATTGTATGCTTACAAACATACAAACAAAACCAACCGCGTTTTGTGACGTAGCATAAACAGCAGATTCTGTCATATTTGCTGAGAGCGAATAGCGGTTTGCGGAAGGCGCAACCTCTGTATTTTCAAAATTGTGGCATTATACTATGTTTCCACGGCACTTGATTCGCTCTCCCATTCGTAATTCGCTCTCTCATTCGTAATTGGCAGCCCAATCATGAACCAAATCCACTCGATTCCCCGTACAATTTTTTTTGAGCGAATCATCTCATTTGTAGTTGATTCAATCTGAGTCAAGTAAAAATCGATGCACAAACTAAACAAACAAGTAATAATTAAATGCTTAAATGGTTCCAAACGTTGAGTTTGTGAAGAAAATAATAATGTAAAAGAGGTTGTGGGGCAAACCTAGAGTAAATAAAGACGCAAAAGTATGTATGTAAGTATTACAACAGCAACAGATATGCCAAACGAATCACGAATGTGTCGTGTAAACGGGTTGATTGATGATTCACTTGCGGTGGAAACACCATTTTACTGTACTTTTGATAGAACTTTGACGTCAGTGGTAGGTTTATATGAATAATCGATAAAAAACGTCTTTATAGCAACCTCTTATCGGTTCGATCCAAATTACTTCTCATGACCTTAAAAGCAAGTGAGTATAACTTATTTCCTTACAGACACACAAGTTAGAGTGATTTCATTAGGACGATAAATCGAGTATATTAATCGAGACTATCGATCGAGATTCACGAAATGCTGGAATAAGCCGAGATATTTTTCCGGTCGCCAATATCGAACATGAAATGGAAGTATTTAGGTGGATACATACGTACATACATGGAAAATTGGTCTTGAGGTTTCGCAATCACAAGGTATTCCTGCGCTACTCGTTATGGATTGATTTACAAGGAAAATCATTCCTTTGGACCTGAAGAAAATAAGCTGATTTCTCTCAGTTGGCATTGTTGTCCTGGTGGCATTGCCATTAATGCCATGTCTAATTGGCCACTTCAGGGATTATCGGGAAAGTCCTTCAAGATATTGTTTATATGACCTGATATTGAAAACTTAACCATTTTCGAGATATTTTTGTTTAAATGGTATGTAAAAATTACTCGGACTACAAATACTTCGAAAGGTATTGAGTATGTTAAAGAAATTTGGTATCGAGCACTAAAATACTTATTTTACAAAGCACAGTATCGATAGCATCTTTGGAACCCTAGGCATATGAGATGTTAAAAACTATCATGCGAGTTGGTCACCTCGCGATGAAGGCTTCTACGCAAAGGAACGTCGAGATTAAGCCATACAACGTGGAATAAATATAGGTTAATTTAAAAAGTCGCAAAGCCGGGTTTGTAGTTATTTTAGCCTTTAGTCAGGACCTGGATAATATTTGAGGTATCTTATACACTAAAGTTGGTATATTTGTGATTATTTGCACTTATTGCACTTTTTTTTACAATTTTTCACAGAACGACTCAATTAAAGTTCTATCAAATTTTACTATTCTTTCCTTTGAAAAATTTATTTATTGGAGTACTACCTTAATGTTCACATTGCACGCATGTGTGTAAGTATGTATTTACTCACGCTAGATTTGGGCAAGAGAGAAACACAACTTCAAAGATACGAAAACGAAAAACAATGTTAGCTGCCTTCGCCGGAGCATACGGCAAACGGGTAAACATTATGCCGCCTAAGAACATAAACAAATCAGCCGCTGTAGTAAATGCAAGAGCATCACACAAACATTTGTATATATTTATGAATGTACATATGTATGTATGCAATCGCATAATACGAGCATATCTAACTGAGAGCAGCGAACAGGTTTTGAGAGCGGGAATGCTTACCGACTAGGTTCTTTGGTTTGGTTTGTTATGGAGTTGGAGTTTTGTCTGCTCCAAGCAGGCCGTGGAGTGCCTAGCATTCATAATGTGGAATAACATCACTCTTCGTGGCTATTTTTCATTATTTGAGTTAAGAGTGTGTAAATAATAAAATCAAATTTGCTCTTTATTTTTTTATTTTTTAAATCAAATTTCCTATATCAATCGATACGGACTCTTCGGCTAAAAGGTGTGGCAAAAATAGAAAGAGTCCCAATTAGAGTCACCGGGATATGGAGCTTCAAAAATACAAAGGCTTTGTTATGCATTGAGAATTATGGATTATTTTAATAAAATTAAAATGCCGAATATAATAAGGAAAACGCGAAAATTAACGTATTATGATTTAGAGTACATTGTATTAAATACTTCCAACAAAATCATGCTAAATTTCTGACGGTACTTTGACAAACCCTGGTATCTCAGTTAAAGGGACTATACAGGAATAACAAGAGAAAACACTCTATTAGTACAAAACATTCTTTTAGTAAATTTTTGAAATTACATACATATGTATGTTCAAATATTGAAATCAAAAATGTTTTTTTGTAATTAATACATAGTTTTGTTGTTATTTCCGATATACATACATATGTATGAGATATACATTTTTTTCAAAAAACTGTCGGTATATGTTCATATACATATGTATGTATCTCTTACCTTTTATTTGACTTCGACATTGCTTAGGCGAAATTTAGTTAAATTCTTTTTTTTAATTTCAACTGAAATGAGAAACAAAATTGTTTGCTTAATTAATGAAAATACTTAAGACTTGTGCAATTGAGTTTTAACTAATATAATATGCAAAGAAAATTAAATTTAGTTGATTGAACTTTCACCCACATAGTGGCAGCAGGCAGCTAAGCAGCTGATTAATTAAACTCAGTTTAACCTCACCCAAATGGGTGTTTATATTTGTTTTAAACTGCGTTTAAATTTGACTGAAAAACAACAAAGCGAGTTTAAACTGAAAACAAAGTTAAACTACTGGTTTTTATAAATTCAACTCGTTAGTTATGCAAATATTCAATCGCAGACACGTTTATGCAAGCCACACAAAATGGAAACCACGGCTTTTTAATTAGACTTTGTACATTTATGCCACAATAAATCGATCTCTTTATGACAGTTTAAGTGTCACCAGTAGTAAAATTATTATATACGAATTGTTTAAAACGATCCAATTACTTTCTCCATCTACTACCGTTGATAAATGGGCATTTTATTTGGGAGCATTAAAGAACACCGGAAGATTGCGGCTGTGACTTACATATTTTATTACACTGTCGGTTGTGTACAGCCCTTGTAATTTATGGATTTTCGGATATTAAATTCCTTTATATATTTTATGTTCACTTTAATAAGCACTACTTTTCACTTGGTTTTATTAAAAATTAACAAAAGCAAAATATACTTGAACATTTGCGCATCCGCCGGAACGAGTACACGTTTGCTTATATCGCACTCGTTGGAATGCACGAGCTGCCACTAGATATGCTTAGAAATTTGTCTCTATTTTGCTGATATTCTTAACATTCACAGTGGTTTAACATGCAGATAATTTGAATAGTTTTTTCACCATTTTAGTTTAAAGTTACGCCGGCTTCTTCGTTAGTAATTATTAAGTGATTAAATAAATTTTAATGCAACTTATGCTACTACATATTTGTCGAAAATAATACGGCAACCTCATTTCCCTTGGATTCCAAGTTTGCTCATTTTAACAGCTGTGCGCACGGTTGCATTCTGAACGTATTTAAGTGTGCGTTCACTTTCTGCTGCTTGTACGGCGAATTGCTTTTCAGTCATAAAACGCGCCTCAAACAATTTGGATAAGTTTTTATTATTGCTTTAATTTTTCGCTCGTTTACTCCTCGGGCATGTATGTATGTAAACATTTTTGTGTGTGGGTGAATCAATGTTTGGAATTTGAAATGCAAAGCAAAAGTTAAAGAATCTCTTAAGAGCAAACAAATTGGGAAAAACTCATAAACAAATGCTGATGCTTGGAGCTACGCTGTGTGCCTAGCATTAAAATAAATTGTGTTTTTCGTTCGTTTGTTTGTAATGTATAAATATGTATTAAAAGAATATACGCAACTGGAAAATTTGTGCCGAAAATAATAACTTGTGTTCTAATATTTTTTGTGTATACAAAGCGTATCAGTTTTGCTGAAAAATTAATCGTCAAGTGTGCATTTTGTGCAAATTACGAATAAGTAAATGTTAAATCTTTTCGTATATGTTTTGTGTATAACAGCGGAAAAGCCGCACGCCAGTTTGTGAGCTTAGTGTAAATGTTGGGTGGAAAATGAGTGGGTGGCTTACTGGCTGCCTAGAATGTCCTTCAAGAATTTTGCGACAATGCCCAGTGATAAGTTCAGTGGAGTGTAGAGACGATTATACGTAAATCTTCAATACATACTGCATCGGATAAAAGTGGATATAACAAAAAAAACATAAAAAAGGAAGAGTGTTTATTAAAAGCGGTAGAGTACCGGTGGAGACTCCCACAGTGTTGTCAGTGATTACTCATTATTGCCTTTGTCAAACTTAAAGCAACAATAAAATAGCAGCAAAGTTGGCCAAGTGTCCTCCTGACGTGCACACATGAAGGCGTTCAATATAAAAATAGAATTGTTTGCAATTTAAAAATAACTAAAAATATACAAATATAAGTAAATAAAAAACGTCACGCTTCCTATGTGCAGTATATTACTATGTACTTAACAAAATTAACAACAACACAAAAATAAGGGGAATGCGACTTGTCTGAGGACATCATTCTGTCATTTATTACGTCTACCTACAGCTTCAGTGTTTGCCAATCATTTGTTTGTGTGCTTCCTTCCAGTTGGTAAATTCATAAGTGTTCCAACAGTCAACAACACACTTGAATAGTGTCTTCCAACGCTGGCATTGAGCATCTATAATTTTTATTCCAAACTTGTTTTTATAATTTTTTTTTATTCACGGCTACATAAAAATTCTTCGTGAACGCAGCCATTCCTTGTGCTTCTACTTAGCCTTCGCTTTTGATTTGTGGCCAAGATGAGCGAACGCAAATTCTCACGCGGCCTAAACAATAACAACAAAGTCGGAATGGCGGCACAGCTTCGCGACTCCGTCTCGCAGGTTGTGCGGCAGAGCACAGCATTGGTAAGTAAAAGATAATACATACATATGTATGTACATATGTACACATAAGTAAATAATGAATAATGCTTGCTGCTACTTGCACTACTACATGTCGAGCAATCACACAATTTTCTCGCATTTTTTCTTTTACCTACCATATAATTGAGTTTATATTTCCTTATTATGTTATGAAATTATGTTCGTTGCTGCAATATCCTTTTCCTTTGCGCTCTGCATTTGCGTTGCAGTTGGATCGTCACAAAAAGGTGTGTCTGTGGTTTATAACCGGCTGAGTCGCAGGGAATTCTTGTGACTTTTTTTCGTTTCCTTTGCATAATTTGTTGTTGGTGTAGTAAGTGCATATGTTTTTGTTTTCCGATCGGACTACTGGTTTGCGCGTCCGGCCTCTGGGTGTGACATGAGGTGTGGTGTTGTTTGGTGTTGTTGGTTTTGTACGCAAGTCAATTCTGCATTGACAGATAACAACTGCAAAGTAACAAACAACAAAACAAAAAAAAACTTTGCAGGACTATGATTCTTTCGTAATACATTAAAGTTGTTTTTGTTATCAGGGAAAGTACAATGAACTCTACGGAATTTCTTATAACAAACCGAGTCAGCGAAAATGCATAGATGTAAAGAAAGTGAATTAATTTGTTATAATTTCACTAGTAAGCTCTACAACTCTGCAGACATTAAACATTTTATTTAGTCTTATTTTAGTTTCATTTATATAAAAATTTATGTTTTTATCATTGTCATTCCAATTACCTAGCATAAAATTTGTTAATTAGTAAACGTGTTTACACTATGGGAGTAGAAAAGGGTAGGTAGGTAAATATGTACATATGTATGTACATATGTAGATATGTACATACATACATATGTAGATCTGTATTGTATGTGTATGTATGTACATATGTATGTATGTATGTACATATGTATGTACATATGTACCTATATTTTTTGTTCTGAAATAAGAAAAACATTTGGACGTCACTCCAAAGTTTTTCATGTAATTTACATGAAAAAAATATATATTTTTTATAGAAGTATTTTAGGCCAATATTTTTTTAATTGGTAGGAGAGCAATAAAATCAAATAACCAACTAGTTATTTTTATACAACAACTTTTAATGTTAACTTTTAGTCTTAGTTGTAATTAAAGATTATTTGTTTTTTGACGTTTTCAGGGTACCTGTACAAATTATTAAAAAAAAAAACCATTAGATACAATTCTCTAAACAGTCCTGAATATAATCAAACTATTTAAAATTTGAAATTTTCAAGGATTTTCTGGTCTTTTGCCGATTTATAAAAATCTTAGATATGAGTGTCTTCGCTAAGGATTGCCTTAGTTTTTATTTTCATATGGAAATATATTTAGAATAAACGTGTTTTTGGAAACAAATGTCAAAAACGAACAGTAATTTTTAGCCATTTGACATTTGCAAATGTCATACATATAAAATTACATGCATAAAAATTTCAAAATATATAAAAATCGAGATTATGATGAAATGTTGGTGAAAAATTTTAAATTTTGTATTTCGATGGCACAGCGTCTCAAAATTCAAATACGACAAAAGATGATGAAAATTCTTTCCAAAAACATATAAAAATTTGGAATAATGGTCGAGTTAGTCGAAAGATTGATAAATTTATAAATGTTCTACAAAAAAAAAAAAATAAGAAAAATATTCCAACAAATTTTTAACCCCGTCTTTTTTTAAAGTCGTTTTAAAAAACTGAAATTTTAAAACATTATGTACTACTAGGTCGCTGTGTGCTCAGCAAGACATTTAAATATTTTTACTGAAATGAATCGACATATTTTATTTAAAAACAGTTTACAACTAGCAACTCCAAAGTAGAACCAACAAATTAAAATTGTTTAAATCTCTAGCCTGAACAAGTAAGATATTTCCGTTTTATTATTATTATTTGATTAGATAAAGATGGAAATCTTTCAATAATTTTCGTTTTACCCAAGTAAATACTAGATGCGCTGAAGGTTTGTCCTTCCAAAAGCAACTTTTCAGCAGACCTCTTGAACCTTGAAAAAAGGCACTTATTTTATAGACTCAAATAAATATCTTACCTCTTAGACAATTCTACAACATGTCAAATATAGAATATATATGTATGCTTTCCATAACGTTGTTGCTGGAAAAGTACGGGAACAAGCCCAATTTATTATATAAACACAAAAGTATACATAAAATTCGAGAATAAATTCCAACCAATTTGGTAAACATTTCAACATTTGTTGTTCTTATTTTCGTTAACAATGTGCAAAACACAGTGGATAAAAATTTGGAACAAAACATAACAACAACACAATCCAAACAACGCTGACAAAACACAGCACACTTGGTGAACGAGATACCTACTGTAAACAGTGAAAATTAGAACAAAATCAATAAACAGCTAAAATATCAAAATGCTGGTGAAAACAGCTGACAAAGATCGGCGTAGATGCTCGGCATTTTTTGCACTAAAAAATAAAAAAAAAATTTACATTTAAATTAAATGGAGAAGAAAGCTGAGCAGAGTGATGTACGAGTATAGAATAACTGAAAGCGAAGGAATGGAGTCAAGAACAATAGTATTTGTGTCTTCCCGAGGAAAAGATATGTAAAGCAAATTTACGTACAACGTCACAATCTTATATAGAATCAGAGAGAATCGGATAAATTGTACCTTTATTGAAGCTTTTCCTTTTCATTGTTTTTGCTTCGTACTCCTATTCCTCCAATATGAATTATACACTAAAGAAATTTCTTGGAATTTACCAGCATTTTCGCTTAAAGACAAAGAGGAGAAGCACACAAAACTAGCAAAAACCTGTGGGTTTCACAAACAGCTGATTGAGTTCTTTTTCCCATAACTCATTCTACTAAACGATAATTAGCAAAAACTATTACAAACTCAGGCAAACAATCAATGTAGAAAATGTAAGAAACAAAAAGTAAAAAAGCAAAAAAAAAAAGAAAACCACAGAAATTTATGCATACAATTTCTTATTTATGTTGATCGATCTGTCTGATGACAACCTAATTTTTTTTTTGCAAATTTTGGTTTGAATTGTTATTTTCAAAAATTTCAATTATATAATCATTTTAATGGTGGCCTACTGGCCGATTCTGTGTTCTTGATAAATTATCAAACATTTACAAATATTCAATATTGAAAATTCAAGTTTTTTGTATTCTAATAAAAAAAAATTTTTTTCTTTGCTTAATTATAAATATGAAAAATGATATTAACAAAATATAAACTTTTGAATGTTAAATAATTTATCAAGAACATGGAATCAGGCAGCTAATGTATATTTCATAGTTTTAATATAAATTATTGAGTGCTTTTAACAGATAAAATAAAGAAATATTTAAGAAAATGAATAAATTGTTTACTTAATCTCCTTGAATATATAAAACTTTTTTCAAAATATATATAAAACGTTTTTTTGCTAAAAATTTAAGAATTTTTTTATTTTTGATAAAAAATGATGGCATTTTTCCTTTGATAAAATATAGTAAAATTTTTCATTTTGCGAAAAGTTTGAAACTTTAATTCTTGCGATTTTTGTGTAACAATATTTTCTATATAAAATTGACATAAGAAACATTTCCGTTATGGTAAACAAAAAAAAATCACAATGTGATGAATACCTGTCACTAACTAAATTTTCTGAAAATATCGATTCTACCCCCATCTTGGGTGTATCCTCTTTTTGTAAAATAATTTCTAGTCGCATCTCCAGTAACGACCTGTAAAATTGAATAACTCGACACTAACGCCATCTGTCGCAATGTAAAAAATTATTTATATTTTCGAACTTTCTGAACAGCTCAACTCTAGCGACAGAAACATTTTCAGCTTGAAATCCGGTTGGTTTCACTACCAGTCTGTCATGCGATTTCCTTCAACCTTATCTATTAGCCACTAACCGGCTGTGCAGGTTTTTAAGAAAGTTCCACATATGAACTCAAATACTAAATTTACAAGACGTCATCTTTACCGAGTGTAAGGGCTTAATTTTAAATGAATAAATAATGTGTACAAAACAAAAGAATTTTTCGTTTTTTTTTTTTCATACTGAGTCATTTCACTTTTTAACTACATTACCCAGCGAGATTACACAGCGAAAAGCCATCAACCGTAACAGTTTCTAATTTACTTATGCATTTCTTATCGCTAGCGGCAACTCTTTACTTCCTCGTCTGCTCATTGTTGTTTGTATTTTGTTGCTTGACTTCTTGGCCTAGGTGATGTGATTTCAAGGTCGCTTAGCAACTCCCATGTTACCTGCGGCAATATTAACTTATGTACATACATACCTGCACATTGGAGTGAATTTATTTTGTTATTACGTGCATTTACTACACATTTAAACTAACATACATGCATACATACATACATACATACATACATATACATGCATGTATTGGAATGGAATGTACCCGGTTAAAAAATCAAAATTCGTTTCACTTCAGAACACACACACACTCGCGCTGCAGTTCAATAATTTCAATTTAAGCGTTTAATAGTCGGAGAAGTCGGTTGGTCACAGATTAATCATTAACTGAACTGAGCAAGCATGCGCAACTGAATGAATGAATTACTTATATTTAGTTACTTACATAAATATTTACTTCGTACTTGCAGTTAAGTAAAGTTTTGTTTAATTTTTATTAATGCCAGAAATCTCGTTGGTAAAAAAAATTCTTTAAGTGATGGGTTAGCTTTAATAAAATCTCTTATTTTTATAAATTTTTTACATGTTTCTCTTTTTACATCTTTCCTTCGGTTTGCTTGATCCAACACAGTAAATGTTTTCAGTTTCAAGGCTACACGTATCATTACTTAAACAGATACATGAACATATGTATGTAAAGATGTTTGTTATGACAAAGTCATGCTTTACATAAAAAAATGTTTAATTTATTTTTTGTATTTTTTGTCATATCGCCGCATATTAGACATTGTATTTGTGTATATTTTGAGTTCTACACTTCACATTTTTTGCTATTAAACAAGCACGTTTAGGTTGATTATTGAAAATTAATAATTGGATTGCTAATCATTTTGGTAAAAAGCTGATAAATGGAGAGGACTTCCTCCTAAGGATAACACTTAAATTAAAAAATAACATACATTTTATAATTTTTGTCTTTAATAATATATTAAATAATTGATTAATATGATAAATTTAAAATTATTATACATAAATCTTAATCTAAAAGGCCAGAATCTATAAAAATAAAAATAAATTATTCATATTAATACAGTTGTTTGCATAGCTGCCAACATTCAACCTAAACTAATGTTTGATTTCCTTATTACAATTTTTTTGGTCGCATTTTCTTCCATATAACGAAAAGGCGAATTTTTTTTTTATGGAAGAAATGCCACCTTTATTTTTTTGTTTGAAAGAAAATTCGCAAACACAAAATTCTCAAAAATTAACGGTATATTAAAAATCGCATTTTTTATTATACTAAAATTAAATGGACTACAAAACTGCATCAAACTCCATATTTTTTTTTTAATTTTGATAAACATTTGTTTAAATTTAATACAATTTTAATTTGTTTTCATGTTTTTTTTAATTTTAAAAATGTGATTGAAGGTGCTCAGTTTCATAATTTTATTTTTAAATAAAAACCATAAACAAATTTAATAAACAAGAAATTAGATTTGTTAAAATTTCTGTAAAAATAAATTTTTTTATTCAATTATTCAGAATTAAATTTAAAAAAAATTTAAATCAAGCGGTTTTGATTTTTTTTTTTCAAATAGTCTATACTGAAAGTATAAAGTTCGACACTAAAATTGTTAATAACACTTTGTTGATGCTTGTTTCATAGATTTCATAGGCAGTACTTTTAGCAGATGTTCATATCGAATAAATGTCGGAGAATTACAAAATTTTCGTTTTTTAGACAAAAAAAAATCATTAAATATTTTAAAGCAATATTTAGGTTTTGCTACCAATAATTAAAAAATGTTGAACTATTAGGTATTTTAAGTATTTTTTATTAATAAACAAAAAAAAAACAAAATTTCTTAGGCATGCAGTTTTATTTTATATACATACATATTAAAGCGAACGTTTGCAAAATTTTTCACTGTCTCTATTTCTTCCAATTCATTCTAAAAAAAAAGTATTTTTTTAGATACGCAATTTTTAAGAAAAAAATTTGTATTTTTATGTATGTACATATGTACATATGTACATACATATGTACAGTTTTATGCATATCATTAGCAACCAAATTCAAGATGACATAGTTGGCCACATATATTCGTTTATTTATTTTTGAGAATTATCAAAAAAACCATAAAAATCAAAGTTTTAATCTTTGTAGAAAACTAAAAAAACTTCAACAAATTTATATGTACATATATGTATAGATTTTCAACTTTTATCTCAGAAGTGTTATAATTCTTTGAGCTAGCAGTTTTATAGCTCATTCTATTTAAGGATAACAATGTGAAAGTTTCAAGTGTTTAGGAATTTCCTTTGATTTTTTCAGAATTTTTTTATCAAGGGTGTTGAAACTTGAGTATGCAGTTTTGTAGTCCATTAAGTACAATAAAAAGTGCGATTTTTAATATACCGTTCATTTTTGAGAATTTTGGGTGTGCGAATTCTCTTCCATACAAAAAAAGATTGCATTCCGGTTTTATTAGAGAGAAAATGCACAAGCCATCAGCAATAAAAAATCTAGAAAATTAATTGCAATTTTTAGACATTTACAATTTTCACTCTATTTGATTAAGTAGTATATATGTATGTAGTAAAAATTAAAATATTATGCACCTTTCTTTTGCGGGGTAAAAGTGCCACATTTCTTTTGCCACCAACTTTATTCCTTTAGTAGAACATATTTCTATACATACATACGTATACGAAATAAAAAATAAATAGTTTTAATTAGCAACTTCAAAAATAAACCAACTCTAAATGTTTCTTAATTAAACTTCAATGAAAATATTTCTCCAAATACACAAATCACATAATTGCATGTACATACATTAGCGTTGCTCTCATTTGGTTCTAATGCATTTTTTCTTTTTACAATAACGAAAACATAATTCTCCGTACCCGCTCTAGCAATTGCTTTGACCTCACAGCGACAATACTTAACAGCCCTTTTAGTTAATTAAAGTACTTAATTGATCACTTTTAACCTTTTCCGTCCGTCAACAAAACAGCTAGCTATCCAAAAAATATATATTAAATACATTGTTAAGTCTTGTAGGAAAGTTTTGCAATAAAAATTCACTATAAGTAAGAAAGAAGATTCGATGAGAAAATGTCTACTGCAGGTAGCAATGTTGTCGAATTATTATTGATTGTTGTTTGGTAAGTCTGATGTAGCGAAATACTCATAACTATGCATACAAAAAAACGTTTGACAAAAATTTGCCCATTAGATATGGCAAAAGTCGAAAAAAATATCGAAACTATGCTAGGGATGCGCTAAGGAATTGAAACCCAGTTTAATAAATTTCTTTGTAGTGCCACTATTCTGATAAATAATTCAGCTACAGTATTTAATATGACATCAAAGACGAATTAATCAAATCAAAATTTAAAAATTTTTTGTATTTGTGAGGTGAAGTTATGTTAGGTAAGGTGTAATGGAGTGCGATTGAATAAATTGAGGTAAAGCGAAGATGGGTGAGATGAGGTTAACAAAATTAAAGTGCGGTTAGTTTAGAGCTTGTAAGGTTAGATATGATTACTTCTAGTGAGGTAAGTGAAGGTTAAGTTTTTAAAGGTGTATTGAATTTAGATGTGGTGAATTTAGGCGTGGGGAGTTTTGTTGTGGTGAGTTTAGGTGTGGTGAATTTATTACTGGGGAGTTTTGATGAGTTTGAGTATTGGCAACTATAATTATTTTTATAATTTTCAAATAATCAAAAACTCAAACTTATTAAAAATTTGCTAATTTGCACTTATTAACTTTATATGAGTTAGACTACTTTTAGTATTGTATAATCGTGCAAATTAATTTGATAACAATATTCCAACTGCCATGTGACATGGCTTTGCTGGGTCAGTCGTGTTTGATAAAGCTTTCTTTAACATACATATAAGTATGTAAATATTTTGTCATTGTGCATACATACATACATACATTCATACATACATATATAGATATGCACACAGATGCGAAAATGAAAGTCAAATATATTCATTAAGTCACATAAACACAACTAAAGGGAAGTAACAACAAACTGCTCCGTTATGTATATGGACAATGAAAGACTTAGATAAGCGCTAACTAGTTAATAAAAAGTTCATAAATTTATTTGTTCAAGTATATATAATATTTATCACAATATGTTTTGCGTTATATACATACACAGCTTTACAGTAATGATTGATGACTAAATATACAGCGTGTCGCAAAACTCCGTTTTTTTTTTTAATAAATACATTGAAATTCATAGTCAAAAGCTTATCTGTTGTCATCCCGGCTACTTGATTAATTTTTAATGGTCAATCGAACGTTAATTTGAAATTTTAAAATAATCAGTTACTTAACGTAAAAAATAATCATTTTTATGTATATGGAAATGGTAAATATATTTAAACGAGTGCAGGTATGTATGCACCAATACCAAAACTAAAAATAAGTAAGTACTAAACATAAAATTCGGCCCGGTCGTGATGCCATTTAGTTTGAAAACTTACTCAATAAGAAAGCAAAATGTTGTCAAATCTCGTCTCCAAACGGTAGAGCGGTAATATATTTTTTATTATTCTTCTTTTTTTTGATATTTTGCTGACGCACTTTGTTTGCGAGATCAATCTACGTACGAAACATCAGAGTGATAGGATACTCAGTGTCTGTGTTAAAAATTTAAGAAAATATTATTTTGTAATTTCATTTTATTCCCTATTTATCATGCTAAACAAAATATTATTAATATTATAACATTTTGCGTTGAGAAACACTTGAAAAAATAAATAAATATTTGAGCACTTCGTTCCGCCACCAAAATGCCAAAAGTTAAACCTGGCTGTTTGTTTTACATTATAGGCAACTATTTACAAATAGTTCAATCTGAGTAACTGGTTTCGATTTTGTTTCCACGTTTAAAAAAAAGTTAAAAAAAAATTGTATATATCAATTTGAAAATAACAGCAAATTCCTTAATAAAAATTGCCTCTTAGTCTAAGAAAGCCATAAACAGGTATTTGGGATGCATTTGATAACTAACCTATGAGTTTTGAAAAAGAAGCCGTTTTCAAATAAATCTCAAATAATAATACATAAAAAAGTTTACCCGTTGATCGGAAAAATTACAGGTCAATTTAAATGTTTAAAAGCAAATACATTTTTACTTTGTGTGGCTAATCGCCGAAATAGCGTAAGCGACACATGAGCAATTTTATTTTAAATTCTTCAGCGCATTTGTTTGAATGTACTAGGTGTATTTTGTAGAAGACAAAAATTTAAATTTTATACAAAATTTCATTCTAATGCGCAGCTTAATTTCGGTGAAAATAGAAAAAAAGCAACAGAAAAATGTTTATTTGTTGCTTACGTTAGTTTGGCGGTAAGGTCTCAAAAAGTTTGTGCCAAATATGTGTTTGTAAATATTGAATGTCAGCTGTTGTTCTGAGTAAAATCATTACTCCATACGTAGCACTCTATTCAACTATTTATGTATATATGTACATATGTACATCTTTTTTTTTTTTAACTTAACCGCCTGCCTTTAATTTAAATATCACCAACCATAAACTGGTTTTCCAACTAAAAAAATGAGTTGACTTCATAATGCGAATATTCATTTGAAACAAGTCATCAATTGTGAAGCAATAAAACATGAATATTTTATAATACAAGCAAAGAAAAATAGGTTAGAGCAGACCGCCGTTGCGGGATAGTAGCCTAAACTCGATGATGGAAGTAAGTATGCATGAACATACATACATATGTACATATGTATGAAGTAGTACCACGCAGTGAAAATTTTAGTTAACGAACTGGTATTTAATCCGGTTTATAAACCGGTTTTCAATTCTACAAGTATACTATTATATTTTTTTTTTAAGTAAATTCCCAAATTTTCAAAAAAAAAAGCCCAAAGCCAAACTTGCCAGGGAGCGTAGCAATTATATTTTCGAAAATCGCCATTTCGATTAGTTCCTATCTAATGTAATCATTATAGTTTGGAAATATGTTAGTTTTTTATAAAAATTATAATAAGAAATATATGCCACAAAAATATAATTGCTTATACTATCCGCTATATACAATATTGAAGTTGGTTCTTATTCCTAATTTGGATTGTAAATGTCAAAAGGGATTCTTAAAATAGAAAAACTATTAAAGAGATCGCCAAGAAATTCCTTAATGAAAATTATAAAAACAAAAGTCATAGTTGTTGAATCGTCCCTGCTAAATATTAAACTTTTAAGAAGTATTTTTTTTTTGGTTTAACTTCTAAATGTTTTATTAGAAACAAGTTACATATCTTCTGTTAACGATGAATTTCTTATTTCTTGGTAATTTTAAATTTTTTTTCTTTTAATCGGAGAACAGCCATATACATATGTACATCTATATCTATATAAATTTATTCGATTTTATAGTATTGGTTTATTTTAACAAGTTTTGGCAATTTATTTTCCTTTTATTTATTTAATATTTTTTTTTAATTAAAAGAGTTCGTTTTCTTCCAAATTTCGAACTGCTACAAAATTTGCAAAATCTTAAGCTCTTTACTAACAAGTTTTAGCACTCAATTGTAGTGTGTTGAAAAATATTCAAGTTTCCAGTCGCTAAAAGCTTTACCGAAAAAATTATTTAATTAAATTAAACTAGTAAAAATATTAAAAAAAAAAAAAAATTTTAATAAAAAAATTAAGATAAAATAAAAATAAATAAATATAAAACAAAAAATATAAGATTATAGAAAGAAAAAACGCCAAGATTCGTACTCACGGCCTCACATGTGGTTAGTGGGTGCTACAGAGTATTGTATCGAAAACAGCAGCAGCGTGAGCTAAAAACAAAGTTTCCAAAAGACTACAATTTGTGTCATCTCCCAACGAATTGGCTTTTTAACTGGTATAAGCTGATGCAGACGCAGACAATTGACAACTCGTGAGATAATGCCATGTTGAAAATACCAATCGGCAACATGGAAAAATGATGGAGCATAAACTAGTTGAACTGAAACGCCGACTAGTTCACAACAAGTAGCTTGCCCTGCTGGGTATTTATGCTCATATCATTGACAGCTCAACCACGACATCTGTGCATACATACATACATACATATGTAGTTGGGTTTGATGTCATGCCGCGTCATTTTGTTGCTATTGTTGTAGCCGGTACATTATTTAAATTGCCTGAATTTCCTACTATTTAACTCACCTTCATTTCCAGCCATATCAATTGCACTGGAAATTTTTAACACAGTACAATTAAAGTTCAGCTTTACCGATCTCTCTTCATTGGCAAATTCGCCATTTTTAGTTTTGTTTAATACAATTGACGAATATAGTTTTTATATACTTAATTGCTATTTTATTTAGTATTAACCAAATTTACAGGGGGCGACAAAACTTTGCCTACTCTCACTTTTTTTATACCCGAGCGTACTTGTACACAAGGGTATTATAACTTTGTTCGCATAACGGTTGTTTGTAACAGCAAGAAATAATCGAGATAGATATAGACATATGTATATATACTAAAATGATCAGTATGAAAAGAGGAATCGATTTAGCCCTGACTGTCTGTCCGTCCGTCCGTCCGTCCGTCTGTCCGTGGTTACAATAACTTGAGTAAAAATAGAGATATCTCAATGAAATTTGGTATATAGATTGCCCTTTGGACAGGGTAGGTTGGTATTGAAAATGGTCAAGATCGGTCAATAACCACGCCCACCTCCCATATAGATAACGGAAGTTTTTGAAAATTGCAAAAACTCCGTTTTCTCAGTATCTATTAAAGCAAATTGAGTGAAATTTGGTATTTGGAGCAATTTTGAACACAGAAATTAGGCATTTATGAAATTTTGAAAAATGGGCGTTGCCACGCCCTCTTATTAAAAAGTTTCCGTATCTCAATAACAGTGTAAGGTATCGTCACAAAATTTGTATTATCGTAGAAAATTTTTGAAATCGGATCATAACCACGGAAGTTTTGGAAAATGCAAAAACTTAGTTTTTTCGGTATCTATTAAAAGAAATTGTGTGAAATTCGGTATTTGGAGCGATTTTGAACTAAGAAAATAGGTATTTATGAAATTTTGAAAAATGGACGTTACCACGCCCACTTATAAAAAAGCGTCTGTTAGTATCTCAACAACGATGGAAGGTATTGTCACAAAATTTGGGGAAAATGTTGTCCTTGATATCATTAGCATCACCGTCAAAAACTTTTGAAATCGGACTATAACCACTTCCATATAACGGAAATTTTGAAAAATGAAAAAAAATTCCTTTTCAGTATTTATTGCAAGAAATTGAGTAAAGTTTAATACTAGCTGCGATTTGAAACAAAGAAAACGGCGTTTCCATGAAATTATGGGCACCGACCATACAAAAATAAATCGCGAGGGTATATAAAAATCGGTTTCGCCCGAATTTAGCCTTTCTTACTTGTTTTAGAATATAAACAAAGTTTTTCATGATAAATATTTTTCATTAATTTTTAATAATACTAGAATTTAATAAAAAATTAAAAACGAATTAAATAAAAGCCTCAAACTTCATACAGAATTTGCAATAATTATTCAAACTTTTAAAATTTTTAACGAAAATTTACAACTTTGTGAACTGAGTTTGTAGAAAAAATTTTGGTACGCATTTTTGTAGCCCATTTTGAAATTTTTTTTTAACATTTTCCATATGCACTGCCTTCAGTTGACTCCAGGCAAAAAGCGGCAAATTACTGTGCAAGAAAAAATTCCCTAGCTGATCTCTTTTACACTTTTCTTAAATATGGGACGCTAACTTCACCTGAAGTTGGCAGTGCATATGGAAATTTAAAAAAAAAATTGTTTTGAATTTTTCGTATATACCGTTTAATTACGGCAAAAAAGCAGCTGAAGTTAGCAGTGCATGCGACTGTTCTTGGAATATGACCGCGGCAAAACTTTTCTTTTCACGGATAATTTGCGGGAAATTATCCAATAGATCATTTTTTCTTAAGTAAAAGTTGCCAACTTCAGAGAGGTAAACATTCGCAACACCTTCGGTGAAAATTTGTTTCAATAACTGAAACATACAATTCGCTAGACTTAAACAGCTACAGAATTACAACTAAGTACATAACCACTACAGACTCCAGAAAGATTCTAAGTTTTCAAGAACAGATTTTATAATTTGAAAAATCATTACAAAACCTGTGCAAAGCTTTAAATATTGTAAAGTGTATTAGAGCATACAAAGTTTTTGTCATCTTCTATATTTATATATGCAGTTTGAAAATTATTAAAACTGAGTAAAAATTGGGTTACTTGAGGTTTTTATTTTTTTACTCGTTTTTTTTTTAGTATAAAACTAACTAGTATTGTACCATTTTACAATCCCGATTAAATACGCGAACTTTAAATGGCTCTTGCCAAGGTACTTTTGTACATTTTTTTTAAAGGAGGGCCTTTCAAAGTCGACAAATTATAAAAATTTTAAATTCATAGTTTAACATATAGTCTTAATTCTAGCAAGTTTTCTAGAATTAAGACTATATGTGTCATTTGTCAATTGTGTCATTATTTTTGACTTAGGTTCTAGAAATGTTATTTAGGGTTAAGATTCCAAAGTTTAAATGAACAAAAATAATAAATATTTACCACAATAACCAAAAAAATGGTTACAGTTGGACCAAATTTCTAGGTTTTTCTTAAATTTCTAGGTCTTTCCAATCTGCGTGGGATAGATTTTTTTTCTGATTTTTCTCATGATGGTTCCAATCAATCCCGTTTCGGCTTGACGTTGAGTTCTGGGACACCCTGTATCAAATTTTTTTTTATTTGCATGTATGTATATATGTATGTATGTATGTATGTATGTATGTTTGGATAAGTGTATTCATTGTAATGTTTTTGTTTTTGGTTTTGTTCTCTATCACGTTTTTATTTTTTTACATTATTTTCATTTTCTTTTATTACATTTGCCTTACATTGTAGTTTTTTGTTGTTTTTTTTTTTTTCGTTTGTTGGTGACGTGTTCAACCAGACGCGTCAGGGATCATGCTTTTCCATCACCTCTGCGGCTTACCTGGTGAAAATCCCTCTCACTATGGATGCTTACATATTTATTTCCATATGATATTTATATACGACTATATATTTGTATGTGTGTATTTATGTACATTAGGTTGGACAATTTATCTCAAATTAATTTTCTCTTTAGAAACGTAAAAGAAGCTTAATATAAAAAAAAAATTTAACAAGGAAAAATTTATTATGGCTTAGAACTGTTTATTGGTAAAATAATCTTCCCGGAAAAATATCTAACGCGATCAAGGGTATAAAAATTAGTTTGAACGGAAGCTAACTCTAAACAAAAAGTTCGGGAACGTTCCATTGAGAAACAAAATAAAAACAAAACTTCTCAAAAAACAAAAACACATCTCTCGTCATATCTTAGCAATTTATAGTCGGTTATTAGAGTATGATACGTCAATACATATATTCGACAATTTTTGTTTTAGCCGTGACAATCATTGAACACGCCGAAATTTACTTTCAGCAATAAAACAATTTTTTTGGTCATCCGAGTTGGTCCCCTTTTGACATAGGCTTTGAAAAAAAAAAACGTAAAACGTTAAATCCTTGGGTGTCCCGATCTAATGTATATTGTACTTATACAGTCATACATTTGTGTGTACGTACCTACATCTATACATCTTTATAAAAAATGTACAACATGATTCCATTTGTTCATTCACTTTTTTCGCCTTTCCCTTACAGTACATGTAAACATTTTCAGTCGCTTACTCAGCCACATCTATCCTGTATCATACGTTTCACACCTTTCCCGTATACCGTTGGTATTTAATTTCTCCAGTGAGATTTTTTATTGTTACTCACTTCGTGTCCAACCGATGCTGTTCGTCGTGCTTTTGTTGTACTTCTTATCGTCGCAATTGTCATTGCGGAAGCAAGCGATTTATATATTTTGTTGTTACCTCTACGAGCTATCAGAGAATTGTGCTTTGCAAAAGGGGGACCGAGAGAAGCTTTCGTGTTAAGCCGACTGACCGACTGGTGTAAAATGTATTACTTTTGTTCTTTCCTCTATTAATTGCCGCTTTTATTTGCGCGAGTTTATTTACACAACGTGTTTGGGTATTAATGAACTTTTATTTTTATCTACTAAACGTATTGATCGCCTTAATAGGTTAGGCAATACCCCATGTTAAGTCTTGAAGTGTGTATACACGTATGTAAATATATGTATGTATGTATATGCATGCATTTGTATGTATATATTGAGTAGCATGTATGCACATGCGTTTGTCTTCCATTCAATCAGCTGTTACTTAATATTTGTGACACTAAATGTGCTCATAATTTGTCCTAATCTGTGTACCTGAATGACAGAACTTTGCTCTTGCCAAAATTAGTTTATTAGTATCTTCATTGAAGTTTTGTATTTTAAAAAGCTGATTAAAAATTTTATATAAGGTTAATTGGCAACCCTTTTTGAATAAAAAATACTGTTGAACTCATTCTGTCTTATATTATAATATTTTATATAATTTTTATATTCTTAATTTGCATATTATCTGTACAAAGTGAAAAAGGAAAAATATTTACATATTCTTTTTCATTTAGCATCTTTGGTTTGTCCCCATACCTCAATAGATTATTTGATTTCATAAATAATAAATAAAAAAAAAAGTTCATTTGAAAATTTTATATACAAAATTAATTGGCAACTTTAAAAAAATAATAATAATAGCTACACTAATATATTGTATTAAATCTCTATAAGTAATTAAATAAATAAGTAAAAAATAATAATTTGCGGTAGGTGGCAATTTTTTATGTTTTTTTAAGTAATTCAAAATAAGTGGAAACTTTATACGCACTTTCTCAGTGGTAATGCCTAGGCATATATGTAAGCTTAGATCATACACATAAATCATTTATTGGTTCAGGTCTCCTGTAAAACAGTTGTCTCCAGCAACGCTAATCCCGATTAAATATGCATTTGTTCCGATTGAAAATAAAATCTGACAGGCGTCAGCTTTGCGGATTAAGTGCATAGTACATTTGCTTATTTGATTGTTTGGACAGTTTTATTTGATTAAAATAGTTGCAATTAAAATACTATAAATAAATAGTACAGAAAACAATTTAAAAAGAAAAATATAGAAATCTTTTTTTTTTTTTGTAATCTTTCTTAGGTTCGCGCGGGATTTAAACTGCCACGCTCCGGAATGAACTTTTTAAATGATCATATTTTGTTTAATGTTGTCATCGAAAATCATCCCAATCACCTAAAATTTTTAAAGTTAACAACAATTTTGATACGGTTAATAAGTAGTTAATCCGCAAGTTGATTGCATGCAAACTCGTTAATTCGGATGAATGCTATCGTCTGTCTAGCCTCTAAGTTAGTTGCATTAAGCTCGTTGATTCCATGAACCGGATAGAAGGGAGCACAGCAATATTGTCTATTATCTTGTCATTGCGATCTATTGTTAGTAATTTAAAATTGGAAATGAAGTCATAATGCTGCTGAATAATGAGAATAAATCTTTAAATTAATATAAAGTTCAAATTAATTGGCTTTTATTGCTTGCTTTAGATTTTTATAAGTAAACAAATAAAGTCATACACAAATTTGCGGGCACGTTCGTGTGTGCCAATATATAATATCATTATCTATACGTACATTTGTTAGGTTTATAAAAAAATTGCTGAATTAATTTAAACACAAGGGATGATCTTTATTCATTTGCCTTGAAAAAAAGGTAAACAAAAACATTTTAAGGCATCGTCCTTAACTTCCTGCTACGCTTACTACTATTTAAGTCGGCTTAAAAAGTGTGCTTTTATTTTCTTAACATCACATTAAATATTTGCCAAGTAAAAAAATGCAGGAGAAAATGATCAGGAACTGTGAAAATGGTCGGCATTATATTCTTTGATTCTATTGATTTGCGGCTTCCTTTAATATTTTTTAGAGGTGTTAATATATGTAAAGTATTTATATACTTTGTCTTAAAACAAAATAATGCAAACTTGTCAATCAGGTGGAGCTTTTGTGGGTAAAAAATGTTTAGCAATGCATTTACTGCTTTAAATTTGACTCTCCGACATACTCATGAAAAACAGTCGGAGAAATGAAAATGTGTTTGAATAAAATGTTTTTTTTAATTTTTAAAAAGATGTAGACACAACGTTCTCAAAGTTCAGGAAAAATTAAGTTCTGCAAAATTACGCAACATTTTTTTCATAAAATTTCAAGAAAGTTAATCGTAAAAGTAAATAAAAATTTAAAAAATTAAATATAATTCTAGAATTCCTGAAAACGAAGAGCAAAGTTATACAAAGTTATGTGGAAAAGAAACTTGCTAGAAAAGTAAAAAGAAAAACAAAAATAGAAATAGAAAAAAAGTAAAAACTCTTTTGAATAGCTTTTTAATAGTTCTAGAGCTCCTCAAAGTTTCCTCCTGGCAGAAATTTCTTTGACTTAGCTTAATTAAAAAACTTAGCATTTATTTTTGATCGCAAAAATAAAAGTTAAATTTTAACTGTTTCTTTTTGGAAAATTTAAGTAATATTTTTTATCGAAAAAATAAGTCAACCGTTTGCTTTAATCGAAAAAAAAGTAAATTTTTCCATTGTAAATGTATTAAGAAAAAAATATTTTTTACTGTACGTTTTCATCGAGAAAAAATAGAAGAAAAATTTAAACTGTTTTTTTTTCGAAAAAATAACTGTTAGTTAAAATCGACAAAATAAAAGTAAAATTTTAACTATTTTTTCTTATTTAAAATATAAAAGTAAAATTTAAACTTTTCTTAACGAAAGAATAACTCAATGTTTTACCGTAAAAATAAAAGTAAAATGTGTTCATGAAAGAAATACAAGTAATAGTTTCACTGAAAAATAATTTTTTTGAAACAAATGCATAAACGTTACGGTCCCTGTTTTATAGAAATAAATTTAAACTCCCTAGATAACGGAAAACAATTTGCGTTAGGCAACGGACCACTAAATCTTCTTCGAATGAACTTAAATTTTGGGAGGCATATGTTTTGCCACACTCTGCAATAATCGGATGGGTCTCATACGAATAAGAAAAAATTTATTTTTGGATCACCCTAATGTACATATATAGTGTAGTATGTATGAGTGTACCTTTGTCGCAGTCGCAAATTGAATTCCCATTATTTGCAACTTTGTTGATATGTGTGTGTTTGTTTGTTTCTATGTAGGTCAGCGGAACAAATCAAAATAATAATAATAAATAATATTTTACGCTGATTAACAATCTCAATTGCATGTTGTTTGTTAGCAAATTTAAATCATTGCGAGTGCGGCAGGCATCATCAATAGCATTTAAAGTAATTGCTGTCCCCGCTGGCGTGCGTCAACACTTTTCAACGCCATGTGAAGACAAGCGTTAATTTGAATATTTTGATAGGTAAAATAACAGCAATTTGACACTTTCGAAATTAGCAACTTTCGTGTTAAGCTTAGTTTGTATTTAAAAAAAAAAAAAAAACAAGTATTGGAAATGAAGCGTATAATTGACGCTTCTAGCAAAAAATGCTACTTGCAGTTTTTTATCGCTGAGGGATGCTTCGAAAAAAACTATACACAATTTTATGACACTAATTTAATATATTTCTAATGTGATTATATTATCTCTCACAAATTTGTAAATAATTGCAATTTAAATTTTTTCTTTGTTTCCTGTTTTTCTATCTTTCTCTTCTGCGATTTTTCTTGTCAACAACGCCAATTTAGATGCAATATCCTGTGCTGGGCAGCCGTAATACGGTATGATTATCCAAAGAACGAGTTTCTTTGAGTTATTGGTATTCGTTGTATTGTTTTTTGTTGTGCATTTTTCTACTCTTGATGTTAAAAAAACAAAAAATCTACGTTTAAAAAATTATATCTCAACTTTTTTCTTGCTGTTGTCTACACATTTTTCTTTTTTTTATTCAACTTTTATGTGAACTATGTATCTATATGGCGTTCTCACACTTCAATTTTTATAGTACACTGCATCTCGAAATTATAAACGCACCTAATTTATTTTCCCTTAAATTTTTTTTAATATATTTAAATTAAAATACAGCTCAGTCTCTCAGAAAACCATAAAAACTCAAGTTTTAAAATTAAATTTTTTTTCTCAGAAACTTCCAAAAATTTTTAAACTATGATTAAACACAATATAAAAACTGCAACAACCCTTACACGAAAAAATTTTGTTTTGTTTATTTTTTGTAATTTTTTTCATTTAAATTCACTTCAATTTCTAACAAAAGCCATATTCCATAAACTTAAGTTTTAAACTTTATTTCAAACTTTCAAAATTTTAAGCAACATAAAAAGCTTCAACAAACTTTCATAAAAACCTTTAAAATTTTTTCCTTTAATATTTTTCTATTATTTTTAATTATAATACAGTTCATTCTCTAACGAAAGTCATATAAACTAATAAGTTATAAACTTTTTTCAAAATATATAATAATACCATTTTATTTCCTATAAATTAAAATTTTTTCTTAGTAATTGTCGAAAATTTTCAAACAAAGATTTAATACAACATTAAAAACTTCAACAAACTTTCATAATAAGTACAATTTCTACGAAATTTTTAAAAATTTTATTTTAAGTACTGCATAGACGAAACATTTTTGAAAATTTTCCTCACAAATTTGCTGCATTATTGAAAATTAATGAAAAATTAATAAACGAATTAAAAATTTTATTATTTGGTGCGTTTATAATTATCAAACGAACTATACTTTTCTTTGAAAATATTTTTGTGTAACAAAATTGCGAAAGAAACCATAAATAGTTGTCGTTAAGTGTTGGTTTTATTTTTTTCAGAGCGTGTGAAAAAAGTGTTTTTTATTTTCTTCTGCATGCATTGTTACAATATTTCTAAAATACAATTAATGATTTTGTTTTTTAATAATAAAAACGACCTCTGCCGCGCAGTGAATATTCAATTTTAATATTTAAAGGTTTGCTTTTTTGAAGCCAAAAAGCGTAAAATAAAAATGTATACAAAATAAAAGTAACAGAAGTCAGAAGAATTTTATACAATTACAACTTAATCAGTTTTATGTTAAATTTAGTCATGTGATTATCTAACAACTTTTGCTGTGATTGCTTTTTTGCAAGTCGACAAAAAAATAGATATAGTAAAAAAATAGAGAAATAATGATTGCAATCGGGCAAATATTTTGAAAAACATTTTTGAGGTTAGGTTTGCATGGAAGAAAAAGTGAACATAACATCTTTGTTTTGTTTAGCGATTTTTAGGAAAATTTTTATGGAACCATTACCAGTATTGACTTTTTAAATATTACATGTGGGACACTTTTGAAAAACGTGGGTCAAAGTGACCCCCAAACCTAACGTTCTAAGGGTTAAGGGATTCAATACAATTAAAAAAAAAAATTAAAAAATATGTAAACAAATATTTCAAAAACAAGACGCGTTGGAACAGGACTAAGAATGCAGTTTATCTTCGTTTCAATTGTGTACATACAAACAGACAAGCATAAATAAAAACATACTTACATATATACTTTTGTAATTACCTCGTTTCATCGCCATAGTTACGAGTGTTAATATCGGCTTATTGAACCCTTTAACAGCATACTTTCCGGCGGCCGCTTTTCAGACTTTCATTTTTCTCACACGTTTATTCCACTTCGACACTTTCCTCTCTTTTGTGCCGTTTTTTGTTTTAATACTTTTCACTTCAATTGTAGAGCAAACTTATTGATGAATGTAGTGTGTTTGTGCATAAATACCCTACAGAAAATTCATTAGGAATAAATAGTTGATTTTCAAATTGCGTTATCCCTTCGTTATTAAGGGGACGGGCGGTAAAATTGTGTACAATCTCTCGCCAGGTGAAATGACTACCTCTTCGATCTTCAGTTTCTGACAATCGCCATAAGTACATATATGCTCGTCCACATCCCAGCTTTTCCCTGTGCCCTTAGATCCAGTGCAAGTTTATGTTTTGTTGCGGAGAATGTTGAAGCAGAAAATAGTCTGTAATGCTCACAATTAATTAAAATAGAGAACGCCATGAAAATTAGTCCTCTCGAAGTTTGAAAGTTTTTCTTAATATCAGTCGAGCGCAGGAGCAGTTCTGGCACCAATGTCCATTTTAGATTGATATTTAAAGATTCGATTCTTCTTATCGCTTTGAACGTTGTCAGATATACATATGTACATATGTATATGGAGTATTTTTTTTAACTGAACTCAGTGATTTGATGTCTTAATGTTAATTTCTCGGAGAAACTCGATTCCAGAAAAACCGATAATCGTTTACAAGAGAACTGAAAACATGATTAAAGAATTGAAAAATAAGTCCAAAAAACGAGATTCTACAGAACCGAAATTCGACCGAGAAAGATTTGAAAACGGTGGAAAGCGCGTACCTTAGTTTTAATACCAAGTAAGTGTTTTATTTTAAACATTTTTTTTAAGCTTTATATAGTTTTTTGTTTAGCTTTTCGGCTTGACTTGCCACTTGCTCTTAGAGTCGGACTCGACAAAATTTTCTTCTTTAAATACACGGAAACTCTCCTCACTATCGGCTATTACTACAAGCTCACTTTCCCCTGCTGGGTACATACATATGTATGTATGTATGTACTTGTAGGTATTGTTGGCAGCGTATGCGCCATTCGACCTTCGTGTTTTTCTATTCAACGAACATAAGGATCACAAACTGCCATATTTTATGTATAAGCACTTTTTTTTTAATTTTCTATATTGCTGCATGTCGCTTTTGAAGTTATCGTTTCACGACTGTGTGCTTGACCTGATTGTAATGCTCATTTTCCGCCTGATTGCAAAGTCCCTGCTTCAGTTCAGATTACTTTCGCATTCAATTGAACATAATTTATTAAAAGCCACAAGAAAAATAGAATAAGTGATTTGAGAATTAAAATATTTACATATAAATGAAGATAAGTTCATTTGTGCGAAAAAATTTGCATATCATGCATACAATTTCTCAATAGACCATTTCCTTAAAGATATGTATTTACTGTTACTGAATAGAATAGATCTACTAACAGCCAGGGAGCTCTTTTTTTGAATATATCTATTTGATAAATTTGCACAAAGCTCCTCCTCCAAACATTTTATATCCAAATTTATGCAGCTTGAAATGATTTTTTTGTTAAATTTATAAAAAAAAACTATCAAAGTTTTGCAAAATATTTAACTCTTTTTTAAATTTTTGGCTTACTTCAGAAGTGTGTCACATTTATTTTTAGTAAAAACCTTCACTTGCCGTTCGCTAGTTAATTTTATCTAACAGCAACAATAAAAACAAGAAAACATACACGAAATACAAGTCATCTGCCTACGAGTCATTTTCGGTTTTTTCAAAAAAAAAAAAATAATAATAACAATCCCATCATTAACATGTACATAGTCGTGTTTGTTTGATTTACAAAACGCAAAAGTAGGCCTCACCTGCAGTCATTTTCAAGTTGAGTAAACTTTTTGGGCTTGACTAAATTTGCGGAGGATCAAAGTACATAATTTGCAACAAAAAAAAACAAATTATTAAAAACTGCTCGCTAGTACACAAAAAATTCACAAGCAAACCTGAAACGGAAAAACGCCACCGCAAACATTTTTAAAGTGGCGCACCTTGCAACCAACAAATCATTGAAATTATGTATGTAAGTAAAATTAAACCGCTTTTCAAAAATGTGGCATGAAATTTGCAAATAGAGGGAAAATAGTAAAAATTATAAAAAAATATTTTATGATCAAAAGTAATTAACACCAGCGAGCATGCAACTCATCTAAACTAAGTATTTTCCATGTGTTTAAAAGAGTTTATATGAATTTTGAACTTAGAATTAATGAGGCGAAAAATCAATATGGCGAATGAGAAAAAAATGTTTTTTCTATTCACCAAAAACGCATTCACTAGTACCACACCTAACCTCACTACGTCTAAACGCATCACATCTTAACTCACCACACCGAAACTTACCACACTTAAACTCACCATTCCTTTACACATACAATAACTCTCCATACCAAAAATCACCACATCTAAGCTTACCATATGGCAAGATTTTTCCCCTGACCTCTCTTCAGCTCACTTCACCTCCTGACCTGACTGCCCTCATCTTAACCCATTTTACCTCACCTCATCAAATGTCAACTGGCCTCTTTTCAGCTCGCACTTCATCTCACCTTACCTCACCTCACTCCACTGTTCGATATTGACAATTAGGTCGCGGCATTTCAACTGATTTCTGCAGTTTTTCTTTTGTTTATTTAACGTTTAAAATTTTCTTTTATTATATGTATTTATGAGAAAATTATGTCACCCAAATTACAAACTCATTTTGTTAGAAGTGTTAGAATTTTAGTTTCGAAAAAGCTAATTTGAGCCCATTATATACATACATATGTATATATATAGATGTACATATGTATGTATATGTATTTATTTATTTTTTTTTCACTTTAATTCGCCTGAACACTCCACACATAAAATCACCATATCCAAACTCACCACACCTAAACCCGCGATACCTAAACTCACCACACCAAACTCAACACAGTTGAGCGCATTACACCTTAAATAAATACACCTAAACTTTCCACACCTATACTCACCTCACCGAAACTCATGATACCTGAAGTCACCACACGCAAACTAGGAATGCTTAGTATATGTTTTGAGAAATTCAATGTTGCCTAACTACACCTTTTCCAACAGTATTTCAGAAAAACAAAAATGCATTTCAGAAAAAAAGAAATTAATACATTTGTGTTTTTCTGAAATACATTGCGTTTTTCTGAAATACATTTGTGCGTTTCTATAATACATTTGCGTTTTTCTGAAATACATTTGTGTTTTTCTGAAATACATTTGCGTATTGTATGTATTAATTTTGTTTTTCTGAAATACATTTCTGATTTTCTGAAATACACTTGGCCTTTTCTGAAATACATTTGTGTTTTCTTGAAATACATTTGCTTTTTTCTGAAATACATTTGTGCTTTTCTGAAATACATTGCGTTTTTCTGAAATACAATTGATCTTTTGTGAAATACTGTTGAAAAAGGTGTAGACGGGAAAGGTAATTCATGCAAATTGCTCTCTAAACACGAACAAAGTATACATATGTATGTATGTATATATGTACCTACATACAAATCGAGCCATAACCGCCAAAAAAACGTAAGCAATATATAAATTTGTTTAATCAGAAGGTGCTTTTTAGCTAAATTTCTCCGCGGTTAAGCTTCACATTTAAATGCAGTTTTGTATACAAGATTTACATTGTTTTTCTTCAAAACGCGACTATATTTATTAAAACGCTCTTTGCTTCTGCCGAGAAATTTAAAATTTTCATTTGTCGGTTACGTCATTTTGGCGGTTATGCCTCGATATACTTATTCACCCACATCCTCCTACAGACAACTCAATTCGGTTTAATTGGTGAAAACTATTTTTATTCAAATTTAAATGATATTTAAATAAATTAATTGAGCAAGTAAAGCACAAATTTTTATATTGTAAAAACATTGCAAACAAAAGCTTAATAGCTTGCCCAGCGTTCACAAATTGTAATTTTTCGCCAACTCAAAGTTAGCCGTTTTGCAATTAGCCGCAATTGGTAAAATGATGCGGGAAAATAGTTTTCCATTTCTCAAACGAGAGCTTCATAAACCTTAGATAAAGTGGTTTCTTTAAGCTGACCGATTTAAATAGTTCACACACCATATTAAACCTGTTTGTACATACATATGTATGTAATAGGTAAGTGGTCAAGTAACTAGTTAGTTTGGCTTCGCCGCTTCATTCTATGTATGACAACCTGTATGCCAATCAAGTCGACACTTTTACTCAAAGTAGAATCAAAGTTATGTATAATAACTACCTCATATGTGCATTTACAAAATATGCTTGTAGAAACAGGTCGTGCCAACAACATGACAATTGCTTTAATTAATCTGGTGGCACTCACTGGCTGCTTGCCTTATCGGCAACACTGCATCTTTGTGTGATGTCAGCTGTATGCCAGAACCCGATTGCTCTATGAAACAAATGACTCATTAAACATAAGATTGTCTAAGACGCAAATCTATTGATGTAAAAGGATGTGTGTCTGTAGATAGTACATGCGAGGGATGTTAATAATTTTGTACTGAATTTATCTATGCAACTTAAAAATTACATACTTTGAATTTGTGTAACTGATTTTCATAAGTAGATACACATATATCCTGCAACAATTTTAGCCGCTTTCGAAAAAGGCGTGACTTTCCGATTCGTTCATATTCAAACTTCCGTCCATTCTGACTGTCTTCCCTCGAAATTGAGTTTGGTCTACGGGCCTTGCTTCTTCCAAAGAACTTTGAATGGAATATGCAGTTGAAATATACTTCACACGATTTAGATGGATTGAATTAGACTTTTTTTAAAGTCAATAAAATATGCTCATTGTACATAAAGTCTGAAGAGCGAGCGACGGAATTAAGATTAGACGAGAAAGGAGTGTTATGTGCAGTCATTTACTCCTCCGCAATTCAGTCATAATCTCACAAACCTTGCAAACAGCTTGTGCATGGAGAGATAATGTAATTTAACCATTCTTAGATAATTTGATCCAAATATACGCCGCCTTGGTATGGATAACGTCACACAGCGCCAGAGGAAATGCTCAATTCTGTTCAATTCTCGTTCTGAGAATAGGACAGTGTGTTGCCTCAGCCTAACTAGAGCTCGTAAGTATGCCCTTCCTTATCTGTTTGAGTTGGATTTCGCTATTGTCTTGTTCGATAGTTTCAGACAACACTTGGTTTTTTTTGCACAAGTCAGTATAACACTAGTGTCCGTTATGAATCCAATCCATAGCTTCCTTGCTTCCTTGATATACCTGACAGCTCCTGCTAACTTGACCTTATTATTTTCTCCGGTCATGTTGGGCAAACAACAAGCTTGAAGCCGAGAACGAAACGTTACAGGTGCGCGGTAGTCATTGAGTTGGATATAATTAGGAAATTATAGTTGATGGCATGTTTACCTTGTTCGTATTCTGATAATGTGTTTGCCACTTTGAGATTCAGCCCTCGCGAGATATTGATTTAGAGATCCCGTGACTTGCAGGCAGCTTTGAGTTTCCCGCAAGAACGGTCAATGCATTGTGCCGCACCACGGTTGACATAAGCCACTTTTTTCTGGCGTGTTGCTGGCGAATGTAGTTTGATAGTTGACGATCCACCATTTAGGCTACTCCGACATAAACGAGTTCAGGATGTCTCTGAAGAGTGCATGGTTGGACGGCGTGATTACAACTGTCCTTACATTGGGTCAACGATGTCACAGCAAAATCACTTACAGCGCTACTTTAAGATTGTCACTAGTTGTCCATCAAGCAAGAAACAAGACTGTTTAGTATGTGAATGTTCTTTCCGACTCATTCCAGCTCCACACACGGCAACCCTAGTACAAATTTCTTACAAATAACAGCAATTACAAATGACATCTACAGATATGGTATCTACTCGCATGCAGTGTTGAGCAATGGCACCTGCAAGTCGTCACTAAGTCGGCTAGAAGTACAGCAAATGATGCAGCAACTCAGTGAGAAAAAAGCGTGCAGAGCAAACGTAGACAACTTTGACTTTTTGCTGTAATCGATAGGCAAAGAGTTGTCGTCGAAGCGACTTTTTAACGAAAATTGCCGCTGGCCCCGGGTCGCGTGAGTGCTGCTATGTAGACGAAAACCTGTTTCGATACCAACGGGTATACTTTTAAGCGCAAAAAAATGTTTATGTACTCGTACATACAAACATTGATGCGCAGTAATTAGAGTTGCTTCCTGGTCGTCATTTTGTGTTACTGCACTAAACGTGCATATCGATTTGTACACACATACAAACATACTTACATTGTACTTCTTGATGCCACAAAGTCACATAATGCATTGCATTTAATTGCATACTGTCCCGTTGGCAGATACGCATTGCATTTCATTTGCGGTTAAATGGGAAACATGAGAAAGTAATTGAAGTGAATTCATTAGAAAACGTAAATAAGATAAAAAAAGGAATAAATGTGCTTTTGCTGACAGTTTTGTGGCTAACAAGACAAGTTCTCGGAGACATCGAAGACTCGGCGACGTTCAGTGGGAAAGTGAAATATTTATTTTTAAAAATTTTGTTTAAAGAACTCTTCCCATTTAGCCAACGAGTTTCAGCAAATATTGTATTCCATTCAATTGTAACGCGTGCAAAAAAGGAAGCAGAGTTCGAGATTAATATAGACAATTATTTTCTTCGTTTTGTTCTACGCTTCTAATGATCTGTTCTATAAAGAAGGCTTACACAGTGCCGATAAAGAAGATTACATATGGGGTTTTTTTTTATTATCTTATCATTTAATCTAACCCAAAATATTATAGCAAAACATAACAAAACATAGCATAGCATAACATAGCATAGTATAACATAACATAGTATAACACAACATAGCATAACATAACAAAACATAACACAACATAACATAACATAAAATAGCATAACTAACGTTACCAAGCGTAACATAACATAAGTTAAAGCTTAATGAGTTTAGGTGTGCTGAGTTCCGATATGGTGAGCTGAGGTGTGAGTACAGGTATCGTGACCACCAGAAGATGTACTATTTGCCGCCCCAAACATTTTCGTTTGCACAATTCCATCCGGAACGATTTTCCACATTTGCCTTGCTGATTTTCCAATTAACTGCCGTCGCTTAAAAGTTGCACTAAATAAAAAAGCCGAAAAATATACATATATGTATATGTATATGTATGAATAGTGTGGTAAGAGGCCAGTTGGGACATTCATAAGTATTAAAATAAAATCTCTTTTATTGCAATAAAGTTTTGCCACTTTTTAAAATGACCTATCCAACGTTTTTAATTGTCTATCTTAAAAATTATGTTTTGCTTCTTCTGTAAAATAAAAAATTTGTTGGCGGCGACCTTTGTGTTAAAGACGACGATACATAAGTTCAATTAGATACTATGGTGCTTTAAATGTAAAAACTTTTTATTCGGTTTAAGCCTAACAGGTTTTAATACATATTTTTTTGCGAAATTTCTATTTACAGGCCTACTCGTATGTACATATTAACGCTTACATTAAACTCTAAATGTGAATGTCACTAAAAAGTGACTATTCTTTAAAAAATCAGAAAAGTAAAACACAACAATTAATTACGAAAGTGTCTTCATTAAGCGTAAATAATTTTTTAATTATCACAAAATCTGCTAATTAAGTGATTAACGACTAATTTAACGACTAATTTAACAGCTCTTTAACTTTCTAAGAATTTATGAGACTGAATCGAACAATGATCTTTATATTATTTACATAAGTATATGTGTATGTACATACATTAACACTCTAATTAATTTTTAATTATGGCGCTCCGATTGAAATGCCAGACAAGTAAAGATGTTTGCGCAAAACTTGGCGCAGATGGTTTTACCATTTTTCTATTTAGCAAATAAATGCGGTAGCCACCAACAAAGCGACATTGGTGTTTTTTTTTATGCGTACGCCAACTACCGTTAGCAAAAGCCACTCTGTACACGGTATGTTTCTCATGACTGGTTTTCATCAAATACGAGTATGTGTGTTTGTATGTAGTAAGTACGTTACGGGCGCATGCAATGACTACCGCAAATCGTTACAGCTGATCACTGACATTTAAACTTGTAAATGAGTTTTTTACGTATGTAAGTATATTCACCACACTTTACTGTTCCGCCGCGGCGGTGCCTTTTTGGCATTTAGTAACTTGTAGTTGAGCCACACCACCTCTATTCAACGGTTACAAACCGTTTTTAGTAGTTGACTTGGCACTTGACATTTGGCCGTTTGGCAGTTGTTTCTTAGTTTTGCAGTTGTAAGTTAGTACATACATACATATGTACGAGCATGTATGTATGGTATGTATGTATAAGTCACCACATTTAGAAAGTGAACGGTTCAACCTGAAGTACCGTATTATTTGGTGGTCTGATAACGGTGCACGAAGTACAGAAAAAATAATTATAAGAGAACTTATTATGGTTAAAGTAAAATTTTAATAAATACATATGTAAATAAAGGAAGGCGAAAACGTATCATGCGTCGGCTATTTCCCGGTTTTTTTTTTGGTTTTTTTTTAGAAATACCTAATAATTGCACTTACAAACATACTATGCCGTCATTGCAGCTAATTTTAATAATGCGTGCAATGTAGATTGTAATGAATGTGGCAATTAAATTATTAACTACTTCGCCCTATTTTGGTGGTTGATATGAGCCCGCTTTTAAAATATGTAAGAGGGAAGCAAGCTTTGTTTTTTTTAAGGCTACTTAATAGGTAATGTCACATGTCATATATGGAAATTTTCTTTTTTGAATTTACTAGTTAAACGCTCGAAAAAGCAATGTCACGCTTGTAATGAGTTGCCCCAAGTATGAGGGAATACGAAAAAGCATTCATAAATTATATTAGTGGAGCTCTGGCTTTGCGAGCTATAAGGATAGCCCGTTGTTCCCTACAAAATACATCCGTGCTTCAAACTTTCAAAGGAAAACTGCTAGTGCCAGGTTGCGGCACTTTTTTTCCTCGACACAATCAATTTTACTGTGTAGATCATTTTCTTATACAAAGGCCAGTCGGAACCTAATTTGCATACTTAACATTCTGTTCCGTTGCATCGTTAAGAAATTTCGTTTGTTGATCTCGCATTTATGTCCTTAATTTTCTGGTAATTGGTTTTAAGCAGGAACTTTTTGTTTGTTTGATAACGTGTGGTTATCAGAAATTACCAACATAAGCGTGGACTTTTGCACACAGAACCATTCTCTAGAAATATGTACGAGTTTATTTAGCTATTAAAAATGCTTTACTTCTGGTTGTAGTCGTTTTTTTTGTTTGTTTGCATTCTGTTTCTATTTTCTTGACTGCTTAACAGTAAAATGGCTGAGCAATATTTAAAGTGCGGCTTAATCATGGTATTATCGGTATTGATTGCACATAACGTTGAAATATTTCTTTCAGTCTTGCGTCTATAATTAAAGTAAATGTACCTTCTTCCGCAGTACTAAGGATTTTTCTGACTTCTAAATTTTGTGACGTTGAAGTAATCGTTTGCAAATTAAGAAATTAAATTAATTATCCCCATTAAATCAATCAATTTACATTAGTTTCCAATAATTTATAAGCGATAATAAATCGTATTAAAATTTATATTAATAAATATAAATTAATAAATCGTATTAAAATTTATATAAAATTAATAACACCTTTAATCGTCAATAATTCCGTTACAAAAATTCTTTAATGTACCTAATTCCGTGAAAAGATGTCTCTAATTCCGGGCTATGCATATACATATGTATATACAGATTTTATGCTTTTCAAAGGGAATAACTTATGTTTTAAACTTAAAATTTATTATTTTTCAAGCACAAAATACAATTTTTATTTAAAAAAATTTTAATTCAGTTTTTCTCACAAACAAAACTTATTGCTCAGATAATTATCAAATTAAAATCTCTTACTGTTAGGCTAATACAATGCAATTTGTATAAAATTTCGTAAAACTATTTTTATCATTTGTGCTGCAAAATAAAACTATACTTTGTGGAACGCAATTTTGCAGAAAATTGCAAAAGTAACCGCTTTTTCAATACCAGTTTTAAAGATTGGCTCGTGTAAATTAATGTCACGCAATTAGGTGCTTCTCTTTTCACTGCTTGAACGCAAATGCGTGGTATACCACGGAATAAATTTATTAAAATATTAACAATTCGCTTAAGAAAACTGTAGCATGGAATTAACTCTACCATTTCCTCAGGATTTTTATTTGATGATAAATGGCTTTGCCAATCAGATTAACAAAAATTAAAAGTGTTAAAAACCCTTATTCCGTGATATGCACGAAGTTAGGTACATTGTAAACGAAAAATGTACAAAATTCCTTGAATGAGAAATTTCCATTTTTAATTAATAAAATATATGTATTTACAAGTATTTGATAGTACACAAATCAAAAAACAGATGTTTATCAAAGTCTTATGATTTAAATTTCACAGCCTTAAGAATATATACATGAGTCCTTAACATTTGGCTTACACACCTTCATATGACATGGCTATTATCTAAAGGTACCACTTTTCCACTGCTCAATAATTTAAAAATATATCCCATACGTAAAAAAAGAATTGAAATTATTACCTTTTAAAATTTTAAGTTTATTTTTTTATTTTATGCATGATACTCCCAATTTCTTGTTTAATTAAAAAACTCGGGATGCCACGGAATTAGGTGCACTTACTTTACCCCCAATTATTTAGTTTTCTCAACTTTCTCGACAGTTTCTTCGTCTATGACAACATTATTATCTGATCTTCCATTTAATATCACGTGGTACGCCAGGCTCACTAACTGTTTGTTCGCTGATCCGCCGAAGCACCATTTAGTTTAGGTTCCGTGAGCCCAAAAAACCATAACATCCCCCAAAATATTACGGCGGAAAGCTTCCTAATTGGTAATCTACCCTTGTTCCCCTAAAGTGGGAGATGTTTTGCCGGATGCAGAAATTTCCGCCTATTCATTCACAAGTTTGGTATTCATCAGACGCTTTTGTAACCGACCAGACTGAGACTTTTTATGACAGATCGTTTCAAGGATTGTGCTCTTGCCCAGTGGCAAATAATTTCTTATGGAGGGGTCCTTATCCGAAAGAAGTTTTGCTCTTTGAATCATGTGAGTCTAAATATAACGACTAGGAACAGTCTCGAGTATTTTTTCTCATGGAAAGCTTCGAATTTCATTGGTCTCGCTTTTTAATTACTTGGCGGCTCCGTGACCGTTTGATTTCTTCCTCATTCGGAGCGGTCGCCTCATGACCGCAGTCATTAAAGAGCTGAAGTGTCTTGAAAACAGTTTGATAAAGAACTTTGGGCAACCAAACAAGATAACATTGTCTTACTCCTTGATGATGTGGTTATAATAAAGGAATTTTTCTGTTCTACTTTTTTTTAGTTTAAATTAAAAACGAATTGAACACTTATCTTAAAATCGTTGATTACTAGACTAAATATTTTAGTGTTTTATATATTATACGTTGTCACCCTGTACTAAAAAATACGCAAAACAACCCTGTTATAGTTATTGAGGTTAGAAGCAAAGTTTTCAAGACCAAAAACGAATGGAACTGTGAACATTTTTAAGCTTCAGTTGTGACTCATAATACAATGACAACCGTAACCAATTACGAGTAGATTATTTTCAATGGCCCCAAGAAGGCAATGAAATATAGCAACAAGCCAGCCTACCAGCAGCGGAGTAACAACCTTAACCTTGCGCACACTTTTGAAACTTTGCCATTCGCTTGACGTTTGTGTGCCTTAAGAAGCAATTCCCACGCGTCTAAAAAAGCTTATTGATTTTTTATATGCGCTAAGAAAACGGTAACTGCTTGATTGATAGATTGATTGGTAAGTTGGCGCCAATCGCCGTACGCAATTGCTTAGAGCGCAGCAAGCAATTTATATTAATCGCCGATGACACTGGTGTAAAAAACAGCGGCAACGCACATGAAAAGATAACTGCATCTATAAATAATAAATAAGTATGTTCTTATGTGTGTACGTAAAAATGCGGTGTTAATTGGCTGCTATACTCCTATGGTGTAGTAAATATTTTTATTGCTTTTTCTTGACTTTTCCATATATTAGTTAAACAAATAATCAACATCCGTGTAAAGCAAAGCATAAGTGGTTCAGAGATATTCCCGAAATTTTCTTGAAAAAATCTAATTAGTTCCGAAATTGTCCCGAACTAATCACGAAATGTTCCTGATATAGCCCGGAAATATTCTCGAAGTTGTCCAGTACTAATCCCGAAATTGTTGCGATATTTCAAAACACGATTGACTGACTCAAGCGAAACAGAAATCATCAGCGTTTCAGGATAAGCAACAATAATATAGTTCCGTATTAAGCTTAAACTAGTCTGGAATGGCTCAGGACTACCCACGAATAATTCCTGAAGTACTTTCGAAATAGTCTACAACAAGTCTGGAAATGGCCTTGAGCTTGTCATTATATAATCCTGTACTAGTCGCAAACTAATCCCCAAATACTTTTAAAATTGTCGTGAACTAGTCCCGAAATAGTCTTGAAAAATCCCGTAGTAGTCCCGAGATAGTCTTGGAATAGCCCCGAAAATCCCGAAATAGTGCTGAACAGGTATCTAAAATCCCGAAACTACTCAAAATAAGTTCTTTTCTTGGTCCTTATAACCTTAAGATAATCCATTCAGTTGTTCATTTGTACACCCAAGAATCGCTTCTGCTTCATAAACCCAAATTTTAAGCTTACCGTGAACTAAGATGTTTATACAAAAAAAAATAGAAAGAAGTGTCCTGCTGGTGAAACCAGTTAGAAGTCTAGTTGTCGATTTGCGTCGACAGCTGAATGAGTAAATGAGCAATTAACCCAGTAATATTTACTGCAGCAACAAAAAAGTGAAATGTAAAAGAAATGAGTTGGCGGATTGACCATTAACTTCACTTATCACCACGACCAGCAAAATGTTAACAAATGCTTTTGCATTGCCAACAATAACAACATGTTAACGTCAAATTATTCTTGCAAAATGTGTTTTGCTTGGGTCGACGAAGATGACTTACCGCCACCTAACTAGCTGTCATACAAACTGGCTTGGTTGTCAGGCGTCGAGACAAGCGCATCTCTCGACTGACAATCGCAGCTAGTTAGCGCTGGCGGAACAACTCTATCTTCGGTTGACACTAATGGAAAGGCGGCTTCTGCAATTTCTGTGTCTGCAAAGAAAAAACAAATTAATTATAAAAAATGTTAAAACTTCCACTTTAATTTTGTATTGCCACAGTCTCGTTCTACTTACATAGTACGTTTTTGCAGGCGCTTGAAGTTGCTTGAAAGTTGCTGCGAGTTTTTAAACAATTAAAGTTGCGAAAATTTACCTCCCGTTTACACATAACAAATATGCTTATGAGCGTAAGTGTAGACGTGCAAAAATAAACAAAGTTTTTTTGAGGCAAACAAGTTGTCCACACTTAAGCACAGTCAACAATAGCGGGTCGCGCCAGTCGCTTCCGTCACCCTCGTCGCTTTTGCTTTGGCCTCGCTGACCACCATCAGTCATTTAGTTCGTTGGAAATCAGTGTCGGTGGGTAAGTAATTCAAGAAGCGGAAAAAGATATCAGGTGCACACTGAGAACTGTGCATGTCAAAATTGCGCAAAGCATAAGTGAACTGGTTCTTTCTAAATTGCTTGCTTCTTAGCTTGCTGTTAAGAAATACAAACTTTAAATAAGCTTTGTGAAAAGCCGCTTTCGTTGTGTGTGAAATATCTTATTTCTACATGCTTGACTTAATTTCACACTATACTTTTATTTGGAGGGACTACGCGCCCTACGCTTATTGCACGCATGATCTTAGAATTCACATATAGTGCTTCGTGTTTTTTGAAAGTGCAATATTTCTAAGTTGTTCACTTCAATTCGAAAATATTTGGTTATTCTGCAGACGTTCAGAATTAGGCCTTGTGGCCTTTACGTAAGAAGTTCCTTTCCACCTAACAGTTCAAGAAAAGCTCGCGCTTCTTTAACTTTGCGACAATTTCAGTGGTATACGAAATGATTCTTATTCGGGAATGAGAGGCTTAATATTTTTGCATTCTCAGTTAAAATTTTGTATGGGCATTGTAAGTCTGCAATTTGCTGCCTAAAGGCTTTAAGAATAAGTGAAAAAATCTTTTAAAATTCATATCGTTGCGAAGTATGTTGCTTGTGTATATGAAGTAAAATTTAACGTAGAACTATTTCGTAAAATATTTTAACTCATTAGCTCTCTTAAGAATAGGTCTTTTTGACGCCCTTGTGTAGAATAGCTCTCTCAAAAAGCCTTCTTTCTTTGAAAGACATCGCTCATGTTTCTGTTCCATGTAAAAAGATGGGAATGATCAGACATTTGTGGAAGTAGATTTTTGTTCGAAAATATATGTAGGTAATACAGTATTTATTGGCATTAGTAAATGAATATATAAGTCGAAGATCAACTGAAAGGATTGGCACAATATCAAAAGTCATCCTAACTTAACTGGCTCCTCTCTGCGCTGTGTTTCATTGCTTCAGAGGAATTTTTTTGAATCTTTTTCTAGTGCCTCTGTGCAAACTCCTTTGTGGGATGTATTTGCTTTGTTTTTGACAATTTCTATATATGTATGTATGCGTACCGAACTTTCATTGCTCTAGTATGTTGTAGTCACCACTCAATTGCATGATAGACGTACTTCTGTTTGCATATAAATAAGTAAATTGCATAATAACATACATATGTACATACACATATATTTGTAGCTGCCTTAGACAAAGTTATGTATATATTTATTTGTATGAAATTTATGCTGTTTTTTGTTTGCCTAACGGAGGCTGGAGCAGTATTGCCTCTTTCAAATACAAATTTTGTACAAATACAAAAACATTTGCAATGCAAATAACAAAGTTTCTTTATATGCAGTTGATAATAGTTTGCCATCTTCAGACAAATGTCATTTGAAAGTTTTTTACCATCAAACTTTAGTGCTTGCTTTTAACAATAAACTTTTATAGGAACGCACAGTAAGGTGCGTAAAATGATATAAATTTTACTGCATTTTTCCAATGGAATCATACACTTTCGAATTACAATGCAAATGTTTTATAATTTCCTGTTAAACATGCATCAGTCAACTACTTACTAGTTTAAAAAAAAAAAAATGTATTCAAAACATGTAGGAAATTAAAATGCACTTGGTGTGTTTATAATTAGTAACAGTTATAAAGATTTGGTGTGCTATGTTGAACTCGGTTAAAATGGCCTTAGAGGTTGTAGCGCCAATCTGGTCACCAAGTAATACTCTTACGCAAGAAAATGAATGGGCGTCTGGGATGTGCTTTAAAAGTGAAACTTGTTTTGATTCTTGTGGTGATATAAGTTGCAGTGAAGTGGGATGAGGTGATGCAAGGTAAGATGTGGCGGAGGAAGTTGAGGTGAGGTAACAGTAAAGAGGGGACTAGTTGACGAATAATGACTTCAGTTAAGCTAAAGTGGGTTAAGGTGTGTCGAATCAAGGTGTGGTGAGTTTAAGTGTGATGAGTTAAGGTTTGGTGAGTTAAGCTATAATGATTTTAGGTATGGTGAGGTTTGCAATGATTGCTTAAGGAGCTATAAGAGAGATATGCAGCGTACAAGGCCAATGAAGTGAGGCGAAATATGGTGGTTAGTTGATGTTAATGGTGGTAAGCAACTCAACAAACCGGTAAAACATGTTTAAATCTTCAGTTTTATTTATGTGTTTATCTCTTTCTCTATCCCTATATCTATCTATCTCTATTTCTATTTGTATTTCTATCTCTTTCCTTATCTCTATCACTTTTTCTTTCTATATCTTTATCTCTACCTCTATCTATCTATTTATATCAATATCTATATATCTATCTCTTTCCCAACCTCTCTGCTATATCTACGCGTTTCTATATAATTACATTTATATTAATTTTTGCTTTTATCTTTATTTATACTCATATTTGTTTTGTCCTTTTTTATCTCCATAGTCACCTACACATTTCTCCAAATTGAGATAAGGAGGATATACTGTCATAATTTTCTATATTGTCATCGTAATCGACGGTTACCATAGCCCATTATGTTCATCACACTATTTTTGTCAATATTCGTATACGTAGATATTTGAACCGTTATAAATTCTTTATAGTAATCGATTTTTTATTGCTATCGATTTTTCATTGTAATTGTTATTTATTGTTGTCGATTTATATTGTTATTGGTTTTATTATTTTTTGTTATCGACTTTTTGTTGTCGTCGATTTTCTTTCGTTATTACTTTTTATCAACTTTTGTTGTTATCGACTTTTATAATTATCGATGTTTTATCGTTAACAACTTTTTATAGAAATGTTTTATGTAGTTAACGTTTTTTTAGTGTTATCACAACTAGGTCACTATTGTAACTGCGTCATTTTGGTATCCAGTTAAGTATTATCTTTCATGGACCTCTTTGCATAACCTCTCAGGACAACCGAAACCACCCTAATCTTCCATTGAACATGTACATATGTATGTAAAAGTTGAATGCATTTACAATTTGTTTGTCAGTAACTGGCCTTTCTACTATCCCATTTCGTCTATTTGTCCAACTTTGTATGTCTATTAAAATGTGCGATCACATATTGAGATGAGATTTCTGCAGCTTCTTTTGTTATCTGCTTGCAAGGCACAATCGCACACGCATACTCTCTCACACAACTGTATTTGCTTCCATACAATCCTATGCACATACTTACATATGTATGTATGTATATATGTATATGTGTATTTGCTTTTGAATTCTACTCTTTGTTAAAATTTCCATAGAGTTTTGGGGACAAACGTGCTCATCATGTCTGCGCATACATTTGTACAAATGTATGCATAAGTTTGCACAACTTACAAAAATGCAGCTAAATTCATAGTTCAATGGTCTGACGTTCATATATCCAACACATTTACTTATGGGAATGTGTGCGTCTCTAAAAAGCCTTTACAAGATATCCTTAAAGCAAATTTTTGTTGTTAAAATGTCAACCCAAATCCTTCCGGCTATTGTTTGGGTGAAGTATGTACAACTGCGAACATAAAACTAGCGGCACAAGGTATTGGCAAGTTACGCCAATTTTTTTTTATTAGATAATTTTTTTTATGAAGTAAACTATTATTATTGATTGTAATATTGTATTGTTTATTATACTTTATTATTAAGGTCTTGACTAATTTGTTATCACTAAATTCCATTGTTTATTTGTTTTTTAATAATAATCTTTAATAATTGTTTTGATAAGAAATGTAAGTAATATAAAATTTAAAATTATTACAAGTTATGCAATATTGGATTTATAAAATATAAACATTCCACTGTTGTTTGCTAAATAAAACCGCTCATTTAAAACTGGCCCCGTGCAGAACAATAATTACATAATTAATTTTAAAAGACGATTTTTAAAATAAAAATTGTAACTGTTGTATTCCCTGTTAAAAAATATTATGTCGGTGCAATTATCGATAACGATAACAATAAAATCAATAGCGATGTCATTAATCTGCTAATGATGATGTTTATTATTTCGATAACGATCACAATAACATCGATAACGATAGCAAAATTATCGATGACAATGACAACTAGCACAAAATGTCTGTAGAAATAAAAATAAAATTTTTTTAAATTTCTTATATTTTTAAATTTTTGCCTATTTGTTTAAAATAATATGTTTTATATAACCAAACAATTTTTTTTGTTTGTAATTTTAAAACTTAAAATAAGGCAGGCCACAATGTTCGAGAATTTATATAACCGCATAGCGCAGATTGTTGAACAAAAGTTGGAGGATACCTTAGCAAATGTATTAGGTAGATTGATAGCGTCCCGTATACAGTGCCTCAAGCGGCGGCATCCCAACCAGCAGCTGTCACCAATACAGCCCATAATGGGAACACGCCAAGATCGACATCGCTGTGTTCGAATTTCGGAAGAGTTTTGAAGAAAATATTTTTAAAGGGAGACTTTTTTAAAATAACAACAATTCAGTACGATAATGATAACAAAAAATTTTTTAACAATAACATTTATCGCTAACGGCAAATATTTTATCAATAGCAATAATATCGACACCATTTACAGCAAGCATATACAATTATGTTTGTTCATATAAAGCAAAAAAAATTATGATTTTTTGTAAATTTATAAATTAAAAATTTGTTTTTTATTTTTTCAAATTGGCAATATTAATTATAAAGAAATATGGTTTCTAAATAAGTTATACTGCTATTTTTGTGCTCGTGGTTGTGTATTCCCATATGATGGCCTCTACTACGACTGCCAACGTATGTCCATACGAAGTTATACTTTCTATGTGCACACATAAATATCTATATATTTACATATGAATATATCCATTGCTAAGTTTTATTGACACTCAGCAACATGAAATTGCAGTAGTTTAAAATGTCATTCACACTTTGTTAGTGGCACAGTTTTGTCATAGACATTGTACATACCTCAAACTCGTATGTATTACACATCTATATAGGCTTGTATGTATGTACATTGTATATACATATTGGTTTTACAAAATATGAACAATAATAAAAAAATTTGAATTTTGGAATTTTGAAACGCAAAAGGGAATAGCTTTCATTTCTAGCATTTCAAATAAATTGTGAATGCACTTTCGTAATAGTTCCCCTCACTCATATTTGCGTTTCAATTTAGAGTTTTTGGTGAATAATCATTACTTATAAATATTTGCATTATAAAATATCGATTATTCATACTTACGTATGATAGATAGAAAATTCGGTTATAAACTTGCTTAAATATTTACTCTGTATTAACTACTTACTTTACCTAAAAATGTTAATGCAAATGATGAAAATAAAAATAAAAGATTGTCGGGCAGTGTGCTTATAATACTTTTTTATGTAGATAAGAGTAATAGAAAATTAATAGAGATGTTAATGGAGACAATGCATAAAAGCTCCTAAATAGCTTTTTGCTTGCTTTGGCAAAAACGTAAGATAATATGATACGACCAAAATATAATACCTTTGAGCTAAACAACTTATTCGTCATGGGACTTTTATTTCAATATTCACCCTTCTTTCCTTGCTAATGGCTTTTCATTAATTTTGGCAAATATAAAAATCGGGAAATTCATACTACATCTAACAAAACTTAAAAACATGTTAACTCGATCCGACTGCCGTTTTTATATAAAAGTGAAATATTAGTAACATATGTTGTAATATCTTATATATTGATAGGTTTGCCACCCATCTGAAAAATCAAAATTATTAAATACTAAACACAGATTGAAGAAAGACTGCAAAATTACGATGTCCACACATTTAGCACTGCCTTTTTTAAAAAATGAAAAATTTTTTTGTGTGCTATTTTGTGCTGTTCTTGTGCTATTCTGTGCCGTTAAAAAAAACTTCTTTTAACCATTTTTTTCCGAGTTATAAAATAAACAAATTAGGGGTAGTTTTTTGCAACTACTTAGCACTGCCATCTTGCACCCCAGATAAAAAAAGTGCCGTGCTGAATAGTGCTGAGCTTGTGCTGTCTTGTGCTGTCAATTAAAATTTTTTTAAATGATAACGACTATTTTTTCACTGAAAAAACCATTTCTTCAACTGAGTTAGCACTGCCATTGTACATAGTAGCGAGTTTCAAAATTGTGATGCACTATTCTTCACTTATGCTACTGTGTGCAACTATTAAAATTCCTTAAAAATGATAAGAATCATTTTTTTTTTCAAGAAAAATTATTTTTTCGTATCGAGTTAGCACTGCCATGATGCATAGTAGCGAATTAAACTATTGTGCTGTGTTGTCCTCAACTTGTGCTATCATGTGCCGTTAATAAAAAGTCTGGAAAATTTTTAGAATTTTTTTTTTTGCAAAAACTATATTTTCATTTCTAGTTAGCACTGCCACTTTACACTATATTAAATCAAACCATTGTGCTGTATTGAGCTCCACAAGTGATTCTATAAGCTGTCAGTATGAATGTTCAAAAAATATAAGAAGCTCATAAAGTGCGCCAGTTTCCGAACTATTTTTCTGAAAAACATAAATAATAAAAATTTGTAAAACAGTCGACCCTAAAGGCCATCCCTGCAACTTCCCGCTAAATTAAACTATTAAGCATATGTGATTTTGTTGCTATAGAAGTAATATTTGAGCTCTTCTGAGTTCAAAAATAAAGATGTTCCATGCTTTTGAGCTAATCGAGCTCAAAAGTCTAATGGCAGTTTGATATAACAGTAATTGTTATATTTTCAATCTGCTATAACTTGATTAAATCAACCGATTTTGATGCGTTTTGCGCTGATCGACGCTAAGCTCTACGGAGAAACCAAAGACATTTATATAGTCTGCCAAAAAATTTCAAAATATCTCACGAACGAATCGACCGATTTTGATGCGGTTTGCGGTGCAAGATGGCAGTGCTAAGTAGTTGCAAAAAACTACCCCTAATTTGTTTATTTTATAACTCGGAAAAAAATGGTTAAAAGAAGTTTTTTTTAACGGCACAGAATAGCACAAGAACAGCACAAAATAGCACAAAAAAAAAATTTTATTTTTTTAAAAAAGGCAGTGCTAAATGTGTGGACATAAAATTACGTCATATTTTTTTTTTTTTTTTGGAAAACGTAAAATTTTTCTTAAACTTTTTTGGAAAAAGAAAATGAACAAAACTTATTCTATATAAAAGACGGACGCAACATCCTTGGCAAAAAAAAATATCAAAAATCAAGGAAAATTTTTGGCCACATTAAGCTTGCACATTATTTGAATTGAATGGAATGAGCTATAAAACTGCAAACTCAAAACTTTAATTCTAAAATTTTGTTTATCCTATGTGTCTTTATAGATAGTCATGCGAAGAGAATCATCGTACGTTTAAAAGCGTTTTGATTATTTTGCAAGTCTTGCCTGCGATTTTCTTAATACGCGCAATATCTACATACAAATACAATTTTTTAAAATAAACGATTATTAAAATATGTTTTTATCTCGATTCAGGGGTCTCCCTTGACTGAATATGAATCAACTCCGACAATAAATACGATTTTTGGTAATTTCTCGACAAAGGCGCCATCTGGTGGGTAATTGTTTTCATACAAAACTTGTTGTGGCAATTGCAAATACAAAAAAAAATGAATCGTTCTCAAGCCGTTTTTTACCAATGTTATATAAATATATTTATAAAAAAGTATTGGTTTTTCGGTTCGGAATAAATATTTCCGGGGATCGGCAAGCCAATAAAAAAAAATTCCTTTCAATTTTATTACAACAAAGTGCAAGTTTGGAGTTACTACAAAGTATCATCGATTATTGAAAATTTGTTTACTGACACTCTTCTCTATCTTCTAACATATTTTTGTTTTTATGTTTACAAAAATAAAGTGCGGTATTGGCCTTAAAAAAATTGTCAAAAATAAATTGCAATTAGTATCCACTTCACTTGTTATTTAACTTATCTCATATTTCAAATATTGTCTTTAATTTTAAACTCTTATTTTGAGAGCGATAACTGAAAAAGTAAGATATAGGGCTGAAATTTCGCCACAATAATTACTTCGTGACAGAAAACGAACAGAAAAAAATATCTTTTTTACACAGTCTAATATACATACATACATACGTCATTTGTACGTGTTCGAATTCGAATACTGTATAGTACATATGTATGTACATGCCAGCAAAATTGTTCTACATATCTGATAATGCAAATCTTTGTTTGACACTACAAGAACATTGTAATTTGCTATCGCTATAAGCGAAGAATAAGTGGAATTGTCACTTGAATACAAGCGATTCTCATTGGCAAGGCATCGCAGAAAGAACGTCAAAAAAAGAAGAAAGTGAAGTGCTACTTTCGACTGCCAACTTCAGAGAAATGCAGCAAATCACACACGTACATACATATAAAATTACACAGCAACACTGAAACATTGATCGAATTGATGGTGCCCTTTTGAATTTAAATGCAGACACTTTAGCTCAAAACAAAAAAGAGACACAATAAAATAAATCAGTCAAAAAAGAAAAGTGAATAAAAATGACATGCATAAGCAACTCGCGTGCAAGAAAAAAATAAATGCATTGAAAGAAGACATTGAAGTGGTCTGGTAAAAGCTCTAAGTAGTAACCGCTGAGATTGCCGAAGTAATTGAATGCAGAGTGGAGGTCGAACGGTCGCAGGCTGCGTTTATGCGAGCATTTAGCATCAAGCGGACGGACGACCACAGACATAAGTGGCTTTTGGTTTAAAAAACAATCTGATATACGGGAATGTGGAGGCTTCAAAAAAAAGGGGTAGTTTTCTTTTTAATTAAACCTTAGAGTGGCTGGAAAATTTGGGCCGCAAAAATAAAAGAAAATCTCGGAGCCTAGAACACATTTTAGCAATTCCATTTCATACAAAAATTAAAGAAATAACAGTGATGATCGAGGCACACTGATTTTCTAAAAACTTAAACTTGTCATCTTCAAAATTGTTTAACCTAATACAAATAGGAAAATTAATTTGCGAATATTATTGTGAAATGATATCAACAAAATTTTGAAAAAGTCTGGTGAGATAATTGATAACTTGTAAATTGTTTGAAAAGTAATTTTGATAAATTCATTGTATATATATTTATCAGATATTATTGATTGGTTAGTAAACCGCTATATCCTGGAACATTAATCGATAACTTTCGGTAGATAAATAAACCGATAGCTTTTACAAACCGCAAACTTTTGAAAATAAACCACTAACTTTTGGTTACTATATTTATAATTTGCTAGTAAAACGATAAATTGCTTTGTAATACAGCGATCACATTTGCCAAATAAATCGATAATTCTTGGTAAATTAATCGATTAATATTGGTAAACAAATCGATAGATTATATTTAATAAATCGATAGATATTGGTAAATAAATCGATAAATATAAATAAATAAATCGATAAATAAAAATAAATAAATCGATAAATATAAGTAAATAAATCGATACATAGTGGTGAATAAATCGATAAATATTGGTAAATAAATCGATAAATATTGGTAAATAAATAGATAAATATTGGTAAATAAATCGATAAATATTGGTAAATAAATAGATAAATATTGGTAAATAAATCGATAAATATTAGTAAATAAATAGATAATTCTTGCTAAGTCAATAGATACAGTTTCTGATAAATTAATCGATAATTTTTATTGAACTAATTGATAAATTTTACTTAATAAATCGATAATTTCTTAAAGAATTTTTAAACTTTTCATTGATTAATCCATATTTTGTCATAATTAATATAACTTCTGATAAATTATTCGATAACTGTCAAAAATAAAAATTGTATACCTACAAAAATATATCACATTTTTAATGGTGTTAACGATGAAGAAGGCACGAAGGAAGTGATGAATTGCAAGTGACAAGGAAGAAATCGTTTTTATTTAAAAAAATAAACAAATTTATTTTATTTCGTTCATAATTGCCCCACCTCAGCCCAAAATTTATTTGTAAAACTGTGATTTAATAAAATTAAAATCACGCAACCAATCATTTTGAAATGCTAAGTACATTGATAAATAGATTTATTTTATATTAAGTTTAGTGGATCGATTAAAAAATGAATCAAGATAGGTTTCTCTACCAGATCGCGGCACAGGCGTAGTTTCTTTTATTATTTTGTTTTGTCTTTGTTTAATATTATTTTATTTGTATATGTATGTATATTTCACTATGTTCTTTTTACATAGCCACTTGTTTTAATTTGAGACTTTATCTCTATGCTGTATATTACTATTTTCTGTTCAATGAACTTTCTATATTTTTATTCTCCAACACATATACATACATACATATATGTTCATATGTGAATACTTATGTATGATTACGTGTATGCATGTATGTTGATGAAACGTTTTTTTTTTGTTTTTTAAAGCCACCCAGTCGTACTATGTTGATTCAGCAATGAAGTTATAGTACGGCATTTTTCCACCAGAAGTAGTTCCAAAATATGAAGGCTTTAATCGGCTGTTTATACAGGCGTGAAACACATAAAGAATGCAATTTTGTTTAATAGCCGAAGTTTGAGCATTTCGAAGTGATACCTTTAGCAGCAAATTTGTGCTCATTTGCACTTTTTTAACAAAGAATATAATTATTTTATGATTTAGATATTAACTGACTAAATAAACATAAAAGGCATTATGTGGTTCCCTACATTTTGCATGGACCCAATGGTAATGCCAACGGCCATTAGCTTTATGAACGCAGATTGATTGACATTCACATTGATGAAAGCTGATAGCCAAGAATTCAAAACAAAAGAATTGCAAAAAAATATGTAAATAATTAAATTGCAGTAGGTCTTACTGGGCACTACTCTTATGGCATTACACGAAGCGTTGCTTTTTTTATTTGCAAAAAAAAAGAAGTATAAACACTCGTTGTCTCATTGCAATTTTAATACATTCTTATCGGTAAATGGAATTTCAAGAGATTTGCGCAAAATTCGAATGTGCAAATGAAGACGCAACGAACAAAGAACTGGAAAATGCATTGCTCCAATTTTTTTTTTTCCTGTTCGATGTTCTATTCAATTAGTGTAGCAATAAATTCTACAACGCCTTAAAAAAAAAAACTACGCCAACACGCCGAAAATCAATTTTAAATTTGCGAGGGTGGTGAGATAAAAAATTAAGTGGTTAAATGGACTGTTTCTTTATTCAAGGTATGTCGAAAATCCGAGAAATATCGACTGTTAAATCATGACTGATAAATAATAAAAAGATGCTTTGCCTGGGCCGTGATATAAAAGAAGATTGGTGTGGAAAGTTTAGAGCTGCGCTGTGTGGTGAGCTTGAGTGTGGGGAGATTAAAAATGTTGAGTTTAGTCTTTAGTGAGTGGTGAGCTTAGAATAGTGAGCTTACGTGTGTTGAGTTTAGGTCTTGCTAGTTAAAATTTGGTGAGCTAGTTTTGGCAAGTTTAGATGTTCAAAGTTTGTGTGTGGGAAGTTTAAATTTACTCACCATATTATATGTATATGATGAGTTCAGTTACAGTACAGTGAGTTTATTTAATGTTGATTTTCAATTTACTGCCGCCGCTCAAAGAGATTTTCCTCAAAAATGTATTAACATAATTTTTGTAAACTCAGCGCAACTGCCAAAAAATAAATGCAAGTCCTTGAAGATACATAAATAAATATCAGATTATTGGAGGTTTTCTAAACAATGAATAATAAAATAACATTTTTTATTTATTTTAATATTTATTTTTTGGTTTTTTGTGGACTTTTTAATCATTTATGAACAACAGTTTTTATTTGCAAAAATTTCAAAATAAACATTCAAAGGGGTAAAAGTTAAAGCTTATATGTATATCTTAGTTCAACATGGCTCATCAAACTTCTTGGCCGGCGATAGAATCTTCGTCACTTTTCGAACTAATCCACCCTTGTACTACACCATACGTTTGTTATTTTGAACGAATGTTTGCGGAAACGACTGCCAATGTGTCGGAAAATCAAAAAAAGAAAACTAAATTTGCGTTTTATGTGGCAATGTTGCAAATTCGTTAAATGCAATTGCGTACTGCATTATTAATTGACTTCAATTAAATGCATTTTGTTCTCTTTTTCTAGCTTTACTAATAATCTTTGTACCCTCGGACTGCTGCGGTGCCATACTCGTATATAATAATAGAAATAAATTCGCTTGGAGTTTGAAGTTTTGCGCAACAACTATTTTCTAGACGTGCTCAACGTAGTTTGTTGGACCCAAGTGGTGCATTTGAATGGAAGTTTATGCTAAAGCGTTGAGTGTGCTTGCTTTATTTATTTTCTATTTTGTATTTAGATTATTGTGGGGAAAATTTCCTAATGCAGACAAATCGCTCAATGATGCCTTTGCTTGCTACTCGACTGCAACAATTGCATGAAACATTTAGATAAAAAAAAGGAATCAGATAATTGAACAAGTTGCTTATGCGAGCAATTATTCTTTTCGTATGTAAACAAAAAACTTGAAGAATCGTTTATAAAGCATTTCACATGCTTATTTACGATCCGATTCCCGAATATATGTATGTGCATATGAGCGGCTTAAACTGACGAATTAGAGAGTGGCCACCAAAGATTCATGAGTTCGAGCTTATTCCATTTCACACCAGAGTTCAGCCTCAACTTTCATTCCTTCGAAGAGGGTCGAACTCTATCTATCTCATTAACGCAGCTCGGTTGTCATTAAATACACTGATTTAGTAACTATAGCAAAAACTTCCGTTTGGGAAGCCGAAGTTAGTTTGCCTAAAATAGAAAAAGCTTTCGAAATTATGTTCCATAGCTTGTCTTAGAGCTATCGGTAGGCATATAAATTCAATTCAATATTCATTCTCCTTATTCCAAACGAAAACTTCATCTTCGTTTCTATTTCGAAAATATTTTAGTTGAAGTTGATTGAAATCGTTGCTTTTTTTCTAGATATACGACTCTCAATATTTTCGCTCGATCTACGAGTGAATTAATTTTTTTGGTTATTTAGTTTGAACGACAATACTTTCCAACCAACCATTTGTAAATTGGGAGAGATTATCAGCCCTGCCTAGCGGTGCAATGACCTTGTTGCTGAAAATCTAGCAGAAATCTTTGATGACCTGTCATAATAATTTCGAATCTTCCTTGCCAACAAAAAGTCAAAATTCCTCATTTATTTATGCAAATTTTTGCTTATTAGTTCGATAAATTAGTCAACAGTAATCAACCCTCAAGCAATGGCAAATGAAATATTTCCATAGCACGAAATGCATATCCAAATTCCGTGGGGTGCCATGAATAGCGAAAGATTTGAAATTGATAAAATGCTTGCTGGCGTCCTCAAGCACGCTTTACAACAACATTACGAAGACCAAATGCAAATGAGTGCCGGACAATAAGGAGGAAATGGTCAAAGGGAAGGAAGAGCAACATTTGCGTGAGTGCAAACAATTCACTGAGTTGTTGAGGGTTAAATCAGATACTATTCGTAAAATGATGGCACGCATTTTCACACCCTTTCCGGTGTTGTAAGTATGCAAACAAATGATTACATTTGGATTTTTGTTGTGAAATGTTTATGTATGCATGCATAAATACATGCATACATATGTACCCATTAGGAATGTCTGAAATACATAATTATCGAAAATGAACAAATTACCAAGTATTCATATTCATAATGGTATTACAATAAGTTTTCTTATCAGCTATGGTAAGAATAGATTTATCAGTTTTTTTTTCCTTATCAAATTTTGTAGTAAATACTTCTATCGATTTCGTTATCGTTATCGACTTTTATAGTAATCGGTTTTTATAGTAATCGATTTGTATCGTTATCGACTATATTTGTATAAATTTTTTATTGGAAGAGATTCCGTTATTATTATCGATTTTGTTATCGTTATAGAATTTATTATCACTATCAATCTTGTTATCGCTGTCACATTTGTTGTTACCGATGATTCAAAATTTTTTTTATTTGTTATGATTTAAGGGTATATAAAACCTACAAAATAGAAAATTTCGAACAAATTGCAAAAATTTTATCGAGTTTGGTTTACTACGCATGCCTTCGTTTTCCTTGCAGGGTTGCACTTGTGTGTATTTTCATAAGTCTACATAGACAAACCTACATAATCGTACATACATATGTATGTATGTATGCCCGCTTATTTGCGTAAATTGCGTGAGCTCAGAGCGTGCACTGCGGCTATTTCTGAGCGCGGCAAACACAATGGTCTGCAATTGTAATTAAAAATGGTTGCAGCAAATCGCCTCAGGACGAAATTTTAAACGAAATTAACAGAAAGTGTGAATAGATGGCAGAAAATGGCGTAAGTAAACGAAAAGAAAAAAATTGTTAAGTGGAAATATCAAAGGACAGATGCATATTTGAGTGCATAGAAAAGGTTCTTAAAACTGTCCCCAATCTATACACATACATTTATACATATGTAAATATATACTTGGCTCAAAACCTAAAGAACTCATTCAAACGAAATGTTTAGAAAATCTGTATTTATGATGGAATTTTGATGGTATTAGAAAATTATGCTTCAGATGCGGTTGGAAATGCTTTTTCGAAATCCACTAGATGGCGCTATTTTTTCATATATTCAGAAAATCCTTATTTTTCCAGATATAGCAAATTAATAATTTTAGTTTCAAACAAACAAAAAAATAATATGTATTAAACATTATATTAGAAAAAAATTAATTAAAACCCAATTTGAATTAAAAGCAACTTAAAACTGGCACTTTATGAGGTACAAAAAAGTTTTAAAAAAATTTTAAATATCAAAATAATATATAGTTTTGGTAACACATTTTTTAGGACATTTCGGTGTTTGTTTTAAATTTATAAATATTTATCATAATTACGAAACATTTGTATAACATTTAATTTTTTTTGTAACATTTATCAACAAGAACAGGAAAATCGATTATCTTCCCAATTGCTGCTTTAACTCCACTTTGGATAAACACATTTTTATAAAAAAGAATCGGGCACAAAATTAATTTTCTAAATTGTATATGCTTAGTCGATAAGTTCGTCAGTGCTATTTCAAGTGAAGAACATCTTCTGATATCATTTAAAGGTATTTTGGAATAAATGTTCGCCATTCCTTAGCAAATCGTTTCCGAATACGCCATATGACACACTGTCGAAGTAACGCAACAAAAAAAAAACAAATTCTTTTCTTATCAACATCGTCTGCCGATATAAATTCAATTCGATTTTGAAATGGTTTATTGTATTAATTTCGAATATGAAAATATAAATTTTAATCCTTTATATTAGTATACTAATTGAAAATTTTTAAAAAGACATACATACATTTTTTTAAAATGATTCGAAGAAATTTAAGAAGTTTTAAAAAAAATTATTAAAATGTCATTATATACAACTTTTCAATCTATTTAAGAAGTTTTAAAAACAATATTAACTGAAAAAAATTATTAAAATGTCAGTACCTATATAAGACTTTTATTAATTTTTTTTTATGAGAATCGTTGGTATTTCTAAATAAAAATCAAATAAAAATAAAAGTTTAATGTTAATTTATTCATTAAATTAATCTAAAAAATTTGGTCACAATATCCAAATACAATACGAGTACGTTACACTTGACTTGGGCGCGCATGCGAGTCCCAATTGTGGTCGGCAACAGTAACAACAAAACCACCAACATTGCTCGAACTATACGTACCACAATCGATAGCGGTATTAGTACTGCAGCAAAGAAAATAAAAAAATATTTATATATATACATATATATATATATGTATATTTATTTGTTTTGGCATGCGAAAAATTTAATGAAAACGAATTGAAGTGTGGTGAAGTGAAATGAGTGCAACAAACCAAAATAAAAAATATAAAAATTAAAAGAAAAAAGGAAAAAAAAATTAAAATGAAAACTGTAGCACTGAACTAGACCATGACTTGGCAAGGCAAAATAAGTTGTACATGCTTACAAGCATACATAACTACATATCTACATACATATATATGTACATACATACATATATAGGTAAATATTTTGAGGCAACGCGTGTGCTGCGCATATTTAAAAATTATATTTTAAAGCCCAGTGGTTATTTAAAGCATCACCTACACACAAACATACGGTGGCGGTCAAAATATTAGTAGCAATTTTAACTTGCTGCACATTTTCTTCAATCAAAAATATATATTTCGTTTGTGCGTTGTATGAAAGAAGATGCGTAACAAACTCGGTGGAGAAAATCCTTAAAAATCCACTGTACATTTTAACCAACTAAAACTTGCAGTTTGTTAGAACAAAATTAAATGAGCTACAAAATTACATACTCAAACATTTAAAAAAAAACTAAAATTAAAAACTTCAACGATCGAATGCTTATATTTCAGATTTTATGAAAGTTGTACATTGAATTACATAAATTTTAATTTTAAAAAATTAGAAGTAACTAAGTTTCAAAATATGTAAGTATTAAACACTTCTATTATTAATACCGCCACTGTGCATACACAGTTTAGTAGGGTGCTACGTTGAAATTGAGTGAAATGCTTTCATATCAGCATTACAGTGAAACAAGTTTACATTGTGTGCACTACGAATTTTTCAGAACCTCAGCAATATTTAAGTGAGTCAACTGGAATAGTGTTTTGTGGTTGAACGCGATAACAGCGACGCACGATAGCCTTCTAGGCATGGAAATGCCGAAAAAAGTATCACACTAGCCAAGTTCAAGCACATATAGATACTTGTATCCCTGATCAGCGCATAAAGGATGTCCCCCTCCTACGAGTATAAAAATATTCTAATATACATTCCTAGTCCCCCTTTATTGAGAAATTTTAATACTGAGTCACTTAAGCGGGGTTCACTGTTTATCTGTATTTATATGCTGATAAGCGATTCGTGTATTTTAGTACATGTTTTGCATAAAATTTACCAACGATTTTCACCAACGACAATTAGAAATGCCATACCGAGCACGAGTATGTTGATATGTATGTTGAAATATATCGAAACGAAGTTATGAGGCATGGAAGCGTTGCTGCTTCAATTGGCTTGGCGTCCGTTTGCTGCATCTTTTCGCATTAATTGAGAGCTAAATTGCCGCGTTGATGACTGACAGCGCCTAATAGCTCGCGGTTGTCGATGAGTTAAATTAGTGTCTACTATATGCATATTGATCGTTGCAATATATTTATTTAATTACTTTACTCGGTGTGATTTTCAATAGAAAATGGCCATTGACGTGCTCAAGCTTGATGCATTTGAACACACTGAATGCTAAAGACTTGTCTAATATGGTATGTATGTATATAGTGTTGCTGTTGGTGATAATGGCTTTCGATATAGTGGTTGTCGATGCTTTTGCGGTGTATTTGCTAATAATGACGTTGCGTCGAGATGTGTCTCTTGAGTGCTGTTATTTTATAATTATGGCAACGAACGACGCCAACCGTGTCGCCTCCTGCAGTCATGATGATGCAGTTTTTCTACACTCACAGTCGCGTGCATGGATACTGACAAAAGTTCATATAGCGAAAATTTTAAAAAATTTAAATTGCGAATCGAAAATGGCTTGTGTATTCCCTTAAAAGCGAAAGGATGTGAGATGTGAGATAAGATCAAAGAAAAAGAGGTGTGGTAAGGAATTGAGGTCAAGTAAAATGAGCTATAGTGAGAGAATGTATGGTAAGGTGATGTGAAACACGTTGACGCGTGGTGAGTTAAAGTCATGGGAGCTTTGGTATGGTGCGTTTAGGTGAGGTGTGGTTTTCGACCCCAACCGTTTCCGTCGCCAGTGTTTCCTTTACAATCACAATCGCTTAAAAGGTTTCACTTCAAAAAAGCGTAGGCATTTTAACAAATTATGTATTTCAAACTTAACTTAACCTAACATTACATAACATACCATAGCGTATATGTAACATAGTACACATTATTGAAAGTTTGTATGGGGAGTCAGATGTGGTGAGTTCAGTTATGGTGAGTTCAGTTATGGTGAGTTCAGGTATGGTGAGTGCAGTTGTGGTGAGCAGGAATAATATTCATTGCCGTCCCCAACGATTTCCGTTTGCACCATTCCAATCATACATCACCTTGCTCTCACCCTCATATATAATTTCTTGAAGGCGCTTAAGAAAAAAACATTTTGTGTGTAAAATGAGCAGTGTGGATAAAATTTACATTGACCATTTCGGGGCTAGTTCGGGTTCGTTTTGCGATTTATTCTTGACAGTTTTAGGACTATTTCTGGAAAAGTTTTGCACCATTTCGAAACTATTCCAGGACTTGCTTAGGATCATTCGGGACTATTTAAAGAAAATTTGGAATTCAACACGCGACAGTATTGAGGCTTGTTTATGAATATTTCAAAAGCATTTCACAACTAGTTCGAGTGGATTTCGGGACTAGTTCTGAACCATTTCGACTTAATTTAAGATCTATCACAGGAACATTTCTGAAATTGTTTAACATCATTTTGCTGCTTTTTCAGGACTCTTTTTAAGAAAATTTCGGTGCTAGTTTGGAATAATTTTGAGACAAATAAAATATAATTCCGGGACAGTTTAAATACTTCTTCGACATCATTTCGTGACCAGTTCACGACTTTTCCAGCAATATTTTAGAACTATTTTTGGGACAAAAATGCTTTTATATACATACATACACATGTGCCACTTTAACTGAATTGCATCAAAAACAATATTTTAAAAAACCACTTAGTAGTTAATATGTTTTCATTAAATCTTACATGATTGAAAATCCCTGCACGTACCAAAATTTATGGCTACACATTTTTTGGCTGATTAGCTTAAAGTGCTGAAAAATATGTAGTTGCTACGATATGTATTTAAATGTACGAGTATGTTTACTTTCCAAACCTGCAAGCCAAGTGATTGTACAATACACACATAAATACTTCTACCATGTTTTTTTTTTTCAATTGCTGATTTATAATTCTTTAGAACAGAACAGAAACGCATTTGTTGCTTTTGAATGTATCAGTAGCGTAATTATAGAAAACCTCTTCCTGCTTTGCACTAAAACTGCAAAACAGCTCGCTACACATTTACACTTGCTGGCCTTTGAAATAGGGAAATCCGACCTTTTTACTTCGGCCAGCAATTATTATTTTTTTTTATTTTTTTATTTTGTTGCCGCTTTGGGAACTCGGTTGAACATTTTAAGTGCGCACACATTTGCTTTCCAAATATATAAAAGCTATCTTTAGGTCTTTAGAACTAAGTGGCAGTAACAATAATGTGAATAGCAGAAGCAACGGCAGCAACAATAACAACAAAAGTACAATAGTTCGTTGTCTGTAAATAACCTTGACCGAATTTTCCAAAAGATATAGCATCAGCAGCCAACCAACCAACCAACCAACCAGCCACGCAGGCCGACAGCTAGGCAGCTAAGTAGCCAGGCAGCTAACATTCAACGTGTTTATATTATCTAAGCATTTGCCGGGCGTGAGTTTTTCCTTGGTGGCCCCGTCTTTCGTTGCTGGCCGCTTGTTGTCGTTCGCTTGCTGATTGCCATACTATTTTCCAAGTTTTTGGAGGCATAAAAATCAAGTTGTATATTTTGTTTAGTAAATACTTTCTTAGGTGCATACATACATACATACATTTGTATCGCTTTGTTTTTGAATTTTTTTTTTATTTTCATGCTCGCTTGGGATGGTGAAATGCCGGTCTAATTTTGAGAACGAACGAGCTGCATATGGCACTAGGCACTATTTTTCAAAACATTTTTTTCTTACTTAAACATATTTTAGTTCTTCTTATTTCTAAATACATACTTACATTGCTTTTCCAATTCGTTTGGCATTCTTTGGCCGCGCATTTTGAAACATTACAGCAAGACGCTTTAATTTAATGCCAAATATTTGCTCATTGACACACATGCAACACATTTCATATAAATTATCGCATTTTTGACGCTTACTTTTGCAATTCATGAACGTACACCTCATCTCAAAACTATAACCATACTTCATATTGACAATATGCGACCAGTTTTTTCTCTTTTATTAAATTTTCAATGCTTTTTAATTACAACACAGTTCAGTTCAGTTTGTGGAAAATGAAAAAAAAACATTAAAATTAAAAAAAAAAATGTTAGTTCTTTTAGGTATATGTTTTTGAGTTAGCGTATTTGTGGTTTATACAAAAATGAGTTCTAATATTCAAAGATTATACGAAAAAATTTAACTATAAACCCGAGTTTTTAACTTTGTTTAAAATTAAAAAAAATAATTTAACTTTTATAAAAATTAATTAAAGGTTTTTTTTTAGAATTTTCGCATTTTATAAGGATGATGAAAATTCCATAAATTTTTTTTTTTTTAATTTGAAAATTTTTTTGGTCATGCATTTTTGTAGTCCAAAAATTGTTGGCAATTTAAAATTAAAATTATATATTCTATTCATAGTATTTTTTTAAATATACACTTTATTATATTAAAATTGAATGGGCTAAAAAACTGCATTCTCTAAAATTGTTAAATATTGTTATCTTTGGTGCGGTTATAATTATGAAATGGCGTACATATGCATATGTATGTAAGTAAATATTTTTAGTGTCAGAACACATTCCATAACAATTTCGAAATATGCATTCTTTGGGTTCCAACTGAAATTTTTGCCTCATCATTGTTGCGGCATATCTCGTAATAGGCAGTATCGCCATCCACGAAATTAAGTCCAAAATCATTAACCTTCAACCCCTTGTCGCATCTGTTTGCTACTACAGCATTAAATATAAAAACTAAAATTGATTAGACATGACCTTAAGCTCGAAATTTATTTAGAAAAAAATTAAAATGGCTTTAAATTGATATCTACATACATACTTAAAACTCCATTGTCTGCGACATTGCTTTGTACACATTTAAACGTGTGAATATTTTTTCCGGAATTTATTTCTTGTCTGGTCTTTCATTTGTGTATTTCGGAATAAATTGAACTCTTCCTGCGTAAAATAAATTTTTTTTTCGAGATACCTGAGACATCTTCTTACTTTAAACCCGAAAAATGTTTTTCGCAAAAGGATGCATTTTATACAAAGGTATTTCAAAAATTTGCTCTTAAGTTTTTTCATATTCGTTATCATATATCGAATCAGTTGTGTAAATCTCGTCTGGTGTTGATAAATTTCAAGTCCCTATAAAGTCGTTGATCTGCGTCATCATTGACTTTTACATTTAATGCTATTCAAGTCATAATTACGTTTGGACCGAATCCAGATAGACTTTGTTTGCTTGAATATATCTCTCTTCGAATGTCTTCGTGGTACATCGTTTTAGTGCTCTCCTTCGTTCAAAGTGTGTACGTATTTCGCCTTTTTCGTATCCGCATGGCTATTTCTTTGTTTTTTTTTATTTTTAGTTTTTTGAAGACTGTCTAAGATCTCAAACCTGTACTTAAATAATCAAAGAAGAATAAAGAAAAATTGTCAAAAATTTTAAATTATTAATACTGCCACCGTATGTATGAACATTAGGCAGGTAAAAAAAAAAAATAAAGCCCGATATTTAATGCTCTCACCCTATAGCATGGTTCTATTTCGAAAAATATAGCCAAATTTTTTAATTTGAAATCAAAAAATATTTAGCTAAAATTGAAGTAAAATCATGTGAGATTAAATATTTTCAATTTTTTAATTTTAAATTTTGTAAAGTTTGCCCTTTTTTAAATGATTAATCATTGACAATTTTATGCAGCTCAAAGTCAGTTTCTGATTTTAAATTAAAAATCAAGGATAAAATCGTATTTTTTCGAGATAGTACAGAGATATGAGGCGAGTGCAATAAAAGTACAACTTAACTTTATCCTCCTATACATTTTTGGACCGCCTTAATTTACTTAGTTGCATATATGTATGAACGTAAGTATCCATTTATACGCACAATCAGATTCACTCGTTCAACACAAAAGTCTTTCGATTTTCACTCTGTTCTGCTTCACCTCCGTTTCTTTTCCGCTTCTCTGCTTACTACGAGTATAAACGCCAAACAATTATTAACTTTGCTGTCATTTTTAATGGTGTCATTTAAAACACGAATTCCTTTTTCCTATACCTTTTTTTTATAGGAAATCAATAATCTGGGTGTGCAGCACTTTTGACCTTTATCCTTTCCCCTTTATTTCGCTTGTTTTGCACCTTGTTTTTTGTAAGCTTGTAAATTTGCTGGAAACATGATGTCAGCTACTAACACTTTATGAGATTACTTTTACTTTAAAATTTAATTAATACATCTTTTAATTTTTTTCTCTTTTTTTAGAGTAAACCTCATGTTGTTGAGCCGATTGACTTTGAAGGTTTTGTGGCCAAGAACAAAATGCTTATACAAAATGATCCACAAAGGGAGCTGCTCATATATCCCAATGATGATGTCTCGGTAAGTAACGAATTGACATGTTTTAGAGCAACTAAGTATTTGGAGATATACTTGTTTAATTCAATCCTTCAAATTAACTTGACTGAATCCATTTTTATAGATTATCGTAAAGTTTTTTAATTTTTATTTACTCTACGTATCTCTATTTAAGCCATAGCCTTTTTATAAACAAATTTAAAAAAAAGATCGTGCATATCGCTAAGCTTCTGCCTAACCAATAACTTTCATTCGGAAAATTTTACGAGAAAAGCTTAATAGACGATGACGACGAACAACTACCAATTGAGGTACAACGTTTTCATCTTAATTTCAATAAGTCGTTTAGCATTATCATCGTCAGCATTTGTTAAGAGCGAAACGTCGAATGATAGGAGAAAAAGAATATCAGTTTTTCTTCAAAAGGCCGGGTTGCGTTGACCTTTTTTCTAACAAAACCTTAAAAACTGTAATAAAAAGTGGAGCGAAGTTTGTCTGTTAAACTGTTCCCTCGATGTCAACTTGGCCTAGAACTTAAATGAGGTTAAGCCTGTTCTGCTTAGCCACTCCAGTCCAGTAGTCCAGTACAATCGTGAATCTAATCGTAGCTGAGCTCCTAGCTTTAATTGCCGTTTGGCTGTTACTAAATACGAAGTCATCCCTGCCCTTTAAAACAGTTTGGAGCATGCCTTCTCCTCAGCCTGAAAATCACTGCAGTAGTCCGGCAACCGAAAGGAACAGCTCAGAGGCCTTTCCTGCCCACTCTGCCATTCAGTTTCAAACCGTCTGTAAAGACCGTGATCGGCGTTAGTAACCTAATGGTTTACTGCACAGTTAAGCATACCTTATTTCAACATCACACCTAAACTCAATTCTCTTCAACTCACCTCCCTCATCTGACCTTACATCAGCTCGATTTAACTTAGCTCTTCCCATCTCGCCTTCTTACAATGAATCGAAGCAAATTATAAATAAATAAAAAAATTTATTTCTTAAATTTTTCTTTACATCCCTATTCCCATACTGCTGCCAAAAAGTATCGCATGACTGTTGTCATAATTAATGCGCCTAAATATATGCTTCAACAACTTTACTATATTTTAGCCATACCTTTAGTTTTTTAACAAAGATAAAATTAGGGCTGTTGATCAATTAAAGAAAAGAATTAAGCGAACAAAGCACACTTTAATTTTTTTTGTATAGAAAAATTCCGAAAGGAAAAAACCTTCTTATCAGATAATATTACTTTTAGGTTACATTAAGAATTTCATATCGTACGGAAGACTTTTTTTCTACCAGTAGCTTAGCTTAAAAGATTCTCTGGGAGCCAGGCAGCACAAATACTCGTAATAGTTTTTGTAATCTGACTTCATTTGGTGCCGTAGTGTTGAAGTACAACGCGAGCACCGTCTTCTTGTCAATTTCTCCTCAGATGCGATTTTCTTGAGTGAGGATTGATGTTTGAATCGACTTTTAAATAACCTTTAACTATCCTTTATATGCAAGCCTACTCTTTATTAATCCATATTTTTTTATTTACAACAGGAAATCGTTATGCCTCGCAAACAGCGCACAAATACCAAATCAATAATCGATCGTTTCGAACCGCCCAATGAAGCCATTGTTTGTCCCTTGCATGGAGGTACAAATGGCACTAGCAACGGCTCCAGCAGTACATCAATTTCACGACAGAGCAGCCACACGAATAGTCCCAAAACTACACAGCGCCAAATCAGTAGCCAATCGAATACAAATCTACAAAATGGTAATCTCTCTAGAAAAAGTTCGCACAGCTCTTCTACCAAAATCCAGCTATCACTTAAGTCACCAACTTCCTCACACGAATCATATGAATCGGCGCTTTCGTCAATGGGCTCAGCTGGCGGCAACATAACTGCCACCTCGCATTCGTCTTCATCCTCGACATTAAAGTCCAACATACTCGCCCAGCCAGAGGAGGATGAGGACTTAGATGGCTCCGATGGCGCTGATGGTATGAGTAATGGCAGTAGTAGTGGAGGCACACGCGCCGAATGTACACGCTTCACACGGCAAGCGTTGTATACATATCGCGCCAAGAATCATCTCATACATTACAAGTATAGCGCTTATGGTGGGACTTGCCATGATTTGCCGAGGTAAAGAAGAATTGAGATGTGGATTTGAATATTTTGGAATTTGAAATTTCTTTAAAATTTACAGAGCAAATCCACCTGAAGCTCTAATAGAGGAGGTTTACGAGATTGACGCCGATCAAGATCGCATTGACGAGCAAATGACACGATCTCAAGCCGATACGATAACGAAGCAGGGCTACTTGCTGAAGGGTCCCGACTCTGGTTCGGATCGCATGTTTGTAAACATAGGCAACAAGTCATTTAAGCGGAGGTGGGTAATACAATGAATAATAAGTTTTGATTGTACTCAATTTAATTAAATTTGATTTGAATTGAATTGGATTAAATTAAATTGAAATGCACTGAATTGTATTGCATTCAAAATAATTGAACCAAATTGGATTGATTACTATTTAATTAACCGAATTAAATATAATTGGATTGATTTGAATTCAAATTAAATTTAATTAAAATGTAGTGAATGGAGCTAAACTGTAACAAATTGAATTTAATTTAAATTAATCGAACTGAATTGAATTGAATTGAATTGAATTAAGCTCTAATTGAACTGTACTGAATTGGATTAAATGCAACTAAATTGCATTTTATTAAATTGGATTTAGTTGAACTGAATTAAATTGAATCGCATCGAATTAAATTTTTTTGAACTGCACTTTATTGAATTTAATTGAATTTAATTTATTGCATAAAGTTGATTCGATCATAATTGTATTAAATTGATTTAATTTGAATTGAATTATTATAATTTCATTTATCTTAGTTTAATTTACTTTAGTTTAATTTAATCAAGTTTAGTTGAAGATAACTTAATTGAAGAGAAGAAAACTGAACTTGTTTCAATTGTAATGAATTGAATATATTTGAATTGGATGGAATTTATTTAAATATAGTTTAATTGAATTGAATTGAATGGTATTTAATTTTGTTAATTTTTTCTTATATTTAATTTGATTTAATTTATTTTAATTTCATTGTACTAAATTTAATAGAAGATAATTTAATTCTATAGAAGCAAATTAAATGAATTTAAATTCATGCACATTGAATTGGAACCACTTAATTTTAACAAATTTGTAATAAATAAGTTTAAAACTAATTAAACTCAATTAAAAGTTTGAACTCAATTAAATATAGTTAAGTTTAATCGAATTAAGTATTTTTGAAATATGCCACTGAGGGCAAGATAACACCAATATGAAATTTGTTCCAAAATAAAAGTGTTGATTGAACATACTCCAGGTATTGCTATCTTCGCCGAGAGGTCGATGGCACTTACATACTTGAACTGCATAAAGATGAAAAGCAGGGCGAGGCTAAAGCCACAATAGTCATGGATTTTTGCACAGAAGTTGTGCAGGTAATTTGCGCATATTTTTTTTTACACCGTCCCTGGTTTCTTAACTAAACACTTTCTTTCGCAGAACCCTAAACGTGGTCGCTTTTGCTTTGAACTGCGCATGACCGCCGGCCATAAATCATTTACGCTCGCCGCCGAGAACGAAGAAGAGTTCAAAGATTGGCTGAGCAAATTATCGCTCGTGCTGCAACAGAACAAAATTCAAGAGGATAAACGTGTCGCTTCACTCGAACGCACGCCGCCACCCAGCACTAGCGCTGTTATCTTCGGCACGCTAAAGGGACTCGATCAGTCTATGAACCCGCAGCTGATTAAATACGGCCGTGAAACAGATATTTCCATTGCGCAGGCGCGTCGTGAGCATCGGCGTCGACTCTTCGCCTGCTATCAATCGAATGCCAAAGCGACGATCTCCGACACCGTTGATCAGTTTCGTGAACAATTCGGTAAACGGGTTTATATAGCATGTAAAAGTCTGCGTTTCCGTTTACAATGCGCCGGCACAGATGGACTTGACGGCGAGAATTTATGCCAAGTAGAGCCGTACATTACCAGCCTGGCATTGTATGATGCACGCGCTGGTCGCAAACTAACCGAATCATTCTATTTCAATGTGAACGATGACAATGTGAGTGATATGTTGCCCGGCACGCCGGTACCCAACTCTGTAGCGACTTGCTGCGTGCCCCATCGGCGTAGCGATGAGAAGGAGGAACGAGCGCGTTGTGGCGGTGGTGGCCACGTACAAAATTCGCTGCTAGAGAATCTGTCCGGTGACTTGTTACGCTGTACCAAAGAGCATTTTGCGCACGTGCGGCAGGCTGTGTTCTCAGTGACAGCGCCACATCCGGACATATTCTTAGTGCTGAAGGTGGAGAAGATATTGCAAGGTAGTATAGTGCAGGCGGCCGAGCCGTATTTTAAGACTGGACGCGATCCAAAGATCGCTTTAAAACTACACAAATCGGCGCGCAACTATGCCCAAAACATTGGACACTATCGTCAGCCGTTCGCTTGGGCCGCCAAGCCGCTCTTCCGGTTGTACAGAAATGAATTGGACACAGAGAATAATACGTTCGAATTGACAACTATTTACAGGCAGGAAGCGAATAAATTAAAGGATGAGGAATTGTTAAAAGTACTTGCGGATTATCGAAAGCCAGACAAGCTAAGCAAATTGACAATTATACCGGGCTTTATGAAGCTGACCATTGAGGAGGTGGGAAAGCTGCAAGGTATGCATGGTGAATTTTTTTAAGTCGTGAAAAATGTTGAGCTCTCTCATTTCCCACCACGCAAACAGGTTCCTTTACTAAGTCTTTAGTGCCGTTAGCTAACTTCACATTTCCACCCAAACCGCCTACGCTCGAACTGACCGAATTCCAAAGCAATAGCACGCGTGACACATATCCCTATATCACATTCTGCAATCATTTATTTGTCTATCCGCAGTGCTTACAATTCGATAGTCAGAAATTGTTTTCGCGCGCACGCAACATTACCGTTGTGGTTGAGTTGCGCGACTCCGATGAAGAGGGCAGCAAACCGCTGAAGGTGAGTGCATACAAAAATACCATAAACTCTTACGATTTTTTTCTCAATTTCTTTTTTTTTTTCAGTGCATTTACGGGCGCCCTGGTCATGATTTTCTAGTCTCGCAAATTGCCTGTCCCGTGCTGCATCACAACACCACACCCACTTGGTATGAGGAAGTGAAAATGCGCTTGCCTTTGGGTCTTTTCCCCGAGCATCATTTGCTCTTCTCCTTCTATCATGTGTCTTGTAATTTGGGCAAAAAACGTGATGCCAATGCAGCCTTTGAAACACCGATTGGATATGCTTGGTTGCCGCTGCTCCAGAAAGGTCGCATCAATTTGGAGGAGCAGGTGTTGTCGGTGGCGGCCACACTGCCAACGGGCTATTTGTCGATACAGCCTTTGGGTCTAGGCAAAGGGGTAAGTGTGCCGCACAGTGAAAATACATATTATGAATAACGTGCAACTTTCATTAAGTCTCTTGAGGGCAACACTATTATTTTCAAGAAGTTTAAACTTAAACGTAAAATTTCCTAAGCTTTAAGTGTAGCTTTTACACATTTTGTTTAGACACACTGGAGTAGTTTGAGAAAAGTTTAGTAGTCACTGGAATACATCGACTTTCAGTCTGTTGTATTAACAGTTATGTCTTAACATTGTTATGTTAAGTTTAACATTTTATCAGAGAACATTCTCTTGTAATATTAAAATTAACAGCCATGACTTAACGTTTTAATGTTATGTTATATTATCCTTATTTTTTACCACTAAAAGAAATCGTAATTAAAATTAGTGATTGGCAAGTTTTGAAGATAATATCAATACAACTAGATTTTAAGTTAATTCTTTTTTAAAGATCATATGCGGTATGAAAACTCGTAAAATGAAATATCTTTAATGATAATCCCTGCTGGAAATGATGCTCCATGAACTTTATTATTTTTAAATCAGTTTTATTACTTAGTCACAATGTTTTAAGCAAATATTTAAAAAACAAAAAAATATTTGTGTTTGTTTTCGCATTTTGAACTAACCAAATTTTATTTTGTTTTTATTCCATACACACGCTAACACAATTGCATCCATCTTTTATGTGCTCTTTGCATTCTCTTGTAAATAAATATATGTATGTGTATGTCCCAATTACTGTTACTCATTTCAACATTACTCACTTTAATTTTTTTTTCTTCTTTTCAAAATTTTCATGCTTCAAATTCTTGTTCATGCATATGGAATACAAAAATAATGTTTCGATTTTGTTTAAACAAATTGTTAATAAACTAAAAACTAAATTAATATTAACATTAAAATTAAAAAAAAAAACAAATAAATTCAAAATAAAATTAAAATAAAATTAAAATAAATAAAAAATAAAAATTGATAAAATCAATATTGACATAATTAATAACTCCATACAAAATCAATAAAAAAATTAAATCTGAAAAAATCATTAAATTAAAACTTTAATATTTTTGTTTACTGAATTTATAAAATTTATTTCATTAATAACAAAAATTAAATATAAAAAAATTAAATTATATTTGAAAAATTAAAATTTGATAAAATCGCAATTATCAATTCAATTACATAAATAATCCCATGCAAAAATAATAACAAAATTAAATTACAATTGAAATCATTTTTAAAATCCAATTTTTATATATTTCAACTGATTTAATTTAATTCTTTTGATTGATAATAAATAATTTTAAACGCTACTTAAATAAAATTAAAATTAAACACTATATATAAAATTTAAATTATTTACAAAAAACATTAAAACAAAACTGAAACAAAAATTGATTTCTATTGAAATATTAATGATTGCTAATAAATATCTTTTTTAAATACAAAACAAATGGTACTTCTTTAAACGAATATGTAAAAAAAATTAATATAAAATTTTATTAAATTTTTTTTTTATCAAAATTAAATTTATGCATTTAAACAAAAATAAAAATAAAAATTTAATTCAATTTAATTGCTTAAATTGGCATTAATTAACGAACATCAAAAAATCGTTTACTAAAAAACAAAATAAAATATTGTCTAATACAAAAAACTCTGCATCAACATTTGTGCTCGTCCAACTACCTAAACGCTCACAAACATCGCACTCATCGTTCGCGTTCCAACAACGTTTCGGTTTCCATTATACTCAACCCTGGCTTTCACGCTTGCTCGCTTGCATTCCTCACCACTCTTTTTCACTTACTCTCTCATCCTTGCTGTCTCGCCCTCTCTTTGGCTACAACACATTTCCATATTTCCAGCAGAATTGCGGTCCCGACATACAATGGATTGACAATCAGCGACCGCTCTTCGGTGTCGCCTTTCGCATGGACTCCACAGTGCTAACCGCCGATCAGCATTTGCATAACTTCTTTGCACACTGTGAACGTCTTTTGGAGGGTGGTAAAACGACAGCATTGCCCGCCGAATCGGAGACTTGCAAGATTCTCAAAGCTGCGCATGCGATCGACATCAGCACACTGATCAATTTCTTGCCGACCGTGCTGAATGAACTCTTCACAGTGCTCGTGCATACACAGTCCGAGGAGATTGGTTTGAATATCATACGATTATTGATCAATATGATACACATGCTGATCGATGAGGCTGGGCGCAAGGAGCTGCTCATCGCCTATGTTAAATATGTCTTCCATGCACCGTACTATAGTCAGAAGACAACGCGCACTGTGCACGGCGAGTTGTGCAAGCATTTGCCAACAATTTTGCATCCCAACAATACTGACTTCCTGATTGTCAATAAGTTTATGCATTACTCGGGTATTTTCTTTGATTTAATCATCAAAAGTATGGCACAACACTTGCTTGATACGGGACGTATTAGAATGCTGCGAAACGAGCGCTTCCCCAAAGAGTATCCAGCACGTGTTGAGAGTTTGATAAAAGTTCTAACGCCATATCTGATAGCGCGTTACAAAGATCTGCCTGTCGAGACGCAACAATTGAATCGATCGCTCTCACAATTCGTGCGTCGCTGCCTCAGTTACATGGATCGCGGTTTCGTCTTCAAACTCATTAAGTATTATATGGAGCAATTTGAGCCAGGTGAGCAGCGCACGCTGCAAGAGTTCAAATTTGATTTCTTGGCCGAGATTTGTCAGCACGAGCATTATGTGCCGTTGAATTTGCCATTCGTGTTGAATCCAAAGAATCGTCCACCCGAAATGATGCTTCACTTCTCACTCTCTGAAGAATTTTGTCGTCAACACTTTCTCGCCGGTCTGTTGCTGCAGGAGCTGAAGCGCAGCCTGAACGAAGCGAGCTCTGTGCGTCGGCATGCGTTGCGTATCTTTAAGAATTTGCTTGCGAAGCACGAACTCGACGATCGTTACCAGAATCGTGGGCAATTATCGCGCATCGCGTTGCTCTATGTGCCATGGCTGGGCATCGTTATGGAGAATACGCATCGCATTGATGATATGTCGGGCGTGACAACGCCGAATGGTCATGTCTATGCCGATTCAGCTTCCTATACACAGCGCTTGTCTTGCTCCAGCAGTTACGTGTTTGGCAAAGACACCACTTTGGCTTCGTCTACTTCGACGCCGCGTTCGAAAAACCGCATTACACTGCACATCGAGCATCCTAGTCCCATGCGCGCTTCGGTTTATGTGAGAGATGTCGCTCATGCTGTCTCTGCGCCGCTGGCCAACGGCAACTCTGAGACCTCGTTGAACACGCTTAATTCCGACTCGCAAAACTCACAGGATACATCCACTTTGGGCGCCATCACAAACGGTCATCAAGTTGCCGAATTATCCGAGAACGCCATGCGCAACGGTCACAATCGCTCGATCAATGTTTTGAACGGTTTGCACAGTTTGCCGCGTTGCGAAAAATTCAGTACCGCCGAGAGTAAAGACCTGTTGCTTGGTTTTCTCTTCGTTGTCAAGCATTTGGCGCAAGATCAAATGATAGGCTGGTGGCAAAATTGCACCGAAACCGAAACGCTCGCATACCTCAGCATACTCGATCTTTGTCTGGTGCAATTTCGCTATGTGGGCAAGAAGCATATAAATTTGGCTGATGACGGCAAGGAAGCGCGTTCGGTCCGCACTGCCAAAGCCAGCACTTTGCCGGCGCGCATGCAGCCGCCGAATGTGGAACAGACTGCGAACGGCAATGGCGTGACACATGAGTCGGGTACGCTGACGCTCACGCAAAATCGCGAGAATCTCGTTGAGGAAACGGCGCGCAGTCAGCAAGCGCTGTACGAGTCAAACTTGGCTACCGAAATCGGCATGATCATATTGGACACGCTCGGCTTGTATGCTGTGCACTTCCGTGACAAGCTGTGCGACAGTCTCGTGCTGCCACAATTGGCGCGTGTATATCTGCGATTCCTGCAGCTCGGTCAGTCGGAACGGCTCTCGAAGCATGTATTCGCCGCCTTACGCGCCTTCATTAACAACTTCTCGCCAACGCTATTCAAAGGCAACGCTACGCTATGCGGTCAAATGGTCTACGAGCTGCTGAAAGGGTGTGACAGTCGTCTGGTCGCCATACGTCACGAGTCCTGCGCTGTGCTCTATCTGCTAATGCGCAGCAATTTCGAATACACCGGTCGCAAAGGACTAACTCGTGTTCATCTACAAGTGATCATCTCCGTCTCGCAGATGATCGGCAATGTAATCGGTCTGAATAATGCCCGCTTCCAGGAGAGTCTGTCGATGATCAATAGTTATGCGAATAGCGACAAGGCAATGAAAGGCACTGGTTTTCCAGTGGAGGTGAAAGATCTGACGCGCCGTGTGCGCACTGTCCTCATGGCAACCGCGCAAATGCAAGCCCATCACATGGATCCTGAACGTCTGCTCGAGTTGCAGTACTCACTTGCAAACTCTTACGCTTCCACACCTGAGCTGCGTCACACTTGGCTCATTACGATGGCGCGCAACCACGAACAGAATGCCAACATATCGGAGGCGGCATGCTGTCATCTACATATAGCTGCGTTAATGTCAGAGTATTTGCGTCTGCGCGGCGGTTGCAACATCAATTGGGGCGCTTCGGCATTTACGAAAATATCACGCAATATACCGCGCGATGAACAAGGCTTGAAATTGGATGCTGGCGCACAAGATTCGCAATACACTGAACAGATGTTACTGGAGCAGCTGAAGCAGTGCGCTGATTTTCTAGATCGTGGTGAGCGCTTCGAATGTTTAGGTGATCTCTATAAGCTCATATTGCCGATGTATGAGCGCAATCGGTCGTACATTGAGCTGGCGCAATCGTATGAGCATCTAATGCAAGCGTACAATAAAATCGTCGAGGTGAATCGTTCGGGAAAACGCATGCTGGGGCGCTTCTATCGCGTGGTATTCTTCGGCATGGTGAGTGTGCTGGCGTTCAAAAAATTTTGGGTTTTTTTGTTTTGGTATTAATTGTATTCTTCCACATTTCAGGTATATTTTGAAGAGGATCACGCCGTTGAATATGTATACAAAGAGCCAAAACTAACCTCACTTAGTGAAATATCAGAACGTCTTTCGAAGCAATACAAAGAGAAATTCGGCGCGGATGTTGTCAAGATAATAATGGACTCATCGCCGGTAAGTTTACATAACGAAGTTAAAATTAACTATATTTCGCACGATACACCGTGCATAACTTTCAGAGTCATGGTGTGGGGCAGAAGCATTCAACTCAAATTGAAGGAGTTTGTCCTATATAGAAATATCTCCAAATATTTTTACATTTTCAGGTCAATATATTTTAGGATAATTTTAACTTAGAATTGTTTGCATATGTGCTTTTAAAATAAGTCTGTTAAGCATTTATATCTCAGAAAAATTTGTTGCTTGGGTATATATAATACAATTTCACAAGAAATAATTTTGTAGAACATTTTAACTCATCAAAAGTATTTTTGACCCACATTTTTTTGGGGCACCTGGGATGCCGCTATAGGGTTCAAATGTCCAATAAAATTATACCCGAAAAATGTTTTAAGGGAAATATTTTTTTTTTTGTGGACTTTAACATTTTTTGCACAAAGGTTTCGTGTGAACTAAACTCTTGAGAAATTTCCCTTTTTCCACTTTTGCTGAAAGCACTAAGACAAAAAATTATCAACTTGGCCATAAGCAAAAGTTACCGTAGAATGCAAAAAATATGGATCCTGACCTTTCTTTCTTTATATTAAGTTTTTGTTGCGACCTTAAGCATCATAAACTGAAAAAAGGTCTATATAACAGCATATAAATATGAATTTAAGATCAACGTCTTTTTTTATCTGAATGCCCTTAAAAGTTAAATATAACCCGAATATTCTCGTTTGATGTTTCGAGACACTCACCTAATCCGATGAAATCGTATACATACATAGATATTGATTTCGATTGTAGCGCCACCTAAGACTTACAATTTCATAAATACCGTGAACATTACAAATTTCAAGAGAAACGATCCACAAACACAGATTTATCATTTATTTTATACTTTTATATTTATGCAGTTTACGCTTCTTATTTTACCGCAATTGCAGCATAAACATAAATTGTCTAAATATACCTACTTCAACACCAACTACACCCGTTTTTGTAGAATTTATTGTTCTAATATGGAGTATAAATTTATAATTTTAACTGAATAAATATGGATTTTATGGAAATTGCGATTGCAGCGCTACCTACAGAATCCATTTTTCGATGAAGTATTTTTTTTTTTACATATGAAGTAAACATTTTTAATTTCAATTGAATCAGTCCATTATTACGGCTGCACTGAATATCCTGACTTCAGCGCCCCCTAGTGCATCTTTTGGAAATGGCCTTTTTGTCTGTATGCTTGTAAGCATATTACACAAAAACGTCCGCATGGAATTAAATGTGTAATATCTTAATCTTACTGCTTCCTGTAACAAACTCGCTAGTTGGCGCTAGAGCCGAGTTATACATAAAGGGGGTTTTAATGGCCTGATCTGGCTCGAATTTAGAGTGTAGAGTGACTACGTGAAAGTTATAAGTTCGGCAAACAAATCTTTACTTTTGAAGAAATCAGATTCAAATACAAAGAATTATTTTTAATATGTAAATACTACGAGTATCTACAAAAATTTTACGCGATTGATGGCGCTTGTGTTGGTATAATTAGAACATCGGTATTTATTTATTGTAATTCAAAAAGTATTGATTGAATTGATTTCAGTTTTACGTTTGTATCTAGGCGAATTCATAAAAGGTGATATTAATCAATCAGCTGATTGGTGGTTGGTTGTCAAAATCAATTGTTTAGTTACAAATAATCAATTGTTCCGTTTAACAACAAGAAATTTAAAGACAAATGAGATAATTTTTGACAATAACCCACCATAGCGTTGGATTTTTAGAATCGCTACCACCTTATATGAATACGCCTTGGTTTGTATGTTGTGATTGGCTTTGAAATTGACTTGACGGAACTGAGATTTAGTTTTTTTTTTTTAAATAGAAAACCAACTTCATAAAAATATAAATGAATGTGAAGAATACATTTTTTAACTCATATTATTATTCTAATGTAAAACTTCAAATAACACTTTCAAATATTGCTTTTGTTTGACTTTCTGCCAGAGAAAATGTATGAAACATTAGAACAACTTTATGAATGTCACTATTCAATTCTATGTTCTATCCACCAGATAACATAGAAGACGAATTTTATTTATTTTCACAATTACTATACCTAATTGTTCTGTAAGAATGCATTCAAAATCAATTAATTAAAAGGGCGCGGTACTTTTTCTTCTATGATCAGCAGCCTTGATGAACTGACTAAAATAAAAAATCTGGCTATGTATGTGGGAGGATATATTTTGACCTTTGTTCTGGTCATCGAAAAATTGTGCGATCCGCCGTGTAGCAAGCGGTTATTAATTGGTTCTTCATAAGGCTATTATTTCTTAAAATCGAAAATATCAAAAACCATATTTCGTTGTTGTGCAAATATTTCTTTATTTCAATTTATATTATTTGCAAAACATACATACATATGAATAAAAGTGGCTCTCAGTAGCGTTCGCACTAAACACAGTCACAACAACAACAACAAGCACACCGCTAATTATATTATTGCATTAATTTAAAACTAATTATATTATTGCAACAATTCACAAGATTTTTGTTTTTAAGTGCATTGAAGAAAAAATATTTTTTAGTAAAAAAGTTATTTTAAGATATGTTACTTAAACAAAAATTGCGACAATTCAATGTTCGATGTGGCATCCTCGTTCGGAAAGAGACTACGACGCTACACAATTCCAGCGTCGGCCAGCGAGTGATTTACGCAACATGCGGGTTTTGGATTTGCGAGGCATGGGCATATAAAGTGGGAAGAGTGAAAAAACACATATTGAAGCAAACACTTAAACGAATGGAGTCACATAACATACCTTTTGCGCTTCACTTTGACGCAAAGTCGAAGCGTGAGTGCCACGTGGGCGCGCTTTGCCCACCAAATCCTTAGACTTGGTCGCCACCACTGTGGGTATGCCAGACTTCTCAACAGCAACGTTTGTAGACTTGCTATTGAGCAACAATTTCTTCGGTGATTGTGTGTTGGATCTGCGGGCAGGTAAAAGAGAAGGAAGTTGTAATCAATTATTTTTTGTTTAATATTCAACTCCACACTTACTTGTTAGCAAGATTTTGTTCACTAGAGCTCGCCGACTTCAAAGACGTATCATCTTTAAAGAGGTGGGTGGTGGTGGTGGTGTTGGTGACAGTGCCGCTTGCGGTCTTGTTATTATTGTTGTGTGCTGTGCGTACCTTTGGCGCTTTATAATTCATGCCATTCGTTTCTGTTGTGGCTCGAGTTAGTAAATTGCGTTTGCGCGTTACCGGTGGTCGTGGTATGTTGGTACCACTGCGTGGTAGAAAACGGCTGCCACCCTCTGCCTTTCTGCTATCCACCTTCGACTTGAGTCCGGATGTGAGATTGTGCAAACTCTCCGACAACCGCTTGGTGCGCGTCATGGCCGAAGAGCTGCTGCTACGCGGCGTTGTCTTCTCAGCATGATGTGCACTACTGTTCTTGCCACGCAAACTCAAACTGATACTTGCGAGTTTGCGTAGTGTTATACGTTTTTCTGATTTCTTTTTATCTTCCTTGTCTTTCGTTGATTTGGCTTTGCCGGAACGTGTCGTCTTGCCAGTGGCGCTCTTAGCACTCACCTCAGTTGGTGTGTTAGGTGGCGCGTTTGATCCACTTGTCTCTAAATTGATGTCATCGTCGGCTGTTAACTTGCAGGCTCCCACATTCACTATATGATCGGACACATCGCCATCGCCGACACGAACACATTCGCACACAGTTTCAGCTAAATTTGCGACGTCGCTATCGCCATTGCCACACAAATTACTTGCCTCCTTAATATCTTCAAGTAATGCAGGTACCTCATGCAGCGCTTCCTCCTCGGCCAGCTCATTCTCTTCGCTCAGCTCGCTAACCTCTACCGACTCGGTGTCCTCTTTGCATTTGAATTCGTTTAGTGTTTCGTTTGAGCCTCGATCGGAGTAACGCTCGTGAATTTCATCGTCACTAACGTTTGCTTGATGAGTCTTTTGATGCGAGTCACTATCGCTAAACGTGTGCTCTGCAATAAATACCACATCTTCTGAGTTAAGCACAGCGCTTTCCATGCATTTAATTGGTTTTAATTGTGTTTTTGTTGCTTCATCACAGGCAAGCTGTTGCATTGGTTCGCCTTCGGCATCCTCGAAGTGCTCGAAATCATTGCTGTCTTCTTCTGAAGTTCTCACATCTTCTTCTATAGGCCTTTCAGTATCTTTGCTCAATCGTCCAGCGGGTTTTTCGCTTCCGATATTTACCGACTGCGTGTTTCTGCTCACTTTTGCGTTTCCACTTTCTTCGACACCCATTAACAGCTTGCTTACGCGTAAACTCTTTAGTCTTTCCTCATCACTTCCACCGCCGCCCGTTGTCTTTCTAGTCTCCAACTCGTACTTCAAAGTGTCCACATCAGTTTCTATTTGATTAGCTGCTTGACCGTCTACTTTGATTACCTTAAGCACATTTGCCACATTCGCATTCTGTGCAAAGTTCAGTGACGGTTGGGTCGAGGTCACGCATGCGCCCGCATCGCCTATTCCTCGTATAATTTTCTGCCGCATCACATAGGCTGGATAGAACTCTTTGGCGTCGGGATTTAACTTGGATGTTATTTTGAGTCCATTCGGCGCTATAATTGTGCTACTTTTTGGCAACTTAACTGGCTCCTCGTTTTCGTTTTTTGTCATTTCCATTGGCATATCGGCAGCTGTTTGCATCTTCACTATTTCACTGTTCCGACTGAAATTTCACTGCTACTTTCCAAAAGTTTTCGCCAGCTTGAAAAAAATGCTTTAAAAAAATGTGTTGTAGTTGATCTGTGTCGTTGTTTTTGTTCCAGTTTTGGTCGAATATCGGCGTTGATAATGTTGGCTATTGGCAGAAAATATATAATATTTGGTTTTTGTCGTTTTTAAAACGAGTTATATAGGATTTAAAACTGAAGTAAAAAACGTAGAAATTTAAAAATTATCTTGTCAAATTTCGAAACAAAAAATTAATTCTTATCGGGAAAATATTTACCAGATTTGTGAAATGATGCTTGTGGCAAAGTTGAATGACATAGCAATTGTTTTTCTTTTCGTTTGAACATGAGTATTTCGTAGAGATTCGACAAAAGTTTGTTTACATAAATAAATATGCTTAAGGAGGCATACACACCCAAGCAGCTTGTCAAAGAAGATTTGTTTTGCACTGTTTTTTTTAAGGAGAAGCTTTCAGAAACGGGCTGGTAATTTTAGCACTAAACATATCAGAATCGACTTTCTATTGTCGATTTTTAACCTGACTTTTTTAATATCTCAATCATTTTCTTTATTCTAATTATTTCCTAATGCCTTACTGTAAGTGTAACATTAATTTCTTTTCGCTCTTTATTTTTATACTAACAGTATCGGACATATCATTTGCAACAAAATTTAAAATGATATACATATGTACATAGCTTGTCATTTATTTATTTTTGATAATGAAATAAAATTCTGTAGAATCTTTAACTGAAGCCATATAAATAAAAGTTTCAAAGCTTATACGAAATTCACAAAAACTAAACAATTTTCTAAAAATTGTAATCAAGATTTCAAATTTTTTATTCAATATTTTCAGAAAAATTCTGGGTATGCAGTTTTGTAGCCCAATCAATTTCAGTACAAGAAAGTGCAAATTTCAGTTGCCTGAAAACTACCGTTGATTTATTAGAATTTTTTTCGTCAAGGGTGTTGAGCATTTTCTTTCATATAAAATAAGATTTTAATGATACGTTATATGACTTCATCTATTTTATCTTATGTTTTTCGATGTATTTATCATTAAATTTTCGCATTCTTTTTGTTTTTATTTTTACCTTTGCCTTTATCATTTTCTTTATCTTTATCCTTATCTTAATCTTTATATTTAAATATATCTTTATCTTTATTTCAGTATATCTTTACATTTATCTTAATCGGCATCTTCATATTTATCTTTACCTTTACCTTATCGTTATATCTTTATCTTTATTTTCATATTTATCTTTACCATATCTTTAAATTTATCTTTCCGATTCGTATCTTTATCTTTATATTGTCTTTATTTTTATATTTTTGTATACTTTATATTTATCTTTACCCTTATCTTTATCGTTATCATTGTCCTTATCATTATCATTATCTTTGTGAATATTTATCTCAATCATTAAGTTTTCTTTCCCTCTATACTTATACTTATTTTAATGCTCATACTTAGCTTTATTTTATTTACTAGTATTTGTTCTAGTTCTGTTGAATTTTACTTAACTTGAATCACTCCTTCGAACCTCATGCCAGTTACATCGCAGTCAAACTTACATCTTTCGATACCTCTAAATATTTTCCACTCTAAAACCCATTGCTTATTTAATTTAATATTGTTTATTATACGAGTATGTATGATTTTATAATTTTTCTCAATGCAGGTGGATCCCAATTCACTCGATCCGAAGTTGGCCTACATTCAAGTCACTCATGTCATACCATTCTTTAGTAAGGAAGAGCTCGATCAGCGTTTAAACGAGTTCGAGCAAAATCACGATGTTGACACTTTTATGTACGAAACACCATTCACAAAATCGGGAGCAGCGCATGGAAGCGTTGAGGAGCAATGGAAGCGCAAAACGGTGATCAAAAGTTAGTATTTCTCACTTTTTCGTCGCATTGAAATTTTTAACTCATTCTCAATCTCTTTCACACAGCTACCTACTCATTCCCCTATGTCCTAAAACGCATACCAGTGAAATCACGTGAAATAATCGAACTGAGTCCAATCGAAGTGGCCATCGATGAGATGCAAACCAAGGTTTCGGAGCTAGAAGAGGTTATACTACCACCAGCCGATGTTAAAAAGTTGCAGCTACGACTGCAAGGCAGTGTTGCGGTCACTGTAAATGCTGGTCCACTCGCCTATGCGCAAGTGTTTTTGGATCCCAAAATAGTGGGCAATTTCTCAATTGATCGTGTCGAGGATTTGAAGGATACTTTCAGGTAGTAAATAAAGCAGACGCACAAAATCATGACGAAATATTAAAAAACATATTTTTATTTATTTTTATTCGCCAGAGACTTCGTTAAAGTTTGCAACACAGCGCTGCAGTTGAATGCGCGCATGATCAGCAGCGATCAAGTCGAGTATCACAGCGCACTTACTGAAAACTATGGTAAACTGTGTCAGGCGCTTAGCGAGCTACTCGGTGAGCCGTTTCAACCGTTGGACGACAGCGTCACAAGCGGGCAACGCACTAGCATGGCTTTGTTTAATGCAATCAGTGGCGCTTCCCAAAATTCAAGTACTGCCTAATTAAACAAAAAACTAATTTGAAAGCAAGCAAACAAATATTAAATCAAACAATGCACACAAGCACACGCACACAACTACAAACATACATATGTACACACCGACATCTACCCAATTTGAATGATATGAATTAGTGAATTATAGACAAAAATACGAAGCATAGCTACTTGACAAGGATTTCGACTTTAAGTGACTAACTTGATATTAACCGAAAAAAAAAACTAAACAAAAACTAAAAATTATAAATATTTAATAAAATTATGTGTGGTGTCTATGCGGAAAATGCTTAAGTATGCGCGCAGCCTTTTCAAACTCGTTTATGTGATGGGGGTTGGTGGGTGAAAGATATTTCGCACTTGCCACGAGAGGTGATTGATTGATTAATAATGTGCTTTGATGCGCTAGCGGGTTTTGGGAACGTCTATTAATGGTGATTAAAAAAATTGAAATTATAATTATGTATATAAAAGTATTTATGTATTTATTTTCTATGTCTATATGTATGTGCATACTCCTCTTACTCTAATATGTATGCTCTTTCAAGGGTGTAAAACTAAATGCATCTTAGTGGGCTGATTACATTTTAATATACACATTCGTAAGTTTAATATATGTATGTATGTACTATTACTCTGTAATATACAGTAGTGAATGTACAATAAACAAAATAAATTGGTGGAGAGTATGTAGGTAGCTATTTGCATTCTATTTTCAATAAAAAATGGTGCGTAAAAGTTTACGACATTGCGTCAGCAAAATTTAAAGTGTGTAAAAATCATTATGAAATGAAGTAAAATTTATGTGGAAAAATATTTTCTACTTTTTACCAATTTTTATACTGCTGATACCAATCTTTTCAATGCAATAGGTACTAAATTTTTGCAAATCTGTTGTCTAACTAAATAAATAAGAGAAAGACGGTGTTGTTGTTTCAACAGCATAAATAATATTGACAAATTTGTGTGAACTCTTGAAGGCTAGATTTTTAATTAAACTAATAACACCTTGCCTTGCTTCTGTGAAAAACAAAAAATTTTTAAACTTTTTCGATGACAATGAAAAAGTTCTAATTTTGCGCTTTGTAATTCGCCATTTTGCTATTCTCATTACAGTCAAATGAGATAAAGGGCTAATATTATAGAATATTTTGAAAAGGAATCTTAAGTATATATCTTTAAAGTGAGATGTGGAGGGGTATGTTAAGGTGAGGTGAATTGACGTATAATGAGTTAATAGAGATAGGCTTAACCGTGGTGAGTTTAGTTATTATTAGTTTAGAAGATGTGGTTTAGTTCAGATGTGGTGAATTTTCGTATGGTGGGTTTAGTTGTGGCAATGTTAAGTGTGGCGAGTTTAGGTATGGTGAGAAGCTTGCTGCTGCCTTCAATCATTTTGTTTCAATCGTTTTCGCCATGTTGATTGTTCAAATTAATACCGCCACAAAAGCCGTTTTCATTTATAAAATAAATTAAAAAAAAAACCTTCAAAAATAAGATATGCTGCCATTTCGGATAGTATGTATAATATATTTTTTTTTATTTTTTTGAAATGCATTTCATTCTATTACGTTGAAAAAATTAATTTTTAGTGCTTTTCATTTAATTTTTCGACACTTCCCTTGAGTGCGGCGCAATGTCAAAATACCATCTATCAAAATAAGTTTATTTCAAAAAATCTAACGTATTTATTTATTTATAAAAGTAAACGTTCAAAGTGACATAATAATAAAAAAATAATAATAATGGGTAAATAGCAAAAAAAATATAAAACAATTGAAAGGTGGTACAGAGTATGTGCTTCTTGCATTTATTGAAAACAAAGCCAAAGATGATAACCTATATATAAATTTTTTTTATTAAAATTTAACAAATATGAAGTAACAGCACTAAAATATGAATATAGCTTATATTACATGCTTACAATTACATTAATAGTGCTTATTAAAATTATGTAAAGTGCATGCAAATGTGAGTATTTATCTTTAGTAGCGTAAAATAAAATTTTTTAATCATAAATCTATGCTTTCTGCCTTAGGTGTTTTTACATTTAAACATAAAAAAGTTACGAAACTCAAATTTTGTCTTCATGTCGATTTTTACTACTCTTGATTAAAATTGATAGTTATAAAATAAAAACTGCAGATATCAAAAAAAAAACATTTTTTATGGATTTTTGTGATGAGATATCGTTTAAGTCCTTCCTCTCCTAATAATCTGGTTAATGTATGTAGAACCTGAAGAAAACGTAGCCACAAAATATCAGTTTTTGGGCTATAAATTGACCTTTCATTTATTAAACCAAAACTCGTTTTCGCAGTGATTTGCTCCCTTTAAAAGTGTATATTATGTGACTAACTCTTACGCGCAATTAAAATTTTGTGATTTGTGATAAATACATATAGTATAAATACTATATTGATGAAAAGTTGAAAGTTCAAAGTAACATTTTTTTCTCTAAATTCATTTTTTTAAGCTTTTTAAGATAGCTAAAACAATATGAAACAAAACCTTTAGAGTCGTAATTTAAAACTAAACGATTGTACTGCCGCTTGTAATAATTCTTTTGCACATTGTATGTGTATCCTTTAAAAAATGGAAAATTATCAGCGCTATGATTTAATTTCTTAAAAACCTTTAAATAATAAATTTATTTAGGAACTAAATTATTTTTTATTGTCAGATAGTTCATATTTTCGGTATGTCCTATTTTAATTAATTTTTTTTTCAATGTTTTTGAATATTTTTCTTTATGTGTTCTTAGAGTCGTTAACCGTTCGAGTGAAATCGCTTGTTGAGCCTAGCTAATACCTCTATTATGTGTGGAGACTCGCAGGATAATAGTATACTCAAATTTCAATACGCATTGCAACTCTCTACTGGCTTTTGGCTGTTAAAGGAATGTAAATGTTTCTCTTTTGAAGTGATCTTTATATTTTTTACGTTAATTCTCATTCACATTTGAACAAAGTTGCATATTACTTCAAAATGTACTTGTCAAAAAAGTCAAATCAGTTTTAGTAGCCGTGACTAATAGACTGGAAACTATACACTAGTCTCCATACATAATAGGGGCATTAATTGATCAATCACACTTAGTTTGGTTTAGTTCCATATTGCTGAAATTTGTTGTACTATTTTATATTGATTTTTCTATTTGTTCTGGCTTAGTTAATGGGAATGTTATTATATCAATGAAGAAATGGCTAATTGGACTAAGCTTACTATAACATTTAGCCGCAGTACTTTTATAATATTTCGAGACTTTTTTGCCTATAACATATTTGAATATATCTTGTTTAGGCTTCGTTAAAATACCATATTTCATATGTATAATTTTATTTATTAATTTTTTATTATTTTTCTATAAGTTACTTTTTAGAATTTTCCCCAGTCTGGCATTTAATAGCCCATTTTATTTTAGTATAATAAGGTAGCAAATGACTATAAATTACCCTGAATTTTTCAAAATTTTTCTTTCCGAACATTTAAAATTCTTCAAAATGAACATTGCACTTAATTACACTAAATTATTTTTATTTATTTTCAAAAAAATGCTTACGCTTAATAAAATTTCTATTAACTTGTATACAGTAGTTTTCCCCTTCATAGACAAATTAAATAATTGAATTCGATAAACTTAAAGATGGCCTCTAAAATTCATTGTTCAAAAATTGAATAAGAGAAAAATGTACTAAGTCGTTTTATGTTGTGCAAAATTTATTCGATATGGCTTTTGTTAAAAAACTATCTTGACTTTAATTGAGAAATAATAAAAAATTAATAAATGAATTATTATTTGTTATAACGGCAATATAAATATAAAATGGCGTTTATTTAAATTTTTTTACATTCAATTGCGATTTATTTATTATTTAATGCATTCCTGGTTTTTTTATTTTTGCATTTATTTTTTCAATTCACCCTTAATAATGCGTTTCATTGATTTTTTTCTAATTCTAGGTTTTGGTTTTGCAGTTTATTAATTGATTACCACAACAACACAACCACAAGTAAATAAAAATTTAAAAACTAAACACTTCCACGCATACATTTACACGAATAAAACCAAATTGATTGGCAGTTAATAAAAAGATCAAAAAAAATGTCGCACATATTATTTATGGTTTATTTGTTAATTTAACACAATAAAAAAATACAAAAATTGTAATATAATATCAAAAAAAAAAAAAAATGACGAAATATTGATAAAAAGATTTATAAAATATATGTAATATTAGAAAAACGTATGTATGTAGTGTTTCCGTATTTGGAACGGATTGAATACCTACTAAGCTAGCGAAAAGAATTACAAATTATTTATTGGAAGTCAGTCTTACACCGTTAGTGCGGTGCTGGCATACAAGAAACACTCGGCCCATTTTCAACAACAAACACAACATGCTTATATAATATAAATTCGCTTGGTTTAAGAATTTTAAAAGTTTAAGAATTCTGTTAAATAAGTAAACTGATTAAATTATATAGCATGCATTTAGCTTTAAACAAAATGCTTGACGCTTGCTTTAATGCAATAATTCAAAAAATTTATATTTTCTTCCGTTTTCTAGCAATTTTAAATTGCATTGCATTTAAAAATCAAAACGCATACATTTTTTGAGACTCTAAAGTTAATTTAAAATCGCTTTATATTGTATTTATTAAAAGTATTTATTTAAATTTTTTATATTTATATTTTCATATTGCTTATACATATATTTAAGTTGCACATGTTAAATTGTATATTTATTTTATACAAATATGTCTAAACTGCTTTTTAGAAATATTTTTTTGTATACAAAAGCATTTATAAGAACAAATTATTTAATATTATTACCTATATTTGTACGTTTCTCGAATTTTTTCTTGTAAATATATACTATTGTATGTAAGTTTATATTTATTATTATGCACGTATGTACATAGTTCAAGCTTTAATTTTGTAACCGTGTAGTAAAGTTCACAAATTAATAAGAAAACTCTACGAAAAAGCTTCGAAGTAAATTAATGAATGTACACTGTAAACAATTTAAGTTTTTCAAATAAATGTTTTTTTTTTCAACATCAATTGTTTTTTTTTCGTATATAATGAATAAACATAAAACTAAATGAAATCGTTAACTCAATCAAAACCGGAAAAAACAGCAAAGCGCGAGTGAGTGAAAAAACATTTTACGTTCAAAGAAATTCTAATTTCATTTGCTCAATGCCCAGTTGTGATTATTTTAATGCAGATAAAATTGATGTTATTGAATCTACATTGTTCTTCTTCTTCTTTTTATATGATACCACAACCGTGTGTCGGGTTAGGCCGAGAACAAAAAACTTTGCCAGTTTCCTCTCTCATTTGCAACGCCAATTACTCATACCAACTGAAGACAGGTCCTTCTGCACTTGGTTCTTTCAGAGTGTTCATGGGCGCCTTTCTCTTCGTTGTCCACCCATAGTTGCCAAGTCGAAAGATTTCGTCACCTGAGTATCATCATTCATACGAACGTCTGGTTCGTTCTGAAGTAGTTCGTGTGTCGTATGTAATATTGGGTTAAAGTTATTAAAAGTTTTGCTTTGATAAAATAAAGGAATATAAGTAGACGACCACTAACATACATACATACATATATGTACGTACTGTGAGAAACTTCAGTGACTGCTTGCGGTTTGCTAACTTTTAAAGATTCATTCTCACAAGTTGAGTTGTTTCACGTTGTACGATTTTTACAAACACTTTAATTTACTTTTATCTAACAAAAATGAAGTGTTCTCGGAACGTAACCCTTAGTGGTGTATTCTTTTCTTGTCGCTCTTTTTGAACTTTGCGAACTGCGCCTTGTAGTTGAAGGTCTCAAAAAATAATAATAAAACACCGGGTCAAGATTGAAGCAGTTATGAATTTTATAATTTTTGCTTTGTTCAACATCATATGTATTTCTGAAGACGCAAATATCTCGATCTTTCCGGAATGCTATTACTTTCGCGACTCCGCAAAAAAGGCGATACTGACTTCACATCCAATTACAAGAATCTAATTCGTACAATTCGGACCTACATATAGAGCCTTTTCATTGATTCGTTCTATGTATTTAAAAAGAGAAGTTGTTCAATGCGGTGTAAAACTGACTAGTCGAGCGGTTTTTTAACGAAATTGGTTGAAAAATTCCTGCTGTGAGACGGTCCGAAAGGCCCTGCTTCAGCGATTGAAATGAACTGGACTCTAGGTCAAGCTTTGGCATCTCGTGTTATTGCGTCAATTCGATCGATCTGATTTCCAATTCCACAATCGTTATCTACAGAATTTTTCGTCAATAAGTCTCTCTCGGTTGATACCGAACTTGTTGATATCAATTCCATGCAGAAAGGAAAATAAGAAGTAGTCCATAAATAACACCAAATCTTAAGTTCGCTGGATATAACGATGCAAAAGCTTTCGAATGAATTACATCTTGTTATACGGGGATACGAACCTGGATATTAAAGGACTAAGGCTCGCATTGATATTCCCGTAAGTCATCGTATCTGCGCTTTGAGAGCCATAAGTTCCCCGTATCTTTCCTGCACCGAGTAATGACGCAAGACGTTTAGTTTTAAAGCTAGCGTTTCGAGAGAAACAAAATGATTCGGGTTAACCAACACATTTGACTATATTTTGAGCACAGGGTGGTTTCATTGAACTTCTCTCAAAAATTACATTTTTTTACTAATAGTCCTAAGGTTTGAATAAATAGAAAAGGTTTGATTGAAGAAATAATAAATCCCCTACATACTCGAACATATAAAAAATTGAATAATAATAATTACTTAGATATTAAAAATATACTCAATTATTTCACAATGCCAAACGGTCAATGGTAATATAATATTATGCCGTTAAGTTAAAAATATATACCAACATTTTTATGTTAAAAAATAAATAAGCGCTAACTATTATTTGAATGAAGTTACTAACAGCGAAAAACGAGAAAAAGTTTACCAAAGGAAATATTGCAATATAGCAGCATCGTACGTGTGTGTATGTAATATCCTATATCCCCATGCCTATAATAAATCTATAATTACTTACAACAATGAAATAGCAAATAGATGTACATTTTTTTATAAAAATCATAGTAATAAATTCGTATGCGTTTTTGTATATACATACGAAATAAAATAAATAATAAATAAATGTTCGAAAAACCATAAAATCGATTTTTTAATTACTTTTCATTAGCTTCATTTAACTTTTCGGTTTGCGTCTGGAAGACTTCGATTCTCGTCTACGCGTTGTTATTTACCCCAAGTGCAGACTGTCCTCCTCCACTTTGTTCTTAGATTGTGTGCATGAGAACCCTTGCTATCGCTGTCCATCCATAAGTTTCGAGTCGAAGAATGATTTCATCGGATCAGCTTTACTCTTAAGTATGATAAGGTTATGTGTTCTCGTGGAGCTCATTTTTTTTATTTCCTTCAATCTTGCATACAAAAAATGTCTCTGCAAAGACCCCAAAATTTTCTCCTTGTTGGTGGAAGAGAGTTTTTTAAACATGCTACTCGAGAAAGCTCTCTTTTTCTCGATGTCCTCCGGAGCGAAACTTACTTCGAAGTAAAAATGAACTTCCAAAGCTTTGTAGGTCGTTATACGCGGAGATATAATTCATTTCATTTTTCCCGCATATTTTACAAGTGGTAACCTATGGTGAATATTTGATCAACGCATTCGATTGAACACAATCGCGGTTGGCTTCATTCATTCGCAAAATATATTCGATAAAAACTTAAAACTGATTTTATGGTAGTTAGCACAAATTGCCAGATCACACCACTTTTTTTATAAAGAGTATTTGTAAACTTAAGATTAAATCGTTTTCCGTGATTGATGTTTCGAGTTCATCTTCTTATTATGCAAACGCACAAGAAAAGTTTTTCCATTTCACAAGTAAATTCCGGATCTCAGTGATATAGTCGACAACACAAAAACAGCTGTCAACAGAGAGTCTTTCTTGATCACAAGAGCAACTACGAATTAAATAGGACTGAATGAATACTAAAGTGCTCTCTTGGCGCACCAAACCACACTCTAAAAGTCTTTTATTATGCCCATCGTATTTTAGGGCGCAGAGGTACGAACAAACTCAACATAATATACGGAGGTCATTAGGGAGTTCAAGAGAAAAATTCTTCGAAGAGATTTATGGCCATTTGCGCCTTTGCAACGACAAATACTGCCAAATCTAAAATTAAGAGTTAAAGAAGATTTACGATCGTCATGTATTGTTAATGGATTCAAAACCTCCAGCCCTAAAAGTATTCGACATGGTAGTCAGTGATTGTTTCAGAGAAAAAGGAAGACCTTCTTTGCGTTGAGAAGAACAGGTGGTATGTTTCCAACTGGTGCCAATAAGCGGAAGTCAAGAAAAGCTGGCATGTTTTGTTGATCAAAATTTACTCCTGCGACCCGAACTCACGAGCTCAGGCGTGGCAAGTAAATATACTACCTGAGTTCATGAGGAGGTAAAGCTTATTTTTGATCTACTTAGCCTAATTAACTTCTAGTTCTGGTGGAATTCCTATGAGGCTTGAATATGTCAGAACGACCATCTCGTTGGGCATAGTCTTGCTTAAAATATTGTTTGTTTGTATGAAAAAAATATTGTTGGCCAAGTAAGCGCCTATAGTTTAAGAGAATGAGAGCTGAATAAAGTGCTGAAAGTCTGAAAAGCCGCAACACCTGGCTTAATTTTAGCATAACTACGAAAGCTGTATCTAGGATTCTTTCTAAGACTCCTTTACTTAGAACTCTTATATTTTAGACCTCCAATATTTTAAAGCCTGAATTTCACTAATATTTATATAATCGATTTTTCACTTCTCACTAAACCAGGAACTCGGAAATGATCGGTAAGCGGTAGAATTTTTGTTGCTTTTAACATATCACGGAATTCGTTTTCGTGATAGAAGTATGCAAGTTCCTGTAGCCCAGTGCTTAACGGTTTAATATTTGTAACTCTGCTATCAATTTTCCAAGCCCAGAAAAACACAAAAGCTACTAAATAATGCAGAAATTTATTGCCAATTTTCTATACATTTTTAAATACTCATATTTCAGTTATTTTACAAGCTAAGATGTAACAAATTTTCAATACTTTCGGATTTGTAGTTAAACATAGTTAAATATAATATGCAGCAAATTGGTAGAGATAAGCAATTTCAATAAAATAGGATAACATTTTATATATGATATAAAAGTGGTTAAAAGTGTTTAAAGAAGTATGCAAGTGGGAGTAAGAGTAATTGCCAATTCAAGGTACCGAAGCGTGTCGTAATATCCAAAATTTATAAATTTTATAAATATGTAAATTGCTTTTTCTATGCAATCAAACCATAATAAATTTTTAGCAGCAAACAATTTGACATTTTTTTCTTAACGTTATGGCTCCTTGTGAGTCTCTAAAATGTGAACAAATACAGCAATAAAAGAAAATTTAGAGAATGCAATTTTACAGTAATTTTAAAAATTAATTTGAAAATCAGTTTGCACCGTGTTTTTAAAAACCGAAAATAAAAATTGTATTATAAAATATTAAGCATATTAATTCTTACAATTTTAATTTTATATATATTATTTTAAACATAAATTAATTTTAAAACTCACTTAAAATAAAACATAATTCTGCTTAAACCCCAGATTTTTCGTGCCAATTCAAAAATTCCTCAAGTTATTAACAAAATCTTTACAAACAAAATTTAAAACATAAACGAAAACATCAACAAAAACGCCTCAGATTTCACTTTCCAAAATCCACATTACAAATGTACTTCGCCGCACCATTTGGAACACACATCCGTAACGTCGTTATCGAAAACCAAAAAAAAGAACCAAAAATAATCTCTCGCGGTCAAATAATAATTCCTTACAGACGAATACCAGCATTGCGTGAACGCACAAAGTTCAACAACTCATCGGAGTCTTCGCACACGAATGGCTTCAAGTGATGGCACGCCACATCGTGCCACTTAAGACCATCGTTATAGAAGTTATTCAAAATCGACAGACACGATTCATCGTTACCCTGTGCAGCTTCGCGATTGTCCGGTTGCGGTTGATTGTAGCCACCGGTGTGCGACCAATCGCCGGTGTTGCGTTGTGAGGTTGGTCCGATTTTGGCGCCCGATCCAGACCAAAACCAGCCATTCTCATTTGGTGGCTGCAAGTCGGGACGATCACAGCCAGCGAAATTGCATTTACGGCCCGAAGTCCAGATATAGCGTACATTGCCACGCGCTATACGCTGCTTGACGAATTCATTCTCCTGTGGAGTTTCCAACGAGACAGCATCCATGCAATGGCGGCGGCAAATGTTGCGCGCATCCAACCAATCGACTTCGAGACTACGTGTCGGCGCGTGTTCCCAGCTAAAGAAGTAGGAATGGGCGACGCCGCGTGCATCACGATAGGTGGCATGGCGAACACCTGCGGGGTGAGAGAGAAAAGGCGTTTATACAAGAATTGTTATAAGTTTTAAAAATAAAATATACTACTGGTAATGTAGCTAAGATTTAGTGGCCTGCACATAAAAACAAAAGAGAGTCTCTCAGAGGACACAATTTAACATACACGATATATGAATCTAGCTGCTGGGTTTTTTCAAAATTTAAAGTACTTCTATTTATAAACTTCGCCCTCAAGCCCCTGAATATTTGAATTGAACTCAATTGAGCTCAAAAGTTTTTAACAGCAAAGAAAGACGTGGTTAATTGTGTGTATGTGTTTTTATTCGCCATCATGCGCCTTTCTCGCCGATGTTCGAATTTAGTTGGAATGAATATCTAGCCTCCAAGGTAGCCATTGAATGCAGAGCAGCTCTCAACCAGCTGGCAGATAAGTGCTCTGTATGTGTTGTATGGATCCCAGGACATAATGACATTCCTAGCAACTGCCTGGCTGATGAACTAGCAAGGAAAGGGACGGAACTAACTGTGATAAACTCTGCTCAAGAGGCGGGTTAACTCTTAGCATCCTATAAATACAGATTAAGATCTGAGCTTATGGTTAAGGTAAATTTAAGGTGAGCATCGGAGCCCACCTGCCACATTACCAGACAAATCTGGCCATAAGTTGATGGGAAGCGCTCTAAAGTTCTCAATATGCTTGACCGCTCCGCTCTCAGATTAGTAGTTGGGGTGATAACCGGGCTCCGCCTCATGGGAACGCATGGGGAAAGACTGGGTTACCCAACAAATGATATTCGCCGCAGTTGCCGAAACTATGTGGAGAGTATTGAACACTATCTCTGCCACTGCCCCGGCTTGGCCAAGACGCGCAGTAAAGTTTTTTTTTAAAAGTTACTTTCTGGACTGTTTAACTGACTTGAAATCGGCAAGCATTTCCAACTTTCTGCTCAACATTAAGCGCACAGGATGATTCAATTTTTAAGAAGAAGGGAGGGAGGGAAAACATGGCTTTCGCCAGTGGTATCACAATGGGCTTCTTACTGTCTAAGTGTGCCAGCGTGCTCTTGTGCGGTGGCAGCCACTCTAAACTAACCCCTAACCTAATATCTAGCCTATCTGAGGATCGTCTTTTCCTTTATAAACTCTAGAAATACATTAATCGTGGAATTGCATGAATGTTGAGTTGCAGATGGATACTTTATGCGGAAGTTTCTATGCTGTAGGTGTACTGAGTCTGGTTATGTTTGGTGGGTTGGTTACAGTGCTTCCTACTTCCCACTGACTTGCTGGAATCGTATTTCTGCAGAAAGGCGAAAATGTCCATTTAAATGTATATTTCTCACTCAAACTATCTTAAGTCACTAATGAATTGTCCACTTGATTCCTGATATATCTGCTTACTTTATTAGTCTGTGTTGTTCGAATGTTTTATGCCTATTGCCCGCTAAGCTGAGTACATCAAGTGGGACACTTTACTTGCTAGCTTGTTATTGACAGCTGTGGCACATCTTACAGCAGGGCAACCAAAGTAGTTTGGCTGGGAGTGAACAGAAAATTTAAAAAATATTTGGTACTCCTACAGAACTTTCTGGCGCATATATAATTCGCAAGAGAGGATTTTTATTTTAATAATCAAAGTTAACCAACCTTGTTGTAGATTTTTTGAGTGCTACACACATTTTTTGAAATTTTAACTGCACAGTCAATTCTCAATAAACACCGTATTCAAATTACAACCACTTGCTTCAACTCCACGAAGATAATATCAATACGCAAAACAAATAAGTCGATTTAGTAAACAATATTTTTTTAAACTAGCCACACATTTTAAGATTTATTTCGTTAGTTATTCTTTTAGTCGAGAGCCACTTTAACTTTATATAATCGTGGTTTCATCCATGCTACTAAATACTTACGATTGGCACAGCTGCGTGGATCCGGCAACGCTAGGCGACGTTGAGCTAAGGTGACAGTGGCACCGAAAGCCAACAACAACATGGTACGTAACAGCGACATCTTTCAGCTGTCTTTTTTTTTATATTAATTGTATATCTTTAGAGTTGCTACTCGGTTTCGATACAATCGGGAACGTATTGACTGCGGCGACGAATATTTTCAACTAAAAAAAGGAAAAAAAGGAAAGCAAGTAGTTAGCTTGAATGCTTCAATGAAAATGAAAGTCATAGCAATTTTGAGAATCCGTTTAAAAAAAATTTCACTCGATGATAAAAATAAAGACTGAATACAAAACAATGCAAAACAAAGTGCCTAATGAAGTAAATACATAGTTGATCAATTGCATTTTTTTTAGTTGAGCGACTAATTTGGGTCCATACACACACGCATGCAAACACACTGAAACCCGCACACACACACACACACACACACATACATACAAAAAGTTTTCATGCACTTGTAGTATGGAGGAGCGTCGCGCAATGTTTTGGTTTTCGATTGCACACCTAGTTTGCACGCTCCATTGGCGTTTTGGAATAAAAAAGAGTATTGAAAAATAATAATACACAAAAGTATGTACATATGTATGTATGTACATATGTAAATATGTACCTTAAAGCGACTCGCACTATTATACCAGTGTTCCATGCACATTAGAAAATTTATTTTCACCAAAATATTTGGCGATTTTGAAGCCGATTAATGTCAATATGTTTTGTAAAAAATCCAAATTGTCTTCGGTTTATAAATCAATTTTCCAAAAAAAAGTTTTTTATATAAAAATCGATTAGTATTTGTATTTTCACTCAGTTTTAGTCAGTCGTCCAGTTATTTTAGTTGAAGTCGTAACTTTTGTTAAATTGTATAAATTGTCATGAAAAGTAATCACTTTTTTGCCTGGGTCACCTCAAAGATATTTAGTACGTCCGATACGGCACTAATACGATACAATCTGATTAACCGAACTCTGATTAATTAAGTAATTAAATAGTTATAATTGATTTGATTAGTCAATATGCTTAGGTTCACGATTTATTACATTTTTGCTATAGTGATTAATTACAATTATTTACAACCTGATTAATCAAAACCCTTATTGATTCTCTTCATGTATACAAATGTAAAAATACTTTCATATGTAATAGCATAAAAATTTATAACATCCGTTTTTTTTTCCATTTCGTTGAATGCAAACTTGAAAAAAATAAGATAAGTTACTCAGATTTAAATATTTTTTAAGTATACACTCAATTACTCATACCTAAATTACTTAGTTATAAACTGATTAGTAAAATTTTTTTTTAATCGGAACAATGATGAACTAAGATATTATTGAACGAATTTATTGTTAATTTTCATTTAATGTACGTTTCAATCTATAATATAAACCAGAAACTGTGTACAAAGTTTAAGAAAATAAAACGAAATTTACTCAACTGTTTTCAAATCTTTTAACAAGAGTTTTTAGAAATTATTACTAAACTTTTACATCGTACCTCTAACCGTGTTTGGTATACATAATATTGCTCTAATTTACCTCTCAGCTTTGTTTTTAATGTAAGCCTTTTTAAATTTTTTAGCTGCCTATAGCTTTTTTTTATACTTTGTTAAACTCATTTAGCCTTGCCTACAAACACAGTTCCAATTATATTAAGAAAAAATGTTTTTGAAAGTTTTATTGCTAATGAGTAGGTTATCACTTTTTGATATACATACATATGAAAGCACAAGTTATAAGTTAACAATTATGTAAAGAATCAGATGTTTTGTGACTAACCACTTGTTCTTCGGATCTCTCACAATCTCTCTTTCTATCTAACGACTCTACTTTTTGACATCATATCCGTCAAACTAGCGCCATCAATGGTTAATTCGAAGAAGATTTTCAACAGGATATCTGTCTAATGGCTAAAGTTCCTTTTAAAGCCAAATTTCTTTTCTTTGTTTTTTATTTCATCTAAAACGTATCATAAATACAAATTTTCTGAAAAATTTCGGTACTACAGATTATCTCAATATCTCGACCCATGCGCCACCTTGCAGATTAAAATATATGAAGGCTACTGGTCAAAGAAATTTACTTTTGAAATTTAATTCAAATTTTTTATTAATTTTTAAGCCAAGTTCTAACAAAGAAAAACGACCTACAAACATACATTTTATTTTGTATGAACTAATTACGAAAGCTACGCTCAAATTTTGGCAACTCGATTGGTGATTTATATCAAATATATAAACAATATATGCAGTATATGTATATTCCGCATAAAAAGTCTGGTTCCACCCCAAAACATTCTTTATTTACAAAAGTTTTTGTGTATTTGTTTGGCCAATTTTATTTTTGTTAAATTATTTTATTATGTAAAATTCTATGTAAGTTTTGAGTGATTCTGACTGCTCCATTGAGCTGTGATTTTGTTACCGCGATAAATGAGCACTCGTTATTTTCGAAGCTTTGTTTATTTAATTCATTTTTATTATTTGCTCTTTCCTTTGTTCTTCTGTTTGCAATGGCCTACTCATTTTCTGTCAGTTAATTGTTTAGTGGGTTTCAAGTACAAACATGTACATACATATGTACGAGTACATGCCCGACCTATGCCTTCTTACTCTCTAGTTTAAAAACTAGATTTTAAAATAAACAAAGAAATATACAAAAAATAAATAGCAAAAAAAACATATATAATTATGTAAATATGTATGGATCTGGCTATAATTTAGTGATGTTACTGTTGGCACGACCAGTCCATTTGCGGAGCGACAATCACAAATGGGGCAATTTGTTTTGTTAATTTTTTTTGTTAAAAATTTTGCATTTAGATTTGATATGAGTAATTGGTTGTACGGATTTCACAGCCATGAGATGTATCAGACAGAGCAGTCAAACTAACATACATACATATGTACATACATACATACATACGAGTACATCAATAATACAAATAGATCTTGCGGAAAAGAATTGACAAAGCAAAATCTGTGACGTGGGAATTATTGCAAACTAGAAGCTGATTTGAGTTGAACTCTTCTTTTCTAGATTTATAAAATTAGTTTGTTTTCTAAATGTTTGGCCACAAATCACGTTGCTGCAATTAATCTTTTCATGACAATCATAAATATTGGCCATGAGACCATGGATGCATCTACTATAGATGTGTTGGAATATGTACGAATGTCTAATAAATTACAAAGCTTTTTATATACATACGTAAATCCATAAAAAAAACTTATAATTTAAATATCAGATATTTTCAAATATTTTTAAATATTTCTTCACCAATGCCTGGTCAAAATATATATGAAAATGCATATATATGATTAATTGATAAATTCGGGATATTTTTAACTATTTGTGAACAATCATATTTTATTTAACAAACACTAAAAAAAAAGAGAAAATTGCATTTAAATTTTTGGGTACAATTATAATTGAAATAGCGCTTTGTGGTCCAGTAACATTATTTACTTGCTTGATTATAATTTTTCTTGCAAACAATTGGTATAATTTTAATTAGTTCAAACATCAGAACGAAGAAATTTCGATTTCTATCTTTTATATTTTTATTTTTTTATTTTTTTGTAAAAGGTGGCAAGGTATTAAATAACTTATAATGTAGGTTTCGAAAGTCAGTCAAGTCAACGCTGGCTAACTAATTTTGCATGCCTTTGAAAATACAATTTGCCCATTCATTTAAGTTATTTATATAAAACATATGGACAGTGACTTAAATAAGAAAAAAAAGGTGATTTTTTGAAATTACATATTAACATTTTAGTTCAAAAAAAATTCAGTTCACATTATACAAATCAATTTTGCAAATCGATGTTCCAACTGTTTTTAGAAATATTTAATGAAAGTTTACATACAATTTTTTTTTTTTTTAATTGAATAAATCATGAACTTAATATGCTGCGGAATAAATAGTTGCTAAACTCAGCCAAATATTTATTTTATATTTGTTATATATGTATATATAAATGAATTCTAAAAATTTTGATTTTAATGTTTGATATTTAATATTGGTTAAATTTGGCACTCAACTTTTGCTACTGTGCATCCAAATGTTTAATCTGAATATTAAAATTAAACACTTTAATTTGATGTTTAGTGCGCTTTTAGTAATTTTGAGTATTGAACGTAATGTTTGTGTAAAAAAATATTTGATTTGCAGTGTTTTTGTACGTTAATGAGTGTAATAATACTTTCAATTCGTATTGATTACTTTTAAGTGATAAAAATTTTCTTATAACTATAAACTGAGTAAAAGTCAAATATTTATGAAAAATGCTAAGAAAATTGTTTCAAAAAAACTTTTTTATATAAATACCAACGCTTTTTTTTGTCACTGCGACAGACACCTTTGAGACCATAAGCTAGAGATTATTGCCTTTCCTCGCTTTCACGTTTTTCTCTTTTGTTTTCATTTTAATTTAAATTTTTTGTGACCTGCTCATCTCCAGGTCACAATTAAAAGACTTTATTTTGAGATTAGAGGCTTTAACTTGAGTCTAATGGATTCCAACTGGTCTAAATTTGTGACTTTTGTCTCTATTAGAGACTGAGACTGCTTACTGAATTCGGGGGTTAGACTACTTACTGAACTTGGCCATAAGTTTATTTTAAATATAAAAAATTTTTTTGAATACGAGCACATCAAATAGGTAACAGCAACAAAATAATAATTGGATTTGTTTTTCTTATTTTAATTTGAAGCTCTCAAGAAAAAATGCTTGCGTATTTATTTCTTCAGAAATAATAAAAAATACCTTTTGAAATAGGAATGCTTTCAGTACAATGCAAGATAGTTGATAAAATATTTTTGTAACTTAAGCTTATAAAAGCAAAACTAAAATACACAGAGCTTTTTAACTTTTTTTTGCAGCTGCTGCCTTGGTTTAAAAACTGAAATTTTGAAGAAAATGCGTTGAACTATTTTATATATTTTTAGAAATTGTCGTCTAAATTTTTAATGTATGTATTTTTGTATCATTGTAGATAGCGAGCTATAGTTTTAATTACATCATTATAAAAAAAAAATTGTCAAAACTCATTCTGTAAAATTTTCTGGATCCATGCCGCTGCTAGAGTGCCCAATTATGTTGTTGAGTGAGCAATGCATTAGCTGCGAAACTCCATCCAACGAGATTCATATGCTAATAAAAAAACCTCACTATTTGCTTTTGCTACTATTTTTTTTAATCTAAATTATATGCAAGCACGTATGTAAGAATGTATTTAGTAAACGGCAGCAAAAATTACAAACGCAAGGTACTTAAGCATAATTGATTTCCACGTGGACGCGGTAGATTGCAGCAAATCAGTAAACTATTGTCTGAGTTGTGGGTTTTTTGTGGCAAGCACAATCGACTCAAACTTTTTACAAACATATGTATAGAATCTTTATACTTGTATGTGCATTTATAAGGGTGCTTCTAAATAATATGAAGAGTTTGTTTTTTCCGAACAAATTAGTTTTTGGGGAATTTGGAATAATAAATTGTATTTCCCTTGCAAGAAACGTGAGCATTACACACTGCAATGTGCTAACTAATTTCTGAAATTTGCTGCAAATTGTGTTTAAATGTTGAAACTTTTTAAAGCAGTCAAACTCCGAAAGAGGGGACATTTAAAAAAAAAAATTTTTGAAATCACCCTAATGCAAAATTTTTTTTTTTTTTTTTGAAGCACCCTTATACGTATTCATAACTAGCCGCATTATGTACTTACATACTCGGGCATATCTACTACATACATATGTATGTATGTACAAACATATTTAAGAGGCATTGTCTACTTCGCAATATCCGCTGTTAGATTATTGTCTGCCTTGCGTAATCACTTTTTTATGCTTGAATAGAAATTCTGCATGAAAATTCAATTTTAGGCAAAACATACCTACACACATAAGTATGCATTGTAAGTACATTCATACATAGTTACATAAGTATCGGCAAACGTTGGAAGCGCTTAAAATGGTAATTGGTTAAAAAGAAAAAAGCTGATTGCAAAAGTAACTTCCGTCATTGCAGACCATCAATAGTTGCTTAGTTTCATACTCACTGCAGAAATACTTGTGTGCAGGTATTTTTGCACATTTTTTTTATTGCTGGAGTAGGTTGTTATGGCATATTTAGCTATGAAAATATGTATGTACATATGTATGTTAGTATGCATGTATGTAGTTGCTAAGCGCTCAAATTAAAATTGTTGAAACATTTGTAAAATGCACACAGAGTGTACGTTTTTTTTTTCGCTTTACTGCATTTTTTAGTCGGGCATTTTAAACGCTCGCTTCATCATTTAGTAAATTCATTTTTGAAGCATGAACAAAATTTCTGTTAATAGGTTAAAGCCTGAACTAATCGGCTCTATGTAGGCGCAAAAGTTGCTTAATGATTTCGTCATGGCCAGCAGCTGTTATGTTCTGAGTTAATTTGGAATAACTTCTTATAGTTCTTCATAGCAATAAAACTTGAATGGTGCTGATTGACGTAAATTTCGTCAAAGCAAACTTGCGGATCAAGACCCATTTCTTTCATTTTAAAAAACTTTCGCCTCTTACAAACACACCTGTCAAATGTTTGTTTTACTTTCCATCTATCTACAAATAACTAAGTATATTACTTCCCTAATTGTTGCCGACTTGGCTGAATATCTTAGACTAATACGAGTACTGACATTCTGCATTTATTGTGGCACCATTATATTTCCTTCCCTAAAACGATATATGCCGAGAATCACATAGGTTGTAGAAGCGCCAAGTGCTCATTATAAAGTTCCGCGGACAGCTGACTTCCACTCCATAGAGCTTTTTGGGAGAGTTTATTAAGTACGAGTCGTAGCGTTTGAGCCTGAGTTGTGAAAAGCAGGGAGTTGAGATTGTAATGTTGAGATGAATCCATCTCATCAATCTCTAAACAACTCCGAAGCATTGAATTCAAGATTGTATTTATTTGTACAGCGGAAATTGCCATCGGACGGTGCCCGGTCAGGATCAGCATTAATTCTGAGAATTGTAAATTGCTAGTCTAAAGAAGACGGCCAACTACCGACCAAAATAATTATCAAATTTTACCGTCCGGGGTTTCTTTCTTAGGTTTAATTGTTGTTCAGGAGCAGCCAGCACAGCACGTTGATAGAGGAATCTCATTAAAATTTTTTTCAGTAGTACCCTGCGAGGCCTATTATCGGAACTGTAGTTATTAGCGAAACTGTTGTAGGGGTTGGACTACGAGCCTACTGACGGCCGTTACGATCGTATCAGGGTGTTCAATAGAACAGAAGAACCACTAATTGGCCTGGTCGATAGATGAGAGATCTTTCCTGTTTTTTTGTTTTTGGAAGTCTTGTTAACCATAAAAATATGCGTTGTAGCCTTGTTAAAAATGGTACCAATCCCTTCAAGCGGTTTTATTAAATTTTGATTCCACCGAATTTTAGGGCTCCATACCACTGATGAAAAAAAGAATACAAATGCGCTCGTGCCATTCTAAACTGAAATTAGTTATGCATATTTATGCGATATAAAATAAAATTTAATGCATTAATTTAATTCTTTATCTGTTTTACTTTATCAAATGAGTTTTTTTATATTTTTTTACTAATTATCGTTTCTCTAAAAATTTAATATGAAAAGTGAAAAATTAGCCAATTGGCCGCTTTTACCAATCAAATTTAAATTCAACACATATGTACTGTTCAATTATTGATTGATTGACTAGCCAAATATTGTGTTGTTGTTTTGGCTTATTTGGATACAAGACTACGAATTTTTAGTTTGGTTCACTTACTTATGTAAGCGAGATGTAGAAAGATACCATGAATCGGTTGAAATGCAATAAGCGCATATAAAAATAATGCACGCAGTTAGAGAGCTCAATATGGTGTTATAAAAAGTAAAAATAAAAGGAACCAAGGAAATAAGTAGTTGGTCAATTGTACTTATTCTACAAAGTTCAAAATGCATTCATCAATTTCAAAGACCCTTTCCATTATCGTAGGAAAAACTGCAGTGCACTTAAAGTTAAGAGAAAGTACCTACTCGTAGATAAGTGCGGGCGTACTGTACTCTGGAAGCAACTTTACGAACAAAATCACTAAAATCTGTTGATGTATTCCTAAATTAGATAATAGAAAAAGAAGTACCTGGATTAACTTGTGTAACAGTCGATTAAAGAGGAAACATATTTTTCTATCACACTCAGAGAGCAACATGATATAATTACAATATTTGAATTGTTATAAAGTAGAAAACAAATTATTTTAAGTTATTTCTCTACAACTGTTTTATAGTCTGTAGAGATTGCATTTCATTCTGGGCGGTCTTCACTTGCCAACGACCAAGGAAATAAAGGCATGGTATCCTTGGTGATGCTGACTGACTTCGCTAATAGATTGCGTTGAAATTAAGAGACATGGGGATGATTAATAAATTAATCGTATATCCCGCTAAGCTTTTGGTTGTCGAAGATGAAAGCTACTACTTAGCTAGCTTAAATTTGCCCGGTCGGATGCTTCATTAGTCGCTATTATCAAGCTCAACTAACAAGTGGCTCGAGAAAAACGAAGTATCAACCGAGTTGGATCATTGGAGACGCCTCTCAAGCCTTTAATGTTTTGAGGATGTCGTGGTGTACGTATATTCTCGATCTCGACGAAAAAGTTTAATCCAGAAGTTTAATTATTTATCAACAGTAGTTATTCGACAAAATTAGAGAAAATCATTCGTTGTAGAAAAATTAAAGGAACATCAAGTTAAAATATATATAACATATTGCTTACATACGCCACAAACATAAGCTATTTTTCAATCCGCTAACCGGCGGATGAAACGAGATAATATGTAGTAATAAATCGATTTCATTAAAATAAGAAACATAGAATGGGGGTGGCGTGCGTCGAGAAATCCGCTAGGTGGTGCTAAAGTCGAGTTAATCAGAAAATACGTCAATTTAATCCGTTTATGATGTATTAAAAAACGTTTACTGCAAGGGCATTTACTTTAAAAATACTTTAGCGAAAAATGGACCCTCTAGGGCACGCTGTAGTTGGGATTTCCGTAAAAGTCCTTATCTCTGGTTCGAATTTGTTTAAATCTAAAAATCGTTGCCTTAGTTGAATTCTATGTATGTTTATTGAGTTGATTTTTCTTTTATTTGAAAAATAGTCTCCCGCACAGACGTATGTAAGTATGTATTTGATAATAAACAAGCTTTTCAATAAAAAAACGTTTTGGGCCTATCAAAGCGAACCATTTAAAAATTGTAAGCTGTTTTATACTTATATAGATGAAGTAACTGTTTCTTCATTTCTGTGTAAAGAAAATACATATTTAATAAAAAAGCGACATCCATGAACAATGCCCCAAAAGGAATCGACAGTTGCGTTAAGTTACACAATTGCGGATGCTTTTGTTTTAAAAAATAATTACTTTAACATTTCCTACTTACATATTTATTTGCCATTGCTTTTGGCAGCACAAAAAGTATTGGCAAAGTGACAGCAACAATTAGTAAAAAAAAAAACACAAAAAAATAAGTGAAAAAAAGGTTAAAAAAAGAACTCCACTTATTTAAATAGTTACGCGAGACTGTTTGGCTGTTGGGCGCAACAGAAATTCACGGGAAATCCATTAGGCATTTAAAGTGCTTTGCGCATGCGCAAGACACGGGCAACACGAGAAAAAAAAACAGAAGTGGTAAAAGTTAATTAGAAATAGCAAAACAAAAAACAACAACAACTAGGCAACACAAAACAGAAGCAAAACATGCAGATAAATGAATGTTGGCAGAAAATTTGCTGGGGGCTATTTACTGGTAGAGGGTGGCACTTGGCTGTTGGCACCCGTTGCATGCGTTAAACAAACATGCGGATTACATATAAACTCTTGTTAACTATTTTCTTTGTACGTCTCGCCCTCGGCTGCAACTTCAAAATTAATACATTCATTAATTACTACTTAAGTGGCACTCGTATGACGGCTAACTAATATTCATTTGCTAATATTGGCAGTCAAGTGCAAGCGAACGCAAAACATTTAATTAAAAAATGGCAAAATTCCAAGGGAAAAAATACAATAAGATAAACAAATTATTATACATTTTTTTTCATTGCCGGCGACCTTTTTTATATGAAATTTATTTAAGAATAAAAAACCTTCACTTAATTAAAATTTTTAAATGTAACATGAAGTTTTAATTTTCAGTGCATTAATGTGAAAACTTCGTGTCGCTTGTTATTTCCGTTGATTTTTGCGAGTTTTTTTTTGCCGAGGCTGAGAACTATAAACTTTGAGAAGGCATAAAATTAAAAAAAAGGAATAATAATAAAAACATTTGTACTTGTTTTCCATTATCTAACAAAAGAATTCTGGGAATTTTCAGTGAAAAAATTTTTCATTTAATTTTAAATTTTATTAATTTATTATGAAGATTTCGGACTTGGCTTCGTGTAATGAGATCCACGTTGATACCACAGCCGTTTATTCCTCCCCTTGCTAGAACCATAATTGCTATCACTGCACTGATTAATCTCATCAGACATCGAATGTCAGTGTTGCTCTTAGTTCAGTCAAAAAGAGACCGCTCGAAAATACTTCGAAAATTAATCAAATTTTTCAGTGTAACCTTCGATAATGACTGTGAAAGTAGATTGGTTTTACTCGATAACAAAGCCGTTCCCGAGCAAAACAGAAACATCGTAATCCAATGGTTTTTTTTTCACAAAAATTCAAAGTCTAGCAAATAGACGAAGGAACATTTTTTATGAGCGAGAGTTCATGTCTTTCTTTTATGTTACTATGGTACGTTTTTGTTAGCCCAAATAGCCCGTTAATAACAATTTTTTTCGGAATACAAGTGCACACGGAACACTGCATCCGATACTTCCTCAAAATGGATATAGTGAACATTTTTTTTGTTTTTGATCTATTTTATAATTTCATTATTTGTTTTTAAATAAGCTAAAGACCAGTTTTTATTGGAATGAAGTCTGATGAGCAGATGTGGTGCACTTCGAAATATATGTAGCTATTTATAATTTCTGCCGCTTTGGGTTTTGTGGTTTTTTCTCAAATTTTTCACTAAAAATTTGCCTTTAGCTCATTTAAAAATAAATAGTAAACATTTTATTAATCGGGTTTATTAATCGATTTTATAATTATTTTTTCTTTTTACTTTTTTGTTTAAATGTTTGCTTAAGAGCATATAAACATTTGTTTTTTGTTAAAAATTACTCGTTTATATTCCTTTGTTTTTCAATTCAAGTACATTTGTGGAAACGAAACAAAATTAAAAAAAAATCACTATCAAAATTTTATTTAAGTAAAAGAATTTCTTTTGAGCGTACATTTTTAAGGCCCATTCAATAATTAGTTTCAAGTCGTCAGCAGTCACCGCTGAGTGTTTTAAAGTTCAGGTAATCTCCAGAAAAAACTAAACAAATTTTAAGACCAAATTTAGAAATTGTATAAAAGTAATTTGTTCGGATTTGTGCAAAGCTTAAAACTTAGGCAGCATTTATATGAGGCCATTTCCCAAGAGATTCAACATAGTTTTTAATTAAAACATCCTATATAAATTGCCTTGCAGCGATATTGAGTCGTTTTAGCTTGAAAATAAATTGTTTTTTTTTTTATTAGAAATCTTTGTCAGCACATGGTTGTTCAATAGTAATGAAACAAATCGGTTAGAAATACGTTATTATTGTGTATTTCGATTAAATGCTATACTGTTCACTAATCACTTCAGAATTTTATCAACTCAGTAAAGGAAAAATCTAACAGGGTACTAATAAGATTTGTTAAGAGTTCAATTATATTTGCTCATTATCTAACACTCGTTAATTTAATTTAAATAACTAAGAACTAAAATATATATTATTATTTTTCACCATACCGTGATATTGTATAAATTGTTGCATCTACATATGTAAATCTGTCAACTTTTGAACAAATAAAAAATTAACTATCGTACTATTATTAGCTATGTAAGAAAACAAAAATTAAAAAAACTATTAAAATATCCATTTAGCTAGAAGAAGAGAAAAACTATAAATACTAGTTTTATTTACATCTTAATTTGAAATAAAAAACAAAAACAAAAAACGCGCTCGTCATGTTAAAGTGCATTTTAATCAATTTTATGTAATGGCAAAATTACCACCAATCTAAAATGCGGTTTCAAGTAGTTCGTAGTCCGGCAGCGCAGAAGATTTCCATCAAAATCAGCAGCAACCAAATTAGGAGCAAAGCAAAATAAAAAAATAAAACTGGTAGAGGCAATGATGATCATGCAAAGTGTACAAAGCTATGTATATAAATATATAAGTGTATGTATAATAAATCTATAGATATACTCTAGCAACGTTGGAAGTCGAATTTTTATTTGCCAATTCTATAAATTTATAGTTGGACACTCTTTATGTCTACTATTTGCTTGCACTCTCAGGCGTACGAGTACATATGCACAAACATTTGTGTGTGTGTGTGTGTGTACAAAAGTCTTACTGCACTGCGAAGTGTATACAAACCAATAAATTCAAAATTGCATTTGCATTTTTTTTTTACTTTTTATTTATTTATTTATTTACCATTCGAGTTGTGGCAGTGCAGCCGTTAAGTAAAAATATTGCGCATGAGCAACGCAATTTCACGGCAGCTCCGAGGTAACTAATGTTAAGACAGCTTTTGATTGAGTACCGCCACCAGCACACGTACTTGTAAATTTAGAGAAAAAATGCAATATTGGTAATTTAACAAAAATCATGTTGCTGCGTGTGGTTGATTAATTATGTAGTAAATATATTGCAAATCTAAATAAAAAATGCGTGATATGTAGCACGTGAAAAAATTTTAATCATTTAAAAAACGGCAGCCGGTTTGTAGTCGGCGTGCAACTATATAGGATGGACTCTGTAGTACAACGTAAATAAAAATAATAATAATAATTAAATAAATTACGTACGAGCCAAAATGTTATATTCGTATTATTATTTTTTAAGAATTTTATATGTGGGCGCAGAAATGGCCGGTAAAAAAGTGAAATTTGAGATATAAAACCCTACGATCTTTTTACAATATAAAAAGTAAATATTGTCAAATTGGCGGCGGTCCGTGTTGACTCACCATCCTGCGTCGTGTCGAAATCGCAAAAAAATCTTTTTTAATTTTTTCCTTTTACCAATTGCATATTAACTCTGTAGTTTGGTTGGTGCGTTGCAATGGTGATTTGTAAATGCTATGGCGCAATATCCACAAGAATTTGCATAGCCCTAATAGTTTTTATATGCACTAGATAAAAATAACACAGAAAAGTGTCTAAGTTGCAATAACGCTCTCTACATAAATTGTAAAAAACAGCAAACAAAGAAATATTTATTATCGTATTTCTCAATATAAAGTGAAATAAAGCAATATGGCGCTATTTTCTATGGCCTTAAAAAGTTGCATTGTTTATAGCATAAACTCTTATCTTACAAAGAAAGTTTCAAAATAAAAAATTTTTAATTTTTTTGTAACAGACATATGTACATACTAAATAAAATTTCATACGAAAGCATTTTGTTTTTAGAAAACTTGTTTATATTTTTTTTAAATATGCTCAAAGATGTTTAGCTACAAATTTTGTTTGATATCTATAATAACGCCAATGTAATTCATCCTTTGTACAGTTCCTCGGAGCCTTTATCCGTTCTCTCATGCTTCTTATTAAGCGTGCAATTAATGCTCCAAAGATCTACCGCCTGAAGGGCACGAAGGAAATTGACCAGATACAACTATTAGATTTTTTTTTTAAAGAACAATACTCCTTGCTACTGGGAGCTTCTAGCCATATATAAATTAGGGATTTTGAGATTAAAACGGAAGATTATACGTTAGCAACCGAACCCGGACACTATGAAGATTGAAGTTTTAAAATTATTCTTTAAATTAAACAAGCTAATGCATTGCATTAATGGCAACAACAAAGCTACGCTATTTCTAAAGCTGAGGTGTGCCAGGCGCAAACGTCAGCATTTTTCAATTTTACTTTATTGTGGGAGCCAAAGGAATATATTCGTATTTCTTTATAATTACTTGGAATTGGCTTTTTTGTTCAAATGAAAATAAAAGCAAAATATTACTTTGTAATAAGTTAAAAGATAAGTAAACATATTACTTGTTAACTCCTCCTCTAACGTCCTCGTTCGAATGAGTTACGCTAAATTTTGGTAAATCTTTATTGCCATTTTCAGCTTAGCATGAAATGGTTTGAATTGGGTTTTTTAATTACTATCGTTACTGTAAAATTTTTAATAATTAACAATTTTATTGAGCTTGAGGCCAGTTTATGAAAGATTTTATTTTGAAAAAAAAAAAAAACGAACAACCATTTTAGTGGTAACAATTATAGCAGCTATTTCGGAGATCACCACATCTCCTCATCAGACTCGAGCTCAACAAAATTGTCAATTATTAAAAACATTTTAAAAGTCCAATGGAAAACTTAACAAAATTTGTTAAATTTTTAGTGAACTTTAAGAATTAGGAATGAACACAATTCACTCACTGCTCATGCCACAGTGCTCGACAAAAATATAGCACAACCATATATTTTATTTTATTTATATTTACATTTATTTTAGTTTATTTTATTACAATTGAACTAATCACATTAATTAAAAATACAAATATTTTTCAAAAAATTAAAAATTTTTGTCAACCATAAAATTTTTATAAGTCGCAAAAACACATTAAAAAAATTATCAAAATTAAAAAAGTGTACTTCTAAGTAAATTTGTAAAATTGTTATAAACCTGCTACTTATTTTGAAATTGGGTTTTATATGAATTTAGTTTTAGTATTAGCTGTACTTTAATTGGAAAATTTAAATAATAATTCACAAAAATAAATAAATACATATTCCTAAGCATATATCTATTGCATATTGAATATATTTGTTCCATATTGTTCATATGTGCGTGTGCTAGTATACTTTTGGCGTGTACCGAATGTCTAAGCAATGAGTTGGTAACCTGTGTACGTAATCAAACCATGTTGAGTGTTATGCAACTAGCGCAAGTATGTAAGTACAATAATTTTATGTGTCATTTGCTTTTTTTACTCACCATATGCGCTAGCCAAATTCATCATGTGGTGCATAACATTTTTGCTTATCTTTTGAGTTACAATTTGCTTTTTCCTGTAGTTTTTTTGAGGTGCGTCAACAAAAAAAATAAAATTATTTAAAATGATATTTATTTATGTCATACTCGTACTCTTCTTTAGCATTTTAATTAGTTTTTTGCACTGCACAAAGTACAAATTCACACGTAATTATGTATAGTATGCACAACTATTGTTTGAGAAGAATACTCGTACACGAGTACACGCACAGTTAATGCAAATCAGCATATACGAGTATGTATGTACATATTATGTACCTATTTATATGTGTACTTTTTCAATTTTTATTTGGCAGAAATTATTTTAATTAGTAAAAAAAAATGTATACGTCACACATACTTACATACATATGGAAAAACAATTGCATAAATTTTCAGATCTCGTTTGGATTTTTAGTTTTTATAAGTAGGTTAGTACACGTGCGTTCGCTGATTTCGTCACCCTCCCTCGTGCTGGGCTAACGCCAACTTTACTAACCTAACGCAAGCCGAATTTTATTATTCCAAGCTAAAGTGGAGAAGCAAGCAGGAAATTTTTCAAATGAAAGCTCTGAATAATCTTTATTTGATGGTGCAGCTTTAAAAAGGTCATCAAATTTTCGTAAGATTAATGTAGTTGATTATATATTCATCGATAAATATTATTTTGATGCTTTCTATAAAAATTATCAGCGAGATAAAAATATATTTTAGTCTGACTTTTATTATTTTGTAGCTAATGTTATAAATTCCCTTTCCTAAAAAATATCGGGCAGAAAATAATAAGTCATAAGTGTTCATGACTATTTTGAGATTAACTTACGATACGTATTCGTTACTCCTTCAGTACATTTGCATTACTTTTTCTGTACATTTTCGTTACTTTTCAATTTGGATATTTTCGTCATTATTTTGGTACCAGTTGAAGACTATTTTCGGTTGTTTTCGGGATTAGTTCGGGAATTTTCGAGATTATTTCGGGACAAATTTTTGACTTGTTCGGGATTTTTAACAAACATTTTGCTTAACATACTGTAATGATTGTTTATTGGCTTTGATTTTTTTCTCTACACTTAAATGCTTTTAGGCAAATGACCGCCGCGGCTGACTCGAATAAATTCCAGCCGAAAGGCAAAACTTTCGCAGCAATTGAGGCCGCATGTCAGCAATAACACGCCGAATATTCTCTTCCAAGGCGTCTTAAAATAGCAAAACAAACTGAGTACAAATCAAGTAACAGCTGTCAAAAAGACCAACTCCGATAAAAGATAATTAAACAAAATTGTGATATAAATGTAATTTTAATATGAATAATTTTACAGCTAAAATTACTCAATTCTAAAAAAGGTATTGGAGATTTTTATGCGCACAATTTTGCTCATCTAAAAATATTTACTCGAACGCCGCTGTAAGTCGACGCTTGAAATCCTAAATCAATGAAAACAAGTGTATTTCTGTCATGTAGAAGCTTTCCATATAAATCATCGGAGCTGGTAGTATTTGTTTGGCTTATGTAGAAATGTATATCGTATATCTTGCGGTTGAGCTTACAACAGCTACTTTTTTTTAAAAGAGATAACAAAAAAATTGTTACTTATTTGGCGCAAATGTGTGATAACGCAAATTTATTGAAGAATGTGTATGTTAATTATGCAACCCAAAAAATGCAATTAACACCCATAGTGAGTATTTCATTGGTCAATTGAGACTTATTTTTTCAAGCAACCCACTGCAGCTACTGAAGAAGGAAAAACGAATAAGGAAAAACCGATGAAAAACACAATGTGTAGATTTTATGAAAACTATTTTAGCAAACAGGAAAAAATATATACAAAAAAACATTAAAAATAAAGTTTAATAATAAATGGTGGAAAGCGAAGAAAGACATAACAAACATTTACAACTCATTAAATTGGATATTTAATCACCTAGGCCAGTTTGGCTAAAGTTAAAAAAACACGGCATTTGACTAACTGGTGCCAATTGGTAACAGTCTTTCCAAAGCAGAAGAGATGTCCCTTTTTCATTACCGTCTCCAGTAAGTGTCGCATCGAATATTTTTGGCTTTGGAGCGTTTGCATCCATTCGCACGTAAGCCTCAAACAGCTCATGGCTTCAATGTCTGCAGCATTCACCAATGCAAAGTCCTATACATCTTTTAAAGGATCGTACACTTCAAAAGTCATCTCAACTGTTGAAAAAACTGTCCTCATTGACTGTTTATTTGATGAAATGCGATGCTTTCTCGTGTCCTCGTTTACCTCGTTTCACTTTGCTATTCAATTTGGAAACAGAACTGAGAGCGCGCTTCTTGAGGTCATTGGCGTTAATATCATTGAAAAAAAAAAAATCGCATGATCACTAGGGGGATATCTGCGTAATTCTTATGCCACTTGGTACAGTTGTCAAGTGGTTGGCATATTTAAATCTGTAATTCGTTGCACCAGTGAGCTCATTAATAAATCTCAATGCAGAATGCACTTAAAGCATCATGAAGAGGTATGTTTCCACACAGAATAGACTCGAATCGATTTGATTAAACGAGGTAAGGTAATCGCAGCAAAGCTAATTACCATTGCTTGCCACCTCTCTCTTCTCAGGCTGACGATACAGGTGATAGATAGGCTGCGCCTTACAAGTGGGCCTAGGAAAGGTACTTACATCATGGACATGGACATGGACATTTCTCCGTCACTTGCTATGTAAGCACACTCTGTATCTCTCTCTCTCTTACTCTATGTCGTCACGTCGTGACCCTGCCATATTCAAAGAGATTTAACGAAAGTTTAAACAACATAAATAGCTAATTCGGCCATTGTGTCAATCGCACCAGATCTATGTTAAATGAGTATTTAAATTCTAATCCTCTTTAGCATTGTCAAATTTCCTCTACTCATAACTCTAAATAACCGACATACTTATTTACTTTAGTTGTCGCGTTCACGCATCATAGATTGCAATTTGCATTAAAAAAAATTCCCAAAGTGAAATCAAGCGTTTAAATGAATTTGTGTCAAAAACCACACGCGGTGTCATAAACTAACGAACATCATTGAAAACAAAGAATGTAACGCTAACAGCCAACGTCTCTGTGTGTGTGTGTGCGTGTGTGTGAGTTAGAATTCTGTTGAGTGCTGCCAAAGCTATGTTACTTATACGCACTGCACCATAAACACAATGAATGCATTTTATTTCGCTCGCACAGTTTTACGTAAAACCAAGCTTAGTACTATGGCTGGCGGTGAGTCGCTTCTGCATGTTGCGGCAGATAAAACTCATTTACAAATGTGTTGTAATTAGTATTGCTAAGCGAGAGATTATGCGCAAAAACAGGTGTCAAATGTTTGCCAACGAGAAGTGAACTGACGAAACGGATCTAAAACTGCGTTATTGGAGGTGGAACTTATTAAGTTGAAAAGAAAAATGTAGAAAAAAAAACAGAAGCATAAACCGCTAATAACTAAAGGTACAGTTAGTCACTTCGAAAATGGGACAGTGTTATTTTATAGTACATTTTTAATTATTTCTTAAATGAAAAATAATTTGACTTCAAATAAATTATTCATGAAATTTTGAATTTTTTATACATATTAAAATGCTTATAATAGTTCTTTGTCTGTTAAACAGCATTTATTAAATTGTTTAACTAACTTAACAATATTTTAAACTTTGATGACCACAGCTGATGATTTTTTTGCTAGAAGTTCAATAAAATTCACGTGAATCATAGTACATATCAAACCGAATACCAAATTCATAAAAAAATTGGCAAGTTTTCCGTAAAATTTCAACTTTTTTATATAGAACCTTTTTAGCCAAATCTATTCTAGTGCAATAAAGTAAGTTCGTGTTTCAAGTGCGGTAAACTTTGCAATGATTTCTTAACCATTTTTTTACGGTTTCTTGATCTACTTTTTTACTCTCATAAAAATAGAAATTTTTTTTTTTAATCTTTTTTGATTTGCAATAATTTCGTATACATTCCATTATCAATAAGAACATACATTAGGTAGCAAGCAGCAATAAAGTTTAATTGAGCTATTCCAATTTTTTTCTCAAGGCATCCGCACACATTTTCTCTTTATTCTAAATATTTTGGTACTGTGACTCGCGTTGAAAATGATACACTGAATTGCTCTACAATATTCGATTTTTTCCACCTAAGAACTTGAGTATTTTCTTTCATATAAACAGAAATTTCTTTGATATTTGTTGGAACGATTTTCCGTCAGTTTCAATTTTGAAGATGGCACAACGCCGCAACCGGATTGTCTCCAACCCAAACTTGATAAAGGATGACGGAAAATAAATATAAACATTCCACCCTGTCGGACAGGAGAAAGAAGAAAAGAATATAGAAATTTCTTTCTTGTTTTGTGTGAATACCTACTTAATACTTTCGGCGCAAAAAAAAAAAATGTCAAAAAGCAATCTTAACTTTGTTCGACTAGAATTGAATGGGTGCCAGAAGAGTTCGACCAACATTTGTCTAAAAGCTCTAAATAAAAAGGTATCTGATGAGGAAATATGGTGATTTCGGTAATAGTACTATAAATTTTGCCGCTTTGAGTATTGTTGTTTGTTCTTAAAAGTTATATTTTTTAATGGCGGTTTCTTTAATTAATTAAAAAATGTTTGGGAAGTCTGTACGAATTTTTTTTTTTATTTGTAGATCATCCACGTTACATGATTTTTGCATGGCAACTTCGACAGAAAATTTTTATTATTTTTTACCATTCTAATGGTCGGTTTTTGGCATTTTTCGTCATAACTTTGTAATTTATAGGCAGATATGAAATGCTTTTTTTCTGCAGAGAAAACGAAAAAATCCTTTTAAAATTTTTGTTGCATATAAGGTGGTACGGTCTAAGTTACATGATTGTATTTATTGTAATTTATTAAGTTTATTATAAGCTTCGCAGTAAAAATATATATTTAAAAAGTGTTAAAATAACATTATTATTTTTTTTCTTTTTTGCTTCACGCTCAAGCACTAAAAAGTTTGCGCAAACAATAGTACTCCAAAGTGTATGTACATATGTACGTGCATGCCTAAATGGCGTATTATGTACGCAGAGTTCACGCACAGCTCCACTCCATACTGCTTGCCGTACACCTTTTTGTGTGTTTGCTACGAAATAAAGTAGGTTTCTATGAACAAACAAAAAAAAAATGCAATTACAATAACAATTTTGTTACGAGTATGCAATCAGCGCGTCCTCAAATGCACATCAGTCAACGTCTGTCTGAAGTGAGTGTCGGTTTGACGATTGGCTTTTCGCCCAATTTTTTGCTGCTTTGCACATACATACATATGTATGTCTGTTTGTATGTACGACTATGTAATTGTGAATATATCAATGGTCATATGTATAGTCAGATGTATGTGGTTTTATATATGTAAGTATATATATAGATGTGCTTAGCCGCCTACTCTATATGTTGCGGAGTTGGTAAGCGAATTGCTAGCTGGCTTCTGACATTAGCTTGAATATTCGCCGCTCTACATAAATGTGTATGTATGTACATTAAACTGTTCCAAAAAAATGAAATTTGTTTTTCGGTCGCAAAAACTTTATGGCGAGATTTCTGTTTTCCACTTGTATATTAATTTCTAATTTAGTGCTCGCAAAAAAAAATTATTTTCACAAAACTAATACAATTTTTTGAAGATGCAGTTGAGTAACAAGATGCAAGTTTAAACTGGCTTTACTACCTTTGATTTTCTGAAATTTCTTCCATTCATGCGGTAAATGTGAAATATTTTTAATTGGAAAAAAATAATAATTTTCCAAATCGTTAGCAACCAATTATTTCAAAAACGACGATAAGTCACTCAATACTTACATTTTATAGTACATAACTGAAAGGGTTGCCAAATTTCATACTCAAAGGAATATTTAGAAAATTTTTAATTCATATCATTTGTCAATACTAATTAATTCTGAAAGGCTAGATCCTTACAATTTTAGGAAAATATTTTCTTGAAAATAAAAATAATTGATTTATTTGATATTGAAAAAATCGGTAAAATCAATATTTCAAAAAAATTTATAAAACAGCCCGCAAAACCCGGTTAAAAAAATTTAGACAAACCATTCCTCAAATTGTAGTTCGTTACAATTTAGGAAAAAAGCCGATTATGGAGACGAAAACCTCCGTCTCCTCGATGTTGGAAAAATCAAGATTAAACAAAAAAAAAACAGTTGAAAAATTGTTGAAAGATTCGATAAAACCTGGTTACATAAACTGAATCAAATCAATTTTTCACAATAAAGTGAAAATCCTGTTTTCGATATGAAAAAGTCGAAAAAATCCAACATCATACTCATAAATCAATTTAAATTAAATCACACTTAAAAACTAAAAGAAAATCTATTTTTTCCAGCAAAATCTTTTCTTGCAGCATCGTGCCTTTTGCGGTTTCTTTGTCGGTTTCTGGTTAGCCCATTTTGTGTGTCGATTAGCAGCTGACTGAATTTGAGCTACCTCCTACCTCAGTAGGCAGTAGCTTAGTGGTTAGATTGTTTTGTCATGGCGCTGACTTACTAAACTTGACTAGGTGGCGTTTTGCTTACCTATTTCGTGCTATAACTATTTTTCGAACACAGCAAAACAAATGTATTGCAGCGTCAGCTTTGCAGTAAATCGAAAAAATTAAGAGTTTTTTTATGCAAACGTCCATTTAGCTACCATTAAAAGCAAACGGTGTTAATTTGAAAAGTTCTGCGAAAACTGACAGGCAATACAAAAAAAAAATCGAATTACCACTTTTCAGTGTCTTCAATAGAATTGCTTTTTGTATGCAGTGCCACCACGTGTGTGTTGCAATCGCTGGCTTCTTGCAACTTGTCAGTTGCTGGCGGCCTTTTTTTTCACAACTTCAAAGCACTTCATTGTCATTTATTCAAACACAGTCGTAAGCAAGTTAATAGTTGTGGTTAATTTGCGAGTCAATTCTATTTGTTTGACATTTGCTTTTAAAGGGTGTTTTTTTTACAGGTTTGTTTTTCGAATAGAGATAAAACTGGCATTTTGTGGTCAAATCTGGCAACTCAAATGTCATTTATGTTCAGTTTAGTTTGCCATTTCATCATGAACAGGTTGACAAAAGAACAACGCTTGCAAATCGTGCAAATTTATTTCGAAAATAATGGTTCAGTTCGCGAAGTTTACCGTGAGCTCCGTCCATTTTATGGTCGACATAATCGTCCATCAGAGCAATTAATTCGGTTAACCATGGATCGTTTTCGCACTACGTTTACTCTATGTGATAATACGCATCCGCAGAGACGTCGAACAGTGCGCACCGAAGAAACAATTGCCGCTGTAGAGCAAAGTGTTGAAGAGGACCCGAATGAATCGATTCGCCACCGTGCACAGCAATTGGAGCTTTGTCCATCAACTTTGTGGAAGATTTTGCGCAAAGATCTTGGCTTGCGACCTTACAAGATCCAGCTTGTGCAAGAATTAAAGCCGCGAGACCATGCAATGCGTCGTGATTTTGGTGTATGGGCCGAAAATGAGATTGATCTCGATGCTGATTTTCATCGCAAAATTTTGTTCAGTGATGAGGCTCATGTTTGGTTGAATGGCTACGTCAACAAGCAAAATTGCCGCATTTGGAGTGAAGAGAATCCACATGAGACCCTTGAAACGCCATTACATCCACAAAAACTGACTGTTTGGTGTGCTCTATGGGCTGGTGGAGTCATTGGGCCATACTTCTTCCGCAATAATGCTGGAGAGGCAGTTACCGTTAATGGAGACCGGTATAGAGCCATGATAACCGACTATTTTGTTCCCGAATTGGATGGCATGAATGTGGATGAGTTGTGGTTCCAACAAGACGGCGCTACATGCCACACAGCGCACGTCACAATCGATTTATTGAAGGAAACATTCGCTGAGCGCATAATTTCGCGGAATGGACCTGTCAATTGGCCACCAAGATCGTGTGATTTGACACCATTGGATTATTTTCTTTGGGGATATGTGAAGTCGCTCGTCTACACCAACAAACCAGAAACGTTAGGGGAATTGGAAGCCAACATTCGCGGCGTTATTGCCGACATACGGCCCCATATGCTCGAAAAAGTGGTTGAAAATTGGACCTGTAGAATTGGCTTTATTCGAGCCAGCCGCGGCGGCCACATGCCCGAAATCATATTTAAACATTAATGGCATAAAATTATCCTTCCAATAAAGCCAAATTGATGGACCTTAAAACGATTTTCTTGTGTTTTATTTCAATTCGAAGTTCTATACCCCTAAAAAAACACCCGTTATTTAATTTCTAATAATTTTCAATAAAAAAATATAGTTTATTTTCTTACAAAAACCATATAAAGACCACGTCTCAGACTTTGAGAAAATTTATAATAACGTAACAAATTTTCATTAAATTTCAAACTCAGAATTTTTTGTGTTGAAGATTTTGCGAATATTTGCCATTCGCCTAGGTTAAATCTTGTGTAATGTGTCTGATTTATACATTTCGGATAATTATACAAAAATAAAACTATCACTTTTTATTTCCCATTCTAATATTTTCCCTTTTTTCTTAAATTTATAAAATTATTTTAAATTTCGTTTGGAGCTCGAAACTTGTGTTAATATGGGTTTTTTTTATAAAAAAAACTGTATTGAAACGACACCGAATAGCACCGCACCCAAAACTGAGGAAAATTTAATAAATTAAAAACTGATGCAAGACTTCCAAACGAATTGGCCTTCAATTTTAGATTCGTCATAAAAAACAAACGAGAATTCGCTATTTTATAAAACTTATCTTTCTCTCTTTCTTTGCTCTTTTCCATTCCGGTCACGAGCCAAGAACGATAGAACACAAGATTGCGCCTTCCCGACGAAAAATGATGTGAAGCAAAATGTGTGCAACGTCATGAACATGAATTGACTGAGAATCGGAAGAAATTGCAAGAAAATGTGAGGTTAGGTTCTCCTATGATTTGTAAATTTAAAAGTTTTTACCAATTTCGGCACTTTATGCAACTTATTTATATTCAAATAACTTCATTTATGCTCTGTGTTAGATTGGATGCCTTGAAAAAAACTGCAGTGCAGCATTAGGAGACACAAGAAGCTTTACTTGCTACCAAGTGCTCACAGCTACACCTTCACATAATTTTTAGCGAGTTTTATAGCCCGGTATCATTGAGAGACTCTGTGATTTAACACTTAACACTGCGCACTTCAAGTTTAATAACTTTATTTTAAATAAAATTGCTATTAAGCATTGAATTTAAGCACTAACAATTGTATGCTTATAAACATACAAACCGCGTTTTGTGACGTAGCATAAACAGCTGATTCTGTCAAATTTGCTGAGAGCGAATAGCGGTTTGCGGACGGCGCAACCTCTGTATTTTCTAAATCGTGGTCAAGAGCCAATCACCTCTCACATATCTCTGTAACTTGACTCACTGCGAATCCCCTCACTTTGCGCTCATTTACCCTCCTGTTTCTCTCTCTCATACCTCTAACCATATAAGCTGTTTCAGTCGTGCACCTCATTCCCCATTATCTGTCAATTACGTCTTTCAACTTGTATACCATTCCCTCTATATTCTCTCTTATCACTGTCTCCTGCCAATTAACTTTCTCAACTTTACCCCACCTCTATTACTTTCCTCACTGACTTTACCCCTCGTTCTCTTTTCCCATCTATCTGTTACTTGCTTCACTCAGAGCACATTAGCCTACATATCTCTTTTTTCTCATCGCCTCTCACAACTTTGACTTACTTGTTATCTTCTTATCCCAGTTATCTGCGAAAAACATCAGGCAGCTCTTTCGAGGTTCAACCACACTCCTTAACACTTGTACTAGCATATCAGTCAAATCGTTAAATATAAATTTGTTCTATGAATGTTTTATTTTAGTCGATTGGTTCCCGAGATTTCCAGTGTTACCTAAAGGCTTAAGCTTTCAATTATATTTACCTGTGTTTTTTAACTAACTATCTACGTGAATGAGACATACTTTCACGCAATCTTTTATGTATTTTAAATAATTCAATACATTTAAGCTCTCTTTGTTACGAATATTCGACCAATTTGCAGTCTACTCAACAAATAAAGTCGGGCTAAAATCGACTAGAGCCCACAGTGTTACAGTTTAGTGCGTGCCGTGTCGCTCACTTTACCGCTAACTACTTACTCTACATTACAGGCCACTTTTCTTACAACAAAAAACATACATACATGCATACATACAGTTGTTTACATTTGCACTGCAATTAGCCTCCGACTGACCAACCGACCATACAATCTACTTTAGTTGTCGCCTTCATTGACTTTGTTTAACGTGCCACAACGGCCTCAATTACCTCGGGCAGTACGTACTACTACTACATATCTACATTTGTATGCGATCCCATTTATTTTCGCTGCTTACTTGCAAGTTACACTTTTATTTCTTTCTTTCATTTATTTTATTTTTTTTCAATTTTCCAATGCATTTCTTTCGGCTTTGGTTTGTTTTAGTTTGATTTCATCTTCGAGTCGATTGCTCGCTTGCCTTTTCATTTTCATGTCTTTGTTGATGGACAGATTTCACTCAAAAACAAATAAATACCTGGTTGTTGTTGTTTTCTTGCTTGCCATTAGCAATGCCTACAACACTTGTTTATCGTTGCAATTTGTAAGCCAGCTCTTCTGATTGTTGGTACTCGTATAAAATATGCGCATTTGCGGGTTTGTACATAAAATAAACGCCAAACCCAACACATTTTTTTGCCATTTAAATCATTTTCAATTTGGTTTAGTCATTGCGGTTAAGTATTTATTTTCGTATCAGGCGGCATGACATTGAAAAAGAAATCGTACCATTGCCAGTTTGCGGATGAGTGTGAATATGGAGAAATGACTTACATGAAGCGGACGCGTCCAAGGCGATGCAAGCTTAAGGCGAGCTCTACATTCATGATAAGCAAATATGTAATTTGCTCTTTAGAAGTGTTAATTTTTTTATTTTGTGCTCTTCGCCAGTTTTGTGATGCTCTTATTAGAGACACTTGTTACATTTTAATAATGTGAATAGTTAGAAGAGTTGCCACCTTATACAAAACTCAGAGGTAACACTATTCAAACTCTGTATTTAGATAAGAGACGACAACTTCCTTTTAAAAATGTATCTTAGTTACGTTTTTATTGAACGTACTCTAGCTAAAGCTTTATGGACCAAAAACGTTGCCGCATCTTCCTTCCGTCATACGATAACTCGGCCGATTGATATCTATGCTTTCGCAATTTAAAGACCTAAAAATTGCTAAAACCGTTATTTTACGACTAAGTAAACTGTGTGATTGAAATTTCTTTTTGGTTGGACTTCTCTGCACTTAGTACTCTACACAGGAAGCAACGGCTGTAAGAGCACAAACCTCGATAAAGTACCATGGGAAGGAGTCCAGGCTTCTGTATCGGCTATTAAATTGCAGTTTAAATTCTTGATTGAGAATTTTGGTTAAACTAACTCTTTTATTTGGACTCACAAATGTATAAAGATGCTCATTTGTGTATTGACCGATTTAAAAGATAGAGAGGTCAGGTGAAATAAATGCAAGCTAATCTTTTAATCTCAAACTATATTCAAGACAGCTAAGAGATCTTCAAAATAATATCCAAGTTGTGCTGGGTACCTGGTCAAGCTGTAATCGAAGTCAATTAATTCGCCAAAGAACTTAAACTTGCACCGTTTTATGGCCTAAGCTGGTCACTTCGAAGGGATTGTTTACTACTACTACTACTACTGGGTAAGTACTGGTGAAATTTTGCGGTCCTCAGTTAGGCGAAGGTTTTCGGCAATACTTTTGGAAGGGAAAGCAATTCGTAAGTGGAAAAGACTATTTAATGTGCATATTTTAGTCTTATCGACATTAGTCAGTTAACCTTTGGAAGACGGTTGAAATGATAAATTCACGAAATTTCTAGCAGACCGTTTAATGGTAAATTTTGTTGGCTTGAGAAAACTATAATGAAACGCTCCTCCTGCAACAAAGTTCATAAAAATAGTAAGTGTTTTCTTGATTATCAAACCAATTTCACCGACCACCTGAAAAACTTTTTTGGCAATTAGCTTTTGTAATCATCTAAAAATCTCTTGACAGGCTCGTCGTAAGCTAAACAAGTACGTTTAATTGGCGATGCTGTGAAAAATCCCCTTCTTGTGACAATATCAGAAGTAGGAGTAAGAGAAGATTATTTTATGATTTTTTAAGTTGAACCACTACTTTTTAATAAACACAACTATACACAGCAAAAAAGAGGAATGTCATTGAAAGAGTTACCTCCAAAACTATAAATATGTGCTTCTTCCTCACATCTACCACAAAAAAAAAACAGATTTAAAAAAATATTTTGCACTTTTGTGGTCGTCAAAGCTATGAATTTACTATTATAGCTCAGTGTTTGGCCGAGCTTCTCCTACCATTTGTGGTGTGCGTCTTTATATATTTTACCACAAATGGAGGGACCTACACATTTGTGCCGACTCCGAACGGCAGATGTATTTAATGAGAAGCTTTTTTATGGCAGAAATAACCTCGAGGTTTGCCATTGCCTGCTGAGGGGTGACCGCTATTAGAAAAAAACTTTTTATATGACTAAGATTTTGCTTGCCCTGACTGAGATTCGAACCTCGAACTCACCAGCATATCGAGTTATAGCACGCACCGCTACCAACACGACCACAGCGGCCATTAATATTATTGAGAAGTAAAAGAAGGCTCTTGCGCGATCAAAAATGTTTGTTGGCTATCTAGAATGTAAAATGAAATCATTAGTACACAGTGTACTATTTTGCTCTTCCACAAAATTCAATTAATTATCTATAAATATATGATATTTACGAAGCTTCGGCACTTTCAATGCCTAAATGATTTCATTGCAAAATAGGAAACTAACCAAAATTATTATTAATGCTCAAAAATTTTACACAAAGATTATGATTGTTAAAGTAAGAGTGAGCAATGCGGAAATTACATAAATCTCCTACTTAAACTCTTTTGAACAAATGCTACCGGAAGAATTAAATACAAAAAGTTGAATATAAAAACCACGTTAAGGTCATTAAAGGGTTTGTGAGCATTTCGCGTAGAGCTTTAAAGCGATAAAGCGATAAAGCGAGTATATCCAAAACGGGTATAACCAAAACCAATAGAAAATATTCAACACTTACGAGCGTTACAGAGATACATAGTTATCATTAAAACCGACAAAAAAAAACAAAATCGATAGCAATTTTGCACGCGAATAATAAACGGTTGCATCGCCGTCACTTGTTTTCAGCAATGAAAGTGAAAGAGGGAGAAAAGTGAAAAAGAAAAAAATTGTACATTTATAAGAGATAACGGCACATAAATAAGCGAAAAATCGAAACCTGTATAAATTCCAACGAAGAAATCACAAGTTAACTGATTTTTTCAGGTGGACAAAAAATGTGTCGTGCCTGCTGCGCCATCGAACGTCAGCTGGCCATCAACAGCCAGCCGCCGCCTCCAATCCAACAGAGGTACCAGTCACCAAGGCAACTACGCACTAAGCTTACAAATTGACGCCGCCACCATAGCCGCCTCCAGCGCTACTTTATTGGCCAGCGTTGGCCGTGACTGCGCAATTGCGATGGGGAATGGAGGCTGCGGCGCTTTAAATTGTTACACAGGCGCAATGGAGGAGCTTCTTTGATAATGGAGATGAGCTAGCGCATGCTCAAAAACTAAAAACACGAAATAAAAAAAAAAATAAAGAAATAAAAATTCAACCCAACCAGTGACAAACGCATAAAATGCGAAAGTTACTTACTTGTGAAGTCATGAAAGGCTGCGAAAAAAATGTGTAAACAAATAAGGCATACATAAATACACGCAACAACTAGAGGCGGGGTAAGGAGCTACATATGTATGTATGTATGTATGTACATATGTAGCTGCCGATAAACGTTGAACGAAGCGAAAATAATCGAAAGTACAGCGCCGTTGTATGCGTACAATTTATTTTTATTTATTTTTCGTTTACTTGTTTATAAGTTTTTTTTTTTTTGAATATAGTTTTCTAAGAAAGCCATAAACACGATAGCATTATTTTCTTTTCTTCGATGAGACAAAATCTTCCAGTCTAGTAGCCGGCGTACATGCCTATTAATATGCGAGTACAATGCAGACAGTTGTTGTGCGGTTTGAGAGGTCGAGGTGGTAACAGCAAATGACAACAATTATCCAAAAAAAAAAAAAGAAATTGAAAATATGGAAAATAAACTGTAAACACGAAAATCTATTGCTGACGGTCTTAGCGATGACTTTAATGTTAAAAATTGATGAACTATGAAAAAATTTTAAAAGCATTTCGCAGATGTGACTCAAAATCGTATACCGAAATAGACAGGATGATGGGCGTCAAAGCAGGAGCAGTCGCAGAGGTAATGCCCTTCTGTTTGCAGTTATGATACCGGCCATCGGCCCGCTCTTTACCAGTTGTGTTCCAACGGCCAGGAAGCCAAACTCGGGAATTCGTTGTTTGATGATGCCAACTCACGAAGAGCTGCTTGACTGTCCGAAAAGAAGCATGATCTTTGAACACCTCCCCGCTGGTACTTAGTACCTTACAAGCTTGCCAATTCCACGGCACTTATGCTAGAAAGTAATCGGTTCAAAAGAGAAGCCTGCAACATTTCGATGAGCTACACCGGCCTCATACCGTCGCTTGTTTTGGTTCGGTGGATGTGGAGGACTACGAAATTCTCTTCATTCACTATACTTCTTATTCACTCACTTCTAGGTGGAAATTTTACCTAAAATTTATTTTTTTCCAGTATCTTGTGATTTTCGAGTGTGCTGCTTTGACCAAATTGTTTCGGGCTCCATCGACCCAGTTCTCCAAGTCTCATAGCGGAAATTTGGAAGGGGTTCAGTGGGCAGCTGGTTTATGATTCCACACAGCGCGTCAAGTGGGAACAACTTGAGGACTCCTGTAACACTTGCACGAGAATCAATGTTGAACGCTGTTCATTTTCCAACTCATTTTGGGTTCCAAAATGACGCCCAAACATTTTTCTTCGGAATGAGACAGCATCTGCCTTTATTTTTCTCTGACTAAAAACAAACTGACACTTCGTGGCCCAAAATTGTTATATTGACAAGTCTCTCTCCAGAATTTTACATATCATAGAAAGAAAGGGGTCCTGACACTACCACCACAACATCGCCTGCATATGCGACTATTTTCACTTTTGAGTTCTGTTAGTTCCAGTTGTATGATCTTCAGCGTTGCAAAAGCAGTGATAATATGCCTATCTGTAGTATGTCCTCTTAGTGATTATCTACATAAAATCTTTTCCAACACCCTGAGCATAAACTATTTAAGGATAATTCGTCTGAAATTGTTTTCTTCCTCGTGAATTCTTCATCCGGCCATGGGGATAATACAACACAGACCTTTTTCGGGCTTTGTAGGATATGCTGTATACATAGGGCTTTGAAGACTCTACCTATCCAGAATTCCATTGGCTGCTAAAGTTTTTGATGCAAAAACGAGGAACAAAACTGTTTTTTGCGAATTAGAGACCACACTCTTTGCATTCTATTGCGGAAAGTTAGTAATGATGATGCTTAAAAATGTTTGAAATTAAGATGATATTTTTTTTTTTACTTTTTAATATACATAAGTACTTCCTACATAACTTTAAACTTGCTTCCGTACGAGAAATGAACTGTACTTGCCATCCGTATCAACTTATTAAATTGCTATTGAAAGAAAAAGACAGAATTCACCTACAGCCAATGACAACGTCACCCGCATGTGGTGGTGAGTTTTTGTTAAAACGTTAATCCCATAGGCTAGGTCGTAACAGCTGACACGTTTGCCGTTTTTACGTCAATGACTGGTGAATTATTTTTTTTTTGTAAGTTTTATTATATTTCTTTACTGAATGTTTCCAAAGAATTATCTCTCAGAGATATAATGATCGTTTATCTAGACGTGTTCTTTCGCGAAAGTATATCATTGATTGCAGTGTTCTTACAAGATGTTCAAGCGGAGACGAGTTGCTGAAATTTCAAAGAATGATAAGCCACTATTCGAAAACTTTTACGACGAGTTTTCGATGTTACATTCCTCGGCCAAATTTTGAGCAGCGCATACACATTGTTATTTTTGTAAGTAAGTAAAAGTATATAAAAAAATATCTACGCAATCTCCCAGTCTACATAAGTAGACGCCAGATGGAAAATCAACGCTGCGCCAGTGAGACGGATGCATATTGCACGCATTCGTTTCGCTGGAAAAATAAATACATTTTCCTACGGCTGGCGTTCATCCTTTTGTCGCAAAACTTGTCGACATTTTGTTGTGCTTGTTACCTCGGGCCGGAATGTGGTGGCTGTTTGTGTTTTTTTCTCCCCTTTTTGCAATTTCGCAACAAGTTTGTAAAAGTGACTGAAAAGTAAAATGTCCCAGTAACCGAGTCCCGACACAGCAAACAACCAACCAACAACAATGTCAAAAACGAGTATAATATTTACTGTCCAGTAACTTGAAAAGCGTCTCCAAAGTGGCTCAAAGAGGCTCGAAACAAAGTAAGCGAGTGTGGAGAAGTTACAGCTGCCGGTGCTGCTGTATAACGCCTGTTCAATGAAGCCGATTGCTGCCACTTACTTACTTTTACTTCAGCTACATTTTCGATATTGCAACAACAAAGAGACCAACAAAAACTTACTTCGAATAAAGCGATTGTAATTTTTAGTAACTGTGGCAGTAGCAGGTTTTACTTGCGCGGTAGCAAGACTTGACTTGGCTGTGGCAGCAAACTACTTTTTTTCAATTCAATGCACATATCAGATGTATGAAAAACAAAGAATCAATAAAAAAAAAATTAAAAAAAAAACGCAATCAACAATTTGAATCATCAGCATTTTGTTAGCGCAATCGATTGATAGTGAAAATGTTTCGTTCTTCAAGCAAATCAAAATTTTGCAAGAAATTGTTTATGATACCCGCGATGCAACACATTTTTTTTGTTTTCCGAATGATTTGTATAATTAGACACTAACATAAAAACACAAATATTGCAAAAAAAATAAAAAAAAGCAAAGTGTTGGCCAAGTAGGCTATGCTCATATTTTTGCTGCTTGCTGCCGCTTTCTGTTGAATGACGAGTGACGAGAACTCGCCTCACTACAATCAAAAGGCGAAAGCATTAAAAGCACTAAAGCGAGTGAAAGAATGTGCAAGTCATCGACTTGTCGAAAGAAAGTCTTTAATGAATATATCGCGCGCGCGAATAGTTAGTCAACAACAGAGGCGCATCAGTAGCTGTACATCCGTGATGTTTAACAATAAAACTCAACTTATTTGCACTATAAATCATCGAGAGTAGTAGCAATAGAAGTTGAGGTGGTTAGTAAGACTGTGGCTCGAATTGTGGCAATCAAAAAAAAAAAGTAAAATTCTCAAAAACAAACAACACCTAGAGGCCTGTCGATGTACATAGGTAAATATGTAAGTAGTTGTATGTGGAGAGGTGTGAATTCACTTGCCGGCAATTTATTTTTTTGGTGGCGCATTATAATGCAAACGATCTTATGCACGCAACTTTATCTTTGTAGCACACTACTTTTCATTAAATATACTTCCGGCAGATTTTTTAAACTTAAAATGCATAAGTCGACTTAAATGTTAGCAGCAATTTTTTGACAAAATTTTCAAGAGAATATCTATTTAAAATAGCTGTGACTTACTTAATTTTCAGACTTATCTCTTTTGAAATTAAACGATAATATTATAAGCAGAGACCCATAAAAATAATGATTGAAGGGGCAGCCTGAAGAAAAGTCGTTCAAATTTTCGTAATGCTATTAACATAAATTAGAGTTATAAAACTTTTTTGATTATAATTATGAGTGCGAATGTTTTGATAACTATCATGCTGAGGTTTATTCAAGTTTTTCCTTAATAACTTTCGGAGAGATACATATTTTTAATTATTCAAAGAATTTTTAAGTACGTTCAGACTTGCAGCCAAATTCATAAAATATTAAACAAGATTTAATTCTGAGATATAACTATTAGAAGAGAAAAGAATACAAGTCTACCATTAATTATTATAGTAAGACACGCGTTTCTTAATTCATCGATTACTATTATTTGTAGACTAAGATTATTATTATTATTTATTATTCATTATAATAAAACTTATAATAAATCTTAACATTACCTACTTGGGCTATCGGTTAAGGCTAATATTAAAAAAGACTTTCTATACAAGAAACATTTATTTTGAGATTTATGTATATTAATCATAATATTAATAATCATGAAGGCGAAACAATGTATAAGTCCTAATGGTCGGTAATTGTTCTGAACCATTTGGAGAAAATTTCAGGATATTTTTGAGACTATTTAGTTAGCGATAAATTCGATAGAAGTTCGGGAATATTTTAGAACTAATTCATTGCTTGCTTGGTACTAGTTTATAATCAAACAGTACCGAGTCGAACAAGTACCGAAAATAAACCGAAAAACAAACGAAAATCTATCTGAAATGCACTGAAGAGTTTGAAAATGTACCGATAAAATACGGAACTGATCCCGAAATGGTCGCCCACTAGTCCCACCTTCCAAAATTTATAAATATTTTTCCTCATTATACAAATACTTTATAATATAATAGCTTAATTAATAAGAAATGAAAGAGGGCTTGAAAAGCGTTACAAACATTAGAATGTGGTTGAATTGGGTATCAGAAATGAAATCGATTAAAATAAGCCTTGCGATTTCGGTTACGCAAGTTTGACAAAAAAAGTAATTTTTAAGCCCATCATAATACTCGTTTACTATGTTTATACGAATCATAAATACAATACACTTTATTTGTTTCTATTTATACACTCGACTTTATAAAGCGTGTCCAGCGAAACCGTATTGTAAGGTTATCAGCTGATTTGAATTTCGCATCAATAAATCTAGTCGTTTACATGATCCTTCTAACCGAAGCAAGAAATAAAGTACCGATTTCAAATTGAGTGTGAGTGAATTCAGTTAATTATTTTAAGGGGTATTCAAAATCAGTTTATATATGCGTTTCGAAGATATGAGAATTCGGCGAAACCGTATTATGCCCCCGTATAAACGTAGTAATACAAGCTTATAATTGCAGTTAATTTAAATTCATAAACAGTAAACACCTAAGAGTCAAATATACAAAGTTGCAATATTATTATGTGAAACTCCAACATATTTTCCTTGATCTTTATGCAGAAATTAAAAAAACATATGTACGTATGTACTAAGCTGATTTTTATAATTATCTTAAGACGTATAGAAACCGGTTCGGTTTTGTTATTTTCCAGATCAAAATAATGATTTCGCTTCGGTTTCGAAACACGAAAAAATTACGGATTTAAAATTTGGTTGCAATCTTTGTTATCTTCTACTTGTTTTAGTATAAATCAAATGCTTTGGAAGTGACAGAGAAGTTTATAAGTTTTTTTTTTTTATTTATATTAATGATGCTTAATGTATATGTACATATTGAATTCCTTGAAAGTGCCTTTGTGTATGAAACATATTGAAAACTCATGCAATGTTAATACGCAGTTACATTTTAAGAAGCGTCCTGAAAAAAGTGTATTTATTTGAGAAAATTGTGACTTAATTGATTTTTGAAATAGGCAATTCAATTTCTTCATATTAAACAAAATTTTCCATTATTTTGGATTATAAGGTTATTCCTATATACACCTATATAAATGGAGTGATCAAACAGCTTCAGAAGAGGCCTCAAACATAAGTGAATTCAATTTAAAAATTAAAGAAAGTAAATAAAACGAAATGTTTTTGATATTTACATAATTGTTAAATTGTTTTCGTAATTATAAATACATATATTAGCTAAAGTTTCCTTAAGCAGAAGCTTTGCCAAATAACAAAAAGTGCGCGTAAGCTCCAAATTAGTGTAATTTTTCAGTATTAAGTTTAATAACTTGAAGGAAATTCCAGATAGTCACTTAGGCAGCAAAATATTAATAAATTGATTGGTTCCCGAAGGCATAGTATTTTTTTTAGGAAAATACCAAATTTAAATAATTTCAAAAAAATATCGAAGTTTCTCTGGGCTTGCTTTAATCGTAATTTAAAGGATACGTGTCGAGTTTTTATTGCCTTTGATATATATCAGAAGGTAAAACTATTTCAGATTCTCAAGGGCTAATATGGATCAGATCGATGTCGGTGACTGCGTCCATATAAATAATTGCTTTTAAGGTATTTAAGATGAAAAAGAAGCAACTTCTATTGAGCATTGCTTGTGTGAATGCCCAGCACTTTGGCAAATGCATTTCAGTTTTCTAAAGAAACGCTTATTAGTATATAGATCTGCATAGATCATGTGCGATACCTCAAACGAAGCTAAATAGTTTTGCGACACTATAAGGTCTGTCTAAAATAGCCATCAGTGATGAGTTTATCTGGGATACGGCCAAAGTAACCTTCAAATGTACCACACTTCACCTTTCACCCAACCTTTATTAACTAGAAACAAATATGTTTGCAACTAAATGATTTCTGTTAATAGCCCAACTATAAACATATTTGCAAGCATTCACACTCAGGATTTAAGTACTAAATGTTCACATTGAAGCTGCCTAATAACATTTCAACTGATCTTCATAAAGATACAAAAATGTAAGAATTAAACAAAACGCCATCAATTCGTCATCACTCGTAGATGCAAATAAATATTCACACTTACAACAAATGCTCGTATAACTGGCGAATATTCACAAATTCAATTCAATAAATACTTGTCTGAGTATGAATGTGAAACTTTACTTTACTTTTTATGTTTACATTTGAAAAAGTTGTATATGAATTAGCATAACTAAGGATTTTTATTAACAATTCGCTATCTCAATGTACATATGTAGTTGTAATTTTAATTGCAACAATTCATTAGCTTCAATACAGTGTATTGCAACTAGCTTAGAAGAATGGAATTTGCATAAAAAAATGATGTATGCACATACATACATATGGATGTGTAATAAAAATACACAAATCCAAAATTATAGCTGCTTAAAATTGCGAGTTTTGTAGAAAAAAATGTATTATTAAAAAAAAAAATTAAAAAGACGCTTTAGCATGATAAATTCAGCTTAATATGCACATACATATCTACTAGGCATGTAAATCCCGGGATCCCGGCCTTTGACATGCTCCCGAAAATCCCGGGATCAGTATATTCAAATCCCGGAATTGCAGAAAACAGTGAATTTAATTGCCATTTATTTTTTAAATTTTTAATTAAAATTTTTTCAAATAAAATAAACCTTAATTGATTTAAAACAGAAAGAGCTGATCAGATAAAACAAACACCTTTTAGAGTTGTATTGAAATAGAAAAAAATTAACATGAGAAACAAAAACAACAAGTTTACAACTGTTGTATTAAGATAACACAATACGACAAATAACACGGCTTGTTAACTCCCTAAATGCTTTGTTTTGCCTTTGCCATTATAAATGAGCTGGAGAATATCCTCCTCGAGTAGAAAATGAGCCTCACCATGAAAGCGATGCTAATAGAACTAACGACGAGGTGCCTGAATTGGATAAGGCAGACAGTCTCAAAGATAAATTGCAAAAAAGTTTTAACGAGCAGCTCGCAAGTGTCCAATAATCGAAAGACATAAATGTTAAAAGAAATTGATAGTTTTTGTAATGAGGCGATAAAGGCTACGTCCTACAGAAAGCATTTAACTTATTGTGGACAATCCAAGCAACAAGTGTTGAGTCGGAGCGGTACATCTCCACTGCAGATATTAAATGCAACAAATTTAGGTCCTGGTTGGAGGATAACACACTTAATTTCTTTAAGATTGCATTTTGATCAAAATAAGGAATGGGTAGATGTATTTAATTTTTACTTAATGTATTTCTTTTTTTAATATTTAATATTGGTCTCAAACAGTGTTCAAAAATAATATTACTTTATGTTGGTGCATTTGCTTCTGTACCAAATATTTATATTTGTACTTGAAGTATAAATTATTTTGTATGTGTGTCCAATTTTACTTTTATTTCTTTTTGTTCCTGAAAAAAACCAATAAATACATACATGAATTACAACAAATCGTTCTTTGTTATATTCATGTTATTTTGTATACTTCTATAATACAACGATTACAGGCGTGTTAAATTTTTTTGTCAAATTAAAAATTACGAATCAACACTTCGTGAAATTCGGGATGCGGGGATTGTGCCGGGATTTTGTTTTTTGTTTTCAGATCTCGGGTTCAATAAAATGCCCAAATTGACATCCCTAATAACTACGTAAGCGTAAATGAAAAAATGCAAATTTAACTGTCAACGAATGAATAGAAATGTCAGTGAGTAAGTAATTAATAGGTTGGTGCATTGAAAGCATAAAAAAGTTCGCACAGCTGTAGTTTTGTTAAAATACAACCTTAGTTACCAGCACCACCCAGCTGAGGGCTATTGTACTTTTATACATGCGAATATGTTAAAAAATATATTTTAACTCTCTATGTTCATATGTACATAGATATAAATACATATACAGAACATATGTACATGCATATGTGTATTAGTCAGCTTTTGCTTTTCGCAATAATACACTGCGCATGCGCACCAACTCCGGTATGCAAATGCCAGCGCAAGCCCGTTTAATGCATACAAATAATTATTAAGCAAATGCAAATAGTAACTATTCTTTTGAATATGTATAGCAAGTCATGATATGCTTCATTCATTGAACTTTTGTGCTAAATTTCTTTAATAATCCAAGCACGCTGACGCATTTAAAATCTTCTCGATTATTCAAACTCAAGATTGGCCTGGAGATGGCACAAAATACTTGTATTTGGAGCTTGGCGTGTATCCATATGCAAGTACATGTGAGAATACGCACGCACATGGTCGTGCAGAAAAAATTCGGAAAAACGTGCATTGCTAACGAATCACACGCTTAAGTGGCTGACACAGATTTCTGCGGCACGTAAACTATTTGGGTAAGTATTTCGTTGTTTATTTTTAAAGAATGCTTAAGACGATCGAGTTGCAAAAAAATAACATAGCAGTGTTTAATGCCATTCGTGGCATTGGAGTAAAGAAATTAATTTTAATTTAAAAAAATTTAAACGATTCTTTATATTTTTATGAAAGTGTAAATTATTTTATATATAAGTAACCAGCCCGAAATTAACAAAAAAATTAAATCTTGTTTATATTCAATATTTTATTATAATTAGATGTTCCCAGTATTAAGATATAAATTAATGATCTCTAAAAATTTTGCTTTCAGTTTTGTGTTAAGTTTTCCCTAAATTTAGCGGTTATTTTATCTTATATTTTTAAATTTCTTTTAATTTATATAATTTTATTGCACATATTTTAATTTATGTATATTGAGTTCCATTTAGTTTTATACGATTTTATTTAATTTTTAATTGAATATTTAAATTTTTTGTTTTAGTAAAAATTTATTTCGTTTTTCAAATAACTTTACATGGGTATATTTTTAGTAAAAATTTTGTATTCATTTTTATAAATATATGGAAAATTAAAATATATTTCCGAAATAGTACTACAACTTCTACCGCTTTGAGTATTGTGGTTTTTTTCCTAATAATTTTCCAATAAAGCTCAAAAATATTTAAAATAAATAGTTATGTATATGGCCAAACAATAACAAATAAAACATATTTAATCAATTTTGAATTGTTACTTCTTATTTTCGTATATTATTTTCTTAATTAAATTCATTTTTATTTAAATTTATTTAATTAAATTTTTTAATGAAATGTTTAACTAATTTGCTTTTCTTTTATTATAAAAGAAGCAATTTAATTTAAAAAAAATTTACAAAAAAATTAAATTTATCTTACTATTTTTAATTTTTATAATTTTTTTTTTTAATTTCGTTTGTTTTTTTTTAAATATTTTCTTTGCCCATATATTATATTATAATTTTTTTTATCTTATATATTTTTAAATATGTAATTTTGGAGTATTATCTAAATAGACTTGGATGTTTACATCATATTATATATGTATATGTATATTTTCTATAATATTAATTTATTTATTTTTTTCCGTCTAGTTTAAATAAGTTTTTTTCTATTTTATGAAGTTTATTAACTCTTTTTTATCCCATACTACTTTTTAATAATTAAAATTGATTTTGAATTATTTAACTAACAACATTATTAATAAATAATAAATTGTGTTTATTAATATATGTATTGTTTTTATTTGTTTTATGCAATTTCTTTCTTTTAATTATGGATTTTTAAATTGTTCTTTCAGTTTAATTGTTTTTATTATTTAATTTCATTGCTGGTTATTTATATTTTTTTTATGATTTAAATTATTTGATTTACATATTTTAATTTTTTGCCATTTTATTTTTATTATTTTAATTTTAAATTTTTATTAATATCAATTATCTACTTATTTTTTTCAATAAACATAATATTTCTTTAGATGGTTTAGTTTTACTTTATTTCTAATTAATTTGCTTTTAACAATTTTTTTAGTTTTAAATATTTTTTTATTAACTTTATTTGTTTTCTAATGTTAAAAAGTATTTTAATATAGGATTTTATGTTAATTAACTCTTTACTTTTGAGAGTTTCTATTAACCGTTTGTCATTACTTTCTCTATTTTAAATTACGTTTAAGCATTTCATTACTGTTTTATATTAATTTATATCATTTAATATTTTTTTATTTATGTACATACATCACGGTTTGCTTTATTTTTTAAATTTATTTTCTGTTTTGGTTTATATAATATTTTTTTTCTATTAGCTTTTAATTTAGAAAAAAAATCGTTTTACTTTGATGTTATAATATAATGGACTTATGCTTTTTTGTTGTATTATGCGTTCGTAAATTTTTAAGTTTTAATTTTTAATAACGATTAATTATCTCCCCAAGAAATTAATTTTCCTCTTTTGTATTGCATTGATCTTTTCTTATTTTTAGAAATTATTTATTTTCCACAATTTCACAAACATTTTCCATTTTGCTTCAGCACCAATTCAAACACTACTCCCACTCTTTTGCTATACATACATACACACATAAATACATATGCACTTTCATTCCTTTGCACTACTCTACTCACACATACACTCGCATGCAAAAATTATATTCATGGATATTCACCTCTTCTGTTGTATTCTAGTTACAGCTGCCAATTAATTAATCCAAGATGTTTATTTCGTATATCCATAAACTTCTTTATTTCCACACTTCCTTTTGAGTGCTATATATGTACATATATGAGAGGGTTCGAAAAAAAGTATGCGCACTAATATTTTTTTGGTTTTAAATTCACTGCTATAGTTTCAGCTTAAACCATTCGCAACACAACACTTTTACCAACTGATCGCCCCAACGATCTTACCACAGTTTATAGCTGTCCCCAAAAAGTGCTTCATTCGCACGAACATCACCACCACCATCGCCGGCGTCATCACCAGCTTCGACAGCGACATCGGCAGCGCTGCTTTTATGCTGCAACGTCGAGCGCTTCGACGAAGCCAACTTTGGTTCGTCAGCAGCAACGACAACTTCACTCGCGAAGTGGCAACGAGCGCATCACTTCGACAGAGCAGACGCTTCACTTTGCCTTGTCGCGCTTTGACGCAACTGTTGCGCTCATATGGGCAAAGCTACTGACTGCCGATGCGTGTTGGTGGTGGTGGTGGTGGTGTTGTTGCAATGCGAAGCGATTTGTCTAACAGGTTGATGACGCGACTGCGCTGTTATGCTACAATTGGTGTTGCGGGCTTCGGCACCGCATCGGCTGCGAGCTTTTTGTTTTTTTCATACCGTGATCTCGTGACGAAGTGCAGACTTGAATTTCTGGGTAGATTTAATAAAGTAATTAATTTTTGATTGTATTCATTCAAAGCGTGATGCGCTGCGCATTCGTTAAGGGTCTTAAGGAATTTTTGAAGGAGTGCAGGCTAATGGACTCAAAGACAATTTTGTTTTCAAGTTCAGACTGAAAATAAGCGATTGATTTCGGTTTTTTTTTACTTGTTGTGCAAAATTTTATTCCACTTTTTCGTTTACAAATTATAGCACAACCGCATCTTAGCAAATTTGGATACTTATTTTTCTTCAAAATAATTTTCATTATTTTTCAATTACAAAAAATACACTAACAAAATCCATTAAACCCCATTTTCATTTTATGCAAGGTATGCAATAATTTAACAAAATAATTTTTTTTTAGTTTAAATTTAGTACAATGGCTACAAATCAAAGTTGATTTTTAAAAATCGTTGTACTGCTTCGCAATTTCTTCCATATAAAATATAATCGTTAATCAGAAATAAGTTCCATATAAAATATAAGCGTTAATCAGAAATAATTTCTACTAAAAATTACTTACAAATTTATGAATCGAAAAACTAGTTTTCAGCGATAATAAAGAACACGAAGTTTATACGAACATATTCGTCTTTAAAAATTTGTAATAAGAGACCGTAAAAAGTCTGAGGAGAATTTTACATTGGAGTAAAAACAATACAATTGGTTCATTGTATGAGTTCGCTGCTTAAGTCTTTCATTTTTTTTTTTCCTTATAATATGTTTTACATTTCTTTTTCTTTTTCAAGCACCCTGCCAAAGAAGCAGATATTTTTTCCTTACTTTATTTTAACCAAAACCTTAAGCAACATACTGTTTAAAGTACACTATTATTTTTTCTAAATAAGTTCTTATGTTTTTATTTACTAGCCATAAGAATTTTATCTTTTATATGTCTAGTCCGTAAACTTGTTCTCCAAACTGCATTACATGGAGTTAACAATTTTATTTTTGATAAAACATTTACAGTGAGAGCGAAGTTTATAACCATTCCTTTTTTTTAAATAAATTGTAATAAATGCCACAATTTCTGAGTAACCAATTTCGAAGCTTATTAAGTTTTAATTTAATAATATGAACTCCTATCTTATGCATTTGACTACAAATTACCGTTGATTTTTAATAATAGAGGCATTCGAAATGAAAGGCAAGGTCGACATCTGCGATTTTCTTCAAAATTGGTATACTTGTAATACTTTGTGTTGAGAATGGTGTGATAAAAAGATTTTATTAAAATTTTTAATATTTGCGATTTTATTAAGATTTACAAAATTTTGACAATATGATTAATAGGCAATGTTTCTCACATGTTTTGATTCATATTTCGTTTTTGTTTAATTAATTTTATTGCACAGATTTAATAATATATAATTTGCGCTGGTAAATTGATTTTTTTTTTAATTATTTTTTTCTTTGATAATCTGCATCAGAGCAAAAATCAAACTTTATTGAATTGAGACTTTGAAGATTATATGTTTTTTTTTAAGAAAATCGGTGGTCTCTTTCGTAGTTTTTAACTAAAAAAATAATTAATATATTAAAAAAATTATTTAATTTTTAGAAATTTTTTATCGAAAAGATTTTTTTCACAAAATTTAATCATTTTCAAAGAATTTATGCTAAATAACTTTTTTTGTAAAAACTAATACTTTAGCCGATTTTTTAACTTGAAAAAAATGTGTCAAAATTTTGCAAATCTTAATAAAATCGGAAATATTAAAAAATTGAATAAAATCTTTTTATAACACCATTCTAGACACAAATTATTACAATTATACCAATTTTAAAGATAATCGCAGATGTCGACCTTGCCTTTCATTTGGAATGCCTCAATAATTATTCTGCAATATGGAAAACAAAAAATTCTCTGTGAAAAATCATCAAAATTCGTTGGTAACTTGATAGATTTTAATTTATTATTTAAAATTAAATGAACTACACTCCATTTTGTATATTTAATTTATTAGAAAAAAAGTAGTGATTTTTTTTTAACATATCTTAGAAAAATAAATGTTTGCAACTTTCTTGACAAATTTTTAAGCCTAGTTCATAATTGCACAAAAACCATATAAATCGAATTGTCAAAGTTCTATAAAAGTCCAAAAAATGTTTTTCGAAACATTCAATATTTTTATTATAAGTGAAGTTATCGATAATGCATTAAATTTAAGTGTATAAAGAGCAACCAAATACCGTTGATTTTGAACCATTACTTTAGTGACTTATTTATTTGCATAAATATTTATGTGAAGTATTGGTACTTGCCTTGCTTAATTAAATACGTACACAAAATGATTTCATTAAATAAATATTAAATATTGTTTTACATACATAATTCCATTGCAATTCAAGTTCAATACTTTTACTTCACATTGATAGCTGATTCATACTAGATAGTAATTAAAAAAATATGCATACGTACGAATATGTTTATTATGTTCAATTCATAGATCATAATTCAACAAAAACCGTGTGAATCAAATTTGCAGACTTTGTAAAAATCTCATAAAACTTCGACAAATTGTGATCAAAACTTAAAATTAATTTTCAAAATGCTTCAATCTTTCATAAACTGGCCTTGAGCTCAATAAAATTGAAAATTATTAACAATTTATTTTAATAGTTTTTTTTTTTAACAGAAAGATCCTGTCAGACCGTTAAATGTAGAATAAAATGGTATTTATTATTTAAATATTTTTGAAATCATTTGAATGATTTATAATTATTATAATAATTCATTTGCTATTCAATTTGAATGATGAAAAAATATTTAACTTCATTAAAAAAAAAATTACCGAATAAATTTTTATTTGTATCAAAATAAATATTCATAATACGCAATTTATTAAATGATGGAAAAATTAAACATAATGGATGAAAATTTATTTGATCAAAATTAAAAAGATTATAAAATTATGATTAAAACTCTATTTATTTAAAATTATTTAAAAGATATATGCAAATTTCTTTATAAATGAGGATTAGTATTTGTATGGTACATGAAAATTTATTCATTCACACAAAATTATTCAACGTCTAAAAATAGAAAATATGTGAATAATTTTTATGTTTTTTTTGAATAACATTTCCTTAAAAACGCCAGTTGCAAAGTGGCTAAGTTTTGTTCTCGATTCTTAAGAACCTTTTAATATTACAGAACAGACTTTTCCGAGCAAAAACATCGCTGAGGGGGATAAAATTAATATCTCCATTTTCAATAAAATATAGTGTTTTGTTCATTAATTTAATTTAAGTAAAATATATTTTTATTTAGATACAAATGGCAGCTGTCGCGAAAGTATCCTTCAACAATTTAGATTTATTTTGCTGCAACGCCAAAGTTCGAATATTTTACTGTTTATGTATTTGAATATTTTGTCAAAAGATTAATATGCTTTCTTGTGAGAACGTTTTTTCACAAAATGTTTACTTCGGCTCCAAGGAGTGTATTTTCTCAATTTGAGTAAAATCTGACCATTTGTACGATCTTTTCGATTAACTCAGCCACAGCGTCCCCTGGCGGAAAGAGAAGAGCATTCGCATATGTTTTTCATAATAAGAGAGAAAAATGAGTAATGATATCGTACACACTGCTTTTATTTTCACCACGGTTGTACATAAATCGAATTGCCTATAATCGAGCATATAAAAATTGTTGCACAAAAATGTTGCATAGCAAGTCAACTACAAAATCGAATTTCATACATACATATGTAGATGCAGTTAGGCACTTTACAATAAATTGACATTGGCAATGAAGTGAAGATGAGCAAAACAGGTGCAACTATTTGGCAAACAAAAAAATATTCTCATATTTTTTTCTTTTTTCTTTTCAACTTCTCATGTAATGCAAGTCAGCTGAGTTAATTTGAGCTGTTGAACTTGAACAAATGCATTTTGTGATTTCTATGCGTTCAAGTACGAGACACTTAAGTGGCATTGGCCGATTTTGCAAAATAAATATTTAATGTGAAAAAAGCGCTTGGCGTTATTTCTAAAACTAGCGGTGAAAGGTTGCATCGCCCCCCAAAACAGTGAGATGCGCAAATTTACGCTTGACCTTTGTCTAGCAGCAATTAAAAAATACTCGACAAAAACAAATACATATATAAAAACAGTGTTTTATTATTTGCATGCAAGTCTACATAATTGCTGCATAGTCCTTAAACGAACCAATCAAAACAATAAACAAATTAGTGGACTAAAATAAAAAAAAATGCCGCAATTCGCCACACTTTAACATTATCAAGATTTTAAGCATTAAACATATATCTCCTGAATATCATAAACAAAATATTGGCATATGAAACAAAACAATTACATTTTGCGTTTATATCTCACACATTAAAATTTAATACTTTAACCATCAAATGACACAGTTAATTAGTAAACAAATTTCAAAAAATTAGCAACTTGCTCGCGCTTTATGATGTCAATCGCAGGTGTGATGAGTTTTGGCTGGTGCCGTCTGACGTCCGGCAAAACAATGTAAAACAAATATGATCTGGCTAGCGATTAGAATAGAGCGTACGAGTCGTTAATTTCGTGACAAATGTTATTACATGTTATGGTTAATATGAAGTGTTGTGTAAGTGATATTTCTTTTTGAGTATTATTAATTGACTTGACTCTTCTTTAGTGAAGGTAGTGAAGGGGAATGCGAAGGAAATAATGCAACGCAATCGTGCCGGTAGGAACAGCGCAGACGGACAAGAACGGCAATTAAAGCTTCTTAAAAGTTAAAACCGGAATAACTCTCCACACCTTAGCCCACTACACCAAAACTCACCACAGCTAAACTCACCACACCTGAAGCAAGCACTTCTATACCCACCACACCCAAAACCGCCCCTCCTCAACCCACTACACAAAGAATTTTCATGCCAAAACTTAAAACACCTTAACTCGCCACGTCTAAATTCATCACACTTAAATTGTCTTCAAGCAAGCTCACCACACTTATATCAAAGTTATTTCATCACGTCTCACATTAATTTACATTATTTAACCTCATCTCAACTCAGCTTAACTTAATTCACATCACCTACTCTTTCATCACTCAATTTCATTTCACCACAAATCACTTTAACTCAACTGACCTATATTACCAGGCAGATTTGGAGTGCCTAAAACAGGCTCTTCTTGTCTCTCTTGCATTCATTCCCTTTAAATTCAGTTTTTCCTTTGACTCTTTTATTTTCACCCTGAATGGTTCGTTTCTATAACGGTTTGGTTTCGGTAAAAAATAGATGAACTTTTGGCGAGCAGTTTTTTATTTTAATTTGCCCAAATTACTATAAGTTTTTAGTTGTATTATTTATTGCTATAAAAACAGGCATTGGTACCAGGTTCTCATGAAACTTGGCGTATAAATATCTTACAAAACTAGTAAAAAAATATTTAAATCATTACATATTATATTTTTGGGAATAAAAAGTACGAGCTAGCATTTAATTGGTCTCGAAGTAGTCATTTTATAGTCACAAATTGAGTCTGGAATCTCTGCGGATATAGCCAAAGTATGTCCCGAAATTATCTCAAACTCGCAAAAAAATTATCTTAAAATAAACGTAAAGTGGTCTCGAAATAGTTGTGAAACAGTCCCGCAATAGTCCTGAAATAATCTGTAACCCAATTTCAAAATTAACTCGAAAAATGCTTGAACTAGTTTAAAATGGTTCAGAGCTAGTCATGAAATATTCTTGAAATAATCGTACGCTAGTCCCGAAATTTTCTTGGAAAACTAAGCCGAATTATTCTTAGCTAGTTTCGAAATAATGCCGATCTTGAAAGCCCTGAATTGGTTCTGAAAAAGCCCTGAACTGTTCCATTTATTTATGCGGCTCCGCTGTGTTAATGCAAATTTTACCACACTAATTAAGTTTTCATCACAGAACCGATTTTCACAAAACCCATATGAATGGTATAAACACATTCGGCACAGCTAAACACAGCGCTATACTTAGTTGTTTTCCTATTCAAGTTTTCTTCACACGATTTATTATTCTTTCTTCAAAGTAATTAGACCTAAGTAAGCCACATATATGCATATACAAGTTTTTGAAGTGGCTGATGGTGACCGTGAAAACGTTAACACTTTTATGAATTCAATTTTTTGGTAAGCACCTTTCAGAGTTACTGACGCGTGCTCATTACTATTATTTTAATCATTGTTATTATTTTTGCTATTTCCACCATTAGATAGCAAAAACATTTGGAGCGAAAAGATATAAAGAGATGGTTACGAATTTTGAGTGCAGACAGCGGGAAAGAAACAATTCAAAAGTTAGGAAAAAGCAAGCAACTTTTGGAAAAAAAAATATATAAAACAACGAGTACATAAAACCATATCAAGTACATTTGTAGACACATACAAAAATTGCACAAGAGCAAGGTGCTTGTATGTGCGTATTTAGATATATTTATATGTGCAGTAGGGTGGTCCACAAATGTATGGTGAAAATGAAGTTGAAATTCACTTAACTTTAGAGGAGTTCAAAATCTATACCTGATTGTACCGTTCAAACCATTCAAATCAGCACCATTTCCGTTCCCAACCATTATCGTCTCGTTCGCCATTTAGTTATTTTAGGATACTAGCGCCACTGAAGAAGTTTCACTCCAAAATATTTATTGTTTTGTTATTTGAAATTTTCTGTAGAGAAACATAGTTGCCGATAACAAATATTAATTTTGGGGAATACTTTAACATATCTATCAATTCTTATTCTTAGGCGGTGAGTGCATTAAAATTTGCGACTTCACTATATTTTTTTGGACCCCCTTTATGTTCTTGCATACATCTGTGCAATAGTATGCCATTTGACGCCTGATATTACCGTGAAGGCAACATATTTTTGTGTTATTTTTGCGAATTTCATGCCGCTCAGTAATTAAATAATTTTAAGCTTTATTTAACTTCAATGTAAATTTCATACTTCCTATTGTTTTGTTTATTTTTTTTTTTTGCTATAGTGTCTTTCGCAGGTTTCCCCTTGTTTGGGTAAACAGCATAAATCTGGACAATTAATGATTTATTTGACATTGATTTTTGTTCGCTGCATTTTTCGTGAGCTGACTAACTCCAAATAATTTATAGACAAATTTTCCATTTCATTTGTTTGCCATTAACCTCCTACGCCTTTACAGAAAGCACTTTCGAATGAAACAACTGCGAATAAAGACACTCAAATGTGTAATATAAAAAAAATCGAATGTCTCGCAAAGTATTTTTTTATGTTATAATAGCATTACGCAACAACAACAGCGTCACAATTATGCATTGCTTTGATACAAATAACGCCCTCTACGTAAATTTTACGGAAATGGTTAATTATTGGTATGACAATACACGCAATGGAAGGTACATATACGGATCGTGGGTACTACAGTCTGATGAGTGTGTCCATCTTTATATTTAAAAATATCTAATCTAAAAAAATAAGCATAGCAAAGCATTCGTTATAGAATTGTTTATTTTCATAGGTATATAAAACAAAAAAAAAAAGTTTTATTGATTAATTTTTTTTAGTACTTCAAATGAGACTTTTCTCTGTTACGAGCTTTAAATACAAAAAAAAATGGCTTCATAACTTTCCTGAATGGAAGAATTGTATGGGATCCATATGATATACTTTATCGATATTAAATAATCAGCTCGTCACCCTGATCATATCGGTATACTTTTTAGGTCTAATTTTTAACGTTTTGGTACTTACAAACAAAGTTATTATACCACTTCCATGAAAGGTATACAACTCAAAAATCGTTGGTAATTTTAATTTACTTGGAACTTGCACATATTTATGCAAAAATTGAATGGGTACAAAAATAAAAAAGCATCAAAAAAAGTCTACTGCAAACGCTGTATCCCCTAGATTTACCATTTAAATCTTAAGTTTAAGTACACTCAATAAGTTGTAAACTATAATGCCAAACTAAGCGGATTGATACATAGAGTTCAAATCTTAAACTTTAAAATACCTTTATTGTATTTAATGTACAAATTGCGACTTATGCTTCAGCGCCTATTTTTAGATGAGAAATTTTTAAACATTTGCTCCGAGTTGAAAAAAAAATTTCATGCATAATTTTTTTTTTTCAACTTTCGGCATGTATAAAATATATATCATAAATATTCCTTTTATAATAAAAACAATTTTACTTCATTGCTCTGGTCTTGTAAAAATTTTGCTCAAATTATAAAAGTTATGAAAAATATGTTATAACCTAAATTTAATAATAAAAATAAGCCCAAAGCAAAATTACATTCACTTCAAAACGGATTTGGCTTGCTGTAAACAATTTTAAAATTCATTGTACTCAGGAGAAAGTTTCTATCCGTTTGATATGTGTAATCATATATTGATAGTACTGAGAATTGAAATGTCGCATAGTGTAAATTAGTAACTTCATGGAGAAAATTATTTGAAAAATTAAGCGAATGTTGCTTATACGCCCACGGACTATCGCCTTTGGTATGATATTTCTTACCGACACAGATAAATATTCAAGTACACATATGTACATTCATGTTTTTACATATCCGGATATGAAACATACGAGTATATTTATAGGTACCTATAAAAGTAAGGAGTTCGTTTAGTTTTTCTACGAGAGTCAGAAAATATTTCTAAAAAATTTTTTGTTCTCAATAGTTTAGATTAATTATTTTTGTTTTTTTATTGCATTGCACAAAAAAACGGAAATATAATAACACAATATGGAATTTTAAAATTTAATAAATTTTAGATAATACGAAACTTTACGGGTTAAAGTTTAAAAGTATAGCAAAGCGTTTCCGATAACAAAAAACATTGTAAGGGGGTGCTTTTTCATGAGGTTAACTTACTTACTTTTAGTCAAAAGATATGCTATCCATAAAAATCATGATAAATAGGTAGAAATTTTGTTATGTGTCCGCGTAATTTTTTGCAAATATTTTGACGTTTGCTCATTTACCATGAAAGTGTACTCGTTACTTACTTGCAAGAGAGTAAGTTTGTTATTTAGCCATTTTTCATGTTTTTACACAAAGTTCTCTAGAATAAAAAATAAAATAGATATTCAATGAAATATAAAATGGCGGGTGAACCGCATCTTTTTAATGCTACTTCATTTCTTCGCTGACGTAATGGCGTTGTACTATAAAACAGCGCACAACAATATCGTTTCAAAATATCGGGTTATTTATTTAGAGGAACGATTTTCAGAATGGATTTTAAGACAAATCATAAATCTTCCTCTCAAGCAGTAATGGTATTTCTTTCTTCAGTTTTTGTTGATTTGGATCATAGAAAGAGTGTGTGTCACTGTTTGGGACTTCCGTTTCTAGAAGATCAACTGTTCTTTGATAACATTTCATCGGAACGATTCACTTGCCCAAACGATTCGGTAACCAATTATTGGCAGAATAATTCGGCAAGAAACTTATTAGATCACACTTCTTGACCTTTGCCTTTTGTGCTACATTAACTCCCAGTCTCGTTATAAAAAAATGACAAAGTAGACAACAACCGTTTGTTGAATTTGTATTATTTAGTTTTTTTTTTTTCTTTTTTAATAAATTTAATATTGATACACGGTTGTATGAAAATTAATTAAATGTGCTTATTTGAATACTTAATTGCCAACACTTATTATTTTAATGAAATATGAACAACGTAATTAGATCCGTTAATGGTTTCACATCGCAATTGTTGGTCATAAAAATTCAGATAACCTCACATTTTTATGGAAATAAAGTTTAAATAAATACAAAAACTAAAAAAACTTACTCATAAAAATGTTGCAATCAAAAAAAAAATATTCAAAATGTAAAAAATCAACTTAAAATTAATGCAGCACACTTATGATGCATCAACAATAATTTGTATACATACTTAAATAATTTAGAGTGTATACATACGAGTATATGCAACTTACAAATGCTTCTATGTGTGTGCAAAATCTTAGATTAACTGCAAGAGTAAGGCAGAGACGTAGCAACGATTTTAAAAAGAGGAAGCCAAAAAAAATCTTTAGGAAAGAGACTATTATTTAAAATTTTAAATAACAAAAAAATAATTCATTGATTATATATTTAAATTTTTTATCGAAAATTATTATTTTTTGATTATTTCTGTATTAAAGGTTTTTTATCGAAAATATTTCAATTTATTGCCAAAAATGTCTACAAAAGTGAGTAAATGATTAAAAAAGAGTCCAAGTTCGTCTCCTGGAATTTTAAAAAAATACACCACATTACAGATAAAGGCATAACAAATTTTTAATAAGTTTTACAATATTTTCAATGAACCGAAAATATGTAAGTTTTAAAATATGTAAGTTTATTTGGTTAATTGATAAATATGTGAAATAATTGAGTTTGGAAGAATTTTTGTTTTCCCTGGTCAAACCCGTTTTAAGACAAACCGGTTTCGGCGTTGTGCCTCTTCGGTGTCATTTTTCGTCCTGCCTTAAAACCAAGGGATAACGAAAATTCGTTCCCAAATCAATAATAAAAATATATTATTTTTATTTGTTTCTATTTATATTATTTTTTTATTTTATTTTTTTGGATAACCTTCTTAATTTTTATACAAAAATCTTTCAATTCAAACCATTTCCTAATTTTTGACTAGCGCTCATGTAAAGACAGATCGCTGGATATCGTAAGAATATTTTTTAAAAAACTCTGAAATTTCAAGGTAGTGAAAGGATATGAGAGCTTACATTTTTAAAGTATGTAGATACTTTATAATAATTCGTCCTTTAATTCCAAAAAAATGCAGGATTTTCAAATTTATTTGATTAGATAATCAAATTCTTATTTTACATATATAGCTCTGTTTTTGTCTATATTTTTTTAATTCATTCAACATGATGCCGCAATATTTATTGGATTTATCCAATTAACAAGCCTTTTCTATGCATTATTCTGAATTAGAATAACTTAAATCAAAATAAATTCAAATATATAAATATTACTAATTTTTAAACATTTAAATTTTTAGATTGGTTGAGAAATCTCGTTAAGAAAACTGCAGAATTTTATTTGATTTGCAGTGAATATGTTGTACGAGGCACATTTTAGGGTTCTTGAGGAGAAATATTTAAAGTTTAGTGCACTGATATGTCTAAGAAGTCTCATACACGGTATTTATTTTACACATGTAGAGCTACTTCTTTTAAAAACTAGTGCTTTTTTCCTATATATTTAAACGATATGCAAAAGCTTGTGCGTTTCTTTTTATCTTAAAAAAATGTACTAAACATTGAAGCGCCTTAAAAAAAGTTGCAAAAAAATGTTCCGAATTTCAAAATAAAATTTCAAAGTTTAATATCAAAGTTCTATAAAAAAAATATAAATACAATACATAAAATTGGTTTTGATGATTTTGAAAGAAATTAATTTTTCCAATTTGACCTTTTTAATAGTAGTTATTACCAAAGAAATGCAATAAAATATTGCCGAAAAATTATTTCACATTTTTTAATTTTATTCTAAACATACAAATGCCCACAAATTACCACTAATTTTTGATCATATTTTTACACGCAGTTTAACTACATAGCGAAAACCCGCCAATATATTTTGTATGGAAGAAATTGCGAAAGAGCGTCAGTAATAAAATTGTCAAAAATCATTGGTAACTTTTAAGCACTTCAAAGTAGCACTTTATTGCATTAAAATTAAATGACCGACAAAACTACATACTCAAAACAATTCTAAAAATTTGTTAATAAGTTAAAAATTTTGTTAAGAATTATTTCAATCATTGTAGATTTATAATAAAGTTTAAAAAATTGAGTTTTATAGTTTATTTAGAGAACTAACATTATTTTATTGTTATTGTTTGGCCATATAACGATTAAATTTTTAATTCATTATAAGCTTTATGGCCGATTGGTTTTCCTTATAATTTTCGCCAAGAACCAATCGACTTAAAGCTCATAAACAATAAAATTAAACAGTTCTTTTGAATTAAAAAATAGTTTTAAATATTAAGAAGAATAATAAATTGCTGTAATTTGAGAACAGAGTGAAGTGCCACTTTTATTATCTTAAAAAAAAAATAGAAAAATTGTCACAGCTTCACTCCCTCCCTACTCGCCTCCCCTTTTAGTTCACTGGAATAACGAAGCAATTCAATGCATTTGCACTTAGATACTTGCGCATACTCGTTTATACATTTTTATATTTCTAATATTTTTATATACTTACACATATGTATGTATGTAAGTATAAAGCTGTCAGGTGCAAACGCGCGAGCACGTGATTTCTTCTCTTGATTTGAATTGTACACAAACACACGAAAATGTGGATGTGATTAATAAATGTTCTGCATTATCATCCTTCGGTGCCACCTGCGCAGAATGCTACCGGTAGCTAAATAATTGTATTTTAACAACAGAGGCAAAGCAAAAGGCACAAAATAAATTCAAAAGCCGATTGCAAGGTAACCAAAACAACAACAACAGAGAAGATAAATACAAACAAAATATTTTTAAATTAAAAAAATTTACTGCGATTGTCTCATAGTAATTCATAGGGGGTTAGAGGGCAAACCCGCACAGTATTTAGAAGCTAATAAAGTTTTTTTTTTCCAAAAAAAATAGCGTCAAACCCACAAGAAAAAATAGCCGAAATTCCAAAATTTATTAAGCGAAACTGAGCGATAATATATGTTTTTTTAATGTGATGTTTACGTTTGTGGTTAATCAGCGGTTTGCACAAGGTGCCTGAGTAGCGAACGAAGCGCAGGTGTCGCTGACATACATTAATGTTTGTGTGTGTACATACATATATACATACACATGTACGTACTATATATGTACATAATACATTAAGTCTCAACAATCCAAAAAAAAAAACACACAATAATAACAATGAAAAAAGAAGCAACAACATCATGCCACCAACACAATAACAATGGATAAAAAGCAACAAATTTATAACAACAACAAGCAATTATGGTCGTAATGTGAGGCAAGAGTTAAACCGTTTAATTGTTCAAGGTCATGCAAGTGGCCACAAATAACGGTTAACTTTCTTCTTTTTTTTCGTGACTCTCAATATTTGCTTGCTGTCGTGCCACAGTCGAAGGTTTGCGTGATAAGTTAATAACGAAAAAAAAATAATAAAAATAATTCCTTTAATGTAACCACAATTATTTCCAAATAAATTGCAATTATTTGTGTAAGTATTTGAAGTAAAAAAATTGTGTTTGTTTCAGTTTGCTTAAGAAATATTGTTTGTGGTTGTATACATTTTTGTGATGAATCTTAAATAAAAAAGGGGAAGCCCGCCTTAAGTATTCAGAAAAATGGATTTAGGTTCATTTTATTTGCTTATTCGTCGATTTTTACATATGTAACTTATATTAAAAATGTTCTCAATAATTGTCTGTGCATACCAAAGCAAAAGCAGTTGAGCATACATTTTTCTCCTTACATCAGGCGGCGCTACAATCAAAATATTCCAAACACAAATTTATTAATTACCTGATTTGACTCAAATCCAGAGTCAACAGTTCTTATAAAAGAGAAGGAAATTGTGTGAAAAATCGCACCGCTAGATGGCGCCATGGGCAAAGGAATTTCTAAACTTCAACGTAGGCCATAACTAACAATTTTTTTGCGCAAAGTGCGCACAATTGACCTCATGATAATTATTTATTTAATGCAAATCCGCGAAGATTCAAGTTTTGACTATTAATATTTCTTTTATTTATTAAATTATATTGTGCAATTAAAATAAAGTTCATTCGCTCACAAAGTCCTTATACATACATAGGCCCAAGCTTCAAACACTATAAAACATTGCCAAATATATTTAACAAAGTTGTTTTCAAGAAATTTTACAGTTTTATTAAAGTGTAGTTTTACATGTATGCTATTTTATTTTTTTCCAGACTGCAAATTTCAAGTAATTAAAAGTTATCCTTAATATCTGATAATTTTCTTGAGTTCTTCTATAAAGTTAATGTGGTAAAACATTCCAAATTCAATGGGTCTCTTTGCAATACTTAAACTAAATGGGCGATAAAACTGCATACCCAAAAGATCTAAAAATAAACAAAAAAAAAATGTTATAACCAAAAATGTACACGCCTTTGAGTGTAAAAACTATTAGGATACCAAACAAAAGTTCAATATTATTTTTTATAAAGTTTTGTATAGTTTTAATGGCTTTGTAATGATTAATTTTCGATAAGCTAAATAATTAAAAAATATAGAATAATAAAAAAAAGAATTTTTAGCAATAATCTTAAAAATATGCATAAAGTAAAACTTAAATAGAAGCTTTATCTAAGCATAAAAGCAAATTATCTTGCAGAAAAAAAAACATATAAAACTGAAAATTAAATTTTTAATCGTCCCTGAAAAATGTTTAACACTAAATGATTGAAAATTTTAATTCATAAGCGCAATCACTATTTTAATTCCCATAAAGAAGACCGATAAATATTATTTAATCATTAAGTGCAAACGTATGTATGTACATTAATGTGGTTCTTACTTAACTAATTTGGATATTCTTTTGAGCTCTCTCTTAAATTGAAGTGCATTCACAAATGAAATTAAGGAAAAAAAACGCATTGAAAATAAAAAAAACTTATTAATTGATTGAAATAATTGTAACTGTTTGGCCATATAACAGTTTTATTTAATTGTTTTTGAGCTTTAAGAAAATTATTGGGAAAAATAATATTGAAAATATCTCCTCATCAGACTTCTTATTCTTGGTTTCAGCAGAAGATGAACCTACGACTCACGCTTTGAGTATTGTGGTTTTTTCGTTATAATTTTCTCAAAAAACCAATCACCCTTAAAGCTCAAAAACAATTAAATAAAATAATTGTAGTTAATAGTAAATTTCTTTAATATCTCAAATAACGAGTTTTAAAGTAATAGAAAACACTTCTCAAAGCGCTCACATTTTTTTATATATTTTTTATTTTGAAAATTATTTTTCGTAGGAAGATAAAAAAAACCTTAGAAAACATTATTTTTATTTGCAAAACTTTATTTCTTTACAAGAGACTTCAAACAATATTAAACTATTACCACCATAACGACAATCATTATGCTGCGTTAACGTTTTTAGAGACATTTTCTAAAAGTTTCCTGAACATCAGAGCTCAAGAAAAATTAACAAACAAAAATTTAATAAACTTTCTTTACTACAGACAACCTAATGCAAGTAAAGGAGTGTTGAGAGAAACCCAAAAGACCATTAAATCAATATCATACTCGTATATACATAGTATATGTGTGTACATATACATATATGAGTGTGTAGGTATATCAACAATTATATTTTTAAGGCACATACATACATTCACTAAAATTTATATACAAGTGCAAGTACTTATACTCATAACTGTATCTATTATTTAACATTTACCATCTTCTTTGTAATATAAAAAGTGAAAACGATTACTTCATAAATAAAGTACTTAGCCAAAAAAGATGGGGGGAAAAGTTAAAAGCATCTACACTTCCATACATATCTGCACGTACATACCCTGCAGTGAAACACCAAACTAATCAGAGAAAATACTAGTTAAGACTTCCTGATTGAAATCGAAACTAGTCCGAAAAAAAACCAGACTTTTACCAAATACAAAACGATGCATTCATGGTTTATTTTATTTTATAAATTATTTGTATACAAAGGGCCTTGCACACTTGACTGGTATGTTTTGTCCATAATTGTATTAGTATTTTTTTCGTCTAGTTTATACTAGTGTAATTCTGGTACATTTCCGATCCAAATCTGAGAATTGCTATCACCATGTTAAAAAATACCATGACTAAATAGTTGGGCTTGCAATGCATACTATTTCATTTAACTACTGGTTACTTAGATAAGATATTTATATATACATATGTATCTGTATGTGTTTATGTGTGTTGCATAAAGTTTAATGGAAACCAAATAACAAAAATCTTCATTCTTTGTAGTGTGTTGATGGATAAATGAGTTATTGAAGCGATGAAAGCGCCTAAAGTGGAAAAATATGATCAAGTGATAAAATATCACTATTTAATTGGAATTTTTGACAGTCATTTAAAATTTTTCAAATGCCATATGTATTAAATGTGTAAGTTTTTTTATAACTACTTTTTAATTTTATTTTGTACACGTTTTTCGTATAACGTACATATTTTTTATAGTAGCAAGTACGCAAGATTAAGGTCATGCAAATATTTATCTTTTTTTTAATATTTTTGAGCTTAAGGATGATCGGTTTTATTGGGAAAATTATTAGTAGTAAAAAACAACAATACTCAAAGCGGTAGAAGATATAGTACTATTTCGGAATTCACCACATTTCCTTAGCATATTTCTTTTTTTCCGGCTTCTGCGGGAGTTGTTAATGTTTATTAAAAAAACTGCGAAACATAATTTTCAAAAAATTGTTATGTGAAGTATGAGTTACTTAAAAAGTGCACCTTTTTTTGCAAAAATTAAATCTTCAGCAAAACTGCATGTCGATAAATATCTAAACAATTTTTAAAAACTTGGCAATTGAAATGGAAATGAATACGGTATTTTTTTACAAAACAAACTATAGTTACATATATAAAAATTATCGATAAATAGTTTTAGTTGAAAAATATTTCCGCTATTGCAAATAAATCACAATGGGGCATTTCATGTCAAGCGGACAGAAAAAAAATGTGCTGCTTTGGAATTCGTTCATATTTTGGGTAATTGTACTTGTACACACACACTGTTTTTATATGATGGTTTTTTGTCGAGTTATGGGCTTCTAAAGAATAGTAAAAAAGAAAATAATTTTTTTTTAATAAATTTTTCGTACTGAAAATTTCTTTTTTTTTGAATATTAAACTTCGCGATTTGTATAGAAAGTTTTGTGCGTTTTTTCAAAAATGAAATCAATTTACAAAAAAAAATTTGTTTTCCACACCGGAAATAAAATTTAAAAAAATTTTGGGAACTTGGACTGATTTTTTTTTTTAAATTTGTTTATTTCAAAATATAGCCTCAGGTATGTTTATAATACCCTAGAAGTTTTAGAGTGGGATCTACATCAGTAAGGGAGATATGTAAATTTGTGCACATACTCGTACACCTCGCGCAGAGTATGACGCTAGGCGCTTGTTTGTAACCTTCGGTTCATATGAAAAAGACATTTAATAAAATGAAAATGTAGTGAAACTGTCTTCTACCTACGTTCGATGGAATTTAAACCAAATTTCTTTATGTCCATTATAATTATACCCCCGCACTTGTGCACAAGGCTATTATTAAAAAAAAAATTAATTTAACTTCCAAGGAGGACTACAGCGACCAAAAAATCAACGTAATTTTTTATGAAACTATTTGCCAACTATCTACTTTCTACCTGAAATGTACATCAGTACTCTAGTTTAACTACTAAAAAGGACCACAGCGACCTAAAAACCAAATGAATTTTTTTTTGACACTAAATAGTTGTTAACTATTTATCTACGTAAAACATGAAAATTTAAATAAATAGTCTCGTATTTAAATAAGATGATATGCTCAAAACGTTAACATACTTGTGCTTGAACGTTATTAATATACACATACATATGTACATATGTATACTCGAAATGGCTCCGTACGGTGTTCGATGTTTCAATCCATTTCGCTTAGTAAATCATCGAAAATTAAGTAATTTAAGAAAATTGCCTGCATTATTAGAGCACAAGTGGGGGCATCCAGCAAATTCTTATGTGTGCGACATATGACAGTTTCACTACATTTTCATTTTATTAAAAGTCTCTTTTACATGAACCGAAGGTTACAAACAAGCGCCTGGCGTCATACTAAGCGCGATGTGAAATTTTTACTTCCGGTGTGAAAAAAACAATTTTTTTTTTGAAAATTTCTCGCAAATTGCGATAATATTAAAAAAAAAAATTCATTACGAAAAAATTATATAAAAAAAATATAATTTTCATTTTTACTATTCTTTAGAAGCCCATAACTCGACAAAAAACCATCATATAAAAAAAAAATTGTGTGTACATTTTCATACCTAGTACAAGTACAATTACTTAAAATATAAACGAATTCCAAAGCATCACCTTATTTTCTGTCCGCTTGACATGAAATGCCCTAATGCGAACATTTCTTTGAGTTAGTATATGTATTTATGTACACATATATATATATATACATATATACATACATATGTACAAATGTCTGGAATTAAATACTTTAGATCTAAAAAAAATTTGATTCAATCTAATTTTGCAAGTAATGCTTTGGTGTGGGAAAAATTTTACCTTCGCATTGATGTTGCTTCAAACAGCTGCTCAACAACAGCCATTCCAATACAATTATTTATTACTTTCTTGCCATCCATATATTCAACAAAAACAAAACAAACATGTAGTATATAAATACATACATATGTACATAAATATTTTGAAAATAAATAACATCAGGTTATAAATAGCTTGGAGCTGGAAGGTGAATCCACAATAAACTTTTTAATATTTCTGTCAAATATGTCATTACATTTGGCTTGAAAGTTGAAATTTATGCATACGATGGAGCGTCGGGTGTTGGTACAGGTGCCATTTCCCAGTCATAATATCATATCTAGTGTACTCTTAGTTTGCCCTAAGAACGTATGTACTCGTATGAACGTATTGCGTACGAGAACAGTTTGACTTATCAGTGATTTATCCAACAAAATATATGATTTTTAGCTTGATACATTATGTCCAGTACTTCTCCTTATAATTTTACTCCATCCAAATATAATATAGATTTCTTCAAGGCCACTAAAGTAAGCATTTCATTCAGCGATGACCACTCCATTCGACTAAAATCTCTTAACACCCAGCCGTTTATTTATGTTTGCAGATGGAAAATATGCGTTTGGCAATTAATTTGGTGAATATGTTGGGAATAATCCAGGGAAGTCAAAAAGTCACTGACTTTTCAAACTGCCCTCGTATGTAGCTTTGGCGTGAAATAAATTTTCCGTTGACATCTTAATTAATTCAGTACTTACATGAATAAAAGTACAATACAGATATACATTTATAAATTTAGTTATGTGGAAAAGCCAGTGAATAAATTTATTCTGCTTTTATGTATTGTAAGTAACCAATAGACCTATTTGGTGATATTAAGATTCCTATAGGCGTAGTTTAACCCGTGTATGACCATTTGCCAAATGAATTAAAACCAATTTCGTAAATTAATTCGATGCTTTCTTTAACCCAAAATGATCACATCCAGCATTGGTTGAATTAAGACAAATTTCTGCTCTATATTTAGTGTAATCTCTAAAACTACTTTTTTTGGACCTGATAAATTATTTTAAGTTGTAAACACCTAGCGATGCCCTGAAATTTCATTTCCAATTCTCCTTTGCTTTATACAAAGCCGCTGGAGTAATGATTTGCTATTTCTTTTTTAGCAAACCTTGTTCAAATCTAATTTTCGATGTTCAAACACGAACATTTTTCACAAATACCAATTCAAAAATGTGGTTTTGTTTGCATTCTCTCTTAAAGCGTCGTTCAATCGAAACATTTTTGATTTTAATTCAGATTTTCTTCAAACGATCAAACAGCTCGATATGCAAAACAACCGGCTTGCATCTAAAGCAAAATGTGCTTGGTTTGTCAAAGTCCTTATATTGTTTGTTTTCACTCTTTACTTATAGAAGCTTTAATAATTTAACGAAGGTTCTGACATGCACATCTGTTTTTCCTAATCTTTCTCAATGCGCAGTTATAAATAAATAAAAAACAAACATTGCTTCAAGTAAAATTTCTCGGCTTAAAAGTTCTGAATTTAAAGTTCAGAGGCGTCATATTAAACCAAAAATAGAAATGGTTTCTCTAATCCATATATATACAAACATATGTAAATATGTTTTCCGATTCTTCTGATTTCTGGTAAATCCAGGAAAAAATTTCCGATTGTACCATGACAATACTAAAGGTTTATGACCGTGGAGGCTTGCCTTTTTTCAACAAAGAAAACTTTACTTGCTTTGATCTCACGTTGATTGGGTTAACCTTAGTGAAAAAGAATAGGATATCGTTTGGAGTACTTAATTTAGCAAAATCTTATAAGTGTTGAGGATCTTCACTACCGGCTCTCTGGGCGTTGAGAGAATTGTACTCGATTGAAAGATTGCAAGGTGCAAAATCCATTTCTTATTTACATCTTATATTTAAGTAACAATCCGTCAAGAATTTTATCTTATCCATTCAAGGGTTAAAACATTTGAATAGCTAAAGGATAACTGTCGTGTCCTTTCCTCAATTATACGCATCTAATGGGCTCTAAAGCATATCGTGTATCAGTGAATAATCAAATCGCATGCGATGAAGATGCCTGTACTGCGTCGCACGGTTAAGAGTCTACATAACGCTGATGAGTATTACAAATCGATACAAGCATTACTACTTTGTCTGCACATTTTCGGACTCACATCACATGTGGTTGTTACAAACGAACAGGGAAATAGATCATTGCAATTTTCTCGTTATCATCATTTCGTTGTGCCTGTGATTTTTGTTGTTTTCGCTTATTGTTGTGGTTACATTGCGTATTACAAGATCTCGTATATTGGATGCTTTCTCAATACGGATGTAAGTAATGGCCTTGAAAAAATTTTGATAATCGCCTGCAGTGTAACGACTGTGGTGGTTTTTATCTCGAATTATCTATATAAATGTAACCTTTTGTGGCTGATTGAGTTTTTTTTACGTATCGATAAACGTTTTGAGTCGGTTGGCGTATGTTGGAATTATAGAAAAGTGATGTATCATGTACTTTTCGGACTGACAATTAGCGGTTGTGTCATTGTGATTGCCTTGATTATATCGACAACATGTTGGAATCGTTTGGGTGCCTATCCACCATGGCCGCTGTTGTATATGAGCGTAAACCAAATTATTGGTATATCTTTGATTTCAAGTTTTACCAATGGTCGCTCAGTTTTTTCTGCGCGAAACAAGTTCGTTCATTCATTTTTGCAAAACTAAGGATCAAGGAGTTTCTAAATCGGAGGCATTGAACGCTCAACTTAACTTTTTACCAAATGGTTAATGGTGAATAATATATTGTGCTTTAAGTTTGCGAGAGTTACCCGGAAGGAAGGTCAGTCAGAAGGTCACGTCACAATTCTAAATATAATTTGTGCACAGGTCACTGACTTCTTTTGTGCACAGGTCACTGACTTCTTCGTGCCAGCGCTAAATTTTACCAAGAAGTTTCAGAGATTGAGGTCAGATAGAGAATCGTGATCCAACTTTTGAAGCAGTTGGGTCACACCCCTTGTATGCCGATACCTCAAAGGTGGAGTTTACTCGGCACAACTAGGGCTAAATCAGTAAAGCAGAATCATTAAAGCTAAAGTCTTTTCTATACAGCAGTAATTTGAAAACCAGCGAAAAAAGAAACAACACATTCTCTCTTCATTTACTCCAAAAGTCAAGCTACCGTAAAAATGTTTTTTAGGTCCTAGTTAGCGCTTAGCGCTCGTGGAGCTGACGAGAAACCCTTCTACCCAAGATTCAATAAAATTTGCCTAGGGACATACCCAACTTATCCTCTTCCGATGAAAGTATTTCAAGAGCACCCCCACTATGTGCCAGGACCCATACGAGACAGTTGATTCTTTAAAGCTTTTCAAGAGCTCAAGTTTAAACCGTACTGTTGAAGCATATCCATAAATTGTTTGCCAAAAAGGCTGCACGAGCACAGAAATCGCGGATAAAACCAACAATAACGTCAAAATGAGAAGCCTCAAAAATTCTTTTCTAACATGGATACGAATTATTCGACTCTCGACCACATTGCTTTTAATACTGAACCCCTCTTTAACAAATCTCTACTACGCCAGCTATGGTTGCAACACAAGCATGTCACTTTCCGGCCGTCGATAATGAATTACCGGAAAACAAAAGCAAACATCCTCCTATTTATTGGCAAATAAAGGACGATATTCAACAGGTAGCAAGTGAATTCAGAAGCACAGTATTTGGTAGCACTTGTAACGGAGAGCAAGCATTTTCAAAAGTGTTGCGAAAAGAGGAATTTCAAATAGTGTTAGAATTTTGATTATTAAAAAAAAAAATTTAATTGGGTGTGGCACACAATGTTCGCCCGTCTGCGCCAATATTTCATTTCCCAAGAAGTTTTCGCCACACTTCAGCCGCTCTTCCTCTTCACCTACATTTACGGCCTGACACCGTTTCGCATCGTGAAACGCCGCAACGGCACCAACGAGATACGTGCGTCCTGCTTTGGCTTCTGCAATACTGCTGTCTACGTCACACTCTACGGCGTTTGTTTTCTCAACTCGTTGCTGAATGCCGAATCTGTGGTTGGATGCTTCTTTCGCACCAACATCTCCATTGTTGGCGATACTCTGCAGATTTGCAATGGCATTGTCACCGGTATTGTCATCTATACGACAGCGTTGACGCAGCGTCACAAGATGCAACGCATCATTGAAGTGTTAAATGAGTTGGATGAGTATTATGCAAATGTCGGTGTGCGTGTGAAATATTCGCGTATATACCGTTACGCATTATTGTTGATTGTCACGAAAACTCTAATGATTGTCGTTTATTGTGCGGGTGTCTACTGGCTGTTGCGTTCGGGGCATGTGCAGCCGTCGTTTTGTGTGTGTGTCGCGTTCGTTTTGCAACACTCCGTTTTGTTTTTGGCCATTTGCCTATTCAGCTTTATAGCGCGCGGTTTCGAGCGACGACTGGTCATACTGAACAAGGTAGGAAAGAGATTTTAAGGTTAGAAATGCAAAGAGTGTTTACAATTTGGTGCGTAAAAGCTGACAAAATTATGGTTTTTCAGTGTCCTCTGTTGAACTGTCAAACAATTTGATAGCTGTTTCAAAATCATTGGCGCTAAAAATTTTTAAACAGTACCAAAAAATGGTACTGTAAAACAGACTTACTTTTAGATAAGGATGGACTAAGAATTTCCATCAATTCATAATAGTTGGTTAAACAATGACGCTTCGCCTTAAACACCGAATCGTGAACAGCCCTAACTGAAAAATTTAAGCGTTCCGCCTTCGACTGTATCAATACTATCTAAAATAGCGGATAGTAAAATCAAATAACCCAGATTATTATTTATATTCAATCGTATATTAGTCGTTCAGAAAGGTAAGCTGGTACTATTGAGTTCTGTCTTTGCCTCTTTGGGCTATCGTATTTCACGTCACACTTGTCCTAAGATATTCCTAATTGCAAATAATGCTTGAAAAAATACTTTTCTAAAAAAAAAAAATTTCATCTTCTATGATTTCTTTAATGTGGCTGCAATTTGTTTGTCTTTGATAATTTTAATAATTATAATTTAATTTGTTGGTCTTTGTTAATTTTAATAATTATAATTTTATTTTCTACTTAACCCAACAGTGAAAAATTGATAATATTTTTATTAAAATTAATCAGAAATAATCTTAAATAAAAATTATCACAATCGAAGGACGCTGATTAAATATCCTATCAGATTTTAAAAACTCATAATGACGTATCCAAGATGCCGAACGCAAGGTTTCCGATAACGAATCTTATAATACTATTCAAAATGGCGGATCCAATATGGACGATAGAAATTCATTTCTGTTATATTTTTATCGGGCACATAAGTGTTGTCACGTCCGAGTTTAAAAAAGATATATTTCGAATATTCAAAAATATTTTTTGTTAATTGCGTTTATGTTTATGGAAGAGTTAAAGACACCCAAAAACTCGTTTTCACGTAGAATATGTCTTACATTTCGGTACGGTAGCCTTATTCAGATAGTTGTAGTCCTAATTTCAAAGCTGAAAAAAAAACGTTTACTTAATGTAAAGTAATGAAGTAAAGAAGCTTCTTTACTGGATTCCTTTTTGATATCCTTAAACCCTTAAGGCGAATTCATATGCGCTGAAATTTATAGGGCATCTGGCAATTTCTTCTACCGTTCGCCCAGGTGTTTTGACTGTCAGCAAAAGGAAATGAAGAAACCACTTTCCTTATATTTTGTTTTTATTTCTTCTCTTTCTAGCTTTCTACTTCAGGAATTTAATTGCTTCCCTATTTTAATTTGTATTGTCATGGCATTCTCAAAGGCCTAAAATGTGTCTTTTCGCCATCACAACCACCTTAAATAGTTCGTATTATTTGTCATTTACCAGAAAGAATTCCCGTAGGTACCAGCTTTACTGTCAAATGAGATGACAAATGAGAGAACAAATGAAGCTCTCGCTCTCTTTCGGAAGTCGCGAGATTTTACTTAAAGAATTTTTTTCTAGCAAATTTTGGAAAATCTCTTAAACCAGCACTTGAACCTAGTGTATTTTATAAATGAAATTACTACAAGAACAGATTTGTAATTGTGACAATCCATGCCAACAAAAAGCGTGAATTTATTGTTTATAAGTTTGGGGCTTTAAAAATAATTAAAACGCCCACAAAATTTCATCGAACAGCGCTACCGCCTGGTGAAATTATTTGACAGTTTTACCATTTTTTGCAAGAAAAACTTTTGAGAACAAAGTAGTATCGCAATTTGATTAAGTTGCTATTACAAAATGCAAACTACAAGTGCAAAGATGTTAACAAATTAACATAAAAGATAATTACGAGTATTTTTATGAATTTTTTTTTTATTTTTTTTAATTGCGTACAAAATTTGAAGTTTTAGTTCTCATGACTTTAGTTAGTGAATGCATTGTAATTTAATTGAAAAATAATACAAATTAAAGAACTGTCATGTAAATAGTCATACTTGGTGCACATTTATTTTTTTATTTTTTATTTTAATACAAGCTTATATAACAATATAATTGTAATATAACGTACAAGTAAACACAGCGCTAGCTATAAAGGCTTTCGGCTGCATTCATCATATATTTATGAATAATATTGTAAACTCACAGACACAGGCGCTTGTGCTCACAAAATACTAGGGTGTTCGATTATTCACCTATTTTGTAAAACCGGTTGGCAATTTGAAAAAAACCGGTCCTTAGTTTTTAAATCAATAATAAACTGGATATACCGGTTCTTGTTCCCGAGTTACTGAATTACATATTGAGCAAACTGAGCTAGTTACTCGTATAAGGACTTATTGTCAATATGGCATTATGCAATTTTTCAAGATTTTTCGGTATTCTTATGAGATTTTAATGGATGTGAAAATAGTCGATGTGCTGCCGCATTGCTATCAATTCTCAAAGTCTATATCTTTACAACTAGCTAAAAAAACGGTATTAGAGACGTAAAAATATTTGATATTCGAAAAATCAAGAACTCAAAAAAACCTTACACAAATTTACGAAAAAACCGGAGAAAACCGATTTGAAAAAACCGAGTCAATCACCCTACTAAATACCAACGATTAGTGTACACTAATAACAAAAGCATGTCTGAGCAAAAAATGCATTAAAAATTTATCAATGAACTGGACAGACGACCAAACAATGTTATCCATCTATCCTATTGCCCTTGAATGCCACATATCAAGTATTTATTTCACACATACAAGTAAGTATGTATGTACAATAATGAGTGAAAGGACAAAGAAGGCTTCATAAATAAACAAAGTCTAGGCGACAATAAAATGTTTGTTTTATATTTGCTCTTGAATTACTGACACACATTCAAGCCTAAGTATGTATGTTGGTTAATATATATGTATGCACTTGTGTTTGTTTGTTTTGACAGCACAGCAGTTAATTGAAATGTATCTAGTAAATAGAAAATTAATTTTAAAACCATTTACTCCCATGTAAATCACCTTAATGTGAGTACAAAAGTGCTGCCGCATTCAGCAATTAGCAGACGAGCAACAAGTCGTACACTTTAATAGCACTCGTTTGCTTGAGACATATTTTCACTGAGGTAAATTTAGCGACAAAAGTTTTCAATTTAGGAAAATATGTCATCCCTGATTACGTTGGGCTTAAAGGACTAGAGAGAGAAACCTACCTCTACATTTTGGCCAAAGTGAACTCATTCTAATGACATATGCACTGTTTGTTCCACGATATATTTCTTTGGTTTTATTAACTAATTTGTTTTTTGAGAATAGCTTACGGACTCGACGTTAGCTTCCCTAAATTTCGGGAGTATAGCAACAGTTTTTTTTTAACTTTTTTAAAAAAATTGTGTTTACTTTCATCAATTTGGGGTGTAAAAAATTATGCATCTCCCGATACCAATATATTTTACGAATATGTATCAAATCGAAACATAATAATGAATATTGATACGAGTTCGGCTTCGGCAATAATTGGGGGATAATTGATTTTTGGGAAAGTATTTAATTTTTACATTACCATTTATTGTATATGAAAAAAATTTAGCAGTGAATATGGCCACCTGGCGAACAAAAGTACATAACTTACCATTAAAATACGATTTTAAGTAATAAATAGACTACGGCGCCGCCTAGGTTTCTAAGGCCACTTAACGATTATTTTTATACTTCAGTCTCTCTTGGGTAATAAATCGACTTTTATTTTATGCAGGTAAAGATAAGAGTTCTTGCTAGAACGGTGAGTTCACTTCTTTTTAACCCCAAGCGGGACGATGTTCGATTTTATTTTATGAACGCGAAATAAACCAATACATTTCGTAGGAGGAGAGGAAACTCCCGCATTAGTCTGCTACCCTTGAGGAATTGTGTATACCGTGTCTTTGCATGGAAGGATAGAGATTCCGACAAATCTGAGCAACTACCACACATTAAGGCGCAGTATTAAGTCTTTAAAAAATCTTGTGCTATAGAATTTTTGTCATTTTCTAAGTAAAAAAGGGCATTTACACAGTAAGAGTGTGACTATATAAGGCTGCTCTTCATAAAAACATCATTTTTTGTGCCTTCGAATTAGCAAGTGGTCTGTAATTATTCCCAAATCCTTTGATAATTTTGGTCTTTTTAAGGCCTAAAGCTTTCGCGATTTATCCATGTCACTCTCTGACTCCGTGAACTTTGTAGTGTTGTATGTATTAGAATGTGTCCATTTCAAACGTGCTTGAGATTAAATTCCCCAATGTTGAGCTTGTAGGAAGCCTAACTATTTACAGGTTGGCAAAAGTGGTGAAAAAGTACACATTCTTGCAAGCTCGTCTGTGCTTACTCGACCTAATTGAAAGACTCTAAAGAAGTGCGTGAGACGAAAAACCGACGCCCATCCATAAAATTCCCATGAGTCGTCGCAGCTTCTGATAATGATACTCGACTTGATATATTTTTATTAAAAGTGTGCATGCAGTGATTTTCTAAACACGGAAAGTTTTGGTTTTTCAGAATGGCAGTGTGTTGTTCTCGCAACAGATGTCGGAGTCGATATCTTGTACCGCCAGGAGAATAGTACCAGGTCTGTCTTTGCTGGGCTATCATCAAGGCCGTAACTTTTATAACAAATGCATAGTGACGTTAGAGCGATCTCCATCAGGACGCATAAAGTATGACGTCCGATTAAATCTCGACAACATCTACGTATGCAGTTACCAAATACCAATAGTGCTCAATACGATTCCCGGATGTAAGAAGCAAATATTGACGACAGAATCAGTTCGCGTTGTCAGTTGTTATGCCATAGCGTAAACCAGCTATTAGTACTACGCATTGACCATACGAGCAACTAAATTAATGCACACGGTCAACAACCTTTGCACTTGGCATCCCATTAACCCTTAGTGAGTGTAAGTATCCCTACAACCAAGCGACAATAATCGACAGTCAGTCACAATAAATGGCAGCAAAATAGTAAAGCAACTCCCACTGCTAATTTGCATATGAAAGTGCATAGTTGACAAGCAATAGAAAAAATAATAAAAAAAAATTGAATGAAGTATTCATTAGCAATGGATAATGTTGAGAATGAGGCGGACGAATGGCCACACACGCATGTCAGCAAACAAGCCAACAAACAAACCAACACCACAGTGTCCTCGCGCACTTGGCACTTGGCGCTTGGCGCTAAAAAGTCACAACAACACGCTCGCACTGGGTCAGTTAGCGGAGCGCAGTCAACGCGTATGGACGCCGCCGACACGAATAGTATTGAGGCGCAGGAACCCAGCGACGCCGCTACACGTCCACAGCGTGTTAGCGGTTTGCGTCGGTTCTTTCACGCACAACAACTCTACGAAAGTGTACAACCGCTTTTTGTAGTCACCTTCTGGCATGGTCTTACGCCGTTCTTCATCAAAAGTGACGGCGCCGGCAATAAGAAATTGAAGGAATCCATTTTCGGTTATTTCAACACTTTGATACACATCACCGTCTATGTGGCCTGTTATGTCCTCACTCTGTTGAATGATTTCGAAACGGTAGCGGGTTATTTCTTTCATTCGGGCGTATCGCGTTTCGGCGACACAATGCAGATTGTGAGTGGCTTGATTGGCATAACGGTCATCTATTTTACGGCTATACTTCCAAAAAATCGTCTTCAACATAGCTTGCGTACCCTGCATGATATGGATGTGTTGCTGCGCAGTGTTGGTGTGCGTATTTTGTATAGCAAAGTGTTGCGATATTGTTATATGAGTTTGTTGGTGGTGTTGGCCGTAGACTCTGTGTATTCGTGTGGTAATTTTATTTTATTGAAATCGGCCAATTTGGAACCATCAACGCCGCTTTATATAGTTTTTACGTTGCAACACACCGTTATTTCGATAGCCACAGCAATGTTTCAAGGAGTTACAAAAATGCTGGAGATGCGACTGATAATGTTAAATAAGGTGAGCGGTTTGTGCGTTGTGGAGTGGATAGAGATTTGCGAGTGCTTTACTTGCTTGATTTGGAATGGAGTTTTGGAAATGAACCACCTAATTAATTGAAACAGAAGTGCCTTAATGATGATAAGTCAAGTATCATTGACATCTTCTCTAAGTATATTTATTTAGTTTTAGTCCGCATACATTTCGAATATTGTGGTTAGTTGTCGATAAATAAGAGTGTGACTCCCCGAATTTAATGGTGAAAATACATCTGTCGTTTGGAGTCGGCACAAAACTGTAGGTCCATCCATTCGGCCAAACACTGAGCTATATAGTGTAAGCGCCAAATTATTATTATTATATTTTTTTAGTAACTAAAATATAATCATTCAGCTTTTAGAGCTTATCAACCTTAAAAGACCCTTAAATATGTAAGCCTGAAATTTTCAATTAGACCTTTTCGACTGAATAAAGGAAACAAATTAGTCCCATCGCGAATTTAATAGTTCCGATCCCATTGAGTTGAAACTGGTTAAAGAACACTGTAAGCACGGATAGCTCTTTCTTGGAATTTGAAAATTAAACTTTTTTTCTAGAGAAGTAATACATGATTTAGCTGAATTTAACTGAATTCAACTCACTAGACATTAGAATCTTATCGGTTAAGTAAACAAATTTTATTGAAAACAATCGAAAAAAAGCCTAATTAACTTAAAAACTCAAGTGGTGCTTATAATTTTGTTAGTCTAATTTATAGATTTTAATATCTTAATTGTTATGGATTCAAATCCAGAAAAGAAGAGAAAAAATTTTGACTTGAAGCCTTTTAGCGTAAAAAATGTACAATGTACATATGTATGAAGGGAATCGTTTTTAATATAAAAAATCTGTCCACACCACTGGAAAAAAGCAAAAAAATCAGAAGAAATCAAAAGAGCAACAACTTGTTCGTTATATAAATCTCGATCATGACCCAAAGCAAACAAATGCTTAGAGTATTTTTGGAAGCTCTCTTTCAGCTTCTTCTTCATATATTTTCTAAGTATTTTTTTTATCGAAAAAATATTGGAACTTTAACAAAAGATAAGTAGCTCTCCTTCCAAACATGTTTGGTTATAATTACGCATCAAAATTTGAAGGTCGTCTTTCGGTCACAAATTTCCATTTTAATTAAAGGTTTATTAGCCTTTAGGGAGAAATTTTAGAAATGCTGTCAATCAACTATAGAGATGCACATGTACGTAAATTTGTGTGTGGGTATGTAAAATTACTTATTTAATAGGGTAAATGTTTAATTTATTGCTTAAACTAGAAATAACATACACTTGAATATAAGCTCACGAAATATATGTTAAACTTTAAACTCAAAATAAAATGATTAGGACTGAAAACTTCCAAAGAGGTAACATTAAAAATTTTATTTGTAAATACTATGCAAATAATTTTCCGCATAGAGAATTAACTAATTCCTTCTTAGAGCATTACTTTAATGCCACTGAATACACTTTTAAAATTTGCGAAACACGCAATTTTTTAAAAATCGTTGTACATTTGTGTCCACGAGTGGTATCGATTATTATTTTCTAGTCACGCAATAGTTACTTAATTTTTTTCTCTCATTCTTAATATTTTTGAATATTGCAATACATCTTTAGAAAACATATCTACATATGTACATGTATTAAATAAAAATGGTTGTGTAACTTTACGCCAAAGAAGAAATATGCGATTCTAACGCTTCATCTAAGATGTGTGTCAAATCTAAAAAGCTATCAGTTTCTGATCGTAAAATGTTTAAAAAAAAAAAAAATAAGAGAAGGTTTGTTGCAGCAAGTGCACTTCCGTATACCACTCACTATAAACGCCAAGCAAAGAAAAAATCCCAAAAAATTTTATCACCAAAAACCAAAAGAAGCCGCATATCTAACTAATCCCAAAATATTAATGGTAAAATATTATTACACTTCTCGAGTAGCAGAGAAAAAACATCACTAAAACTTACAACAAATATCTCCATACAGCAAGGATACCAGAAGACTTGTGTTACTTCTCATGAAGAATTAACAAGGCGAATGAGACGGAAATGGTTGGGATAAGTTTTAATTTTTCTCAAAATACCTGTGTTCACTACACCTTAACTTACCACAACAAAGCTTATCAAACTTCAACTCCCCACCCATAACCGTAACATAAGCCGTCATACCTAAACCAATCACCCCTAAACTCGCCACATCTCAACTGATTCCACCTTAACTAACGAAACCTTAGCCAACCTTATTTAATATCGACAAATTTAAATAAACAACACATAAATTCTCAAAATCATAACTCCCACATCTAAGTTTCAAATACCTAAATTTAGCACAAGTAAATTTTGCTTTGCTTAACTCACCACACAGAAAATTCCCAAAACCAACTATTTATAATGAAACCATACTTATTCCCGTTTTTAGTAGAAATTAAATCATATTGGTACCGAGTATGAAGTTTATTAGATATTTTTGAAACTGGTACCATGTTTTGTTTAATACATAAAATTATCAGTTTAGCGCACCTCGACTGATTTCCTTGACAGCGCTCAGAGCAACCATTTGAATATAGCAGTTTTTAAAGTAAAACAAAGCAAATACTCGTACAAGCATGCAAGCAAAAACTTGGGCTAGACGAAAGAAAACTTTACAGTTAAAGTATAATAAATATTGGGTTATACATTTTTTACATGATTGAGTTGAGTTTTTTCTGCTGTCCAAAAATTGTTGGTTGCAAAATACTTTTTCCGTTGATTTATTATATGCGGGTACAAAAAATTTCAACCCACCCAATGAACGCTAGTCTATATTTTATTTTTTTGGCATTTATTGGACATTTGTTGTACCTTTTCCAAAATTGTTAAAAAATACACATTAAAAAGGTGGCTTGTCGAGACTTGTCTGTTTATTAAATTGCAAAATTTTGGTTTGCATGTAAATAGAATTGTCTTGACGTATGTGGAATAAAACATTTATCAGTAAATAAAAGATAACTCATACGCCTTAGCATACCTATAAACTGCATATATCGATTTGCGTCGAGATTTTCTAAAAGTTATATAACAAAAAAATTGTTTTCTTAAAGATTAAAAAATCGATTTATTGTGACTGACACAGCCAAACTAAAGCTTATTTTGCACCTTTTCGGAAAAGGGACAAGACAAATTCATCTGACTAGAGACTTAAAAGGATCCACAAAAATGTAAAGATAAAACTTACACTATTACTATAAAACATTTGCCAGCGGTTGCCATTTTTATTAACATCCAATCAACAAAATGTATCTCTTGCGTAATCTTACATTCTTACACTGACATTTCCTATTTATTTAAGTATATGCAACTAATTTCTCTCAGACTTTTTATTAAATATTTTTGAACAGGAACTTCCGCATCCATGCTATAAGTTTTTTCTTTGGCTTGATTTTTCATTTTTTACACCTCATGCGGTTTCATCTGTAACGCAAAGCCAGCAAATTTTCCCTTAAAATAAAAATTAAATTCTTTCTCATAAAAGCAGAAACTAACGAAGTGAGATATCAATTAACTTAATGAAGTAAAGTGGGAGGAAACAGTGTAACTGCATGTATATTTAAATATGTATGTACTCGTATATATTTATTTGAACACACTCATAAAAAAGGGTAATTGCACTTATGTAAATGCTATATTTAGTTGTGAACAGAAATGCTATAATTTTATAATTACAAGATAAATGGCAATGTGAAACTAGTAATCAATAAAAGTGGTTGTAGCTGGTGATTAAAAGAGCACTTGAAAAAATTGTAAAAAACAGAAGTTGTTATAAAAATATGTATGTAATGCATTGAATATTGGCCAAGCAGCAATTATACATGAAATCGATGCTTCTTTTTTAGACAGTTAACTTCAGTTGTGTAACGCATTATTTCTTCAGGTCAAACAAATATTTTTGTTGACATTGTCCACCCGACGCCGGAATTTGTAAGACCCATGGAAATCACTTTTGGTTACGGCTTTACTTGTGTGCGGTTTTCAAGGGTTTTTTGTCTCTTGGTCTCATGCTTTTTATTGTTGTTACACGAATACTTATGTCACACGTTTCATTAAAAGGCCCCCTTGTTCCTCCTACTAGTCTATTGTTTTTCCGATCTCAGTAGATTCAGAGCCTGCCAGTTAGTGCTTGCCCAGTAGACCAAAGTGTTTCAAAGGTTTCACCTGGTATAACCTCGAACTCTTCATCATCATCACTCTCGTATTCTGGTATTTAGATCACAGTTTTCCCATAAAACAGCCATAAAAATTCTGTAAAAGCATGTATTTAACATACATTACTTGCTTCGAATTTGTTCAATTGGTTTTGCCATAGTGTTTTCAGGTTTGATGAGTTTAAGTGTGGAGAGCATAAGTCTATTAGGTTTAGCTGTGATAAATTCAGGTATGGTGAAAAAAAGAAGTTATTAATGCCAAAGAACGTACATAACTAAAAAGTTGCAAGTCGTTTCGTTTCCTGTGGCAACGAAAATAAAATTCGTTCCGGTATGGTGAAACATTTCGAGATATTTTATTAGCGGAACGAAACGGAATTTGCAGCTTCTTAGTAATATACGTTCTTTGTTATTACCATCCCCAACCTTTTTCTTTGTGTCATTCCATTTGGCATGATTTCCGTTGAATTCACAATTTTCAAAGTTGGAAATAAACATTTTATTTAATTAAATTATTTCTAACATCATATCCCCGGCATTTGTAATCGGATCTAAGAGATAGTTGCGGAAGAAACTCAAACAATGATATAAGTATATTGGAAAAATGTAAAATAGCGACCCCTACGGCTGCATAAAAAGTATAATATTTTCATTGCAGTTGTACAATACTCAGTTTTCGTCATACTAGTTGGTACAAAAATTAACTAGTCGAAACCCAAATATGAATGTATCATACTTAAAGAACCGACTTTATTAAAAATTTTCAATTTAATATCTGCCTATTCAGACTAGGCAGTGAGACTTCTTATGGCACCAAAACTCTCATCACAAACTCATGTATTCGCCTCCCCAGTAGTTCAATTCAATTGAAGGAAGTTAAATGATTCATCTCAATACAAAAACTGTAATGTTGCCAAATTTGTAATACAAAAATCAAACTTACTTAATTGCACAATGTCCTAACTACATAATGACCGATGTCTAAATATTTCAAAAGCAGTCAATCAACACTCTATAAATTTTAAAGTGCTCAACTGTCATTCAAAGGCCTCCATTATTCTTACCTAGCTATAAATACAAGAGTCAACACACAGCGCCGCATTAGTGCGGAAAATCAAATCACGAGTATGCTCACCTGGAAAGAGTTCTTTAGTCCGAGTGATGCCTATGGCGCGATACAAACTCTACTCTGTTTTAACTTTATGCTCGGCTTGACACCTTTTCGGATGCATAAGGCAAGCAGTGGTCAACGTTTATTGCGCATTAGCCATCTAGGATACCTCAACACGCTGCTGCAAGTGATTTTCTTCATGTACTGTTTCATACATTCGCTTGCAGAGCAAGCTTCGATTGTGGGATTCTTTTTCAAATCGGAGATTTCGCAAATTGGTGATACATTGCAGAAATTCATAGGAATGTTGGGTATATTGACGCTCTTCGGCATCAGTTCGAGTGAGTGTCGAGTTGTGGTTTCGTTGTGTGATACTGTCGCGATTGTGGATAGACGTTTTCTTAATATCGGTGTGGCATTCAATTATCGATATATTATGAAGTTGGCACACTTGAAACTGTTCTTGATGATAACACTGAATGCTTCGTATATGTCCAGTTGCTTTTGGATGCTCTTTCACAATGATATTTGGCCGACATTTCAAGCGATGGTTACATTTTTCATGCCACACGTTTTTTTGTTGAGTGTTGTTGTGCTGTTTTCGACATTTTTGTTGCGATTGCAACAGCACTTCGATTTAATTAATAAGGTGAGATTGTGCATATATACATACATTCATTTATTTATAAGTTTTACACAAAGTGTTACCTTGCGGAACTTGTTCGGTACTTGTTTGGTACTCTTTTTTACGTATTTTAAATGCTAATTTTTTCGTACTCTTTTTGTCCATATTTTAATACTCATCTGGTGCTTTCCCTATTCTGGATTATTTCGGGACTAGTTTAGAGCTTTTTCAGGACCATTTCCGAACTAGAATTTGTGATATGTCCCGAAAATTAACTTAACTAGTCAGTCAAGAACTGACCCTAAGTTAATCCCTATCTAATTCCGAAATGGTCTCGAAAGAATCCTGAATACTGATTTTTGGTTTTTGAAAAATCCATTTCATATTTAAAGAAACATTTAACATATTTTAAAGCCAACCTGCTAAAGGGCCGTCTAACTGGGACAGTGTTGTGTTCGCGCATATTTAAAAAAAAAATGCCATAAGTGATCATTGTTTTTAAGTGCAAATAATTTATAAAAATAATCATTTAAATCGTTATATAGTTTTATATTGCATATTCTACCAATTTAGAGTGCCCTGAAATTTCGTGCATTGATCTATCTGCACTCAAGAACGGCTGGACGGATTTGGGACAAGGATTGCTTTACCTTTGACTATTATTTGTTTTTAAATAGTGTTGCCTCCAGATTATAGATACGAAAACAAAAAGGTTTTAGCAGGTTTACCTTAAATAATTTTTGAAGAGGATCGCTACCGGTTCGATAATATAAAAGCTATGGAAAATACTATGGAAATAGTTGAAATAAATAAATAAAAATGAAAATAAAAATTAATATGGAACATTTTTAAGGCAGATCAAAAGAAGTTTTATAAACAAAAATATCTGAACAACTTTAAGTTTATCACAAATGAATTCGTTTGCTTATTAAAACTTTCTTATAAAACAGTAAATACTATTGTAGAAAATAGAAACCCAAATCCAGAGCATTATAATCATGGGTTATTAATCCTCTTTTCTTGGATTTAATATTTGAATATTTTTTACTACACCTAGACTTTAGGGATGGAAGCATTGTGCGGACTCGGTTGTACAGAGTCAATACCAGTTCGTGGCTTATTTGGGATAAACTATTTTCATACTTACAAATATTAAATTCAACTAACATAGATGACACTAAAATATATATTAGAAAAAAATGTATGTTTTTGGAAGGTTGGGGATTTTCAACGCTGAGTGTTGCTATTTTAGTCAAAAGTAATTAAGTTAATATAAAACCCTTAGATAACAATAACAAGTCATTAAGGATTAAATCGTAAGCACTCAGAACATTTTTAGCTGCTCTTACATACATATGTATATGTATATGTACATACAGTGGAGGCCACATTATTATGTGCCACTAATTTTTTCTAGTTTTATAAGAATTTTCAATTAATAAGCAATTTATTCTCTAGCAACAGTCATATGGTTCAAAGTTTCAAGCATTGCAGAAAACTTAAAAAAAAATTCAAAAAGTGTTCATCAAAATTAAAATTTTTTTCGTACAAGTCGTTAAAAGGTACTTGCAACAGGAAATACTTGCTTGAATTGTTCTATTCTCGTTTATTGTATTTCCCTGTAGATCTCTTTTCTGAGCAAAATATTTGAAATTCTGATTAAATTCTTTTGAATTTTTTGGTCTTCTACAAAGTTTGCAGCTCGCAAGAGAATGAACTGTATTTAAATTAAAAACTATTTAAAATAAAAAATAAAAAAATGCAATCAAAATGATTTTTAATTTGGTTGCAAATGTTATGGCCAACACTGTTAAGTGTGATTGACAAGTATTAAAAACTTGCTATGCTTCAATGAGCAGCACTTTACGCTACTCGCAAATTTTCCATTGCCCTCTTACGTTTATTAAATGATTGCCAGTTGCATTTTCACATTCTTCACATGTGCAATTTCAGGACAAAAGTTTTACGCGCTTACAAATAAAATTTGCAACTTTACAAAATGTCTTACCGTTTGCCAGTGCCGTTGCACAATTTTAGGCGCGATTTTCAAAATCCTCGAAACATTTACGCCAGCTTGCGTTTTCTCTTCCTGTTTGCACACTTTTTCGGTTTAACGCCATACCACATTAGCATATCGTCGAAGACGGGTCAACATGCACTGCAACCCTCGATGTTTGGCTACTTAAATATGGTGTTACGTTTCATATTTCTGCACGTTAACTTCGTCTACAGCATCGTGCATTGTCATACGATCATTAGTTATTTTTTCACTACGAATGTTTCGAATCTAACTGATAATTTGCAAAAATTCAACGGCACCTTTAGTAATCTGGTTGTGATGGGCATTTGTTTTAAGTATCGCCAGAAGCTCTGCAGCCTGATCCAGGCCATGCATAAAGCGGAGGAGCGATTCTTTAATGTGGGCGTTTCGTTTATGCAGAAATATGTGGCAATGCGTACAAATCGTTTTGCTTTCGGTTTGTTTACTTTAACTATTGGCTATTTTCAATTATGTTTATTCGGTATATTGGCTCGACATGATGTCTACACGTCTTTTCCGGCTGCAGTTTCATACTTTTCGCCGCATATACTCGTCTGTGGCATTGTGATTTTGTATAATGGCGTCGTTTACAGGCTGACTCAATATTTTCGTGCCCTTAACACAGTTGAGTGAATGAATATTTTTATTTTAAATTTTTCAGCGCGTTTGAGAAAAGGCTCAGCGACAAGTGTGGTTTAATTTGGGGATGTGTTCAAAACGATTTCGAAGACCATCTCAGATTAGTTAAGAACTTTTACAGGACTAGTTCGGGTAAATTTTAGGACTGGGTCGCAAACTATTTCAGAGCGTTTTCGAGACTTTTTCAGAACCATTTCGGGACTAATTCTAACTGCTCCTTTATATAGAAATCATATAAAAATGCGGCCTTTGAGTAGCTATACTGCCATAGATATGTTTATTCTACCATGTAAAGCGAAAGAATTTCCTGTGATTGTCACACGTTCCATTTTAGTCCCAAGAGTTGGATATTTTTCAATAGAGAATACTACTAGACGATGAAAAAACGCAAATTACGGCTTTTTACTATAAGTTTTTGGGTGACCCTAATGAAAAATGTTATGCTCGGAGTTGCATTTATACTTAAGGAATTTTAAAAGAAAACTCGAAAAAATTGTATGCATAAAATTATTTTAAAAAGAGTTGCCAGATATCTGAACAATTAATATAAATAACATTTTAACGTGGAAATTAAATGCATTTTGAAAAGGAAATACTTTTGATTAGTGCCGCCACCTGTAAAAAGACTTAATTAAAAATTATTCTGTCAATTCTTTCGCGCAAACGCACCAGGGTTTTGCACTACATACAACTTTGGCAAAACTTTATGACGAAAATGTGGTTTGAAGAAAAGGTTTTGAAATGATAATTACATAACTCACACAACGTGTTTATGTGGATTAATTTTTTGTTTTTCCAACAGCGCAAAAATAATTACAAAATTTCAATCGCAAATGCAACGACCTCTAGCGGCAATATTCTGATATGGTTTGAACTAAGTTTTGCCTTCGAAAGTAAAATAAATATGTTTACTCAACTACTTTGCATTACTTTTTAGCCCTCACTTATTAACAAAATTTTATTAAAATCACTAATTTTTGAGCTATAACCGCATAACTGACCAATCCTATGATTTGTCTTGTAGGTTTTAAAGAATCTCGCCCATCAATGGGACAACAGTGTCGTCAAGCCAATGCCCAAACAACGTTCGCTACAATGCCTCGACTCCTTCTCCATGTACACGATCGTCACTAAGGATCCTTCTGAGATTATACAGGAATCAATGGAGATACATCAGATGATTTGCGATGCTGCATCCACAGCAAATAAATATTTCACCTATCAGCTCTTGACAATCATTTCAATTGCATTTCTAATCATTGTGTTCGATGCCTATTATGTGCTCGAAACATTGCTGGGCAAATCGAAACGCGAAAGTAAATTCAAAACTGCCGAATTTGTAACGTTCTTTTCATGTCAAATGGTTTTGTATCTGATTGCGATAATTTCAATTGTAGAGGGTAGCAATCGCGCTATCAAAAAGGTGAGCGAATGGCGTGCCGTACATTCTCAATCAGCCTCAAAATAATTATTAAATTTCTTTTAACATTTTTTTTTTTGCAGAGCGAAAAAACCGGTGGCATCGTACACTATTTACTCAACAAAGCAAAAAGTGCGGAGGTGAAGGAAAAGCTGCAACAATTTTCCATGCAGCTATTGCACCTGAAAATAAACTTCACGGCAGCTGGATTATTTAATATTGATCGGACGCTTTATTTTACGGTATGCAAAAGGAAATTTTATGAAAAAATTGATATGGCTGGCCATAATTAATATTAATAATTAGTTTCTGATGGCGTATGCGGAATTCTCTAAAGCTTTTGTAGATGACCAAGTGGTTGTATCTAAAGCTTAACTTCTTCTTATTAACTAAATGAAAACCTTATTCGCAAAAATGGCTATATAAATTGAAATTGTTGCAACTTTAACTGGTCAGAGTACAATAAAATGGGACATGGACCCGCAACGCCTTGAAAGGGCCGAGAAAAACAAAAGGGGCAACATTATTTCGAGAAGAAAAAAAACGCCCTATCTGTGCCCATGAATTAATAATCGAATATATTTAAAGGGAAATTTTACGCTGTTACGTGTTTATTATTTATATTTAAAAGAAAGTTCAGATGTGAGCGCATTGTTATACTGAGCGATGATCATACCAGGAAAACTTCTCATCTGTGCATTTAGGGGCACAATCAACTTGTAAGATTCAATTCCTTTAAGTGCCAGACCACAATGGCATAAAGAGGGATTAGAAGCCTGGTCAGAAAGGCAAAATTTACACTATTGATTGGCAATCAGGTTTCAGACGTTCAAACAATATGCTCGATCGAATCCCAAGTATGATATTATGTAAATTTATTTCGTGATAATTATGACGAACTGCAGGATTAAATTTATTTTAGATTTAAAAGAGTAGACTTAAACCCCAATCAGTAGGCCTGCGATCGCTCGTCCTTATGTTGCAATAAGCTGGATCAAGATTCAAGCGCCTCGTCACTTTATTTATTTAACAATTGTTATTGAGCTAGAGATATTTTTATTTTATTGGAGTATAAGTTTTAGCTGGCATTCTTAAGAATCCGTAAGTAGTTTTCTGGGAAAGTTTTTGGAGAGCTGGAGACTCTTGGAGTGTAATGCTGAAATAAACCATCCAAAAAGAGCAAACGTACGTTCAAATATGACACTACAAAACGCCAAGAATTTTTTAAATATGACTCCGAAATTCACTTTAAACTTAGACTTTGTGATACAAAAATTTAATGGGCTACAAAACAAAATTTTACTATTAAATCTTTTATGGAAAAAATTATTTTGATTTATTTCTTTTTTTTTTATGACGGAAAACGAAGTATTAACTTGGCACCGAAAAAATAATCGTTTTTTATATCGTCTACTCTACATAAAAATTTTAAAAATATTTTCTTGTTATTTTATTCTTCCATGCAGATTAGTGGCGCTCTAACAACCTACTTGATTATTCTTCTACAATTCACAACTTCTAATGTGCCAGACCAACAACGCTCACACCAGGTGGGCCACAGTACGCCAACTTTGATGAATCTCTCGGCTAATATAACAAATGGTCCATAATGCAGTGACTTCATTGCCAAGTGTGGAGATTTTAATAATCATAGTTCTATGTATATATGCATGTATGTATGTATGTATGTATGTATGTATACACTCGAGCATGTATGTATGTACATTTGTATACTTGCTGTTTAAACAATTTCTTACAAATGCAATTCATTACATGTATTTTTATTTTATAAATTTGTCTTGCTCGTAACTAACTTTTATTATGTACACTGTGTTAAACAAGTATAGCACAATTACATATTGACACATTTGGAGAATTAATTTTTCTTCTAGTTAATTGAAACTATTTCTTAACTAAAATACACTTTATTCTCCAACAAAAGCCATAAAGAACCCTTAATTTTTTAAATAATACAAGATGTACAATAATTAACCAAAATTCATAAAAAAATTAAATTTAAAAAAAATTTTTAATTTTTTTTTTTTTGGAAATGTAGTTGGGTAACTCATTACAATTTTAATACAAAAAAGAGCAATTTTCGTATAGCTAAAAATTTTAATTGATTTTTGCAATTTTCTTTACTCCTTCGATATGAAAAATTGCTTTATATGACGGGAAATACCAGTAAGCAAATTGTTAAAAATCAACGAATTAGCTTTAAAACTTCAATCTAATTTTTTTTAAGTTCGAAATTTTCATGATTTTTTTTTTTAATTGTACTTATTGTATGTATATACTTAGTTCAAAAAATAAGGCTTTGGTGGTTTTCGTAAGAGAACGAATTGTCATTTTTGTAACTGAAAAGTAATTAAAATTATTAAGAAGAAAAATAAATTATCTAAATAAATATATATGTGAATGTTCTATAATTTTTGAAAGCAGTGTATTTGCAAGGTATTACTAATTTTGAAAATTTAAATGCAAAACTGCAATCAAATATTTTTATTGAAACTAAGTAACCCGTTTACTTTGTAATATCGCGATAATTCGTTAATAATAGTTGGTATTTCGTATTTACAGATTGTTATATTTTTGTTTTAAAAATAGATTTTACAAAAGTCGTGATCTTTAAAATATATTTGTACAAGAAAAAAAAAACTTTAAAGAAAAGTAAATAAATTCCAAAACTATTCGTGTATGTATGTACATATTCCAAAAATAAATTATTTATGCCACTTTTTATTTCACAATCTCGCAGAGGTGACTTAATTTCTTTATTAACCATTGGGAAAGGTAAATTTATATATATTCTTTTATTGTGATGATGATTGACATTTCGCCTTTTTGTGTGAGTCTTTTTCTGCCTGTTTTTTAATTCATTTTCTTCATACTTTATGTCAACAATGTCAGTGCTTCAGGAATTTGGGTATGTATGTACATGCAGGAGTATATGTTAGCATACACATTTTCACTGTATGACATAAATACGAGAACTACATTTTGCGAATACTTTTTCGAAACAAAGCTTTTGATAGAATATTGCATTGTATGAGAAAACAATTTTGGTAGCATTAAAAATGGGAACTGAAATATTGGCGAAAAAAAAAATAAATTATTTAAACAAGGGTTATGATTTCCAAGTCAAACTCTTTAGCTATTTTTTGATGGCGTATTTAAGCAAATACTCAAGTATGTATTATAAAGGGATTTTAAATAGGGACGCTACACAAGTTTTTTTTAAATAAAACAAAAACCGTTTTGTATATCAATGAAATTCTTTATTCCTGCGAAAGTATATTCTATGCCATTATGTATAGAATTTGATTTCTTTTGCATGGCCACCACGGGTACGTTTTCAGCAGTCCAGACGCTGAACCCAATTTTCGACAGTTTTCAAGCATAAATCGGCCGATACTGCTGTAATTTCACGTTCGATATTCGTACGAAGTTCATCAATCGTCGCTGGCTTGTTGGCATAGATCATAGACTTGACGTAGCCCCACATAAAATAGTCTAACGGCGTTAAGCCGCACGACCGAGGCGGCCGATTGACTGGGCCATTTCGTGTGATAACACATTCACCAAACTTGCTTTTCAATAAATCAATTGTAGCAATTCGCTGTGTGACTTGTGGCGCCGTCCTGTTGAAACCACATATTGTCCAAGTCCATATCATCCAATTCGGGCAACAAAATATTCGGTTATCATTGAGCGGTAGCGATTACCATTCACAGTGACGTGCCGGTCTTGATCATCACGGAAGAAGTACGGCCCAATGACGCCGCCGGCCCATAAAACGCACCAAACAGTAATTTTTTCGGGATCTAATGGTAACTCATTGAGTACGTTTGGGTTGCTGTTTGACCGATAATGCTATTCAGCCAGAAATGAGCCTCATCATAAATTGCACGTAGCGCTCTTAAAGTTGAGGCCACTGACTTACTATATTATAACCCAACGGAAACCCACTTTCCCACGAGGGGCTCAATCCGCATAACGTACGGATGTTTTTTAAATATACAAATCTTAGGTGCCGAGTCGTGACAGAAGAAAGTTTGTTAAGCGTCGAGATCCCAAGCTACTCAGCTACAGAATAAGAATTCATCAGCCGAATACAAAGTTAGAGAAATGCAAAGTAAGAAAATTGGATCGTTAGCTGTTATTAAGAGAGGATAGAATAGTTCTTTTAATTATAAAAAGTGAGTCCGATACATCAAAGGTGCTGGAATGATTGTTAAAGTCTTGGCATAAACCCCGAAACGGTTCATTCAACTCAAAGTTAGTTCTGCATAGTTTCAAGAAAAGTGGTTTAAAGTTTCTCGTTGCACGGGAGGGTACATTAAAATTAATTTGCTCTAGAAGAAATGGACTTGAGATCCATCCATTGACTAATTTTACCAGAAATATTATACCTAACATTTCTCTGCGACTCGAAAGAGTAGGAAGATTAATAAGTTTTAAACGACTAGTGTAAGGGGGAAGATTGTATGGCGAATCCCATCGAAGATTTCTCAAAGCAAAAAGTAAGAATTGTTTTTGTATTGACTCTAGTTGGTCTGAATGGACCTGATAACGAGGATTCCAAACTATGGAACCATACTCCAGTATTGGTCTTACTAATGAAGTAAAAAGTGTTTTAGTTATATACGGGTCGCGGAATTCCTTTGACCAACGCTTTACAAAAGCCAGTACACCCCTTGCTTTATTAACTGTGGAACTAATATGAAAATTAAAATTGAGTTTACAATCCATACCAACACCCAGGTCAACAAAACTGTTTACATGTTCTAGGACGTAGTTATTTATTTTGTAGGAGGCCGGCTGAATGGTTCGTCGAGAAAAGCACATGAATTTACATTTGTTAAGGTTAAGCGGCATATAATTAAGGCTGCACCAATTGACTATGCTGTCCAAATCTTGCTGTAGCAAGGATCTTTCTTCAGCCGAGGCATAAGTCTTAAAAAGTTTAACATCATCCGCTATGTAAGGAGTAAAGAAATATATAACGTGCTACACTCAAAAAAAAATTATGAAAGTTGCAATTTAGAGCATACGGTACATCTGCAATCTTATTTAAGGGCTGTCGTTAATTAAAAAAAAACCCACATGTCGACTGAGATTGAAAAGAAATGAAAAGGGGTGGTAAAAAGTGGAGTGGACGGAAATGGAAGCGGCGGAAATGGTGTAAACAGAAATGTTTCAAAAAAGTAACGACACCAAAACTTATCACACATTGAACAGGTTGCTTCAATACAAAAACAAATCGCTACGTTTATTTTTATTTTAATGCTAAAGTTTCAAAATGTTTGTTCCATACGGCCTTAAATCATATGAGAGAAAGAATTATTATCTAAATAAAGAAAAGCAATCAAATAAGTTATTCTTCTGCTGATAAACTTTTTGGTGTGCAATGGAAAATATACAAATCATGCCTTCAGATGACGCAACGCAAGAACAAAATATCAAAAACAAAACATAATGAATACAAAACTCTTGAAATGTTCTAAAACAGAACAAAGTGAGAACAAACCTTCCGGGAACATTTTCATTGGGAACAAAAGTATAGAGAACATTTTTCTAAATACAATCAAATAAGAACAATAGTACGGGAAACATTCTGTTGGAAAGCAAAACGATAAAATTTTTGAGTTCTTAACGTTCGATTCGTAATGACGTTTAGGGTTATATTACAACGATAAAATATAAAACCAAATGTGTAATTTAATCTAATAAAACATGTATATCACCGCTCAGTTAAAATCTGCATAGGCATTTTCATTTTTTTTTTTTTAATGATCAAAATTCACTGTTGAGCATTATAATACGACTAAAAGGCAAGTTTACTCCCCATAAATTTGAGTTTCTGGAATTCACCTTCCATAATAGTTTTCGCTATCATTATTCGCGCATAGTTCCGTTCCTTTTTCGTTCTTTGTCAGAATGTTCATGTGGAATTTATAACCAATTTGTTCTTTGAGAGAATGTCCCTGAGATTTTATTTAACTTTTTTTTTAGTAAACGTTCCTAATATTTTCGTTACTAAAACTTTTGCTTTTAAAATTTTTTTAAGAAAGTATTGATTGCATTTTGCTCTCTTCGAGAAAGTTTCCCAGTCTTTTGTTCTTATAAAACTTCCATTGAGAACGTTCTCGGATATTTTATTGTCACCTATGTATGTACGTTCTTGTAAAAACACTATCATAGGTTTTGTTCTCATTTCGGTTTAAATTATAAGCGCACTTGGGAAAAAAGTTGCGAGAACGACATTTAGTTTCGGGCATGCCTTCGTTTGTGTTCGATCGCTGAAAAAAATTTACATTTCTTCAAATTGATTTGTTTGAAACATAACAGTTATTTGTGGTCGCTTTGAAAAACTATATACACATATGTATGTGCATATGTATTCACAATTTTCTTTTGTTATCTTTTTTTTTTCAGTGTTAGATAGGTGGTAGTTCGAACACTAATTTAATTTATTGATGTCAATTTATTTTGCTTGTCACAACTGAATACGAGCGATTGCTGACAATGTCCTTTTATCGCAGTGTGGCGTGTCCAAAACTACTTCATCAACCCACTAACACTCAAAAAAATCCAAAAAAAAAATGCATAGAACAGCAACAAAATGTGATTCGATGGCACACCTTCATACCACCGACTAATCGTATTGACACACTATTTTTATGTACACAACGCCAGCCGGCGGATATTGTGTAGCAAAACATGCAGAAGGAAATTTCGCGACAGTAATCAACAAGTGCGCATCGCTGGCGGACGTTAACGACGCGCTTACTTCCGGTTGACTTTAACACACTGATAAAGTGTGAGAGTGTGAGAAGAGAAACAGAGAGAGAGAGAGAGCGAGAAGGAGCATTGTTATTTGATATAACCGCAAGGACAATTAATAACAATCAAAAGCACTGCTCGTTTTGAAAAATGGCATGGCAATTTTTGAATGGTTTAACGCAATCGGATAGCATTTTACAATCACTCCGCCCCTTGGCATACATATCACTAATTGGACTGGCACCATTTCGCATGAGCGCCAACAAGGAAGTGCGCACCTCCGTCTTCTCCTTTGCTGCGGGAATTGTGCATTTTTTCTTCTTCGTCTTATGTTTTTCGCTCTCCCTGCGCGAAGGTGACTCCATCATTAGCTACTTCTTCCAGACTAGCATTACACGGTTGGGCGATGCGTCGCTTTCTTTAAGTGGCATTATTGCAATGGTTACGATTTTTAGTTCGATTTTCCTTAAGGTAAGCGCCTCATAAAACTTTACTTAATTACATACGTAATTGTTTGCTCATTTGTTTACCTACAGCGTAAATTGCTTTTGAATATCATACAAAATTGTTTGGTGGTGGATGATATATTTTTACGTTTGGGCCTTAAACTGGATTATCGCAAAATATTGTTATATTCATTTGTGATTTCGCTGAGTCTGCTGCTGTTTAATGTCGTGTATCTATTGGTTAGCTATATGTTATTGCGTTCAGCAGAGATTCGGCCATCATTTGTGGTTTTTACAACATTTGCATTGCCTCATTTGAATATAAGCGTTATGGTCTTCAAATTCCTGTGCACCACACGTTTGGCTCGGACGCGATTCCGGATGATGAATGAAGTAAGTGAAACAAGAAAATGTGTTTTGATGTGTTAATTTGAATTTGTAGCTACAAGTGAGAGGGCTATCGAGTCATTCAGTTCCTTAGAAGCTAGTCAATATTTATAACAAAAACGTCATAAACATAAAATGTTTGAAGAGCTCCGAAGGCCTCGCGTATTGGCAAACATATTACTGTTGGTATATACAACTTTAAAGTTGTAAAGGACTTTGTATACCTAGAATCCAATTTCAACGCCTAGAGATCAAGCGAAGAATAACTCGTGGCAATAAATACTACTTTGGTTTCGGAACAAAAATGGCGCTCTACAAACCCCTCATCTTACCCGTCTTGCCAAATGGAGCTGAACCATGGATGATGTTGATGTGCAATCTGAAGGCTTTAAGGGCTTTCGAGAGAACTGTTACCACGCGTACCTATGAAGATAGAATGATGAACATTTTGAGCTGATTAAAGATATAGACATAGTCAAGCTCATAAAAAATCAACAATAGCGATTCAGTTTCGTATAGAAGGAACAAATGCGTTAGAATCCGTCTTAACTTGATATGAGCAACTGCGGAAGTTTTTTGGTCTTAGCCCAAACCGATGCACGGTTGTAAAAGAAAATAATAAATTAAGACTAGCATCTTGTATTTTTTGAATAGGAGAATTTTGGAGCTCTATTTTGTTGAACAAAGTTACGGTCTGGCATGTCGGGTTTGCTTTTATTTGTGTTTGAGAGTTAAGGGGGCCACAAAAGTTCTTAGAGCTTAGAGAAAAAGCCTTTTTGTATAATTTTGAATTAACACACTTCAACTGAAGGTTGCGCCATTCAAAGAGACAAACTAAAAAAAAAACTTGAACATGCGTTACATGGAAAAAAAAATTCGGAAGAACGTCAAAATTTTTTTTTTACCAATTTATTTATTTATCCATTCAAAATTTGCACAGTATAATACTCAAATTAAATGGGCTATAAAACTGCATACTCAAAAATATTTTTTATTTAATTTAAAAGTTCGCAGTTTTGATTGAAATTTGTTAAATTTTGTATTAAGTTTGAAACTTGGGCTTATATGATTTTTGTTAGAGAATGCAAAGTATTTTAATCGAAAAACATAAGAAACGTAATTTAAAAAAAAATAATTCAAACTTGCCAATATGTGTAAGGTAAAGGATTTTAGGATAGTTTATCTTTAGTTTTGGTGGCAACCACGTGATTAAGCACACTACTAAGTACTTTGTCAAATTTGACATTCTTATTTTTTGTTTATTAAATTTAAATTTTTTAATTAAAATAAACTTTATTCTTCAATTAAAACCATTAAAACTAAACTTTTAAACTTGGTACAGTATTGAAAAAAAAATGTTAAAAAATGGACAATAAAAATTTAAACATTGTAATCAGTTAGCTCATTCAGTTTTAGTATAATAATTTGCAAGTTTTATTTTATTATTTAAATTAATTTTAAAGCGAGTTTCGCGTTTTTCGTAAACCCATTCGAATGAAAACACATATTTTAAAGTTAGAAAACAAATCTTCGCATATTTTAATAAAAATCCTAAATTTCCATAATTTTTATTTTTTTCGGAGTTAGTCTTTTTGACAGCTGTCACCAGATTTGTACTCAGTTTGGTTTGCCATTTTAAGGCACCTTGAACGAGAACTAAATTCTTGACTATAGCATTAAATTATATGCGTTTTATTTCTTCTTAAAAAATAATGGAATGAGAATTTTAGAAATATTGTTGCCCCACAGGTCATGCAGGACATACTGGACTCTCAAATCGAGGAGCGCGATGATATGGAGCTCTCACCAATGCATTCAGCACCACAACAACCACGTCGGCATGCAGCCTGTGCCATTCAACCGGCCGCTATGCCACGACCACGCTATAGCGTCACATCAATTGTGCGCCAAAATCCCGAAATGGCACTCAAGAAAGTCAGCAATATACATAATTTACTCTGCGACATCTGCTGCACCATCGAGGATTACTTTAATTATCCAATGCTCGCTATTGTAGCCATTTCCTTTCTCTTCATTTTATTTGACGACTTCTATATATTGGAAGCGATAATGATACCCAGTCGTGTTGATAAAATTGAAGCCGATGAATTTTTTGCATTTTTCTTCACACAAATGCTTTGGTATGTAGTGACTATTTTGCTAATTGTGGAGGGCAGCAGTAAGGCAATTAGAGAGAGCAAGAAATCTGCAGCTATTGTGCATAAAATTTTAAATATTTCCGATGATTCGGCAGTGCATGATCGGCTTCTACGCCTGTCCTTGCAATTGTCGCATCGACGTGTGGTCTTTACTGCGGCCGGACTCTTCAAATTGGATCGCACGCTAATATTTACGGTAAGAAGCGCGTAAATGTAATTTGACAATTTGGTAACTGTACATTTGCATTAATGTTGATTTACTATTTCGAACAGATTTGTGGTGCCGCTACAACCTATCTTATTATTTTGATACAATTTCGATCGTCACCCTCGCATTGGGAACGTACGAATGCATCGTCGGCTGCTGGTGTTGCTTCAGGATGAATTTACTCGTACATTTGTGCCTTAAAGATAGAAAATATAAAATACAAAACATATTTATTTGCCAAAAATGTTTCCAAAAACAGTGTTAAATTTACAAATATATGTATATGAACATATGCCGTCGTGTGCATATTAATTTAACAGATCAGAACTTACTACACATCATCTGAACTCAACAAATATCATACACATACACATCGTCTGAACTCGCCATAACTAAACTCACCACACATACGTCAACTAACTATATTTTTACTATCACACTAAGGGCCAGTTTTTCAGTGCAAATTGAACTCTGTTTGTCGTTTAAACTAAGTTTAAACTCAGTATGCAGTTTCTCTGTCAACTTTAAACGGTCGTTCGCGCACGGTTAAACTTAGTTTAACTTATCAGCTGTTTCCTGATTACTTCGTTGAGGTTGCAACAAATTTAGTTAAGCGCAAGGAAACAGTACTGAAAAACTGGTCCTTAGGCTGACCATCCTGAATTCTCTACAGCAGAACTCAATCCACATAAATTCACCACACCTCAACTCCCCTCACCGGAACACAACTGAACTCATTTCAACTAAACTCGCCAAAATAACAACCTCGTTCCACAAAATATCCATGGCTGAACATGATTCAATAATACCAGGTTATACAAACAATACAAAAGCAACATCCACCATTAATAAATCAGAATCAATCAGATAAACAACAAAGCAAACGAGCTGATTATTTGACATAAGCACTCTGAAATAAAAAGAAATTAAAAAAAAGAAGAAGCATGTCTTTTATCGACACTACCTTACTAGATACATCTTGATGGCTGAACTTACTTCACCCAAAACCCACCGCTTAAAAAATCCAACTCAGCCACACTCAATTTTCTTCGCTTGACCTTTCCTAACTACATCTCAACTTACTTCAAGATTTCTTGAATTGTGATTTTATCAATTCGAAATTACGTGACGAAGCTTTACTTTATGTTATGTCATCTTAATTTACTTTGTTTAAAGTTCTGTTAATCGCAATGTACATAGAATTGTATATAAAGATTATGAAACGATAAAGAAACAAAGCAATCATTTAAATACACTCAATTAATTATTTTAATTTTGTTAGGTTCCGTGGTTCCAAAAAATGCAACATCCAGCTCAGACTCAATTTGAGCTTGCTTTTTATGCATTAAGGTTTCTGGCTGACTATTCATAATTGTATTTTATAAAAATATATTTAAGAAAATTATCAATACACAAATGAAACCTATATTTAACATTTGCCTGTATTTACTGGCGCTACCAACCGAGGAAACGGCAAAACCTGTGTACATATACAAGTAAAACGTACGTCAACTTGTTGCTTAAACTGCAAAACGAAAACGCTGGTGATGCTTAAAAATAAAAGCACAACTGTGGATCCAAAAAATACAATAAATATTTTGTATTTAAAATTAAACCGTTACCAGTATTAAACGAACATTAAAAGTTGTGTTCTAAATCTCGTTTAAAAATAATTAAATTTAACGCCTTTTTTGGCAATTGCTCGTTCCGTTTCCGTTCTCTTCAAACAAAACGTTCCGCTCGTTAACAAATGGCTGTCATGAGCGACATCTGTGCTTTCGATAGTAAGATACGGCGCAAACAGCTGATTTGCCGTAAAGGTAAGCAAAAAAAAACTTGTCTCAACGAAATGCCGGGGAATAAGTATGTACATAGTTATTTAATTAAATTCTAATCAATTACAACACCTAACATCATGCTTCTTTTCATATCTTATAACAAAACTAGAAGACCATGGCGCAAGGAGTTAAAGAAGCAACAGCGGAAACGTAGGCGACGCAAAACAGCTATTGCGCGTGACCTGCACTTGGAAGAAGGTAAACCAATTGAAAATGAAGCTGTTATCTAATTTTTATATTTATTTTTATTTTGCAGAAGAAGAACGGAAGCTTAAAGACCCCGCCTACCAACATTTCTTACAGCAACAAGAGCAGCTCGAAAAGGACCAACTCCGTACGGCCGAACAGCGTCATGCCGAGGAGGAGGAGGCTTGGCTTAGACGTGATTTGCTGGCACAACGTGAATTCCGTCTAAAACAACAAGAACGGGCAGCAACGGAAGCCATAGAGGAGGCCAAACGCAAGCAACAAGCTGAAGAGCTGGCAGCAAAGGAAGCAGAACAACGACGCCGTCGCGAGGAACGTGAACGCAAAGTAGCCGCGGCAGCTGCTGAGTTTGAACAAATGATGCAGTGTATGGAAACTTTTCTCAACAATGATGGACCACCACCAATCGAGTTAAGACGAATTGTAGAATCACGTCCTGGTCAAACTTTATGTGTTCTATATGAACGCACGAATTGTTGCCGATTCGGAGTGACGTGTAACAACAATCATCGACGGCCGCTGCTATCCAACACAATTGTGGTACGTCATTTTTTCATGCATCCCTTACTGGAACAGTATGAGCATAAAGAGTATGTGGAAGCTGATGGTGATTTGGAGTTAAGTGAACGAGATTTGCGCGAAGCGTACGATGAATTTTTCGATGATGTAGTACCTGAGTTGGAAGTTTTTGGGTATATGCTAAATTTTCGAGCTGTGCGGAATGTTGCGCGACACTTGCGTGGTCAAGTGTTTATCGAGTACATGGAGGAAAGGTGGGTGCATATGTATGTGTGAATGTGAAGTAGATAATAGGATTGAGAAAATGCGTATTTTATTACAATATTTAGTTTAAAGCTCAAAGGCATGAACTTTTACGAACTCTTATTCGTCAAAATTTTGTTTTTTTATTATTTCCAGATCTGCTTTAAAAGCTTTTATAAAACTACAAAAGCGCTATTATGCGGGTAGGCAATTAAATGTGGAATTTTCCAGCATCAAAAATTGGCGTAGCGCGATTTGTGGTAGGTGATGTAATCCTCGCTAAATACGACACGCTGTAACAGTATCCTTTTTGTAAAATTAATCAACCAAACAAATACGGGCATACATATGTATTTCATATGCAAAGGTTTTAAATACCTTTGCTGCTCTACATATTCTATTGTTATCTTTTCCTTAACACAAAATTTTATATTTTCACTTTAAAAAAGGTTTATCGCACGCACGTAAATGTCCCAAAGGCGTCAAATGCCAATATTTACATTTGTTTAAGAATCCAGGAAATAAATACAATACGCCATTGGTGGTTAATAGAACTCCCAGCGTCCGAGGGCAGAGCACCACACCTTTATTAAGGTAGTCTGACACAGCAGACAACATTTATTGATATGTTTAAACTCATTTTATTGAATTTTACAGCTGGAATATGGTAACTGCAAAGGATGTTAAAGAGACTTCCCGCAATTGGCGTTGGTCAGAAAGTCCTGAAATTGAAATTTTATCAAAAAGGGAAATTGAAGCAACAAACAATGCGAAAACGGACAACGAGCACGATGAGTGTAATAAAAAGAGAACCGCTACTAAATTTGGACAACCCACTTGTTCGCAAACGAAGAAAAGCATTGAAAATGCAGATGTTGATAGTGAATCAAAGCGTAAACGTAGAAAGCATAAAAGTAAGCAGGATAAAGCACGAAAAACGCATAAAAAAAAGCGTTCACGTAGTTCGGAACGCGCCGATGAACGCCACAATTGCCAGCAGGAAGATTATATTGGCGAAAAAATCCATAAAAGAAAACGTTCTCGATCCCTGCACTCACCCCCGCCCGCACACACAAACAATGGCAACCGAAAGCACAAAGATGACAACAGAGAAAACAAGCGCTCAACTACAAAGGATAAGAGCCAGAGAAAGTACCGTACGGACAACAGTGACAACGAAAGCTTCAGTGCAAAACATGAAGATAAGTCTGCATACAAAGATGACAGCAGCAATAGCAAATATACAACTGCTGAGGAGAGATTTTCACAGCGAAGCCATTTTAAATTTAGTATTTCGGAAAGGTAACAGTAATCTGAATTGGAGTTTTAACATTCGGATGTAATTTCTTATTGTTTTTTTTTGTCCACAGTTCCACTTCCAATAAAAGTAAACGCAACGTCAGTAAAATGAGCTAAAGCAGAAAACTACGCGATAGCACATAATCCAAATGTTAGCTTCGAAACACTTTGAAGAATCAGTACACAATCCATTTTTAAGAATAATAAGTCTGCCGAGCCTACGCCAACGGAAAGACACGGATTTGTATCCACCCAAGGATGGTGATTTCAGCAACTTTCCCCGTCGATATGTGCGCAGCTATTGGGTACTATAACAGCATAAAATATTAACAATTGAAGAAAACATTATATTGTTAGAATAAAAACTGATACGTGTTAATAAGTTTAAATGTTTAATTTTGTTTTTTAAGCTGAAGCTAAGCAGGAAAGTAAGAATACGTAATATTACACAAACTTCTCAAAATGAAATGCAAATTCTCCGTCTTCACCTTTTTTGGACTTGCAACTGAAAAATCAGCATTTCTATCTTTTGAGGTTGGAAAGAATAATTAACAGATACCGAAAATAACGTTTGTTCTCTAATTTTTAATGAAAAAAATCAAAAGGATCCAAATATTGGGGAACGTTTTTAAATATATGCATATGTATATTTTCTCAAGCGCTCTACGAATTTGTTACGATTAAAAAAATGTTTGGTCAAAACATATAAGAATTATTACTATTATGACGAGGTCATAGCAAAAAAAATTAACAACCTAATATATACTTATTAGAAAATCACTGTGTGGTTTTGAGTTTTTCGATTTGTCAAAAAATATAAAACTCAAAAATTAATTTTCATTTCTAAGCTATAAAAAAAAGGCATAATACATTATTTTTATTTTTGATCAAAAAAATTAAATTAAAAAAATAATTATTAAAAAAAAAAAATAATAAAAAATATTGGTTATTTCCGATCAAAAAAATTACAACTCATAAAATAATGTTTATTTCTGAGCAATAAACAGTAACTCACAAAATAAGCATTATTTCAGAGCGAAAAATTAACAACCAAATAGTTATTTATGATTTTGATCAAAGAAACGTTGATCGATATTAAATATTTATTTCTGAACAAACGAATGTAACTCAAAAAATTATTATTTTTGATCGAATTTTAAAAAAACTGAAAATATTGATTAAAATGAAATTCATAATCATTACTGTCCCAGATAATTAAATTATCAATTTTAACTTACAATTTTTATTCAATACATATAAGTACAAATTCTAACTGGAATGTAAATGTGTGTGGGTATGTATGCACACACGAATGGCGATTTCAATGATTAAAAAAATATTAGCCTGAGTTTAAATAAAGACCTATCAAGTATTACATGCTGGGCTTTAAATAAATTTTTTATCGTAATTTTTCAAAATCGTATGTTTTTTTTTTTTTTTTAATTAATTCATATCTGACATACTATGTATACCATAATAACCCTGCATAGTTTAAAACAATATGCACACTTACGACACGAAATAAGAAAGAAGTAAAGCTTTTGACAAAGTATGTCACTCCTTACCATAAACTTGATCTTCTTGGTTTTCAACTTACTTCAGCGATTGAGTTCTTTTCAGGGATATTTATTTCAACGTTATTAGTGTCTCGTCAAAAGTTCCTCAAGGAAACCACTTTGGCCCGATTCTCGTTCTGTTTTTCATAAATGATATTTATTCAGTTATAAAGTATTCAGAAGTGCTATTGTATGTGAACGATGAAAAACTCTTTAAATCATATACTTCTTATAAAAAAATGGTATTTTTGCAAATATATTTAAATAGCATAGTTAAATGTGCAATACAAATTATGTACATTCCACTAAATTTAAAAAAATGCAAGACTATGTGCTTTTTTCGAAGGGTGGTTCAATCAGCTTTTTATAAAACAGGCGACCATAATCTGGAGCTGGTATTTAATTTTGTAGATTTGGGAATCAAAATAGATCCTTAACTCAATTTTAATCTTCACGTAAATGATATAGTAAATTAAGCGTACTTGCTTCCATACAGCGTTGGTCTGAAGAGTTCAGTCAGACCAATGCTGAAATATGGCTTCAGTAATTGGAACATGCGTTATATACTTTATTCAGATAAGTTAGAGTCGATTCAAAAGCAATTTTTACAAATTGCTAAAGAGACGACAGTTGGGATAACCTGCCTCCTTAAACTAGTTGTTCAAATCTTATTAATCACCCTACACTAGCCAGTCTTAGAGAAACGTTTGGCTTAAATTACTAATGCCCTTATTATGTAAGGAGACTTGTGTATAGTTGCCAGTCTACTAGCCACGGCTACTTCGTATTATGTTTAGCGATTGATCTCAGTTTACAGAAAAGCGCAGATCAGCATTGCTGATTATACTTTATTGACAAGTGCAATTTGAAGTAACAGTGAGAAAATATAAAGATCAAGAACGATAGAATACAAGATTGCGCCTTCCCGACGAAAAATGATGTGAAGCAAAATGCGTGCAACGTCACGAACACGGTTTTTCTGAGAATCGAAAGAAATTGTAAACAAAAATGTGAGGTTAGGTTCGGCTAGGATTTCTAAATTTTAAAGTTTTTACCAATTTCGGCACTTTATGCAACATATTTATATTCAAATAACTTCATTTATGCACTGTGTTTGATTGGATGCTTTGAAAAAAACTGCATTGCAGCATTAGAAGACACAAGAAGCTTAACTTGCTACCAAGTGCGCACAGCTACACTTTCACATCACTTTTAGCGAGTTTTATAGCCTCGTATCATTGATAGACTCTGTGATTTAACACTTAACACTGCGCACTTCATGTTTAATAACTTTATTTTAAATAAAATTGCTTTTAAGCATTGAATTTAAGTACAAACAATTGTATGCTTACAAACATACAAACAAAACTAACCGCGTTCTGTGACGTAGCATAAACAGCTGATTCTGTCAAATTTGCTGAGAGCGAATAGCGGTTTGCGGAAGGCGCAACCTCTGTATTTTCTAAATCGTGTATAAAGATCGTTTTGAAAGGGAAACAATTACATACTTTTAGTAGCCGATAACCAGTAACAGGTTGCCTTGCGTAATGCAAATTTTAATATGGTTGCCTAGTCGATAATAATCTCATGCTAGTCTCCATATACAATAGGGGTATAATTTTAACACCCCATCTCGTGTATCCAAATTTTTTCGACACCTTTTTTAAAAGCCTTGTAAATACAACTTTGAATTAAATTAACCATTTCGTTGTTTACCACAGGATTTTAGCTCTAATTTCAAAACTTTTATTTATCACATTAGTTTTTTATGATGAAGAAATCTCTATACTATACTCTCTGAATATTTGAGCAAAGATGCTATTACATTATTAAATTTTTAGTCTAAATATAATAAAATTTGCTGATGTTTTTTTCCTGTAGCTGCACATTTTTAGATCTCAATATCTAACAAACTCTTGCCTCTTTCAGAAGTCTGCATTTAAAAACGTAAATACCCAATCGCAATACCTAAACGGACTAAAATTACTGACTATCTACCTGTTCTTACCGCAAAGGCAGATTCGAGATAAAATATACCCTTTTGGACTCTAACCGCGCGAGACTTCAGGTACCTATAATCAGGACACTTAGGGCCAGTTTTTCAGTGCAAGTTTAACTCTGTTTGTCGTTTAAACTAAGTTTAAACTCAGAATGCAGTTTTTCAGTCAACTTTAAACGGAGTTTAAACTAAGTTTAAACGGCCGATTGTGCTCGGTTAAACTTAGTTTAACTTATCAGCTGTTTGCTAACTACTTCGTTTTGGTTGCAACAAATTTATTTGGGCGCAAGGAAACTAAGTTTAAATTTAAACTGAGTTTAACTAAACTTAGTTTAAACTGAGTTTAAACCAGCACTGAAAAACTGGCCCTTAACAATTGTAAACATTTACGATTATGCACACAAGATTGATAAATAAGAGATTGCGCCTTGTGCAGGTCCGTTACCTTTTTGCTTTACGATATTGGCATTCAGCTGCTCAAAATGACGTCACATCGGTAAAGTTTCTTTAAAATTCCAACACGAGTGAAGTGAATATTTGATGTTCTATAATTTTAAAGGTTTAATTAAAGTTTTTAAGTTTATATTATTCGAACTTATAAAGCAATTCTCCAATCAAAATGAAAAAACGTTATTGCAGGTTTGACGTACATGCGCAGATCGTAAATTATTTTTGTTAGCTGTCGGCGCAATCTCTTTTATATCAATCTTGTTATGCACCAATACCTGCTTGAACAAAAAAAAACAACTAAATAAATACGGAACAACAGACATAAACTGAACAGAACGAAAATTGACACAGAAGAAGGCACAACGCCAAGACCGGTTTGTCTGCAAACCAAACTTGACAAGGGATGAAGGAAAAGCGTTCCAACAAATATTAACATTCCACCCTGTCCGACAAGAAAAAGTAGAAAACAATATAGCAATTATTTTTTATTCTGAGTTGATTAATAACAAGTTAGATAGCCCAGCGTTATGTCGTTTTTTTTTCATAATGTTATGTGTCTCCATTAAGTTTCAATACTTTACCACAAATACGCAGAACGAAAAGTTCAGTTTGAATTGTACTAAATTCCTTGATATAGTTCTACCAAATTCCAGATTTCTTTGAAAAAAAAAATACCTTACGAGATATGTAAGAAATAAATTATGAAAATTTGAATTTATGAAAGTTTAGTTGAAATGCAATTTTTTTTTTGTTTGGGGGTTTTTTCCAAAAGGTACAAGAATAAATTTTTAAAATTTAATTTTCAGTAATTAAAAAAAAAAATGTATAGCAATTTTGTTTAATTCCATGATTTTTCTTTTTAGTCTGGTATTCTTGACAACAAATTCGTGTCAAAAACTGCAACTTTGAGATTAATAAATGCAATAAAATCTGAAGAAATTTGCTTCAAAACCTCGATGAAAATCTAAGCACATCTAACAGATAGAAGAAAAATTCCATTTATTTACGATAACTGTCGGTTTTCTTCGGTAATTCAACAATAACGCCAGCAATATCTTTTATGACCTTCAAGCTTTAATAAACTTGTTAGCCTTTATATGCACTCCCACTTCATTTCAACCCAAACAAAAACAAAAAATATATGTTTTTAATAAAATTTTTATTAATTTTTTTTTTTTAGATTTTAATATTTTTATTTTCAGCACTCGTTGCAGATATTTCGAAAGAAAAAATTGTGAAAAGTGAAAAAAAATTCGATCGATTGATTTATGTAGAATAAATATTTTAAAACAAATAAAACCGCTTATACAATAGACTGGCAGTAAGAACAAAACAAAGCAGAGTATTTAAAAAAAAAAATTATGAAAGAGCAGTTTTATGGTGATTTTTTTGTTTTTTTTTTTTCATTACACTTAAATGTATTTTTTAGCTTGCTACAAGAATGCGTGCGCAGTAATAAATTCTAGAGTCTATTATTTGCTTTCCTTTCCTTTCTTTACAAATAAAATTAGAAACAAAAATTTGGTAAAAAGAAATTAAGATAAAATTATAAAACTAAACAAAACACACACAGACAACTGCGCTGGTACAGCTACCGCATCAGCGCCTTAAAGACGAATGCCGGGATTTGTGGCAGCAACATAACGCAACAACTCATCGTTGTCCTCACAGATGACAGGCTTCTCGTGATAGCAGGCAACATCGTGCCATGCGATACCATCATTGTAGACATTATTCAACACCGACAAACACTGCTCCTTGGTCTGGTTGATTTCGTATTCGGCATTGTCGGGCTGTGGACGCTTCTTGTGACCCGTTTGCGACCATGGATTGTAGCCCCAGCCTTGTGGTATGCGATTGGTGGCTTGGATCTTCTCGCGTGTTGCCGACCAGAACCAACCGTAAACGCTCTTTGGCTCCAAATCGGGACGATTTTCACAGCCAGCAAAATCGCAAATACGACCAGCTGTCCAAATGTATGGTACATCGTTCTGTTGAATGACACGGAAGATTAGATTGTTCTTCTCTTGTGTCTCCAAAGCGACCAAGTCCATGCAGTATTCACGGCACAAATTACGACCATCCAACCAATCGACCTTCTTATTGGCAAGCGCTGGCACATGAGAGCTGAGGAACATGTTGCGGCCACGGTACGAGAATTCCTTGGGACCTGAAGGTGGATGAGAAAAAGAAAAGAAAAATGCATTTAGCGTTACGATTGCTTGATGTCAACAGTAAAAAAATAAGTATTTGCTTTTCGTTTTAACAATGGTTTTTAATCATTTTCTTTTTTCAACGCTCTCACTACCAATCGCGTAACAAACAAAAGACTTAAGCAACAAACTTGCTTCGACTATTGCAACACTTTATAACATCTCTATTTGCGCCCTTTACATCACTTAGTCAATCGTGCTACTGTTACAGCTAGATATTCATTATTTCAACAGCTTCTTGCCCGCCATCGCAATGCAAGTGCTAAAATATTGCGACAACAAGCTACATAAGTCACGGAGTAGTGTACGCGAGCTGGATCGCTGTTGCGCAATTCTTGCCACAACAAACCGAAATAAATGTAAGAAAAAAAAATATATAAAAAACAACAACAGCAGCGATCTTGTAAACAAAAGCCAGCTTAAAGTACTTGTTGCACTTTGCCGCTGGCAATGGCATCGTCGAATCGCTGGTTGTCGAGCAAAAAGTAGCAAAATTTTCCAACAATTATTCGCTGTTGTGCTAACTAATGTACATCGCGAATGGGTGTGTTGGCGGTAAGTAGGTGGCTAAGTACATGCATGTAGATTCACCTATGTATACACATACTTATATATGTATGTACAGGCCTTTGACGATTCTATCGACCAGCATAAAAGTGTGACGACACAGCGACAGCATCGACAAATGCGCAATTTCGTATGTCTTGTGTAAATAATAAAGCCGGCAGCAAACAGTTCAGCTGCATTGTGCAAAAACTTGTTTAAACGTTGCGTTATTTATTTTCCTTACACTCATTTGTAACTTATTTTCCTTTTCATTTGAATTCTTCAAATCTTCAGTGAGCTCCTCTATTGCGCTAACAATCTACATACATACAAGTATATACAATCAACAATCTTCAACTTACACGCTTTAATATGCGTATTTGCAACATGTCTCCCATGTCAACAATTTGCGAAAGCTCGGGTGTGGTGCGGTACATACGACACGCGTCTGCTATTGTACACTTACATATGAATTTATGTGCCAACAGCACGACACCCGCAGCGCAGCCTCTTTAGAGATGTTTTTGGCGCATTGCATGCACTGTCGATCATTTGTTGACCTTAATTTGTGATACTGATTTATTCAACTTTTTAATCATAAATTTATATGTTTTCGATTTGATTATCCTTTAGTTTATATGTATGCATGCATTTCCTTAAAATTTATTGCTTCAAAACACGCACAAACGTTGCAATAGTAAATTTTTAAATCATTGTTTTTTAATTTTTATTACAAGCATCGAATCGTTAAGAGTAGAAGTGTATGCGGATGGTAATGAATAAAAATATTTAACATATGGAAATAATTAATTCAGATGTGGAATATTATTATTTTTAAAGGAATATTTTTGTTCCAGAAATAGAATAAGTACAGCTGTTATGAGCAGTTAAATTCTTCTGGAACAACATTCTTTGTGCCCTGTTGAGTCAAATTAAAATTCATAAAAAGCTGTGAATTGAGTTATGTATTTAACATTAACACCTTTAGTGACTGCTTTTCAGCATAATTTTTAGAGCACTAAAAGTATGTATTCATTAATAAATCTTTAAAAAAATGGGATACAATCTATATACTATCTACAATATTTTCCTTCTTACTCTTTAACGGCACTGCAGTTGCCTTGGTTTTTTTGCCGAATTTAACAAAAGTTTAGTTTGACAATCGATAGTTCCGACAGGACCTTCAAAAAATAAGCACAAGAAGTCCTAACCATGCACGCTGGGGACTTCCCTGGCAGTCTACATATATAGGTAATGAATTGGTGCGAATCTCTGAACTCAATACGTGTATAAGTAAAAATAAAGTTGTGAAAATTAGGCTAAATTAAGTCACTAGCTTTCCGGAAATAAAAATATGAACTCTCAACTTGCAGCGACTTTGAGCTATGCATTAGAAGGTTAAATGAAGTTAGGCTTGAAACAATTTTTTGCAATTTTTTTTTCTTTCATTAAACATCAAACAATTTTCTCGTTAAACACATCAGTGAGTTCAAAGTAGTTAAACTCTATAGTTTGTAAAAAAAAACCACCAACCAGCAATGCCAAGTGTCATTCAATCAGCTGCGCAAATCGAGGAAAACTATAAAAATTCATGCAAAGCAAGCGAAAGAAAAATTCAAAACACACAGTTTAACTTTTAGCGTTTCTTAATGCATCCGTTGCTCTTTCTTAGTGCAGTGATTGTTAAAACGTTTTTGTTTTTTAATTTACCGCAAATGTAAGACAAAAGGCTATTTGGTAGCTTTCATTAATTTTCAGTTCAAATAAAAGCAAGCAGCTGTGAGTTTGCTGCTAAAAAAACCTGATAAAAATGTCATTTGTTAAGATTTATAAACTCGCTGTTATTTAAAGTAGAAAAAAGTTTTTGAAATTTCAAAAAAAAAAACAGTTGCTTACGTTGACCGTAGTGCGTGAAGCGGAAGTCTATGCTGGTAGTAATGGCTTGCCGCGTGACTTGCATACAAAATAGCATTTGTGGTTTAGGGAAAACTATTAGAAAATGCAATTATGTATAGACTTGGAGGAAATGAAAAGTCAATAAAATAATCTGCATATTGTTTCCGCAGTCAACTCAATTCATGTTTTTATGGCGATAATTATCATTAATCTTCAAAAAAAAGCAATTAAATTGACACAAAGTAGTCAAACCGCAATGCAGTTGGTCAGTTTGAAGGGCCAGCGAGAACTTAGGGTGCATAAACGAGTATGAAAATATAATTAACTTTAACGCAAATCAGACGCTGTAAATGAATAATTGCACACCTTAATAATGTGGCTGATATAATTAAATAGCCGTATAATCAAATTAAATAAAAACTTAATCACCGCTGATAAATCTGCCGTTTGTGGCAGTGTATCTTTTTATAATTTCGGCGCGTTTATCTGCTCATGCTGATGTTGTTTGTGCATTAAGGTCCAAGGCAATTGCAGCTGAAGAATTCGTGCAAACCAGTTGAAAATATTTTCTCAACAAAATCTGGGCAAAATTTTTTTAATTAAATAAAATGAAGCGAAAAGTTATAGTTAAAATGTTTGGTACGAGCAGCGAAAATTGTTTGCCTTCACCTACATTGCACATTCTAGAATAGGGTAGTCACGAGGTAAATATCTCAAGCCAACCTCAGCCTCTAAACCGGCAAGCTGATTGAACGATATTCAAGCGATGAAAACAATTTAAGACAGAACTATGGTGTTCCGCCACTTTAATGATAAATGTATTAAAAATACTCAAATAATAAAATTTTTAAGTGAGAACACGTTACATCTATTTATCTTCTTGACCGATTATCGCATGCTTATAATAATCGATTTTATTCAGATTTGATCAAAATGTCCACGTTTGGTTCATGCTTGAAGCAATCGCCTGAGTTCAGAATTTGATCAAACCTTTTGATCACTTGGGGTTGCCTTAAGAGTTTTCTCATCGTTAATAAATTAAAATTTACAAAAACGAAAATGAGTATGAACTGGAAACGTTAACAAAACTTAAATCGATGATTAAACCAATTTTCTGAAAATTTATTTTAACAAGCTAGATACGTTTATGTAACGCATTGCGACAAATTTAAACTTTTTTCTCACACGATTAAAAAAAATAAAAAATTCTTTATAAAAATATTGCCAAAAATTGGTGAAATGAATGAATAAATTTGTATTAAAATTTTTTTATTTTAAATACATAGTTTTACCGAAAATTTTGAGAAAAATTTTTTAAAATCCTTTATTAAGTTGAAATTTTAGATTTATTAGTTTTTTTTTTTGAAAACAAAAATGTTTGTTTATTTAATTTAAAAAATTTAATAAAAAGAAGTCTGATGAGGAAATGTGGTGATTTCTGAAATAGTACTATAATTTCTACCATTAAAAACTGTTATTGTTTTTTCACAAAAATCTTCCATAAACTGGCCTTGAGCTCAATAAAAATTGTAAAACAAAAATATAAAAAATATGAAATTTAAAAAAATGGCAGAAATTTTTAAAAATTTTTTATCGAAAAATTTTAATTCAAAATTTTTAAAATGAATTTATTAAATTTTTTAAAATTTAAATTTTTTCATATCATTTAGATATTTTACCAAAACTAAATTTCAAATTTTTATTTTTTCAATTTCTAATAAATGTGTATTTTTTGATTCTAATGCACATTCTTTTTCTACTTTTGTAATTTATTACTGCAGGGTGCTACTGGAATCTCTCAGGTCCTGAACAAATCTGGCGTGAAGCGAAAATCTTCGAGTTCTAAGTAGTAGATATCATGTATGTACGTAAAGATTTTTTAATGTGTTTGGTTGCAATGTGTAATACGCATTCCGATAACCAAAAAAAAAAATAATTATAATAATAGCTAACAAATTACGACAACTATGAAATTATCGATAATTATTCCTCTAAACCAGCAGTAACCGTAAAAAAATCGGTTGCCTGATCACATACTAACTTTTTTTCAGTTACAGTTTTAACTGCATATTTTTCGATTAAAGTCTGCTACTGCATCTTCTTGCTTATCGCAACTACTATTATTTTGTTACATCAAATTTAGTCAATTCTTTCAAAATTCTTATGTTGTCGATATATTGCCAACTAAGCATTTTCAATTTATTTTTCAGTTTTCCGTTTCCAGATGCTGCTAAATATGCACTTAGTCATAACTCTTCTGTAGTGCTAAAAAACAAGAAAAAAACATATACGTATAAGAGTTAGATTATCTAGCCCCATTCGTACATACTTTGTGGCGATGCAAGGTGATGCTGCCACAGCCGTCAAGCTCGCGAACTCAAAATCTATTGAACTGTGGCTGAGTTGCTGATGTGATGTGATGACTACAATACATTGCCAACATCAATGTAGCGCATTGCAACGCCACTAAGAGGAAGAAACATTTCCAACTAGCAACGAGCAACTTTAAGAAATTGATGTTGCAACATTTGCTGCCGAGAAGTGGGAAAAAAAAACGTGAGCACAGCAGTTGGTAAGTACTTCTATTCAACATTTTGTTCATTATTGTTTGTGTATATTGTTTACCACACCGCATTTTGCTTCCTCAATTGACCCAAAAAAGTTTTTGCAGCAAAATGTAAAATCAATTTTTATTGTTTGTGTCTGACAGTAAAGGGCAGTTAAACGAAATAAAAAAGAAATGACTTCAACACTAACGAATTGTGTAATGCAATTGAACACAATGGCCATCCTAGCAATAGTTAATAATAATATTAATCAGGGTTTAAGTTTATTTTCTTATTCATTGTCTATTGAAATACACTTTATAACAAAGCGTTGGCTGAAGGAGACAAAACTTACTTAAGTGATGCGCAATAAAAATTATTATTTGAAGAAGATTTCGGCACGAAATTGTACAATATTCGACGAAGCTGAGCTGTTGATTTTATGAGAAACTATTCATTTGATCAAGTTGAGATGAAAGTGTGTAGTGTGATATAACAACAAAAATAAAAAATGAAAATACACTCAAAGTTATGAACATAATTAAATTGAACTTAGTTACGAGTAAAAAATCGGTGAGATACATTTTTAATGTATTTTCTCAAAGCCTGTAAGTCAAAGTGATAGCAAAAATGTGGTATGCCATTTATTTTTTATATAAGAAAATCAGCTAATATACTTTCAGTAACATGTCTTCATCTCTTCAAGTTTTATTTATACAGGTTGATGAAAGAGAATTTATTATTATTATTATTATTATTATTATACAGAAAGGAAGTGCTTAATCACAAACTAACATTAAAAGAAGCACTAGTGACACAGACATTCGGCTCAAAGAGAATTTCAAAAGAACGTAACCATTACAATTACTAAATAATAATAATACCTCCTTTTTAGAGAATTCGCATTCTTGTAAGAGTCAAGTGTGCAAAATTTTGGCACTAATTAGAGACTTTTTCGAGATTAGTTCGTGACTAGTTAAAAACAATTTCGGAATCATTTCGGAACTATATTGAGAAAAAAATTAAATTTTTTCGGGATCAGTTCGGGACTAGCTTGAGGAAAAATCCAAATTTTTTTGGGAAACAGTTCAGCACTAATTTGGGTTTTTTTCGTGATCATTTCGAGAGTAGTGTGAGTCAAATTCGGTAAATTATTTCGGGACCATTTCGGGAAAAGTTCGAGACGAGTTTGGGAATATTTTTTGACTATTTTAGTAGCGAAAATGTACCGAAAATATCTTGAAATTATACCTTGAACGTACCGAAAATGTAAAGATAATAATAATATGAAAATATGATTTTTCAGCGACCTTTTTGATTTCAATCAAACAATACTTTTTATGCCAGCTCGAGGACAGGGTGTTTATTTTATTATTAAAACACTTTTTTTTTTTTTTTTTTATCAAATATAAATAATACAGTAATGTATAAAATTAAATTTATTTTATAAAAAGCTCATCAAACGTTTTCTCATAATTTAAATTCTTCAACATATTTAGACACCATTTATATAAACCACAATATCTCTCCGGCATCTACTTAACATCTCTTTTACGCTTCTAACTCTCCATTAACAATAAATAATTGCATAGAAATCGTTATTTACTACGCCTCTTATAGTTGTACAAAGTGATAGAAAAAAAATTCGAACTACAATAAATTGATTTCTTCGAACTTTATTACAAAATTGCCTCTGACTGATTCTTTTTTTCTGCTGCATTGTAGTAGTTTGTGCACATCCGGAATGTTGATTGCATTAAACTTATTGCCAGATACAGATAGATGTGGTTGATTATTTGATCAGTGGGCTGAATGACCGAAAAGCTGGCTGACTAATAACAGGCTGACGAATTAACTAGCTTTCGGATTTAAGATTATGTGTAGCAGAGTATAAATGTTAGTAATTGTGGGCTGATTTTTATGGTCGATTTTTTGTTTTTGCTTTAAAAAAACTCACAGCGAGTCTTACTAATGATCACACACATATATGTACCATACATACATATGTATGTATATATAGTTGTGCATGGGGTTATATAAACATATTAAAATTATAGAGTAGAAAAGTTTGCAATTTTCCAATTTGTCTTTCATTGCTTGGAAACTTTTTAACAGCGTGTGCGAAATTTTCAACAGCTCATCTAATCTTTCTGCTAACTAAATAAAGTACAATTTTACGAAACAACTTAAATTGCATCAATTTACAGACTGCACTCCGCTAGCTTCTTAATGCAATTTAATGCAGCTGTAATTTGAATTATCGCAGCGAACGATTTCCAACCAAAAAAAAAACTGCGACACCACACATATTCAGCGATTTATGCCAGCAACGAATTCCGTGGGAGCCGAGTTTATTAAAAATTCAATTTCAATAAAATATTCTATTCAAAACAACTGGGCAACAAACAAAGAAAAAAGCCAATCGAAACTTGGTGACGTCAACGTGTTTATGTTAATTTCAAGCGTTAAAACAAATATTGAAAATTTACTTTAAACAAAGCACAAATACACACCTACATATAAATTTTTACCGGCTTTTGCTAGTGAATCTCAACTTGAGAATCCGCTTGGCGATTAATGTGAAATTCGCGTGCTTGCGCGCTAAGCGGATGTGCGATGCCTTTCTAGTTAATTATGTAATAAAATATGAAAAACATATACATACATACGTATATGTAGATATCTGAAAAAATATAATTTTGATTTTAGTTTTTAATCTGGTTGTGTTGGCCATTTTTCTCAATACCAGTTCTTCTTCTTGCATACTTAAAAATGCAAATTCATCAAGATTGTTATTTAGGCTCTCGAAAAATAACAAAACTTATAAATGGCTGAGCAGCTTCTTCAAAGGTCTAGCAAATATATTTATTGACTAGACTTTAATATATTTTTTTTTTAAATACTTAAGTTTAACTTTGGTCATAAAAACAAATACAATAGAAATATATAAATTCTAATGAATTTATTTGCTCAATGAGATTAAAGTTCAGGAATAAATTGTTTGTGTTTCTCGTAATTTTAAAGCGAATTCAAATAAATAAAAAAAATATCAATTTAAACTTGTAACTTGTTATAACTTTTTTTTAATGTTTAAAATTTTGATGAAAAATTTTTAATTTTTATAGTTTTGTGCAAAATTTGAAACTTGGCTTTAAAGGGATTCGTTTAAGAAGGAACTGTGCTCTAAATAAAAAAAAATTGCCAATGCTTGGTCAATTTTGATATTATATTTTTTGCTAATTTTTCTTTAAATTTATTTTATTTTATATTATATTATTTAACTTAATTTTATTCTAAATAATTTAAAATTAATTAATTTTTTATTTCATTTTATTTCATGTTAAATCGTTTTTTTTTTATTTTTTTTTTTAATTATTTTTTTTTGCTTTATTCTATAAAGTTTAATTTTTCTCTTTATATTTTACTTTTATTTTTTTTTGAGGTTTTTTTTTTAAAATATTTTTTGTTTGAAGTTTTGCACAACAGAGTTTAGAATTTTTAACCTTTTTAGTTATTAATTTATTTTGTTTTGCTTTTTAATTGTGTTTACCTCCTTTTTTGTATAATTATTTTTTATACTACTTCATTATTACATACTATGTACATATTTTATTTATTAATAATTTTATTTTATTTATTATCATTTTGATTTTAATTTTGCTTAATAGAAATATATTTGTTATTGTTGGGCCATATAACTATTTAGTTTAAATATTTTTGAGTTTTAAGGCCGATTGGATTTTAATAAATTCATTTTTATCCATTTATAATTTTCTCTCTTAAATTATTTAGCCCTTACCCTTATTATGGATGCACTTCATACCATATTTCTAAAACACCGACACGTTTGGACAATTTTTATTTTTTTTTATTTATGTAAGTAATTTAAATTCACTTAAACTCTTTTATAAATGCAGTTTTCAGGTTAAATCAATTTTAATTAAGATCTGCAAATATGATTTTTGACAATTTTTGTTTGCAGATACACTCGAAGTAATTTGTTCCTTATAAAAAAATTTCGAGCCTGTTTTTTATGGAAAGAATAACGAAAAAGAGTCATTAAAAAATTGTTAAAAATCATTAACAATCTCAATCCACTTGAAATTTACACTTTATTATAGTAAAATTAAAACGGCTATAAAACTGCATATTAAAAAAAACATCTAAGAAAATATGTTAATATATTAATTGCTTGCAAAATTTCAAATTTGGATTAGTTAGTGGATTGTTTTTGTTAAAATGCTTTCTATTTTAATTGAAAAATAATAAGGATTCAAAAAAAAAAAAAACAAATCAAACTCTCAAAATGTGGTTGGTAGTATAAACTTAACACATCTTTCTCAACGCCTTCTTCCTCCATTACTTTTCAATGCAACAATGCAATGAAGCGACCTTCGATAGCAAATTATAAGCAATTCATTGTTATTTTTTCATGTTCAAGTGCCAGTGGCAGTTAAAATTAATTGCAAGACAAGAATGTGTAAAAATTTTAAAAATTTCTATTCATATGTACATATATAAAACTTAAAGCAGAAGCGGCATTTAAAAAAAAAATGTTTTACTTATGAAAACTAGTTAAAAATAGCGCTGACATTGTTTTTGTACGGCTCCCCTCAAACGCCCATGCACATGCAGTGCAAAAGGAGAAACGTGAAGAAAAATTGTAAATTTTTGCCAAAAGCCAAATCAATTACAATTTTTCCCCTTATTAAAAATGCAAAGCTCGTGTTTGCCCGCTTGAGATCGCTAGCTGGCTTGTAACCAATAGTTGGTGTCACGTACAATGCTTACTTACAAGCACATTAATGCTTTTCAATACATACATTTCGTAGTATATATACTAAGTCAATGAATGTATGTACATCAAATTGTTACACGTCCCAGCTAATTCAAGTGTTGTTTTTTTTTTATTTTTTGCTGGTCTTAATGTTTAGCTTGTAAACGGTAGCCCGAAAGGCAATCAGCTGAGGTTCATAAAATTTATGCGATTGCTAGTAACTTGAATAAGAAATGTTTTTAAATTATGAAAATGTAATGAGCAATACTGGTTCCGACTGCATCAGCATGCGACTCAACAACTTAACTAAACTGGGTTGCCTTTTAAGAGGCAATACACATCTCGTTTAATTTATTTTTGGAATATTTTATTTTTATTTTTATTTTTTACTTATCTAACGTTTACACCTCTAATGCATTGGGTATAGCCTTAAAAATGCACTCACGCACGTTTTCGCTTTTACTTTGCCATTTTTAACGAATGTCGGTCGCGCAAGTGGCACGTCTGTCGCTTGGCAGGCGAGGAAGCAAATTGGCATGACCCATTTTTCCACATTTGGCTATATGCAAGTGTTTGTTATTTATAAACGAAAGTAAATAAACTCCATATATTTACAATTAATAACTATTTTATGAACTTTTCGCTAATAAAAAACCCTTTAAATCTAAGTCTCAAAATTTATAATTACGCAAAAAGTTTTCATGTAATTTTCGCTTTAAAAACAAAATTTACAATCTTTTGAATATGCAGTTTTTCAGCCTTTGGAATTTCAATATGATAAAGTGCAAGTTTTAAGTGTTAAAAGTTGGTTTTTGACCATTTTTTTTTACTGGCAGTGATGCGTATTTTTCCATACAAAATTATCTCGAGCATTCGTTATTGCGGAAGAACACCAGAAAAAAAATCGTTAAAAACCCACGATAGTTTATACTCACTTAAAACTTGCATTTTTAAGCAAAAATTAAATTTGCTATGAAGCAATTTATTCGAAATTTTTTTGTAAAAATTGCATGTATTTTTAATCGAACGTTTGTTGAATTTTTGTTTAAATTGAAGCTTTTTATGACTTTTATAAATTTAAATTTTCATATGTGTTGCATTATTTTTTGTGCTATTTATGTAGTATATAAACATACAAACAAGTCGCTGCTCCAGTGACACAGTTTATTTACTTTTATTTTCAAAAAAGCTATGACACCATATTGAAGTAGGTGTATTGGGGCGATTTTTAGTGCTCTTTTTTGTTGTTAACCGTTGTTTAACCATTTGTTATGAAAAGCAAATATTTTGCACTCTATATAAAAAGATTATTTTTCTATATACTCACGTCTGGCACATTTCGCCGGTACTGGCAGTGATAAGAATCTGCCAGCTTTCGTTGATGTCGTTGTCGTTGTCGCCGCTCTTGCTTGTGAAATGGCGGGTTCAGCGCAGGCCACTACTATGCAGACAGCAACTATCACTAATGTGAGCCTCATCTAGAAATATAAAGAAGGAAATATGGAAGTTAGTTTTTTGTTTGGAAAAATAAACGTATGTACACTGGAACATCAGAAAACTTTGAATTTAAACGTGAGCTCAATGGATTGCACTTTGTATACTAAAAATCTCTGTTTTGTATCGAGAAATCGAAATGTGATTTTTCTCATAATTTAAAATATAACCTATAAAATAATTATTATATAATTTTAATTATTTTATAATTATTATATACCGAAAACGATATAAAAACGATAAAAACTTATATTATAATTATACCCCTGACGATAAAAAACTAGGGGCGAAAATTAAACCAGTACCGATAGCAGTACGATAAAAGACCGATATTGAAAACAATATCGGCAGAACAAAAAATTCCGAAAACGATAACTACATCAATAACGAGAACAAGACCATTAACGATAACAACAACAAAAGCGATATTTATACCGATAATGCTAAAAGACCGATATCGATAACAGCAGCAGTAACGACAATACTTTCATTATAAATAAATGTACCGATAATGATAACAATTGCAATTACGATAACAACAACAGTAACAATTACTACACCAATATGGATAACAGCAACGATAAAAATAAGTTCGCCATAAGCGATAAAAACAGTTCCGAAATCATTAGCTCAATACGATAAACACCTTGATAACGATAACAGCATTGGTAACAATAACTACCTTATTTGTGAAAACAACATCGATAACAATAACAGCACTGGTAACGATAACAACATCGATAACGATAACAACAGTGATAACGGTAAGTTCAACAACGATTATGACAACAATATAGGTAACGATGAAATTAATATCGATAATAATAACAACCAAAATTATAAAGATCACGATAAGGAAGTCGATAACGATTATTTTACCGCAATCAGTTTTAAACTTTATTTAAAAAAAAATGGATTTAAGCAGCTTAATAAAGTGGCATATTCAATTTATGAAGTATTTAAAGTCTTCTTTATTTTTATTCTTTATCTTTTCTGTAGAACATTAGTTTTATAGAACAATTTATACAAGTAATTGCCAGACTTTAAGCAAAATATTGCTTAATCGATTTAAGATATACCATATATACTAAAGGAATCGAGTGTTTCCTATAAAAGTCACGTCGCTGTTCAACACCCATTTTGTTTTGTTCGTTAACATCCATATCGATTTTATTTTCTTTCTTATTATTCGGTATGCTTGCGTTCATTCTTGATTTTGTTCACTTGTACTTTTGTTTCGTAAACGACATTGACAGTTGTTGAAGGTTTGCCATATTAAAAACCTCCAAAAGTCTGGATGGTCATACGTTAGAGTCAACGGCTTTCCAATAGATAATTATTTACTATCTTGCATTTTTTTATCATATTTCAAAAACTAAAACACGCGTAAAATTTACAAAAAATTATTATTGACTTAACTTAGTTGCGTAATTTGCAATTTCTGTGTAAAATAAAGTCCACTAAATAACATAGAAAATGGCAGCAATTAAAAAAAATGTTAGGAACAAGAAATGAAAAGATAGATGCATAAAATTATATAAATACGAGATTTATATACTCGTTAATTATCCATTTGTTTTTTGCCATAATGACAATGAACACACACATACATACATACATGTATGTGGCAAGTAAACTCTAACCTCAACTCGGCCGCTAGTGGTGTGCAATAATTAGACGCAAATCAATTCACGCACGCACAAACGGATTATACGCGCTGCAAGCAATTTCATTAGATAGCACCTAAATAGTTTTATTGTTGTTGCTGTTGTTGTTGTTCTTGTCGCCACATGGCAACTACTTACTCACTTATCGCGCTTAATGGCACTTAATAATCGCCTAGCCTTGTGTTGGACATTAATTTTTTGACTTGCCGACTGCTGATGTCACAATTGCAGTGATCGCCAGCGATAATAACTAATAAAGCAAACAAGTCGATATTGACAAAAATAACAACTATACAAAACATTTAATATTGTCATATGAATGTAGATATATGTCTAAATATGTATGTGTTGCTTGGGTGTTTCCGTTATCATCTCTTGATATCGCAGTGGTGCGTGCGTGTGTTGGTTGCTCATCTCTGGCGGCAACGCATGCGCAACTTTGTCTGATATGTTTTTGCCACTGCTGCTGTTGAATTTAATATTCACATTTATGTGTTTGGCCGTATGCATGCATTGTGATGATGTCTTTTTATGTCAAGGATGTTCATACAACCGGTTGAGCACTGAGGCTCGCATATATACATACATAGTACATATGTATATACGTCTATATAAAAAAATCACCAATAGTCAGTAAATATAAAAGCAGACCGCACTCACGTATGTACATATTCTCAAGTGCTCATATATATTTATATGTATATAAACATATATGTATGTATACACATTAGACACCTCGTTTTATAAATATTTTTTATTTAATTTTTCTTGATTCGTCAATTGATTGTGCAAAACATGCGTGCGTATATAAATAAGAAATAAAAAGTTGCCTTTTTTTACCATAAAAAGTGTCAATAAATAATTCAGATCACACTCCAAAGCTCATTATTGTTTTAAAGTTGTTTGTTTGTTAACTTTCAGTTCGAGTTGATGTAATACATTTTTTTGAAATGTTTGTCGCGTAAATAGACGCACAGTTGGATTGGGGTGAGTAAGCGTTCAAGAATGCATAAATAGATACAACACATGTGTATGTACACATATAAATATGTATGAAATTGTGTAACTACTTTCATTCCCTTTAAATTGACACTGAATTTATTACAATTTGATGTGTTTGGTGGCATATAGCCAAAAATAGAGGCAATGATAAATTTATTGTACGAGTAGAAGCACATTTCCAATGGGAGTTGCCACCTTATTAAGGAAATTAAGGAAAAAAATAAATTAAAAATTATGTGTAAATGTCACAAAACAAAACTTTTAATTGAATCCATCGTTACATATTTCTTTTGATACCCCAAGAAGCAGTCGTGTAGTTAATTTCAAAATTTTCTAACAAATTTTGTTGCCAACGCCATACAGCGTTAACCCAACAGCAAATTTTAAACTATTTCACGATTATCTAGTTTGAGTATTTTTAGGGACCAAATAGTTCGGAACACTTCCGAGACTTGTTATAAACTAATTCCGCACCATTTCGAAACTAGTTGGTACTCATTTGCTATAGTTTTTAGACCTGTTCAAGACGATTTCAGGGCTATTTAAAAATCATTTCTGGATTAGTTCGAAACTGTATTTGCAACATTTCGGGATTAGTTCGGGATTGTTTTGCGACCGTTTTGAGATATAATGAGGTCCATTTCATAACTATTTTAGAGCTAGTTTTAGATAAATTCTCGACTATTTCAGGAACATTTCGAAACTAGTTCTACACAATTTAAGACTTATTTAGGACTGTTATAGACTTATCCATGAGCATTTCGGGATTGGTTTATAACTTTTTAGGACCAACTCAAGCCTAGATTTGGACCGTGGCAAAATTATTTCAAGCTTATTTAAGAAATATTTCGGGACTTATTTTGGATTATTTAGAGGCCGTTTCAGGACTTGCTCGATGTGATTTCGCAACACAGCTATAACTGTTCCAAAACAAATTTAAGACCGATTTTTTAGGAAAAATTTAAGATCTCTTCTTGTGTTAGTCTCGAAATTGTTTTGAAATAGTCCTGTAGGAATCCCTAAATGTTATTGCAAAAGTCGTGTACTGGTCCTGTCGAATAGCTTCGATGAAATAAAATTTATATTGATTTCTTAACCAATGCTATACCGAGTCGCACTTACATGTTCGTATGTAAACGTATACTGGTGCATTTACATATTTCATTCTTCTACAAAAAAGCAGTTTCTGCTCAAACTCATTATGAATTCAAAGTTCATTTTATGCTTTGGCATATTATAACCCCCTGTCAACAACAAAAAACCAATATTTGATTAAAAACTAATGTCAATAAACCCTTTTTGGCATATTAAAAAAATTATTGTTTCTGACTTTTTAAAATATGTAAATTTTAATTTACTTTGTGTAAATACTATATAAAAGCATATTAAATATGAAAGGGTTATGAAATCAAACTGGTTTTATTTGATTTGAACAAAAATTGTCAGCCTTTCATAAATTAATGGTGACAAGTCATTGAAAATATTTTGTAGATTTTTTGCCGATGGTTCGTAAGCAGCAGTAGAAGAAGTACATTTGTTTATGCATTCATTAGACTGTGGAAACAAAATTAATTGTTATTAAATTCGAAAATTTGTTTCTTAACTGATGCTATAATATAAAACGAAAGAAATTAGTTTTGTCTATGGAGAAAATTAATTTTAAATAAAACCTTTAAAAGTTCTATCTGTTAAAGTTCCATTCACATATCATAAAAAGCAGTGTACATTTTTTAAACAATAATAACAGTTTTAAGTTTAAAAAAATTAAGTTCAAAAGAATTCTTTAGAAACTACAATTTTTCGAATTAATAAAATAAATTTTTTGTTGACAATAAAAGTTAGAAAAAAAATATAAATTTAAAAAAAAATTGTAGTTGAAAAAAAATGTAAGTTTAAATAAACTTACTGAAAATGCTTTTTGCAATGTATTTGGAAATTACTAAAGTTTAAAAAAATTATTTTTTTTAATAAAAAAAAGTTTTTGACTGAAAAAAAAATTAAGATAAAAAAGATAACCTTTCAAAAAGCCGTTCGTAAAATCGCTTTTATAGTTCAGTAAATGATATGAAAAACTTTTAATTGAGAAAAGTTTTTTAATAGAAAAAAATAAAGTAAAAAATATCTTTGAAAATCCTGTCTGTAAAAATCCTACACTATTCATAAAAAGGATTTAAAAATTTTTTGAATTAAAAAAATTTGTATTTGAATAATTTAAGTTCAAACAAAACTCTTTGAAAACCCTCTATGTATGTATGTATGTATATGTAAATGCCATTTATAATTGGTCAAAAGTGATTAAAACTTTTAAAACCAAAAAAAAATTTGTTGGAAAAAATTTGTTTTAAAAAAATTCGAAAATTTTGCCTGCGAAAATACTTTTTACAATTTTTCAAAAGTTACACATATGTACATACATATGTATGTGAATGAAAATTATTTTAGTTCCAAAAAATTATATAAAAATTCTTTTTAAAAAAATTACTTTTACAAATTATCAGAAGATAATTTAATTGAATAAAAAAAATTTGTTGAAAATAATTAATTTTTTTAATCATTCGTTTAAATATGATTTAAGTTTTTTAATTCCAACCTAATGCTTTGTAACTTAAATGCATATTCACCATTTTTCCAAAATTACTAGAAAGTACGAAAGACTTAAGGCACGAACTTGATAACCATAATCATGCAAAATTTCTTTGCGTGACATTCAAGAAAGAACAAACAATAAATTTAAACAGAAAATCCTGCAAATGAACCACACCAACACTTAGTCTATACAACAAATGTCCTTCACAGTCTTTGTATAGTGAAAAGCGTTATTCTTGGGTAATGCAAATTTTCAACTTTTAACTTTTCTCTTGTTTGCACTCCAAACATTCAAAGTTCTTTTCAATATTTTTGAATTCATTTCATCCCTTGTTTATAGTTTTACAGTCTATTCAAGAACGGTTCTTTTAATAAGTTTGGCCACTTATTTGCTTTGGATGATCTTGTTATAATTAAATATATACATTTAACACTCTCATTCTTATCATTGTTTATAGAAGTCTTGCACTGTTCTTCATGAGAAGGTCCTTTTTACTTTTTTGCTGCTTGCTAATTTCTTACACCATTTAAACACTTAAGTTTTTCAGTCATTGTTCTACCTTGTTTAATTATTTTTCTTGCTTTTTTGACATTTCATTTTACTTTTACAAAGCTTTTTGCAACGAATATGAAATCCATTGCGCAACACTCTACTTTTAATCACACTTTATTACAATTAGTTGATCTCTCTCTCTTTTTTATTTGGTTTGTGTTTTAGCAATGATTGTCCTTTTTCTTTCATAACGCGTTCACTTCTTATCGCTTACCTTTGCTTCACTTAGCACTCAGTATGCTCTTCAATTAATAAAAATTTGCAAATAAATTTTGTATCTTTATGCGTGCGTGTATGTTTGACTACCACCGGATCTGGCACAACCAGACACTGTAACGTGCAAACGAAAACAAAAGTCAAATGCGAGCTGCAAAGTGTTTTATAGCCACTTAGAGTGTGACAGCGCGCAGCAAAGTGGCTGGCAAGGCATCAAACCAGTCTAGCAGCAGCGACGGCAGCGACGGTGACGGCGGTGGTGTTGATGTTGGCGACGGCATCAGTGCACAACAGCAACAAAAAGCGTCTTGGAAGCCGCACACATTCACAACATTTGTAGTAAGTTCTTGGCACCTGTAGTTGTGTGTGCGGCAGCCGCTGGCTGGGAGCTTCTTCAGCAGCGGGCAAGTGAGCCAGCGAGCCAGCTAGTGAGTGATTGAGTGTAAGTAGGCGGCGATAGCGATGGCGACGACAACGGCGGCGGCGTCTTGCAAAGTGCCTGTGATGTTCGAGTGTATGTGTGTGTATGTGTGTGTGTGTGTGTATGTTTATATGCATCTGCCAGCTTGCGATCATCATCGCTATTATTTCATCTCAATCGATTGTGCATGTTGTCACACTTGTTTGTTGCTTGTACTCGTATTGTTGTTGGCACTTATTAATGTTTCAGTGCTTTTTTTATTTTATTTTTTTTTTTATCTATTTCTGATGACTGAGCGATTGCATATTTGCATTGGGCGCATTTGGTGGCTGTTGGCTGTGGCTTGTTGGCCGCTGGCTGACATTGCCGGCATTGTTGGTATTGGCGTAGGGAAAATGCGAAACTCCGACGGTGCAAAAAAAAAAACAAAAAAAGGAAGTATAAAACAAAAACAAAAAAAAAACCAAATAAATACAAAGAATTGTTGCATGCATAATGTTTGCCGTCTTTTGGCGATAATGAGGTTGTTTGCTAATGACGTTAGTTTCTGCTTCTTTTTTGCTTACATATTTTACATGAGCTTATAACACACATACACACACATATAAAAATATCAATACAAACATTTGCGCATCACTGTTTGTTCTAAGCAAACATTTATTAGCGTTTGAAATCATTCTTTTTGGATTTAATTTGCGTACAATTTTTTGTACACAATTTCTGAGTTTATTAATTTTAATAGCGGTAGCATTTTTGGGCATTAGATCTTATCGTATCTACTTTATTTTTTATGAACTTATAAATTCATATACTCGTATTTATAAATTTATAAATTTATGGCTACTATTTTAATGCTTATGAATTTTTCAGTATAAAACGCATAATTGATGTTGTTCAGCTTAAAAGGTTATTGATAGCTGCTTGAAGGTTGGTTCAAGTGATTCATATCGGTTGAATATTTTTTCTTTGCAAATATTAAAAAGAATGACGTTAAATGATTAAGCAAGGTATTGGTTATTGCTACTATGTATATGGTTAGACTACAAATATGTAGAAACGTTTTTAGAAGTACACATAAGACTAAAATATGTTCCTTTCTGATTTGACCTTTGCAGATTTTTAACTTAATCTTTTTTATCACCAAATGGTATATTCCTTAGGGCCTTGGCAAGGTTGTAGGCTATATTTTAATCCGCTAGATGGCGCTGAAATCAAGATATCACTTACCGTACTTATGTACCGAATTAGTTGAAATTAGAAAGGTGTACCCCATATATTCGTACACAGAACATTACTTGAATGAAAAGGCGATCCGCTAGATGGTGCTGAAGTGAAGTCATTTCGAAACTCAAAAATTATGGTGGGATTCAGTTGAAATATATTCCAAATGTGAAAAGATATACTTCTACAACAAATAAGTACCGTAGGAAGCGCTGGAATCAGAAATGAATCCGTCATGTGGCATTAAAGTCATGATGTTAAAATAATCCGTATTATTGGTCCGATTTAGTTAAAATTAGGAAAATTAAGTGCATTTATAGAGATATTAAGTTCAGAATTTTTTTTTTTAATTTAGTTCAATTCTCCTAAAATAAATCGAAGTTAATTTATAGAATAAGGTCCTTATTTAAGTAAGAAAAGCATTAGAGTTAACTTATCAAAATAGTGTGGAAATATGTAAAAGCATGATTGATAATAACATTTAATCACTTTCGCCCACAGCGGCCAAATTCAAAACTTATGGGAATTAAATAAACGAAAAATGTATTGGGATTAAGTGGTGACCTCGAATGATTTTGCATATGCAGTTTTATTTTAAATTTGTTTTGGTGCTTTAGAAAGTGTTAAAATATATGTCTAAGAATTTTTTTATATTAAAATCTTTTGAAAGTATTAATATATATTTTGGATTCGATACTAAAACAATGTACTAATTTAAATAAAATTATCAATCTTTTTAGAGAATTTAAAAGAGTTTTTGTTTAATTTTAAAAAGTTGTCATCGAGATTTCAAACATTTTAACCAAGATACATATGTAGACCATTTTTCAGATTGCGTCTTTGTTGGTCATTCACTTTTAGTATAATATAAATAGTAACAAACATGAAATTAGGTGAAAGTGTAAAAATTGTTGAGGTCTGGTGAGCTCAGGTGTAGTGAATTAAGGTTTGATAAATTAAATAGTGGTGGATTTGGGTGTGGTTTATTAGGTGTGGTGAGTTTAGGTGTGTTAAGTTGTGGTGGATTAAGGTGTGCTAAGTTTGGCCGTGGTGAGTTAAGTATGTTGTGTGTAGTTTTAGGTGTGGCGAGTTTAGGCGTGATGAGTTTTGGCGTGGTGAGTTTAGGTGTGGTGAATTTCAGTTAGGTTTGCTGAACTCAGAAGAGATAAAATGAGGTGTGATAAGATTAAGAACTTAAGAACTTTCACTTCAAAAAGAAATCTCTTTACTGAATTGCTGAATTCTTCTCAATTTATCGCATGATTTCATCGTTTATTATTTTTATGAATAATTAATGGCATTAATGCACGCACAAATATATAAGTAAATATATACATACATAGTATGTATGTATGTATGTATATAGCAAGCCAATGATACCCACTACTACAAATAAATATGCAACTTCCGCAGACCGACAACAATGCCTTAGGGGCGTTGGTAAACAAATCAACGTGAATTAACAAAAGAATACAAATAAAATGGCTGACCAGTTTTTTTTTTCTTATGCAAATTATTTATGGTGTAAACTTTCAACACCAATTGGATTATCATATTAAGGGTTTACAACAACTTACTTCTTGCACATCTGCAACTTAATTCATTTTCCGCTCGATTACATACACCCCACACATAAATAATTTAAATTGGTAGATATACTTACGAAAGCTTTTAAAGAGATGAATGCACATAAGTGGTTGTGCTAAAAGTTTTCTGGGGATTAGTGCATTCGTGCATTTGTATGCATATGTATGTACGTATATATATGTGCCTATGTATTGTTTGGATGCACTCATTGTAGGTATGTACTATTTTTTGTTAGTGTTGTTATATATATATTTAGTGTGTATTTCGAAATTGAACTGCAAACAAAAGACTTAAGCGAGCAACTTGTTTTCATAGTTTGACGTTTTTTTGTGTTTTACATTTTGCAACGCTGTTTATACACATGAATGTATGAACACATGTGCATATACTCGAGCTATGTAATTTAAGAATGAACTTAGTGTAATTTTAAAAATAGTTCACTACACCATTTATGTAGTTTTTGAAGTGGTTGATTTAAAATCGATAAGCGGCGAAAATATTAATTTCGATATAGAAATAATTTATTTTTCTATATCGATGCATATTGGAACGATTTTCGGTAATTTTTTGTAAAATTTTTCCTTCTAACCTTACACTATTTATTTTTGAAGACAAAATTTTAGTTTCTTGAGTAGTAAAGAAAGTTATGAAATTGGAAAAAAAAAACGACAACTCGAGAACAACAGGGAAAACTCGGGATTTGCCACTGCAAACCAAGAAGCGTGGCTAGTTATACAATTTTCCGTTACTTACTCGGATATATTTTATATTTTAAAAAGAAAAATACTTGATTTAAATTTTTTTTAATTTTTAACAGTTTTTTAAGAATAGCAAAGTGCACATTTTTATTAAAGAATTGACACTTTTCTGTGCAACCTAAAGGGTAAATAGAGAGAACTTGAAATAAATGTATAGATTAAAATGTTAAAAGAGCCCCATTGGGATTGATAATCAAGCTTGCTTTGGATATTTCTTCTGCTGATATTTTAGTTTGTAGAACTTTGGATACGAGTTGCCCAATTTTCAATGGCTTTGCCGCACAGATCTGCCTGAATCTGAGCAATTAAGCTTCCTTGTGTTAAGGTTACGGGCATCTATCGACTTTCGTAGCGACTTTTTAAAGAAGTTCACAGGGTACGACCGAAATCGGAATCGAAACAGCACTTTAAAATTTGAGACACATCAGTAAAAGTAAGAGAGCTGAAATGGTTTCCAGCAATCACACAGCATAGGGGTTGGGTGTATTAAATGTTTCATACACAAAGCACTTCTTATCAATACATTTGATTTAAATTCCGTCAATGAATCGAACGAAAATATATACAAATAACAATAAGAAGTTGACAATTGCGTTTACCAAATTCGTTACCGAAATTCGATATCAATAAACTCCAGCATGTCCACATTCAGCACTCACGAGGCATTCTTTTGATTAGAGGCTACAGCTCCGTGCTTACTTATAATTTATAAATTTTATTAATTTTAATATTACAATTTTTTTTTTTTTTTTAAGCCTGCTTATACATACTTGTGCATATTTGAAGGCGATCGCATTTGTTTAGATATTTTATTACTGCTTGCCGAAAATTTTTCCACATGCATCACGCGTACGATAATTCGCCCAAAAAGCGCAACCGGTTAAGGCTGTAATACAACTTATGTACATACTTACATATCCATTTATAAACCAATGTGCATACACCATACGTATGTATGTACATATGTATATAATGCAATTGACAAAAATGCATGCGCCACGCGTAGATTGAATTGAAGATTGCAACGCCTGGCCGACGAGATGCTATTCGATGCGATTGCTGCGATAATGCAATAACCGATTTTGGTTCCAAAAGCAGCAACTGCAATGCAACTTGTTATGCGAAGTTCGTTTTTGTTTATTTAGTTTTTTGTTGTTGTTATTGTTAGATACGAGTATTCTTGTTTTCGTTTCATAAACTTATTAATGTAGTTTTTTGTTGTGGCCTTTACATTACATACCTTGCGTGTTGGTGGTTATTTCACTTTTTTTTTCGACTGCTGCTGCTGTTGGTTTTTAGGTTACTGCCGGCCAACTTGTGGTCATCACCGCACGCTGTAAAGTTCATAAGTCATTGCAGTTTTCGCATCGACCCGCGACACGCCCACAGTGTTTCATCTCATACAAATGTTGACCAAAAATTTGGTATTTAAAAAGGCCATACTGATAAAAAAAAAATAAAAAAGTGGAAATACAAATACTCTTTCCCATTTCTTAGCTGTCCCATAATTCCGAGGTCTAGTGATATGGGTAAAGGTTATGGTGAACAGGTGAGGCGAGTGTTTATAAGTTGTGAGTTAAGATGTGGTGAAATTAAAGGAAGTGTGTTCATGTGAGGCGAGTTTACAAGTGGTGAGTTTAGGTGTGGTGATCAAAGGTGTTTCGTTCCAAGTTTAAGTTAAGAGGCGTGGCCTCTAAAATTTCAGTTTGTGCAAGTGGAGAGACCTAGGTGTGGTGAGTTAAAGTGTGGTGAGTTTAGGCATGGTAAGTTTAGGCGTGGTGAATTCAGGTATTGTAGGTTCATGTAAGTTGGTTTTCAATATACAGAGTGTGGTAAATGTATTTTAGGTGTGGTGAGTTCAGATATGTTAAAGAAGAAAAAAAGTCAACATGGCGGCAGTTGATTTTTCAATTTACTACCGCCGATAAAGAAATATCACTTCAACAAATTAATAAAGAATAAAAGTATAAATTCTTCTTTAAAACCATACTCATTTCATTTCGTTGCTCTGAATAAGGATGTGTCTTTCATTTTTGCCCAACGACGGAGCACTGTGCGCACCGTCCGTGAGTTTTGTCTCAACCTGCTGAACAGCTTCTTCTGTTTTGTGCCGCTTCACTTCCTCTCCATGTGGTTCATTTCAACTCTTGTGCCTACGCCAGTCAACATACTTTGTGGCATCACTTTTTTTATTCTCTCACCGCCTGAGCGGTCTTTCAAAACGTTAAATACATAGTTAGCGCTAAAAAAATTTGTTTTTTCTTTTTTTGCAAGTAAATTTTTACATTTTTATACACTTTTCAGGGTTACCAAGTGCAGCGGCCATGCAACTGGAAAATCAAAATTGCACACAGCTATAAACAGCAATGATGATTTAGCATTTACGATATGTATTCATTCTTATGTATTCCTATGTGTGTGCATACGAAGGCATTCTCATGGCAGTAGTTTCGCAAAATTGCAGGTTTGTTTTTAATTTTGTCTATAAGTTCTTGGAATTCTATCTTTTCAATATCTTATTTTCGTGACGATTTTTGCACACCGTGGAAATTTTCCTTGAAAATCGTCTTGCTTTTTGACCACCCGTTTTTGTCCGATGCTAATTTCGTATATTTCAAACAACAAAAACAAACAAAACTAAACAAACGCTTTAAATCAGAAATGATACTCAAACCAGGCGTACTGTAGGTAGATTTAGTTTAGCATTACTTAGTTTCTGAGTTCAAATAAAAGCAAAAACCAATGCAAGTAGAAGAAGCAGATTACATTACAATATTGCTCTTACTACAAACGTTTTATAAACGTTTTCCGTTTGCATTACAGTGGCTATTAACTACGAATGAGTAAATTTTAATTAGAATATTTGCTTTAGTTCAAATGTACGGGCTTTCAACACATGAATTTTGTTCTTACTTTGAAATGGTCTACAGGCTTGGTCAAATGGCACAATCAAAGTTTCTCTGTTCACAATTGTAACAAGTCTACAAGTTATTAGCGATTCGCTACAATTTTTTGTAACACAATATTATTTTATACACTTGTAGCTATCAATGAAATGTTCTACACTTGTAAATGTAGTTTCTATTTACAAGTAAATTTGGTTTCTACTTACAAGTATTTGTATTTGTAGAAATTAAAAGGGGCCTTTTACGACAAACTGAAAAAACAGATAAAGTTGAGAAATGGAAAGAAGTAGCAAATTTAGCAAAGAGTCTTTGTTTAATTCCGTCAGAGAAAGATTGAAAAAATGCCAGAGACACGCTTTGGCAAAATATGAAGAAAACCACAATGGTAAGTACGAACGTATTGCATGTAATATTCTTTGATGAACGAATTATATTATGGCATGCGCCGAGTTTTTTATAAGCCCTGTTAAAAGCGATCTGCCCTTGGTTCATTGGACCATCATAGGTTGGTGGAATTAACCATTCACGTAAAGTATACGCGTAATCTCCAAGTATCACAGCATTTGCATGATGCCTTCTCCCATTTTCCATTTCTCGAAACAACGAATTGTTACGTAAAACTCGCGCATCGTGCACACTTCCAGGCCAATTTCCAATTGCATAATAACATTCGAAGATCGGCCCACACACAGCTATGCAATTGATTGAGTGCTTGCCATGGCGGTCGACGTAAGTGGATTCGTTGTCCACGATACACTCTAGCATCGTTTTCACTTTCGGAATCACTTGACCACATATCGACAGCTAAATGATATCTATATTTACTGCAGAATACCTCATGAAACTAAATCTATACAGCTTTCGAGATACATATATAGAAATTAGTTACAATTGTCGTAAAATTCGTTGTGTTACGGAAATTGACTACAATTATATAAAAAAGTTCAATAATTACAAGTGCGCCACTTGTAACTACAAGTACAAGCTTTGTGTTACAAAATCTCTACAATTGTTTGGTTTGTTTGAACACTTGTAGGACTTGTAGCGCTTGTATAGTTATATATCATCTGTATATAATCTATATAACAATTTGTTTAGCAAGTCCGAGTCAGAGCTCTTTAATAATTGTGTAAAAGTTCCGAATTTGTCTGCTCGTGTTTGGCCAAGACTAAAACACTACGTCCGTTGCATCTCTCCCTTTTTAAAGTCGAAATACCTGGAAATCATACAGTTAATCGATTTACACATCTTGGGTCTTTCACACGACTTGAAATATTTGGTCATTGGTGGATTTTGCTGGCCTGCAGCCACACTGACTAGTTCCGATTTGTTGGATGCCTCGGAAGGACCTCGTTGGCGATTACAAGAAGGTAAAACTCACCGTATTGAAGCAAACGGATTCAATCCTATTAACGATTGTACCAGAATTCAATCTTCTGGTGATTAGCCAGTTATCTTTTTCTCATAAGTATGGCTGTAATAGGTGCTTAGTTATTTTTTAAATTTATACTGAAATATTTTTATAATTTTATTGAGCTCAAGGCCAGTTTATGGAAGATTTGTTTGTGAAAAAACAACAACAGTTTTTAATGGTTGAAGTTATAGTACTATTTCGGAAATCACCACATTTCCTCATCAGACTTCTTACTGAAATTAAAATTGTATGCATTTCTTAAACATTTTTATTGATATACTTACAAAGCGACTACTAAAATTCTAGAAAAGAAGTTCACTTAGCTAAATTAAAATTTATTTTTTTTATTTTTTAATTAACTCTTAGAAAATTTTACAATGCCATTTTCATAGTTTGCTTTGTATTCACTTGGCACTTTTTCCATTAATTTGCTTTCGTATATCATTTCGCCTTCCACTTTTTAATGTACATTTTTTTCACTTAAAGTGACTTGTTTCAACTTCAACTTCTTAACGTTCGAGCGCACATTTTGGCATGTGACTACGACCTCAAATGTCAACAGATGTAAACCTCATTTGCACATTGCCACATTCGTTGTAGGGTAAATGCATTTTTCAATACTGTGCATACTCACCTGCATGCGTACATTCGCACATATACATACATACATATACGTACATAAATATGTAATTAAGTTAGCCACAAGTATGTACATGCATACATACACACACTGATCGAAGAATTAATTGAGAGGAAGATGCTTGAATGGCTTTTCGCTTTATTGTATTCAGCAATGAAGTGAACTGCAGAAAAAAATGCAAAAAATAAAAATAAAAAAGGGGCATAAGTGCAAGTGCTTAAAGGCTTGGACAAGCACAAGCGAACTTGTGGACGTGTAAACTTATATTTGTACCCTGCAGTAAAAAGTATTGATAGTAAATTGTGCGGTGGCCGAAATAATTTAGCACACAGCTAGTCCCAAAAATTAGTTGTAAACAAATTTCATGCAATTTATTCATTTAATTAAATTTCACGTTTTACACTGATGGCAACCCTCTTTAAAATATATTCGTAAGATGTATTTCCCCAAAAAAAAAACAAATGTGTTTGAAGTGTAGCTTTCATAAATTTTTTTCTTTTCATTTCCAGCCAGAGCGAGCATCACACATTCATTCATGGAGCAATGTAATTTATGAGCTTGTCTAAATAACTCAATGCTAATTCAAGCTTCTAAGTCAGGCTGCCGAAGTAATGGACCTCCAAGAACAGTATAACCCCTTATTTGTATTTCTGTTCAAAGGTTTCACTTAACAATGGCATATGCGAGATCTGTCGCAAGACGACGCCAGCTTTTTCCATCCTTGTAAAGCTCTTACAGTTGATCGTTTCATCGTCTGCGGTTTTCGCTTCCATCGTCCATGTTTGAGCGCCATACAATAAGACGAGCACTATTATTTAGAAGCTTATAGAATGTATTTTCTGTTCGTCGAGAGAGGACTTTTCCGCTTAATTGCCTACTTATATAATATAATTTTGGCGCGTACACTATATAGCTCAGTGTTTGGCCGAGCTTCTCCTACCATTTGTGGTGTGCGTCTTTATATTATACCACAAATGGAGGGACCTACTGTTTTGTGCCGACTCCGAACGGCAGATATATTTAATGAGAAGCTTTTTCATGGCAGAAATACCCTCGGAGGTTTGCCATTGCCTGCCGAAGGGTGACCGCTATTAGAAAAAACTTTTTTTTTCTATTATTAAGATTTTGTTTGCCCTGACTGAGATTCGAACCTCGAACTCACCGGCATACTTAGTCCCAAGTAAAACTTCTAGGCAAAAGAGATTCTCCGCTGGTTTTCAAGGATGACATCATTAATGGTGTTAATACTTATTGATATTGTTAAGATGATTGCCATTGTCCTTATCGTTATCGTTTTCATTTTATTTTACTTTTCTTTAGAACTTAAATATTACATTCGCCTTCCACAAACTCGCAGTTGTGGAATAATATCTATTTATGTTTTAATTTTCACGATACTGGTCATTGAACATCATCTACCTGGCGCATTTTGCTGAACATATTTTCGTGCTTTTCTAGCACTTACGAGCTTCATATGTACATATGTAATAAATACATTTTTCTTTTATTTTCATTTCAATTTTATTTTATTTTTTTTTTTTATAAGAAAAGTGCAGTTTAGCGCGAAAATTCATTTACATTTTAATGCTTCAGTTCAGCTGTGTGTCGTTGGTCGTCGATCGGTGATCGGTGATCGTTGGTCAAGTGTTCAAATTTAAATGACGTAAATCTTTTAGTCGCTTAATCGTTTAACTTATTGAAAAGTTAACGTATTCGATGTATGAGTATACTTTTATAGTCATACATATTTACAATCATATAAACATATTTAATTATTTGTATGTATTAGGGCATGCGCATAGTTTGCTTTGCATTTTCATTTGCGGGCAGCAAGTTGAGGATTGCATTTAAGATTATAGCGGACCATATTAAGAGTTTCGTAAGATGATTTTCCTCTTCATTTTGAGGGCAGTGACCACACTTTTTTCTTAATTGTTAGTATTTTTAACATACCAAGAGCTGATATTATTACGAACTACAAATGAACTCATTCATTCATTCATTCAATATTTTGCTCGGTATTTGTTTAAATATTATTGTGAATAATCTTATGCAATTTGTATCTTAAAAAAATATGTATTTAGGACGCTGTAAAGTTGACTGACAATCACATTTTTGTATTTATTAAAGATTTACACTTCCGACTCATTATTATGCAAATAATTCGTTTTAATGTGAAACGTTCAGACGCCTTAAGTGAAAGTCATTGCACCATATTGAACTTTTCATACTAGTACATATATATGTAAGTATATTCGTGCATACACATATCTTCCTCAGTATTCCAAAAACAAAATAAATAAGTTGGACAGCTTCACTGCGTTTTGTAAATAAATTTAATATTTTTAAAGAATTGCCAGTTATCTCAAAATAAAAGGGCTTTCAATGTTTAGTCAAGTTATTTTCAGCGTTTGTATCAGGTCATTGGTGTTGTTACGTTATGGGTCAGAGGCTTTGCGCTCAAGAAAACGAAAAAATCGGTAAAACCTGAAGTAAATCGTACCGTGCCCATTAACTTAATGGAATTACGTTATTGTCTTTAAGCGGTGTAATTAACTCCCGTGCCAGCGTCTGGTGTTAACCAGCATGCCCGTGGGAAATATCCAAATAAAAAAAGACAATGAGGCACTTTTTCTCTCATCACAGCAGGATGAATCCACTTCTCCGGCTAAAAAGCGTCAAAGAAGCGCTACCGAATTTTGGTTTCGGAAAGGTGCGCATCCACAAGTCAGAATCTTCGGACTTATTAGATATCACACCTTCCAGTACCTCCGTCAAACATACAGTATACTCCTGGCGAAAACTATTGATAAAGAAAAGCGACTTTTTGCCCAAAGGGTGCTACCAACACATTGAGATTTGCGAAGGAACCTACTGATAGAAAAGCCTCAAAAAGGCTTTCAATCGGAAGCCTGAGGAGTGGATAGACATTAAAAAAAAATGGATCCTAACCGAGGAATAAAACCACTCATCTCTTTTACTTATCAAAGGCGCATGTGACCCAAAACCATTTCAGGCTTCCTTAGAGGCACACCAGTCATGCGGAGCAGCCAAGGGAAGAAAAAATGTTAATGAGCAGCAACATAGACTGGGAGGTGGCTAAGCATCCGTAATGACTTAAATCGCATGACACTGAAACTAAGTATTTCAAGTTAAAAAAATATTACGTAAAAAATTTTTGTTTTTAAAAAAAAAAAATTAATTAAATACTTAATTCATTTTAGGAGTACTAACTATTGATTTTCACAATTTCTCATATCGCATTCATAATTTTTGATACTGTTTCGATTATCAATTTCAGAGTATTTAAAATTGTGGTACTTTTTTCCCTTTATTGCTTGTAACATTTTTTTTACAAAAGCAAAAAAAATACACTGAAAAAGTTGGCAGAAATCATAGGTATTCGTTATGAATACAGTTTACTAATACACATCACGAAAGTATCTACGTACATTTGTATAAACATGTTCATTAAAATAAAATACGTACAATTTAATCTCCGTTCATATGCACTTGATCTGTTCACCTTGCCCTAACTAACTGTGCTTTTAGATAGCTTTCGAATTTACTTTCAGTCACATATTAATTTTGATTGTTATAACTTTGTTTTTATTGCATGATTTTTAAAAGGCTTCAAATTCGTTAATTGCATCGCAGCATGCCTTCGGACGTTTGTTGAAGTAACAAATTAAAATAATTAACGCATTTTCGCATGGTTAGATTTCATTTGTTTAAGATTTTGGCATGTGATTTCGTTTCATCTGAGTAACTTCTTTTAATTTTTAATGTACGCCTTTAAATTCTTTCTCATTGCAATTATCAAAAATGGCATGTGTATGTAAGAAGACATTTATTAGATAAATTTTAGACGTTTGAGTTGCTAAGGATATGAAGAAATTTTACTTTCGGAAGCGAGATACATCGATATAAGCATACTACTTAATATTCATACTTCAGACTGGCCGCAACTTGTATGAGAACCAAATAAATTTTTATATTAAACAACTTTCCGTTCGACAAATGTGAGTTTTAACGTAACACATAACGTCCAATATTATGTAAAGACACTGAAAATTCGTGCATTTATCGCAAAATAATCTCGCAAAAGTCTTGAAACAATCTCGAAATGGTCCTTTATTAGTCCCAAATTGTTCCCACACTAGCCCCGAAATTTCCCTAATATAGTGCTGAACAAGTCTCAAAACGATACCCAACTGGAAGGTTACTGAAATAGACCTTTGCTAGTCCCGAAAACGTTCAGGACTAATCCCGAAATTGTAAAAAAGTCGTGAACTAATTCCTAAATGTTCCTGAAATAGCCTGTCAAACAGTCCCGAAATTAAACCGAACTAATCCCGATATAGTCCTCAACTAGTCTCAAATGAAATTTTTTAAATATATAAAATTAAGAGGAAACAATAATAAATTTTCAACTGGCTTAACGCCAATTTTATTAATGCCGGAAGTTTAGATCCAAAATTGTATGGGTATTTCTCTAAGACCACTTCAACAATATGTAGACATTACATTCGAAGCTCTTTAACATTATCTTAAAGTAAGTGGAGGCAGACTATATTTACGTCAATACTCTTAAATCGTTCATTTTTGAAGAAAAAAAAAACCATAAAATTCGAAATATCTAGGAAAGTACTTATATATGTACATACATATGTATGTGTGTAAAATATGTCGTGAGGCTATAACAAATTATTTTTCGCATGAATTTAGCCATTCTTATTTACTTATTTTTCTTTTTCTTATTTTAATTGTCACTAATAAATTAAAGCACAAATCCGACGTAAAGAGCTTAGAAACCAAATTAAAATTAAAGCAAAGATACAATGAGAGGAGAACAATCGAAGTTAGACTAAATTAAAACGCTTAAAATAAAAATATAAATAAATAACACGCATTTATAAAGAAGATCTCTATAAACCGAAGCTTATAAAAAGTTATTATAGAATACATTCAAATTATTGCTAATGGACGTATGTACATATGTATGTGTATGATTACATGAAACGCTTCTGACGTTCAAACTGGCGGCATCCGTCTCATTTGGCTATTAGAAGGGTATAGCCGAAGCTATTGACTTCAGCTAAAATCCGGCTGGCACTGCCAAGCACCAGCAGCAGTGGCACAATGCTGTGAGCAACACCAGCATCTTCTCTTTTCAGCGTTCATTGAGTCTTGATCGATGCTCAGAGCTTCTTCGAATGGTAAAATAAAAAAAAAATTATAATAAAAAAACTAAAAGACTAAAGAATACACTTCAAATGGCAGATTTAACTCTGCATATACATAAGTATGTATATATGTGCGAGTTTTATATATACAAATATTCGATGTATACATTTAAACACAGATTAGCAATTTTAATGTCACTGGTATTTGTTGAGTGGCTGCACCGACAAGTTCTCGCAATTTTTATGTGAATCTTTGTTAATGCTTGTTTTAGAGATTTTTTTATATAACTACTACATGCATATACATACATACAAGCCTTTTATTTACATACAAATTAAAAGATTTATTTACTAAATAAGCCATTTGACATTTAATATACTGTATTTTATATTGATTACTGATTGCTGTACAAGCAAACGAATTGACCATGCGATTTTTTTATTGTTCAAAAACTCTGGCAAGCAGCATCCTTTTCAAGTTCATTCACACCTATTCTATTAAAAAATTTTCAATATAAACATAAATGTGTTTTTAATTTTTGTTTACTTTTTACTGTAAGCCCATAATAAATCAAATTCTGAAGTGGAAATGAAAGCAGAGTTCTCGGCGTTTTATTTAATCTTCCGTTTTATGGCTTATTGATAGAAGAACTTGTTCCTTTCTTGAGTTAATATGTAGGTATATAATTGCATTATATGTACATAAATATCAGCGACGTAGCTACAACTTCGGGCGCACGGGGCCAAGCATATTCTGCCGCCGCCCTCCATATACCTACATACAAGTTCCTAGAGGTAGTTTGAGCGAAGGTGGATGTCGATATTAATAATATTTTAATTAATATTTTTCGTTGTTATTCAGATTATGACAATGTGAGTGTACAACTTTTGTTCTATAATAAATTTTGTAAAAAAAAAAATTTTTAAGAATTTTTCTAAATTTCAAAGAACAGCGGAGATACGCCACTGATAAATATTATGATTGCATTCAACAAAACATGTTAGCTGCTATTCTTCCACGACCACCAAGCCGAAAGTAATAAGAAACTTGAATATCAGCTTTGTTCCGTTGAATGTGGTTGTTATAGTCAAAATAGAATACATATCTTTTAAATTTACGTTCTAAAAAAGTACCATATACATATCTCAATAGTGGCCCTGCGCTGAAAGACTATAACTATTCTTGGTTTCTATTTTCGCTCCCGCTGTTCAGTTTTCGGTCGGAGAATTCAGGAATTTACAGTACAGTATTCTTCTTATCCTCCTTTTTATTTTTACCCCTCAATATCCTCTTTGGTGGATAAATACAATTTAGTTGAGATAGAACGAACGAACTGTCGGTTGCCTACTGCCCACTATAGAAACCGTTCGTTTGCTGTTATTGACTATCGTCAATTGAACAGCGGACTGTGTGTGAAAACCGCAAGGCCCTGGCTCATTTAGTAAGTTAATAGAGTTGAAACGATTTATATTTAAATATATTGTTTAACGTCATTGGCGCATAAATTGTAATCGATATCTTTTAAAATCGAAAAACTTGGCAACGTCATATTTATCTGTATCAGTGTTAATACGAGTACAGGCAGCTCTCGATTATTTTGTGGCAAACACTTTTTATAAATATTTATCGCTTTCGCAGTCGCATTCTGTGTATGTAATTTTGTTATCTTTTCATATATTTAAAGATTTAATTTTCAACAACTCTTAATGAGCTCTTCTATTTTTGCCTTATGGTTTCTTTATTAATTTTTTTTTTTTGATCTCCCACTTATCATCTGTGGAAAAATATAGCAAGCGCTTATACGAGTGTAAATGTGTAAATATAATTTTTTTTTCGTACATTTATTATTTACCACTACTCTTACGACACAAGACCAACTATATTCTCTAGACACTCTTTTGGAGGAGCGCATGCGCGAAGTACCTTCAACACTTATTACCTCATCCAATAAAGAGTTTTATTTGTTTTACATAAATTTGAATACCATTGTCGATAGAGAAGGTATTTTCGATTGCATCTTCGCTTCTTGTTTATGCTATTAAGTTGAACTTAAACAGTTTAAAGGAAATTAACAAACTTAGAAATACGAGTACATTAACATAAATAAATAGTTGGCACTTAATTAAAAAGAGGGCAAGTAGTCACATTCAAGATCAAGGTTATATGTACGAGTATAAAAACGTGTTGATGGCGAATGATACTCGTAAGTGTGTTAGCTGCCGTAGCAAAAGATTGTTTTTGTGATTGTAATTAAATAAATATAAGTATGTACATAACCTGAGGATATGAACAGATTAAAATTGATGATGGCAACATAGATGAGGGAACTAAAGAAGCTGCTTTTAATATTAATATGTTGGAGTTGGTGCTTAAAAGTTGCCAAACAGGGTGCTAGGAATGACTATTCAGCAGCTGTTGTCTTCGGAACTCAAGTGGTTTTAAGGGCACAGAGGGTTATGAGCTTAAGTTCGTACCATTGAGGAGTGCCGTTTAACCTAATATAACATTCATTCATGTTAGTTAAAGTAAACGTTGGCAGCGCATTTCAAATAACTTCCCGAAGAACAACACAGAAAATTCGCAGACTTGTTGCTTACATTCAAAGGTTTTTTTCACCGGAGCATCATCATACTTACTTACATACGTACATACCATAATTATAGTTTTTTGATACCCGTCGTCCACGCAAAAAGGGTCATTAATCTTGCCTGGAACGTATGTTGAGAGATTTGTGATGCGTGACATTTGTTTGTCAAGAATAATCTCTCAGTAGCACCCATTGTCAAGAGCTATATTGTGACATTATTAGTGGTGTTTACCTTATGTTATGTTTTTTTATGTTAATTTGTGTCATGCAATGTTGTGTTAAGTTATGTTATGTATTGTTATGTTATGTTTTTTTTATGTTACGTCTTATTATGTTTATGTCTTATTATGTAGAGTTGTGCTATGTTAGTTTTTGTTTTGTTATTTTTTTTTTGATATATTCTGATATGTCAGTTTAAATAAGGAATGAGTTTAATTAAGTAATTGGAGGGTCTTGTTTGAAATTAGATTTCTCCCGACTAGTTTTTTATTCGAACGGTGATAACATTTTCTTGAGTTTTCTGATATAAGAAAAGCTAAATTCCAAAACCAAATTTTATGTGTACAAGGTGCAATTTGTATAATTTGCCAATTTGAAAAAAATATGGTATTGAAGTTACTGAAATATCGCCTTTTTCAGTTTTTATTAAATTATATGAGAGGTAGACGTCCAATGAAAAAAAATGTGACAAATGCTATTTTATAAATTTTCATAAAAATCCAGTTTCTTTGTTTAAAATCGCTGCAAATATTAAATTTTACCCAATCTGTTCCAATTGATAACGAAAAAAAAAAGTTTTTGCATTTTGTAAAAAGTCCGTTACATGGAAGGTAGGCGTGGTTATGATCCGGCTTCAATATTAACGTGGATGGCAATTATGTCAAGGTCAATTCTCATGTTAGAATCCTAGGTACATAAGTACTTGAATCAGAACTCCCCACGACGCTACCTTTCGGTCAGACTTCCTGGCAACGTCTCCACATGTATTTCGAATTTTTTGTTAAAACGTCTGACGGATATCCAAAAGATGTCTGCCAATTTTGATTGCACGCATGTTAACTTTTAAAAAATGTGTGAAGGACATACGTAATTGTAGTTGGTTATGTGTGATCTATTGTTGCTTAATAAAAAACTTGCAATGCTAGCAAATATTATTACTCGTAGTTTGGTGAGTTAATTTTACTTTTTTGCATCATTATGTTGTAGTTCTGAATCACAGCAGCTGACCAATACGAGTATTAGCAACATAACATTTTGATTCGTGTTCTGTATTTGGTAAAATTGTTTGCAACATCACTTGCCTAAATTTTAGAGGCAGTTGTTTATGAAGCGAATTTTGCCATGCCATGTTTTTTGTTAACTTTTTATTGGGTTTCTTATTTTATAATTGTTTTTATTTTAAGCTTATGAAAATATGTGTGTCTGTATTAAATTGTTTGCCCATATCGCCCTTCAACATCAACAACAACTGTCAAAATCTGTTAATGTACCGCGACCTGCTTCAGTTCATAATAACAATTGGCAAACACACAAATGTGTTTTAAAAAACAAAAAGTTTGCAAATTATAAAAATTTTGATTATTTTACGAATGATGCGTGATGACATGAGGGGCGCTTCTTTGACACCCCATGAATGTGAGATAAATGAATTGAAAAAAAAACGCTTTAAAGTAAACAAAAAAAAATGTAAACTGTTTGTGTAAACATGAAGAGTTTGCCGAAAAAATGTTAAAACTATTTGGCATTACTACGAGTACAACATGCCGACGATAGACACTTAATCATTGTAACCTTGTCATTTGCCTTTTAAACGCTAACCCGTAAAAAAAAACAAAGATGTTTGCATACAAGTTTTTAAGTAGATATGTATGTATGTATGTATGTGAATTTATACATAAACTCATTGCCTTAAAAAAAAATGTAAATAAAGAATATGTTGTTGAAAAATAAGTTATACGCACAAGTGCTCTTTTAAAAGAAAAACAGATAAGCAAAAATTAAATTCAAATGAGTGAAACCGAAGTTTGTTTGTATTTTACCTAACTACCAAAAAGGCAATTCAATTATCATTATTATTATACTAATTACACTTTAAATAATAATTACCGCCAATGATTTCAATCATCAGAATCGGGTAAATATTTTCAAAAAGCATCCGAGAGCGACAGTAAAGCGAACGCATTTCCATTCTCTTTTCCAACAATTTTAAGATCAATGAAAAAAGGCGTAAGTACCAGAAAATAAAATGATGGCCCAGGAGTAGTTCGGGAAAGTCCTAAACTTTAACCGAAATAATTTCGAACAAGTTTTGAAATGATTCTAAATGGTCTTTAATAGTTTTAACTCAATTATTATTATTTGTTTGGAAAAGGCTGGAACTTGTTACGAAATTATCCGAGCAAGTTTTGAAACAGTCCTTAATTGGTCTTTTTTAGTCCGAAAATGATATCAAACTAGATCTGATATTTACATGAAATAGTTCTGAAATTATTATTATTATTAATTCTAAAATAAAACTGAAATAGTCTCGCAATGGTCAAGAAATAGTTCTCAAAAAGTCGTTAATTAGTCCCAAAATGGTATGTAAATAGTGTGTGAACCAGTCCCGAAATAGTCCGAAAATTATTCCGAAATAGTCCTAAACAATGATCCACAACTTCTCTCGAATTATGTCGAAGAGAAAAAGGTAAAATCGTACGTTGTAACGCAAGCAAAGGAAACCCTCTTGTGTGGCCGCCCGAACTCCTTCTGTCACAGCAAGTGTCTTAAATATAAGCATGTTAAGTTATGTTATGTTATGTTATGCCTGTAGTAGCATGATGAATACATCGAGTGGTGATAGAGAAGTAAACTTGCGGTGATCCTCACCAATGCTCACCGCAATACATTTTCGAGTCATATTGTGATAAGTTCAGATGGGACATTGTCCAATACCGATCTCGTGACGAACGCTCTGTGCAATGGAATCCATACAAATCTTTGGCGCAACGAAACCCTTGCCTAAAATGTTAAGTGATGCAGAGATAGGTCGCCTTGTGAATCTATCCAACTACGCGAGCAGTTGAGTAACCAAATCGATTTGTGGTACCGTTCAGTGATGATTATCCAAATGAAGTGCCAGTCTCAGGTGTCTGAAATAGCAAGTACCTTTTCAACACTCTCGGCGAAAAAAATTCTCAAAAACCAATGATACTTATAAGCCACATGAAGCTTTTCTATTATTATAATGAATTTGAATTCAAAAATCAGTAGCAATTAATCTTTAACAGCGATATGCACGGCTTGCAGTTAAAGTCATTACATTTTATTGCAGCGAAAATTGGCAACAACTGCAATTAAAGCAGCTGCATTTATGAGCTATTGTATTATTTAAGGTGTAGATATGTACATATGTACTTGAATGTACATATGTATGTATATAATATACATATATACAATATTCTAGACATATTGCATACATGCATTGTGACAGCAGATGAGCGAATCGATGCGATTGTAGACAAACTCAAAAGGATATAAGTACAAACATTTATGCAACTAACTATTTCATTTATTGATGATGATTACGGTTAAACGTATGCAAATTTACAATCAGTGACTTCAAAGTACTTGAAATTATATGTTTTGTATAAATACACGGGAAGACACCTACAAAAACTGATATTGCAATGAAACAAATTGGCGTAGCTACTCGTATTTCCAGGTATTATTCTGGCATCCGCAAGCAGCTTTGTTTTTGTTGTTGTTGTGTTTTTTTTTTTCAAACATAATCGCACTTAGATTGTCATCAGTAATAATGACACAAACTTACAGATCGTTTACATCAAAGGTGATCACACCTACTCTGGGTGTAATTAGATATTCAATGATTTACAATTTAACAACTAGACGATAGAAAAAAAAACGTTTTGCTTCACAAAGCTTTGGAAAATTGCTTCATTCATGATATGTATGGTATGTATGTACATATGTATTTATGTATGACGTGAAAACAATGTGCGGATGTTTCACAAATTTATGACGCGTAAAGGAAAATCCAGCACGATCACTCGAATATCGCACGCTAATCGCATTGAACGCCTAGTCTACAGACTACTTAATCATCTAATATTTTTCAATCAACACTTAGCCAATGGATGTGTGAAAGACCAGAGAGGAAATGATGATGAGTAATTGATTGTCTCAAACTAATGGACGAGTTTAAATGTTTTTCCCTTGGTGTCGACAAATTCTACAATTTATCTGCGGGATGGCGTTAGAGTCGAAATATTAAAAAAAAACGTCATATATTTGTTAGAGAACAAGAAAAACTTCTGGTAAACATGAACTCACTGAACTCGAGATTTTTAATTAAAATTGTTAATTAAAAAGTACATACCTCTGACAAAAATTTACTCGGTAGGTGGTGCTGCGGTATAGAATTTTTTAAGATCGATAGCGCTAGCGTAAAAATATTTGTTGCCCGACCAGCCTCTAATTCATGACATATTGGTAAGGTACAAAAGTTTCCGACCAACCCAGATTAAAAATGCCCGAGCAACCATTGTTTAATGTAAAAAAAATTTCGTCAGAAAGAAGCTTTCAATTCGACTGATCCACAAGGCTTACATTCAAGTAGCTATTTATGTCAAAAAAGAATCGATGGAGAAGCATCATCTGAGCTTGCCGCGACCCAAAAAAGAATGTTGATTCAATCTCATAAAACAAATATGGTAACAATCTTTCGGTATTCCGAAATTTTTTATATCATGGCAATTTAAAATAGGCAGCACATCATTTAAAAGTTATTAGTAAGCTTCGTTGCAACTTCAATTGCGAAATGTTAATCAGAAAAAAATGTCGAGGTGCGTGGCTGTGCGTCAGATCGCCCAAAACCTAATCGCCCAAAACCGAAAAATGTCAAATCGCCCAACATTTTGGGCGATTTGACATATGTCTAATAACCCAAATGACAGATCGCCCAAAAAGTTGGGCGATTGGAAATAATGTCTAATTTCCTAAATGACAGATCGCCCAAATGACAGATCGCCCAAATGTCTAATCACCCAAATGTCAAATCGCCCAAAAATGCAAAAAACTTCTTGTCAACTTCTGTAAAAGGGAAAATGGTTAGTTCTTTGAAAATTTTTAAATCTAATTTTCCCTTTTACAAAATGCATAGGGCCGGTTGTTTGACTGCCGCTTGAGCCTAAGCTTGTTCTTAAGCAGTGTTTTCAGTGTGTGTCATGTGTTTTCATAACATAACCCCTAACATAGAGCTATACAACCCCTAAAACCCCCCACCTACTACGATACTGAAAGTAAAAGGGAAAAAAAAAATCTGAGAGGGTATTGCTTTTAGTTGAGAGCATATTTACCGTACTTTTATTTTATTATTTTGACAAATTTGCTAAAAACAGAAAATGTCAAATCGCCCAAAAAGTTGGGCGATTTGACATATGTCTAATTGCCCAAATGTCTCACTGCACAAATGACAGATCGCCCAAAAAGTTGGGCGATTGGACATATGTCACATCGCCCAAATGTCTAATCGCCCAAAAAGTTGGGCGATTTGACATATGTCTAATTCCCAAATGACAGATCGCCCAAATTTTTTTTTGGGCGATCTGACATTTTTGCTTTTGGGCGATTAGGTTTTGGGCGATCTGACGCACAGCCGAGGTGCGTCGTTGCTTCATGGCAACACACCGAAGCAGCTATCAGTTATTTTTACTTATTTAGTTAGCCACTAGCTATTCCTGTCTTTCCCTAACTCACGCCAATTGGAAACACCAAGTGAGCGCAAGTCCTTTAACGCTTGATCTAACGCAGACCATGTCGGCTTTTTAATCCCAAATTTTTTCCAACATTTGGCGTTTTGTTAATAAATTGTCGATGGCAAGAGACAAGGTAAAGCTACACTCTTAATTAGTCTCAGTCGGGCGATTGTACCTCGATTTCGTCATCATTGATATTTTGTGATAATTCGTGCTCTCTCCTTAATTTAAGTATAATGCGGTCATCGTTGTCATTTTAACAGAAACTCGTCCCGGTAAAAGCTTCGGTAGTCTTCCTACCTTCTGGGCGCTTCTCCAGTCGGCCAGCATCTCAAGTTATTCGCGCTTATGCTTTTCGGCCAATTCCTTCCTCTCGCGGAAAGTGTGTCTCGCTTCTTTACTTGTCATGAGTGTTTTTAATGATTTCATCATGCATTTCAGTTTCACTGAGCTCGAGCATCTCCTACATAAGTAGGTCCCGACTTGCACTCAGTCGACTTTAATTTATGAAAGCACTAAACTAAAGTCTAGCTCACGGGAAAAATTTTAACACTGCTGGCAACTGGTTTGGCATATTTTTACGAAAGAAAGCGACCACTCAACAGCATCTATGCTAATAATAAAAACGTATCTGAACAGAAACCAAACCAAAAACTTTTAAATTTGTGTCTGTATGTCGGAATTCTTATGCGTATTAAGCAAAATCGGCCTAACCCAAAATGTAAACTCCACTTTACCACAGGAAAGTATTTTATCTCACTGTTTGAACTAGAACTAGAGTTCTTCATTAAAATGGTTTTATAAAATGAATTTGGTTTTTTTTTCACAGTTTTTATTATTTACATATACATATGTATGTAACAAATGTACTTGCATACATCAATGTTTTGCACATTGTTATTTCTATTTTACTTAATTTTTAAATACTACCCATAAATGCACATATTTTGTCTAATCACTGTAATTGTCAGTTACTTTTCTGCATCAGCGCATATATTAATTACTTTTCAGTCTACTTTAATGAGTAATTTTTATTGACTTGTATAAGTCAGAGAATTTGTCACGGTTTAAGTGGTGCAGTTTTTTTCTCTTTATTTTGTTTTTGTTATTGAGCCACAAGTGATTATTATTAAGTACTGAGTAATGCCAGTAAAGAAAAAATTAAATAACAATAATGTAGCATGAATGTACAAAATCGTAGTAAAAAGAAAACATATTGAGCGCTTGGTAACAAATCGGCTCTTTAAGCTAAATTTGTACATACAACAAATGACAATTGTGTTTTCACTTACTTATTTTTTTATGAAACAATATTATTTATGGATATGAATAGCTAAGTATTTTCTGGTCTTTTACAAATTTGTAAAAATTTAACAAGTTTATAAAGACTTCCTAATGCTATTTATAGACAAATTTTCGAGGAAGTTGCTTGTTATCTCCATCAATTTCAAACTCAATTCATCTTAGTCAATAAGTAAGTTATGCTCTTTCAGAATAAACTTAGATAATTTTCTAATTGCTATGTGTGAACACCGTTTTAGTGCAATATACTGTGTTTGACAGACTTGGTCACTTTATTTTTCCTCTAATTAATTAAAGTTATTTTTCAAATAAAATATAGTTCTAAGATAACCCATAAGCACCAATTTTTTAAACTACTTACACAATGTACAATTATTTAACAAAATTTCATAAAAATTTCGAACTTTTTTTGGCTCATTCAAGTTTCAAGTGGCTACAAGTTATTACTGACTTTTGACAATTTTTTTTACTGGCAGTTTTCTCCATAAAACGCAAAACCGCGATTATTTTTTATATAAAAGGAATTGCGAAAGAGCGTCAAAAAGATTATCAAAAATCAGTGGTTATTCTTAGCCATTGGAAACTTGAACTTTTATTTAAATGGAATGAGCTACCTATCTGCATACCCCATAACATTAAAAGAAAAAATGTTTCAAACATTTTTTGAAATTTTGATTTAATTTTTTATAAAATTTAAGGTGGTTTTTAATGGTCTTTGTTAGAGTTTTAATAATGTTTTAATTGAAAACTGGTTTAAAATAATTAAAGAATTGATAATTAAATGTATTTGTTCTATAAAAAAGTGTATGCAATATAATTCAAGTATGAAGTTACTCAAAATTCTCTTTGCCTTAGAGTATTTTTCCCCGTTTACTTAAAATTGTTCACCTTATACAACATTTATCTTTCTAAACATGTGAAACATTCATTAAAGCGATTTAGAAAATAATCTTATAGATGTAGCTAAAGCAATTGTGGAAATATTTGATTCGCCGTTGACTACACATAATATTATTTTTATCTTAATAGCAGATATGTATGTATCATTTATTAGTCAGTTCTTTTAACAATCATAATTTGCATCGTTTTAGAAAATATCTCCGGCAGTAAGTCAGACGAAACAAATATTTAAAAATGTTATTTAAAATTTTAGTTATGTACATAGGAACAATAATCACTGTGTGTGAAAATATCTTATCTCCCATTATAAATTCTTTGTACATCTATTCAATTCACTTTCTGTCTCCAATAAAATATAAAAATGTAACTTAGACTGTCGAGATCTGAATTCAATGTCAATCAAAAAATGTATATGTTTTATTTACATTAGTTCAATTAGGAAAAAGCTCAAAAAAATTTGGCACTAAATTTAAAGTTTTAAGCCATTTTCATCATAATTATGACTGAAATATAAAAACCGATTTTCTTAAAATCTCGCTAAATTTTTTTTGATTTCTTTTCATGAAATTAGTATACATTTTAAAATTTAGTAAGTAATACATTTACAGGTTAAAATATTTGTATAGATACCTATTTACAGATACTTATCATGCAAGTGGAATTTGAACCAGGTCTAATCAAAAGTATATATTTTCTACACATCTCAAATCCAATTCAAGTAAATTTATTTGCAGAAATTACAATTCTCATTTTGTCGTCCTTCCTTCTGAAGACCTTAGAGAGGCTGATCGACCTATATATTAGAAATAAAATTCCACGCGAGAGACTTAGTCTCTCTCAGCATGCCTACACGAAGGGCAGATCCGTAGAATCTGCTCTGCATACCGTGGTTAAAAACATCGAAGAGTCTTTCGAACACAAAGAATACGCAGTGGGTGTCTTCATCGACATAGAGGGGGCATTCAACAATGTTCTTCCACATGCGGTTATATTGGCCCTTGGCCGGCTTGGAGTTGAAACCAACTTGACCAGGTTCATCTCAAATATCCTATGCGACAGAACTGTCGTGGCGGAGTGGGGAAGCGCATCGGCTCAGCAAAAGGTGAGCAGGGGCACCCCACAAGGGGGGGTTCTCTCGCCCTTCCTCTGGAACATTGTCTTAAACGAGGTTCTAGAGAAACTAGAGGGGAGGGGTTGCCGGGTGGTCGCCTATGCGGATGATGTGGCACTCATAGTCAGGGGGAAGTTCCTGAACTCGCTTTACGATCTCATGCAAGGTCATCTAAATTTGGTTATAAATTGGTCTGCTGGCTGTGGGCTAGCTATAAACCCTAACAAGACAGAGCTGGTCTTGTTCACCAGGAAATATAGAGTGCCAGAGGCCCAGTTACCCTCGATCGCAGGCACTCCTCTTGTGCTTTCTGACAGAGTCAGGTACTTGGGGGTTATTCTGGACAGAAAGCTTAACTGGGGGCCGAACATCGAGGACAGGGTGAAGAAAGCGTCGGTCGCCTTATACTGCTGCAGGAATGCCATCGGGAAGAGATGGGGCCTCTCTCCCAAAGTTGTCCTCTGGCTGTACGAAACGACAATTAAACCCATTATGCTCTATGGTGTCTTTATCTGGTGGAGCTCCCTGGATAAATCTACTCTAGCAAAGAATCTGGAACGAGTGCAGAGAAGCGCCTTGATTGGTATCAGCGGAGCACTTCGCACCACTCCCACGCTTGCTCTAAATGTGATGCTTGGCATCATTCCTGTAGACTTGGCAGGCAGAGTTGCCGCCGCCCGCTCTGCCATCAGACTGCGAAGCGCCGGGTTCTCCCTCACCCCGGAGTACGGGCACTCAGGGATCCTTAAACACTTCGAATTCATCACAGGGGACGTCGATCAATGCGTACCGAAGCTCGCCCCAAGAGGATCCTTCACGACCCACATCCCATCAAGAGAGGAGTGGGAGGGAGACGACCTCTGGTGCAAAGGCGCAGTGAACATGTTCTCGGATGGATCGAAGCTGGAGGGAAGAGTAGGAGGAGGTGTATTCTGCGAGGAACTGTCGCTCCATAGTAAGTTTAGACTACCGCATTTCTGCAGCGTTTTTCAAGCTGAAATAGCTGCCATCAAGGAAGCAGCAGACCACTTGCGTCGCGGCACTACTAACACACAGAAGGTGGTAAGCATCTACTCGGACAGTCAAGCTGCAATCAGGGCCCTGGGATCGCTGACTCTCCGGTCGAAACTGGTCGGAGAGTGCCTGGCCTCCTTATCGGCCGCCTCGGAAACCTTCCGCATGCGACTGATTTGGGTACCAGGTCACAGCGACATTGCGGGAAACTGTCGCGCGGACGAGCTGGCTCGTCAGGGCACTTCAGAAGAAATCACTCCAGGAAGGAAGGGCATTGGAGTTCCCATGTCCACATGCGGTCTGCTTCTGGAAAAATGGGCCTTCAGTCGGCTCAGCAAACGCTGGGCGGAAACCCCGACGTGCAAAGTTGCAAGGTCCTTTTGGCCGGTTGTGGACCGCAGACGGTCTGGGGAATTATTAAGCTCTTCAAGACCATTACTCTCGGCCCTGATCGGTGTTCTGACAGGGCACTGCCCGATGGGGACCCACGCTGTCAGGCTGGGCATCATTTCTGATCCAAGTTGTGGGTGCTGTATGGAGGATGATGAGGTGGAGTCATCTCAACATTACCTTCTTAGCTGCCCCGCTTTCGCTAGGCTTAGATGCAGACACTTTGGCTCATACTTTTTCGATACTCCCGAGGGGCTCTCCGATGTATCCATCGAAAGTCTACGCTCCTTCGTAAAGAACACGCGACGTTTCTCTTAACGCTTACCAGCGGGTCCTTCAGTTCAGGGGAGAACTGCATAGTGGTATCACAATGGACTATAAATTAAAGTCTAAGTGAGCCCCTTTTCGGGCTGCCACCTAACCTAACCTAACCTAACCTACTATACCATCTAATTTGGAACCAGATCATACCATTGCAATTCCTTTTACGCAGAACTCGCCTCTAGCGCCATCTAGCGTGTCCATTTTTTGAAATTTTTTTTACAACGTTCTGGATGGTTGGTGCTTTATTTTAGTGTAAACTTTATATTTATGTAAACATAATCGAGTCTTAACAAAGAAGTTTTTTCTTATTGAGCAGTCTTTCTTACATTCGAATTTTTTTTTAAACATATTTTCTATGCTAAATTCACGTATGCTCACAAATGCGAGTATGTATGTGTGTACATACCTCTATAGTTGGCCTTGTTAATCACTGTGACTGTTATCATTTTAATTAATATTAATGGGTGTTTTTACCAAAATCGTGCGGCTTGAAAAAAAGTGCCAGCTATTTCCATGTCTTTATTTTTTTTATTTTTATTAAATTGCTTTTTTTTTATTGTTTGTAGCTCAAAACTTTTAATGAACAGAGGAAGTAAGAACACAGCTTCTTCATTAAGTTGTTCCGATTTTGATTTTGATTATTTACTTTGTTGCTGTATTCCTTTTGGCTTTTTTTTTGGTTTTTTGCAGCCAACTTCCGGCCTTGTGCCATCATCAACATTCACTTTTGCGCAAATGTCTATTTTTTTAAATTGGTTTTAGCTTTAAAGTGGCGTATGCAAATATGTGAGGAATCTATGAACTTCTATGGCCAAAAACAAGAAAAACTTAAGTTTTGAATAGTAACAAATGAAGCGATGTATAGTAAATTCTATTAAATTTGTTCATGGCGACCTTAATCGTAGTCATTTCGGGAAAGTTGATTTTTTTTTTTTTAAGTGATACTTCTTAAGCTGCAGTAGTAACCTAAAAATCAACATAGGAATCTTGCGCAAATATTCACACGGAGCATTGCTACTTCTGTTCATTCACCACACCTAAACTAAACTCACCACACATCAAATCAAGTAATGTTATATTATCTGAGAATATGTTATGGTAAGATACGTTAAGTTATGTTATGTAAATTATGCTATCTAAGGTTGTGTAATGATAACCTTTTTTTTATTATATGTTATGATAATGTGATGTGATCATGTGATGTGAATTATAAAGTGATATGATAAAGTGATGTGGTGTGGTGTACTTATATGATGTGGTGATATGATATGATGTAATATGAAGCGATGTGATGTGATGTGATTTTGAATTTATTCATTTTATTTATGTGTTATCAATCGTTACTACTTTTAAATACTTTGCATTGGAATGCTGATGTTATGTGACATAATTCGGATGATTATCGGATCACGTACTACGCCTATTCGTTTTAAATTATTTATATAACGTAATTTTAGAATCAGTATTAATTATAATGATTTGATACAATTTCTGATTCATTCAAAATGTAGTGTGGCAATGATTTCTAAAGATGTGCTTTAATATTGTTACGGAATGAAATAAAATCAGAAATTAAATAATAAAATTTTAATTACAAGTGCAAAGCTAAAGGCGGAAATATAAATAGAGTAAAGAAAATAGAATACGTTATGAATAAAATTAAGATAAAATAAATATCAGTAAACGGGTTGTCGTAGAACATCAAGATAAAAGAAAATAAATTGAAAGAATTGACAATTGAACAAGGACAAATATTTAACACAACATTAAGATATGTCATGTTAAGTAATTTAAATCACATAGAATCTAATTATCACACCACACTTCATCTGAATCTAACTAACCTGAGCTAACCAGATTCAGTTTAACTCACTGCCGCTTAATTCTTTATAACCTATTCCACTAAATTCAACATACGCAAAGTCACCATAACGTAACTCAATTATCTTCATCTCATCTCCTTTATCTTATCTTACTACACCTCACTTCATCATACCTCAACTCACTTCACCACATCTGGACTTACTACAATGAAGTGAAATTAATCCTAAATAAAATTGATAGTGATACAAACAATTTAATCAATTTGAGAAATTATTTAATTTGAGAAATTATTAAATTAAAAGTTTGATCAATAAAGTTTAATGACGACATGAAATGCCTTAAGGTGCACTACGCCCAACAGTTTTGGATTCATGAAATAACCCCAGTGTTGCTAATATATCATTCAAGTTGTTATTGGATTTAGTTTAGCAATAATACAATCGAGACTTGATTTCAAAAAGTCCAAACTATGTGTATGTAAATTTCGAAGTTGTGCATAATTTCAAAAAACTAGGATTTAATTAAAAACGCAAAGTTTTCAAGGTTAAACACGCCCATGGAATTCCAAATTAAGCATTTAAATATTTTCTCACGCTTCTTTTTCACACTTTTTATAACAATGTATGCTTTTTTACTTTACAAAAAAAATTAAATGCGACTATGGAAATAAATAGGTCACAACACACAAAACACGCGCTGCTATGATTTTCTTTCGATTTTTTTTTTAAATATTTCTCGCTTGAATATTTTAGTTGTTTTTGAACGCAGCTATATTTGACAAATATCACCTATATAATAATAATGCTATTATGTGCTTAAAAGGTATTATAGTCACATAGAAACAAAAAACTTATTAACAATGCTAAGCTGCTTGCAAAAAAAAAACAGAAATTATAAACGTCTCTTTGTCGTTAGCAAAATACGATTTTAGTGGATTATGTTATATTTGTTTATTTTACATTAACATATAAATATACATACTTAAGCCTTTGTTTAATCGCTTCCATGTGTTAATATCAAATATTGATTGATATTCAAATTTTTTTCTTCGTAACATTTTTGAATTTACATACAAAGTACATATTTCTTTAGACAAAACTAGCCAGCATGTTGACAAACGTATATACATACATATGTGTATAGAAATATTGAAGCATGTGTACAAATATAGTGAAAAAAATTTTAAGGTATGATAATAAGTTATTTTGAAATGACAAATAGTCAAACAATTTGCTGATTGTTAACGCAAAACTGCCGGAACCACCGCATGACACGCAGAGACATACACATAAAAATATTTTTATTTAATCCATTCATACAATGCTAGCTATTTATATATAGTACATATACATACATATATAAAGATGTGAAAGAGCATTAGTAAAAACTATAACTAATTACATATAATAGAAAATAAAACAAAAAGGCTTAAATATTTTACTTAAACAACTTGAATTGATTGAGTGGAAGTGATTAACGATCGCATTGGCACTTGTTTCGTTTTGTGAAATGCCACATTTTTACACTTTTTTGAATGTAACTTTTACCATATTTTGACTCATTTGTAACTCTAAAACTAAATACGAGACCTTAAGAAACTAAATGGTAGCATTCGTGGAAAAGTCGTGAACTAGTCAGTTCGTCAAAATACAACTATCTTATAAAAAGAAAGACAACATTACGAAGGGAACCAATTCTAGTTTTTGTTTTCGATTGCTTGGAAGTTATTTGATAATCTCCAATCGTAAGTAATTGTTTTTACTGTTCCCATAAAAAAAAACTTGGCACGGTGAACCGCTTGCAACATTAAAAAATTGTCTTAAAATAATCCAGATTACTTGCTTGATTGAAACTATTGCCGCCGAAATATTTTTTGCCGAACTTTATTTCTTGGACTTTACTTAATCTCTGTCCCACATTAGTTCTTTTTTTACTTGGTTCATTTCCAAGATCTGGCATTGTGAGAAAAACTTTTCGAACGCTTTTCCTGTCCTGAACGCGTTTCGGCCTCTTTCTTCTTCTCACGAAAAATGCTGCACATTTCCTTCGTTAATTCACGATATCACATCTGTATAGATCGAATTGCGACTAATCACAATGTGGCCCTGTTGGCAGCATCCTTTCTGTAAATTACAGTATAGCATTTCTGATCATACCATTTTTTTTTTTTTTTGATTCCGAAATCCAGTGGCTTCTTTAGCGGCGGTACCTCGGAGTGACCCGGAAATGTCATTGTGTTTATTGTTGCGCTCAGAGAGCAGGTGTGCGAGTGTAGTGGCGGAGTGTCGCGGATTGTTTATTTTGTTCTTTCCACACTCGAATAGCTCAACGAAAACCCCAAACAACTATAACTGCTATTCTAAATCAACTTCGAGTATTTTTACTGTCAGCTTACGTCTTACGCATGTCTCGCTTATCTATGCAATGTCTGAGCGAATCTTAATCAGTCCCTCCTATGCCTACATGTCAATGTATGTATGAACACATATTTACTATATTCAGAAGAAAAAAAAATTGTAATTAGAAAGTTTGTGGATTGACACTTATAACAATGTCGATCAAGTTGTAAAATCGGCTTAAAAGCTTATAAGTTAATTTGATTAGGTGTTTTTTTTTAATTGAAGTAATAATAAAATCAGAATTTACAATTAAATGCATATGCATATACAGGCAAGAGATAAATATGTACATATTTATGTATGTTTAGTTATTTATGAGTACTCGCATTTAGATAGTAAGGTTACTGCTCCGAGAGAAACGGCGAAAAGAAATATACTCGTATATCGGTATTTGCGTTGAGGGCATTTACATGAAAAGGTAAACCATTGAGAAATAAAAACTACTGACATATTTTATAATTTTTTAATAGATATATATATAACAATCAATAATTAATTTTGAAAACCAATACTCTAAAACTTAGACATTTTTTTATACTACACATCTGAACTCTGTTAACTTCTTCTTCATTTTCGGCACTTTTTCCGTAAAATTTCGGTACTTTTCTTTACATTTTAAGTATAAACGTGCTACATTTTGGTACATTGTCATTAAAATTTTAGATAATTTTCGTTATATTTTAGACACTTTTGCAGATATTTAAGGAATATTTTAGATACATTTTATATTTTTCTAAAAATTGTAATTAGCATTTAGTTTCAGTGCATTTTAGATCCAAATTCAAAAGCGGTATAATTGCCGAGTTGCACTTTTCTAAAAGAGTTAACTCCTATTTTACATTGGCCGATTTTTACACAAAGGAACTAGAGTGTAACGGATATCTTTATTTCTCTGTATATCACACTGATATTTTACGTGCCACTAATCAGACCATATACTAAATATTCAAAGAAGTGAAGAATAAAAAGAATTGTCTATGGTAAAATGATTTATACATGAAAACCGAATACGTTTATCTATTTCTCGCCTCTACAGTTCCTAAAGTAACCGTCGCGATGCGTCGGACGGTGCTCCGAACCTGGCTAATGTCTTTCCTGTAAAGAGACATGTACTGGTACAGTTTAATAGATTTCTCCGTGCTTGGGTGATCTGAAGTTATCAGAGAAAAATGGCGTGAGAAAACGCCAAACCAAACCTGTCCGCATTCAAAGATTGGAATCTACACAATGCTTTGGACGACATCAGAATCGAAATCGTTTTCGTTTGTGAATGTGGTGGCTAAGGTCGGAAACGAATAGGCACATGCTTTACATATGTATATACATATATTCAATTTCTAGGGATTCACTCAACAATTGAAAAGCGGAAGAGGAAGGTTTTAACTGGAATTTTAATGAAATACTTTACTTGGTACACACGTAAATTATTGAGAACGCTAATAAATAGTAATCTTGCTTACAATACTTGAAGTGACCACATTTAAACTCCCACACCTAAATTTACCCCACACCTAAACTCACTTCACTTTAACTCACTACGGCTAAACTATCCTAGTCTAATCTCGCAAGACCAAAACTCGTCACAACATATTAACTCACTACACTGAGCTCACAATAACTGTAATCTCCACACTTTAACAAACAACAACTATACATTTGATGAATATAAACGTACGAAAATCAGCGTTGTGATATTTAATCTTCCTTTATATTTTATTATGTTCAGTAGATCGGAGCCATGATATATATATATTACAATTAATGAAATTATTAAAAATTAGTCAAGATAATTTTTTCACTCTAACACTCTGTGGTTTTGTTATTGTTTGAATTTTACACTGTTCGCCTGTTCCACTGCGTCAGCATCAGATTCAACCAGCTAGGTTAACTGACTCCCGTGGCATCCCTTAGTAAGCTCTATGTACCCCAAACCAACCAATAATAATTTACAACTGTGAAACAATTGTAACATCCAAGGTATGAGCTTCAATAATTTAAATTTATCCCACCTAAAGATATCAACCCGCTGTCTTCTTCACCAATTCACGACCTAAAACGATTTATTTATTTGCAGCAGTCATGGCAATTGCAAATTGCACGAATGAAGCGTGACTACAATTTGGCAACAAGAACGGAAAGTAAGCTGAAATTGAAAATAATTAAAAAAAAAACAAAAGAAAAAAAGTTAAATCACGCGCTCATTTAATATGCGAACGCACAATATTTAGTGACAGGTAGGCTGGCAGCAATATTTATTTATTCCGTTTAAATGCTGTTAACGTACTTTGTTTGGCATGTTTTATTTCCTTTTATATTTTTTTAAGCATTTATTTATTTATTGTTGTGTCTCATATTTGATTTTATTATTTTTAATTGTTAATTTCGTAAAATATGCGCAAGGTCAGCGAAGAGTGAGGGATCTCTAAGGCAATCGAAATAAATACGAACATCTTTATAATTGCCGGAGGCCAGTAATAAACGATAAAAATATGATTAGCAACTTTGTTTACCTACTCCATGTGTTTTTTTTTTCATTTCATTAAATATTTATACGTATTTACTATCTACTTATGTATACATATGTCTATACGTTTGTATATAAAATGTTTCTATAAACAAAAAAATGCACAAGGAAGTGATGTTCAGTAATCGATAGCCAAGAGGTACACGGTAATTTTTTTAAACATTTTTTTTTTTTTACTTTATCCAAAAAAATGACTGTTACGCTGAGTCACTACAACTATGCACACATGACTAAGTTATTGTAATTATTTTAATTTTTAATTTTTTTTTTTCGTGTCAAAAATCAAAAAGTTTTACTGTAATCGTTTAATTCGCAATTTTATTAATATTATACGTATTTGTTTGTTAATTTGAGTTTATTTAAGCTACGCTGTGCGACACTAAAAAGTCATCAGCGTCTAAGGAAATTCTTAATAATTGAGGTATTACAAAAGCATTCGATCGTAAGAGCTATTGGGCTTCCCATTTATGAATTATAAAATTGGTCTTAATCCTGTTTTTTAGAGAATTCTGAGAACAAAATTAAGATGGGAGAAGAGTTTTTTTTTCTGCGAGTGGTAACTCAACTTCAACGAAAACGAAAAACAGAAATTGTATGGTTTTTCATCAAATTACACAGTAATTTGATTAGACAATTTGAGTGTGTAAGGTTCCTTTAAAGTTACAAGCCAACGAAACTGCATCTGGCTTACGAGAACAAGAAGCAGTAAGCAAGCGAGCATTTCAAACAGATAATGACCACCCCTTAGAGGTCAACAAATAATTCAGCTACAACGAAACTGTCCCTCGCAGTTGATAGAGTGGTTTTCGGACTATTTCTTCTAGTTAGAGCCACAAATACGGAAATATTTGTATGCAAATTATAGCCTCTCACTTTCCACCTTTTATATACATATGTATGTATGTATAAGTGCGTATTCACAAAGTATTATTTCAAACATTTTCGCCAACTTTAATAATTCGCGCAGTGTTGCCAGACAAACCATAAATAAATCGTCAATTAACTGAACACAGGGTTTTGATGTCAATAACCCGCTGTCATTTAATTCTGTAAGTATGTCACAATAATACGCAAAGCCATAAAATATCCGGTTTTCGACAGTCGAGGCTCGAATTACCTACCACACTAATGATGCCATAATTTTCATTTTTGGCTTTCGATTGAAAGCAACAGTTTAATTTCAATATAAATACTTGTAATTGCCTGTATTTCAGGGCATTTAAAGTACATACATTTACAAAAGCAAAACATATTACTTATGCAGATATTCGCATTAAAATACACGTTTATGTACATATATGTAAGAATAAGTATGCTTAAGGTTAATCTGACGGCTTGAATTGGGTTTTTGACCGCATCGTTTATGTCCCTCAAAGTGTGCGCCATCAAGGTGAAGTGTAAAATAGGAATAAAAGGAAAATAATTCCAATACATGCAGAATTAATGCAAGCAAGCATACATTGCGCTAAAAAAAACAGAAAAGACGTTGAAATCGACGAAATAAAAACCGATATTTTCCAGCAAAAGAGTTTAAAAAAAAATGGCAAAAAATCCGATTCTGATTGGCGGAAGTCGATATGCGTTTTTAACAATAATGAAATGCAAATGAATCTACTATATATGTATGTATGTATGTATTTATGAATGAGTATGTGTATGTTGAAAACGCATATTTATGCTAATGCAAGATTTATCAGTTTTTAGTCGACATTAGCATAAAAAGTTTTGATAGTTGGGTACTTTTTTATTTCAGCATTTAAGTGACGGTTAAAAAAATTGATATATACGTAAGCACTTAAGAGTCGCTACGAATCAAAACTGCCTAAACGACATTTTCTCTGCTAGAGGGGGCGGAAGAGGGATTCGCACCTTAGATTTAGATATAATGCCGGTTGGAATGATATTCGGTGTGCAGTTTAAATTATAAAATAAATTAAGCATTTTTTCTTTTATACTTAGACCCTTCAGAGTGTTCATTTTGAAAGAAAGAAATGAGAGGTAGAAAGATATGAGCTGGAAGAGCAAGAATGTGACCAGCAAATTCTCTCATAAAATAAGACGAAAAGCAAATGGTTTTACGATTGTGGTTTGAACAATTACTTTTCTAGAATTTTGAATGCCAACTCAGGTGACGCATCCGAAGAGGAGATATTTCTTCAGGAATGATGTTCACATCCATTCTGTAGACCAAGGTGGGGTAAGAACAGCAAAAAGGATGCTCAAGTACAACAAAGCATCCGAAGCTAACAGTATACCGGTTGAGCTGTTCAAAACCGCCGGTTAAAAGCTGGTAGGACGCTTGAACCAGCTATTAAGCGAAATTTTGATATAATATTACATACATGCCAAACAGGTTACGTAGCGTTTGGTTGTCTCTCCTCTAGGAGTACGGGCAAACGAGGATCTTATGACAGTATCTTTCACCACACTCATCAAAGGGGATTTTCTCCGGAGCGAATGTATTAGAATCGCTATTGATGCGGCGAAATCGGTCTATAATTTTCTATACATAACTGTCGACAGCATCGAACAACTTCCGCATCCAGCTTATTTGGGTTCCAGGCCACAATGACATTGCATGAAACAATCAATCCAATGAGTTGGCCTGGCAGAGTGCTATGTAGGTGAGCACTGAAAAGGGAAAGAGTGTTGCGATGCACGGGTTACTTCTCGAAAATAACACTTTAAGTTAGGTCAACAGACGATGAGCGGAACCTCGACAGTCAAAGTTACAAAGACCTTCTGGCTGACGGCGATTGGTCAGATAACTAGGCTACACTCTCAACACAAAGCTCAGGTTAAAACATCTCGGCTCGTACTTCATAGACATTCTCGTGAAACTCTCTAAAGTAGACAATGGACTTTAATGTGATTACGTAAATAAAATTTTTACGGCGATCAACTATCAATATCAGTCGAAGATGCATATGTTATAAAAGCTGCCAACTGATATAATATATTAAGAATTCATAATAAGATCTTGAGTGTACAGTTTTATAGCATATGCGATTTTTTAGAACTTTTTTTTTTTAATTCTTGTTTTATGCAAGACTCAAGGCAAAAGCAAAGTCACAAATATTTGGCTTTTTTTTTCTTGCAGAATGATTTTTTTTCATGTCAAAGTGAAAGGATCACGAAAAGGTAATCAACTAAAGTATTAATTTGAATTCGAGCACATCAAAGTGAACATACGAAGACGAGTAGAATGGGACAAAGATCAATGTACAGAAGCGTGAATAAATTAAACATTTCGTAATATTTACGCTTTTTTTTAAGCGTCATGTGATTAACGACACTACAGCAGTAAAAGCAGAAGCAGCAGAACTTCTTTCAAATTCTTAATTACTAAGCACAGCTGAAGCTAAGCGAGAAGCTTTGAACTAATATTAAAGCTTAAACAACAAATAAATACTTTATACGAGTATACACATTCGTTCACACTCGTACAACGCAGTTAAGCATATATTTTTGAATTCAAACTAACTAATGTATGTATGTATATGTATGTATTTACGAGTATGTATGTATTACTCGCATAATTTGAGAGAAGATGGAACTCGTTTTCCTCAACCTTGAAGCCATGTCACAAAACACGAATACGGCGCGGTGGCGCTGATCGTGTTTTCTTTTTTGGCTCAATTTTTTTTTGTGTGTTGCCTTTCCAAAAGGAACTAAAAGTACACGAAAACACAAAAACAACAAATTAGTTAATTAAATTCAACATCTAGAACTCGATCGTGTTTGTAATATATCGTTAAAAGAATTAAATATTGACTTAAAATAATAAATGTGAATTAAAAATAAACGAAATTTATTGTGAGAATTGCAAGTATTTTAAGCTTTTCTTTTTATTTTGCCGTGTAAGGCCTTAGAATTTCAGCTTTTCTAGCTGAATGGAGGACTAGCTGGCTTGAAAGATGCGCTATAGAAACTTTGACGATCTACAAACATACAATTTATTAATATAACATAGCGTTCCAAAGCTAATAGGACCTATATAAGTATTGAATCTGCGAGTTATAAAACCATTTCAACGATCTGTAGATCCTCAGTGGAAATATAACTCAAGTGGATTGTAAAATTTTACCGACAACTGCGTTTCAAAGCGACAGGAACCAGGGAGTTCTCTCACTGATTCAGTTAATATCTGATATGTTCACTTTTCTATTTAATAATAATACATATCTGACACTTTTCTCTTCTACATCTACCAGCGGTCGTTCTGTTGAGGATCGATTAAGTTTTTATACGCTTGACTATGTCACCCACCCAAACGTACCTATAAATCTTGCTTAGAGAGTTCTCTCGCAAGCACTCAAAGCTTTTTCAACACTGATCGACATCGTCTATGCTTTGGATCTCTTTAAAAGGCTGGGCATTATATATACAGATCGATATTTTCGCATGTTGATAGGGGGCACTGAAAGTAATGACGATACTGTCGATAAGAATTACAAATTTACATATATTATATTTTTTATAAAGGTCTATCTACTGAGATGTACTCTTATATTCGATTCATGCTTATGTTCGTTAAAAAAGAAGTTTCATTAAACTTTTGCAGCTCTAAAAACCGCGAATACGCCTTATTTCTTTTGCCGATAGCTTCTCAGGATAATTTAGGAGAACGATAGAAGGGATATTCAACCTTAACGTGTGAATGACATTGGCAAGTGATCTGGCAGAACCCTGACCAAAAGTCAAATTTTTGGTCAAGCATGATTAAGTCGCTGGATCGCCCTTTATCCACTCAACTCCAAAAGGATATCATCTTTCACTTTTGAAGGATTGGCATTTGTGAAATGGAGATATGCAAGGAAATTTTAAAAGGTCACTTAAAATAGTTAATTTTTTAAATTTAATTTCCATTGGAATGCGTTACTATCACAAGGTGACACGGTGACAAAGTCAATGGCTACTGCGTACCCTTTCTTAGGGCACATATATGTACATCTCGCAATCGCAACCGCAGTTTGATGACAAATTACGTTCCACGTCATAAAGTCGATACTCCACTCTTGACGGCTATATTTTCAGCCAAAGCAACGTACGACCAGCCAGCGTCTCGTGTGTGACTAAACGTCGTAGTGTTAGCTCTTTTAGTGTCGGAAGACCTGGAAATTTGCGCATAAATTCACTGTGTACAAGGCGAACTCAATTAGGCGGTAATGACAGTATAAAAGTCAAATTCCATTGCCAGCCAATCAGAATGGAGCAATTTGACAGCTGTCACTTCAACACCAACAATTCGAACAGCATTCTTAATCAGTTGTTTCATCTCTTTTGTATAAGTTTACTTGACAAAAGTCAAAACGGAAACACATTCGCCATCAAATTATAAATTATATCATCTTTCAATATACATAGAAATGACTTTTGCACCACCTTGTATTCATGAACACGCATACATATGGACGTATGAACACATCCGAGGGTATTTTTGAGGACACGTTCAAAAGTGAACGTAAAATTGTAACATAATTTTAACTATAAATAGAATTCATGTAATTTTGAGCATATGTAGTACATGAAAATACATCCATGCATACTGTATCTATGAATATATGTATAATATGTGAACTGACTTTGACGACTCGACGAATCGATTATTTAATAATCACGGTTATGAGAAAAAAAATAGTTTAGCACACATTCTACCTTTCATACATATTTACACACAGATAAACTGTCATACGTGAATAATTTGTTATTGACAAAGTGTATTCGCGTGGTTTCCAATGGTGTCATTTTTATTGAATAAGGAAAGTCTTAGTATCGGTCTAGGTCTCAGATAGTTTTACCAGTTCGTTTTTACGTTTATACATCATGTTCTTCCCTCCAAAATATACAGCATTCCGGTGAGTATATTCCCGATTGTCAAAGTATAAATTTCTGATCCCTTCCTTCTCTTTCCTCGTTGATGCAGACAATGCCGCTTGTCCAGCATAAAGATGCGAGGCATATAAAATAATATATTTTAAAATAAGTGAGAACTCTCCGCACTTTTATAAGCGGCCCATTTTTTTACGGCTTCTCGTTATAAGGCAAAATACTTGTAACACTTTCAACAAAGAATATTCTCAAAATCAAGACGAACTTCAATACACTTGAAACTTGTATTGTATTATACTCAAATTGAATAAAACAGCATTATCAAATTGTTTCAATAAACTCGACAAAAACATTTGTCTGTCAATTAAATACTTATGTACATACGTAGAATAAGAAATATCAGAAATGGGAAAAAACAGTGCAAAATCACATACAAGCAAACTGCAACTCTTTTCTGACCGCCTTAAAGTTTTACTCAACGCAAAATATTAAAGCTGAGCTATCAAAGTCAGATACTAATTGATTTTTAGAGCCTTTTCTCCCTCTAATTAACATTTTTGCTATTTATATGAAACAAGTGTTTGAACAAGTTTATATAAAATTGGTTTGTGACAAATTAATGGATTTTAAAAATCACGTGCACCAACAGTATCATGAGAAAAATAGCAAACATTTTCTTATAGAAATATATATTTAGGTATCTACATACATAAGTATGTACTCGTATATAATTCAAAAATATACAATATTTACATAGATATATGTACTCGTATGTACACAATCCATTAATATTAATACCATAATTTCACAATTTAATTACTAGATATTATGTATGTTTGTATATTCCTTGTATAATGCACAAATGGCCGCACACACCCAGTAGAAATAAAGTGAATTAGTTTGATAAAATATATATTTAACATTATTAACAGGAACTAGATACCAAATTGGCTGGAAGAAAAATATTGGCAGACACGCAGAAAGCGCCCACGCGTTTTATTGCACATGGAAAAGATTAATTACCAGAAATTGGGGAACTTCTATTACGAATGTACAAGTTTTGTGAGATGCTAAATGCCGTCTCCCATTCGTTCCGTCTTCCTAACTTTGCCAACATCCTCCAAGCGAAAATACAAAGGCATACATTTTCTCGGGAAGTCAAGAGACAGTTCTGGATCTAGCCTCTCCGGTCACAAGATAAAAGAAGATTACAAATGTGCATTAAGTTGAAATGCCAAATCAGTGAGCATATCGCGCATCTGAATTCCCAGCCAAAGGAGGATCTATGGAAAAGAGAAGGCGGAGGAATTAGCAAAAGCTGCATCATCCCTGGATAAATCCAAAGCAGAGGAGATACATTGTTCCCTCGCTGTTATCAGGGAAGAACTACATTTGCGATTTGCTCGTATGGTTGTCATACAATAAAACAAGCTACTAACCACAATGACTAGTCAAAAATATGTGATATTTTAAAGCAGTAAAAAAAAAATACCCACTCACAGTGCTCTGGCTGTAAGCTCAAAGAGAGTAAGGAAATTGACCTACGTTACCTTTGCGAGTGACATACTATAGCACGCTTAAGACTTGAAACACCAGTTAAAAGAGGCTTAATTCAAATATTGGTTTCCGAGTGTTCCATCACTATGGTCCATTCAAATGGTTGACGGTCCCAGAAAAATCACATCAAAGCAGTGTTCTCGGCACTAATGGGACTCAAAGCAAATGTTCGGTCGACGCTTCAACCAACCAACTAATCATCTTACAAAAGCAGCAAATTTACGAGATTGGGAAGTCTAGATTACTGGAAATTGCAACATCCAAATATTCTTGTCTCTTTTGTGTTTCCTAATGATAATTTCAGCACCGTTTTGAAAATCGTTCGAAAACATTTCGGGACAAGCTCACGACTTTTCCAGAATTGCTACCAACAATTTTTGCGACAATATATAACCTAAATTGTTTAGGTGTGTATGTAAATTAATCGCTAAATGGTCATATTTTAACGAATAAAAGATTTTTAACTGCTTGCAGGGTATGTTTAAAAATGTATGTATGTATGTGCATGTACATACATAAGTACAAAAAATACGAGTATGTACTTTAACGAGTAATTAAAGAATAAAAGATTGAATTCCCACGGCTGAACTCGTGCATGTATGTATGTATGTATGTACATATGTATAAAATTATAGGTAAGATTTTAATAATTCGAATAATAAACCTGCTTCAAGTAATCATCTTTATTCATAAATCACATTTATTGCATTCATATGCGAGATTAAATTCGATAAGCTTTCATTATAATTTTAGAAGCTATGCAACAACATTTTTTGCAACAAAACGAGAGGAAGAGAGAAAGAGTTAAACATAAAACTTAACATGAAATTACAATTAATAGTTTTTTGTAAAATTGTATAAAATCCCGAGAGTTACTGCTTTTAGTGCTATGCAAAGTTGCAATTTATTTAAAAACGTTAAACTAATTTTATTAGCACAACAAAAATTTTCAGTGTTATAAAATCTAAAAAGGGACACAGTAGCTGGTATTGACCGTGCCATTGCAACCTCTGCTTAGTACAAAAGTGGAAACTGAAAGATAGTAAGGCATAGAAATTTCTGAGAGATATGGCGATTCGAAATTTTTTTTTTTACTGTTTGAGAGAAAGAAAGTACATATGTCTATATATGCATAAGTATATTTCGATTGACACTCATTTTGAAATATTTTATTTAATTACGTATTTCCTTGGTCATCCTTATTGAAATTGTTAAGTTTTTAGCACGCCCTTTTTTAAATATATTCTTAATATATATATGACTGTAATTGCATTCATCTGACATCTGATTCAATTGATTATCTAATTGTATTGGGCACTTTAAGGAGGTACCAACTTACCCTTTCAAAATATTTTTAAAATGTTGCTTTCGAAAACTCCGTTCATTTGACACCCATAATGCAATATATTCCTTCACTTATTACACTAATTAAACTTTACGTTTTAAACAGGTGACAGTTTTTTTAAAGAATTAAAACATGATATATTACAGAATCACACCTTCCCTTCGTGAAGTGTGTACTGCTAAACGTTTTATAGAATTTAAGTTTGTCTACTTTTCACATACATATACCCCATTCAAGATCGAATTAGACCTGCGTTGAATTACATTCGAATCTAATGCGATTCGATTGGTTTTCGGTGTGATAAAATAAGCCGGGAAACTTCTTTGTTGTGAACATACGTCCTTTGTAATTTGTTAGTAGAACGGAGCGAGGCTTCGAACTTTCAATTAAAACACGATATTTTTTAAGACTTCTTTATCGTTTAAGTTGTATGTACGTTTTTGGTTATTTTTTTACGGTAGCTAACCGATGAGATTTTCTTTCAACTCTGAAAACGCCGTAAAAGCCTTATCGCTCCTATGCATACACATGCAAACACAAAGTAAACAATCCTTGTCCATATACATGAATTCGCTTCTAAAAAATGTAAACAAACACTACTACAACCAGAAGCAATGCAAACAAATTCAACAGTTGAGAACAGCTGATTTCATACACTTATGCACATATACATATAACAAGGCGAATCCATAATTCTCACAGCTGATTGTCACTTTTGGCATAAGCAAAATAACTAAAATAAAATAATTGTCAAATTTGACGTTTAGCAAGCAGTAGCGGCCATTTTTATTTTCATTCATACACAGTGGAAAAATCGACCGATTCGCAAAGTATATAATATGTTTTTTTAATGCGGAAATAGTGAAAAATTGTTTTAAATATTTGTAAAAAGAAATATCATTCAATAATGTCTGGCTCGCAGCGCTCATTTGCACAAAAATTGACGAAGTAAGTGTTTTTGCAAGCTACCAAAAGAACCGGCCTCACACCATGGGCGTTGCTTGCGGCTAAATGAATTTTACCTATTCACTTTCACCACGACTGATTGTTGTTACTCTTATTTCTTTAATTACGCAGACATAATTCATCAGAAAGCCGAAAAAATGTTGGTGTTTGTCATCTGCAAACAAAAGCTGTGGATTCGGGGTCTATGTGTTCTTCCACGGTGAGTTTATAGCGTATATCATACTAGGTTGAAAGGAAGGGAGCCCACTTGACTATTGGGTGGGGCTCTTGTGATTTGACGTGTGCATGTGCATGCATAGGTTACTCACGCCATTTATTTAACTAGCCAAGATAAGCTGAAAATATTTTTTGGGAAGGAGGCGTAGCCCCTGCCACCTCTACCAAATAGCATAAGCAACGAAAATTCTGCACAATTGTTTTTAGATATTATATCTAAGTACATATGTATGTACATATGTACATACATGTACTTACATACATATATCGCAGTGTTTTTCTGTACAACGAAATCTTATAAACTCATAAGTTTCATGTAATGTTTTTTTATTATGTTTTATTAATTATACGTACTCATGTTAGTAAAAATAGTGTAACTTAAATTCCCAATTTAGTCACAATAAGCATAACAATGACCATAAAATAAAGCCTATGCAAAAAAAGTAGAACTTAATTTCCAAACAAAATCTTAAGATGTGCATCAGCTTTGGTTACCGCCTTTAGAATTTAGAAAAATTGTTTTATAATATTATTTTCCCAGCTATCACTTACCGAACCAGTGGAACCTTTGGACTACGAGGAGTTTCTCACACAACATATGAACATATTGAATCGTGATCCTTTGAAGCATATTCTTGATTTTCCACCCACTGATGTAGCTGTCAAAATTATTCCGCGGAAGATACGCACCATTGAGCATATAGTGCCAAAAGAAAACATGTAAATAAATATTTGTTTACTTTATTGGTAATTTATTGTAATAATATGTTATACATACATATGTACGTCCTCTTTAGCCTCGAACTTCCGTTGTATGTACAGGAATGCGTCAACTGTTATACTCGCCCCTGGAAGGTGGTTGAGTATGCACAGCGTCACTATTCTAGTTCTTGTTGTGCACGTGAACGCATTGATCGCGGCACCATCAGCCCTTCAGCCTATCAACAGGAGTTCGAAATCGACAAAGAATTTGCCTCCTTCGATGAAAATCTAACAGACAAAAGTGACAGTTGTACACCCAGTTCACGGCAGTCTATCGCAAGCTTATCTTCAGTCAGTTCATGCACCGATACGTTGACACCTCGGGGCTCTTGGGCCAGTTTTGACTTGCGACGCTCGGTAAATGATCCACTAATACCAAATTTGTTGGATGATGTGCCACCGGAACAAATCGATCATACGAATGAATCGCGACGCCAAGAAGATCGACAGGAAGCGCTCTTTTCTCTTTATCCCGAAGCTGATCCGGAGGATGTAATCGAACGCCGTTTACCTGCTGAAATACCAATGGAACATTTGGGTCATCGTATATTCATAAAATGCTTACAGTTGCGTCTCGAACTCGAAGTGGAGCCAATTTTCGCCACAATGGCCATATACGATGCAAAAGAACGCAAAAAAATTTCAGAAAACTTTTACTTTGACATGAATTCGGATAATTTGAAACGTATGCTTAGCACACATGTGCGTTGCGCAGATGCAAGCACACAAAGTCGAGCCGGCATTTTCGAAATAACTTATCCAAGCAGTGACATTTTTCTAGTCATACGTTTAGAGAAAGTGCTACAGGGCGATATTAAAGATTCTGTCGAACCATATTTGAAGGATGACAAGGATAAGGGTCGGGAGAAGGCTAAATCAAATGCGGCAGACTTTTGCGAACGTTTAGGCAAATATCGTATGCCGTTTGCTTGGACTGGTATTTATTTAAACAGCATATTCAATGGTGAGAATGTTGAAAGCAAAGATAGTACAAGTGGTAATGCAGAGAAAGATGCGGCAGGTGGTGGAAATTTAACTTCAGCGGTGAGCTCTAATAGCTTGGGTGAGTTTTTCTACTACATTACCCTAAATTAAAAGTTCAATAAAATAATTATAAATGTGTTCATATACGTATTTTTAGATCGCAAAGCTTCCACAAGCAGTTTTGACCAGCTACGGCGCAAAGCAAACGATATGAGTGGTACACTTACACGACGTGGCTCGTTAGAACGAAAGGAGAAACGTCGATCTTGGTCACTAGACGACTTTGCTAATGTTATTGAGACTTTCCGACCGATAACAATAACAGTATCGAGTTTCTTTAAGCAGGTAAGTTTAGTAGTGTAAGCCCCTCCATTTTACTTTAATTCTAATTATTTTACTCCTACAGGAATCTGATAAAATGAAAGATGAGGATCTATATAAATTTCTAGCTGAACTAAAGCGCCCTAGCAATGCCATGAAAAAATATAAATGCATACCCGGTTCGATAAAACTTGAAATTTCACCTTGTCCCGAGGAGGTTAAGAATGCATTAACACCCGAGCTGGCCAAAATTGATCCCTATCCAGAGGACAAATCGCGACCGATCAAAGAAATTTTGGAATTCCCTTCCGCTGCCATATACAATCCACACTATACCTACCGTAATCTGCTCTTCGTCTCGCCCAAGGAGTTGAATTTTTCCTCACGCGCCGGTTCAGCACGTAACATCGCCGTGCGCATACAACTAATGGCTGGAGAAACACAAATAGATGCAGTAAATGCGATATTTGGCAAATCTTCTTGTCCAGAATATGCAAGCGAAGCCTTTACGGCCGTCAATTATCATAATAAATGTCCAACGTTCTATGATGAGATCAAGATCGCTTTGCCGGCGAATATTAAACAAAATCACCATCTCTTATTTACGCTCTATCATGTATCGTGTCAGAAGAAGCCACAAGAGATGCAGGCATCTGTTGAGACGCCAGTTGGTTATACCTGGCTGCCTCTGCTGCAAGATGGCAAACTGAAAGTGGGCGAATTTCAGCTACCTGTCATGGTAGAAACACCGCCAGAGAATTATTCATTCATACCACCAAATGTACATTTACCGGGCACGAAATGGTTAGATAATCATCGATCAGTTTTCACTATAACAGTGGATGCGGTGACGGCTGTGCATACTTTGGATCCGCATTTGGATGGGTAATAGTTTGAAATTATTGTGAAAAATAACGATTTTTTGCAATAACTTTATTTTATTTTCCAGTTTCTTTCTCACTTGCGATTATTTGGATTCACGAAAAATACCACCGCGTATCGGTGAAGGTAACATGGAAAACGAAATGAAGAAGGCTCTCTTGGAGATAGCAAGTGCTGAGCGTGAACCCTTGGTAAAGAATCTGCACCTGGTGTTGGATAAATTAATTGAGCTTTTGATAGCAACTTATAAAATTGGTGGACAACCGCTTTCGCTCGGTTCAACCGTCTTCGAAATGCTTTGCATGGTGTCGGCGAATCTCTCGGTAAGCCATTTCGAAAGTAATTTGTTTTGAATGATTTTGCGCATTACTTTTATAAAAAAGGGAGTACGCCTGGGACGCGCTACGACGGTGATGAAGTGTGGTAAAGAGACATGAGAGCTGGAGGTGTAGTGAAAGTGAGGTCAGTTGAAATTAGTTAAGGTGGGATTAAGTGCGGTGAAGTGAAGAGGGTTAAAGTATGATTAGCTAAGGTTTTCCAATGTTAGAAATCTTCTTTAGGTGCGGTGACTTAAGGTGTAGTGTGTGTGGATGTGGTGATTTAAAGTACGATGAGTTGAGGTGTGGTGAGATTAGATTTGGTGAATTTTGCGAGTAGGGAGTGAATTTTGGGAGTAGAGAGTAAATTTTGGTGTGGTGAGTTTGGTAAAGTTGAGTTAAGGTGTGGTGAGTTCAGTTTAATGACTTAAGGTGTAGTGTGTGTGGATGTGGTGATTTAAAGTACGATGAGTTGAGGTGTGGTGAGATTAGATTTGGTGAATTTTGCGAGTAGGGAGTGAATTTTGGGAGTAGAGAGTAAATTTTGGTGTGGTGAGTTTGGTAAAGTTGAGTTAAGGTGTGGTGAGTTCAGTTTAGTGAAGAGTTCAGGTCTTGCGAGTTTATATATTGTGGGTCCAGGTGTAGTGAATCAAGGTGCGGTGAGTTAAGGTGGAGTAAATTCAGGTGTGGTGAGCTTAGGTGTGGTGGGTTCAATAAGGGTTAATATAGGCAAAGAACGTGCTTATCAAATAAGTTGCATGGCGCTTTGTTCCCTGTGGCTGATATCACCACACTTAAATCCGATTTGATCGAACTAGATTCTGACATCAATCAATGAATGTCGTATTCGTTCCGGTATGGTGAAAAATGCCCAGACATTTTGAACCGAACGGAACTTGCACCTTCTTTGTAATACAGGTTCTTTGGTATAGGTATGGTGAGTATTGGCAAAAAATATTTTTGCCGCTTCTAACCATTTCCGCTTGCACCACTCCATAAGGCACAATTTTAGTCCCATTCGTCATGATGATTTTTCAAATTGCCACCGCCACTTAAGAATTTTCCCTTCAAATAGCTCATATACCATAAGTATTCGGTCTTAATCCGTAGGCCTCTCCATAGAAAGTGCAATATGAAAGGACTCTCTCAAAAAAATTATGATATGCCCGTTTTATGGCATTTATATTTTTACTTTCAGTGCTTACAACTGATTTATGTCATTTGATTTATTCCAATTTTTCGCATTGTTTTTCATTTTTGACATCGTGGTCTCTTAGATATTGAACGATGACTTGGTTGTGGATCAGTATGGTCGTCAATCTTTGCTTTCCACATACGTCCAATTCCAATGTCGAATACCACATCCATTTGGTGGGAAACGGCGCATTACCTACAGTCGCAGCAATGCCGAGGAAATGACTACCGACACACACAGCATCTACGACAATGTATCAATCGGACGCAGCTTTGATCGCAAAGGTACGTCATAAACTGACTTAAGAATATTTTCTACACAAATCCAATGAATTAATTTTGTTTTTCTTCGCTTTTCAGAGCATACTCTTGAGATGTCGCCTACTTTCGGTAGTCGCGATGGTCAAATACGTCTACTACACGAAGAATTAGCATTGCATTGGGTCGTGGCCAGTGGCAAAGCAACCGAACTCGCCATGTCCAATTCATGGTTTCTCTTTGAACTAATTGTCAAATCTATGATTGAACATTTGGATTATAGCAGCGCATTGGCGGCACCGCGCAAACAACGTTTTCCACATCAATTCACCGATGATGTGTCGACACTTGTGCATTTGGTTACCACGAAAGTGGTCGGTTATCACAGTGAAGAACCGAAATTGGCGCAATCGCTTAATGCCAGTTTGGGTTTTTTCATATTCGATCTATTTAGCATTATGGATCGTGGTTTTGTTTTCGGTCTTATTAAAACTTACTATAAAGTGCTTATATCGAAGAATGCCTCCATACCTGATTTGATGAATTATAAAATCGACTTTTTGCGTATTGTTTGTAGTCATGAGCATTTTGTTGCATTGAATTTGCCTTTCGGTACGCCGTATACAACTGTTTCTGCGCCCTGCAGTCCAACACCGAGCACTACGTCCAGTAACAGTCAAACCTCTTATGTAAGTGCAAATATGTCAACTCTAAATATATAATCTAAGTACTTTTCTTCTTTTTTTTTTGACAGAGCTCCATGGAACGCGCTTTGCATGCAGATTTAAGCGCTGATTTCCGCCAACAACATTTTCTTGTTGGTTTGGTATTGAGCGATTTGGCGACAGTACTCGAAGTGCCGTATGTATTAATGACTCTACTAAAAACGGTGCAACAATTTGTGGGTTATTTGGGATGAAATGATAACAATTCGAAGTCTTTAAAAAAATATCTTTGAACGAAGTTCCTAATTTGGTCTAACATAAAATAATTTAACAAAAAGTTTACTTTGTAAACGTTTTAATCAAGTCTCTCAAAAAAATTAATTGCGAATAAGGAATGCAATAAAGTTATTAACTAACTGTTTTCGCTCGAAATCATTTACTTTTTACTGAGCGTCTAGTTTAAATTTCGGTCGAAAATTTCGATACAGGTGAATATATCAAAAAAAAAATTCGCGTTAAATTTAACAAAAAAGTTTTTGAGTAAATCAAATATCATACAAATGATTTTAGATAATAAATAAATAAAAAATTGAATGATTTAAAGTTTTGTCATAACGAATTAGTCCCACAGTAGCCTTTGCCCTGTGTAATTAAAATATGTACATATGTATATAACTTTTTTCCAACACTTGATATTTTTTGTCATTAACGCTTCACATTTACACTTTCAGTAATCCTCAATTACACGGCAAAGCCATCCGTTGCATACGCAATCTAATGACCTCACACGATCTGGATCCACGCTATAGCGAGGTAGAGGCGCGCGCACGTGTTGCTTCACTCTATCTTCCCTTATTGGGCGTTGTCATGGACGTCATACCGCAACTGCATCAATATCTGACTGACACACACGATCGCCTGCAAAGCATCGGTTTGCTTGAAGACTATCAGGGTCCACATCAGAGTCTCACCGCTTCCACGATGAATGGCGATTTTGCCTACACCAATGCTGGCAATCGCACTTACAACTACCTAAATGACCACATCAAAAATAAATCACAATTGAGTAGTGAAAATACTCGACATTTGCTTGCCTGTTGCATTTGGGTATTAAAAAATCTTGAACGTAGTGTCTTATATCGTTGGCTACTGGGTCTCAATCCACATCGTGTACACCAAATGTTGCAGTTGCTGAACACTTGCATACCTTGTTTTGAGTACAAGGGTCGACACCGTTTGCCGTCGCTTAAACGCAATACACAAAGTTTTCGCAAGCCAACCGATTTGAAGGAAAAACTCGAAGAATGCATACGTGGCACAAATTCAGCGCGTTATGACCTCATCAATAGACGTAAAGATCGCAATTCGACTGAGAAATATCGTTGGCGCAAAGATCAAATGCCATATCGTTCGCAATTGTATGATAACGCTACCAAAGTTGATCCGGAACTGGACTTGAATCATTTTATTGAAGGCTCACTAGCCACAGAGATATCATTGATTATTTTGGATGCTCTGGAAATCATAGTGCAGGTTGCCACTAACTCGGAAATGCATCATAACCTGCTGGGTACCGTTTTGAAAGTGCTGCTACATGGCTTGTCACGCAATCAAAGCACACTCTCGCTGCAAAATCAATTTGCCTCACAACGCTCATTAATTTTTAAATTTCCCAATTTATTGTTCGACGAAGAGACTGACATATGCGCAGATCTGTGTTTGCTACTGTTGAAACATTGCGGCTCATTACTGCCAGCTATACGTTCGCAAGCATCGGCTTCACTGTATCTGCTCATGCGCCAAAACTTTGAGATCGGAAATGTAAGTGAATGAGAAAGTAAAAACACGAATGTGTCGACAGTGCAAAAATTTCAATTGTCTGTGGACGGAATGATTCCAACTAAGGCTGAAAGACCTAGACCCAATTTTTGACTGAGTGTTTTTTAAGAATAAGTGCCTATGGGAAAAGCAAGGATATTGCAAAATGATTCCTTTCAGAATTATTCAGTATCAATATTTCAGTATGAGCACGGAACTAATTTCTCATATAATTGTACCAAATTCTTGTACTCTTTCGGTCTTGCTTTTAGAGATATGCGATATCAAAATTTTGCCAGATCAATATCATAAAGTATTTAATGTCAAATTTCATTCCAATCCGTGAACGCGTTTTGCGTGATTTTGGAACAAACCTTCGCATTTTTAATATTATTATTATTATTATTAATTCATATTTTATAATATTAGTTGGGGTAAATAGGTAATTCAAACTACCTTTTGGTTGAGGTGGCAACTCTCATTTAAGATATATTCTTGAAGAAAATTACCTCAACTGCATTCTTCTGACTCTGTTATTGTAGTAATCGATTAAACTTATTAATTCAGTTGCATTTGAGGTTTTAACCATGTGGCAACTTCCTTTGGAAGTATTTATAAATTAAATTTTTTCTTATTCTCCTTGTTTTGAGGTCCATACTAGAATATTTCATTTTATTTAATCGGTTATATAAAGTAAGGTTATGTCAGATCTGAGACGTTTCTTGCTTATTTTTTGAGATTAGGATTTAAATATTGTTTTTTTTTTATTAAATTTTTTTTTTTTTTACAATTTTATTGAGCATAAGGCAAGTTTATGGAAGATTTTTTTGTGAAAAAACAACAACAGTTTTTAATGGTTGAAGTTATGTATATGAGTAGTACAATTTCGAAAATCACCACATTTCCTCATCAGACTTCTTTTTGATTTGATTTCATAACCACTTCTCTCAGGCTTTGAACCCGGGAGCTCGGAGTTTTTCACAAAAAAATCTTCCATAAACTGACGTTGAGCTCATTAAAATTGTAAAATATTAACATTTACTAGGCCAACAGAAAAATGAACAAACATTTTTTATTAAATTATAATTATTTTTATTAATTTGACTGCACATTTTCTTATTCCCCAGAACTTTGCACGCGTTAAAATGCAGGTCACCATGTCCCTTAGTTCGCTAGTCGGCACCAGTTCGGCATTTAGCGAACAGTCGCTGCGACGCGCACTTAAAACAGTACTGGTTTACGCCGAATCGGATCAAGATCTACAGGAAACTTCATTTCCCGAACAAGTGCAGGATCTGCTCTTCAATTTGCATATGATACTCTCCGATACCGTTAAAATGAAAGAATACCAAGAGGATCCCGAAATGCTGCTCGATCTTATGCATCGCATAGCGAAAGGTTATCAAAACAATCCAGATTTACGTCTCACCTGGCTGGAGAATATGGCTAAGAAGCATCGCGAGCGTGCCAATCACACAGAAGCCGCCATGTGTTATGTTCACTCAGCGGCACTGGTTGCCGAATATTTAAGCATGTTAGAATCACAACAGCATTTACCAGTAGGCGCTGTAAGCTTTCAACGTGTGACACCCAATGCGCTAATGGAATCGGCTGTATCGGATGATGTTTTAAGTCCCGGCGAAGATGGTATTTGCTTGGGTAATCATTTTACCGAAAGTGGTTTAAAAGTATTATTGGAAGAGGCATCGAACTCTTTCCAAATCGCTGGCATGTACGAAGCCATGAATGAGGTCTATAAAATACTGACACCCATTGGTGAGGCCAACCGAGACTTTCAGAAATTGGGTAAAATACATGGTAAGCTGCAGGAGGCTTTCAATCGCATTGCGCAGCTGCAGGGCAAGCGGGTGTTTGGTACCTATTTCCGTGTCGGTTTCTATGGTGCTAAGTTCGGTGATCTGGATCAGCAAGAATTCATCTACAAAGAGCCGACACTAACTAAGTTGCCGGAAATTTTTAGTCGTTTGCAGGTGAGTGGAGACTTGTCAAAAATATAAACAGTAGGTTCTTAGTTCGGTCGTATCTCGAGAAAGGGTATGTTTTGCATTAAGCACTTGTAGATAAGGATTCACGCAAAGATTGTTAGGTTATAGTCTTACGGTATCGAGCTAACAGATATACAAATGTACCCAAGTGATTAGAATGAAGGGTTTACTCTATTCAACTATGTCTATGTGTCCGTTTGTCCGTGTACCCGATAACTTGGGCACAAACTTAGATGTCTAAATGAAATTTGAACATTTAAAAATTTTAAATATTTTCTTACGTATAGCAAACTTTATTTTTTTCTCACGAATCTTTCATTTTTATGTTATTCGGGAAAGAGATAGGATGCAAATTAGAATCCTCCCTCCGCATTGAGTGCGGACTGACGAGTACTTGGGGAGTATTTATCTTATCTGTACGCAAAAGAGCCACGGGCTATGTTAGAGTGGGTACAGGATCGGGCTCATACTCACCACTCGCCTAAGGGCATGTCCGCAGCCCTCGAGTGCAAGCGATGTCTGATGCTCGTCGCATAAGTCGTTACGGATCAGAGTAACCGCCCGAGATGCAGCGAACCATATACTTTGATTACTTTTCTTGAAAAATGCCAAATCTCGCGGGAAGGTACGATCTTGTATTCTATCTTTCTTGGTAACCACCGGTAGAGTGTTAGCAGCGCCACGTCTTAAGGCCAATTTCTTGTAAGCTGGTTAAGGGATTATCGAGCTATAAGAGCCAGTTTAGGTCATATGTCATTTAAGAAAGGGCTGAATATAGCTAACCGCCGATTAGTGTAATCAGTCTTTACGAAACGGGTACTTCAGGTTCAAACACATCATGAAAACCGTAGCGCAATTGAATCATAATTACAAATTTATTGTTACGAACCATGCACATGGCGGCGAAGCGTCAGCTCGCGGACGAAAGAACTTCGTTGAAGTACGCAGAAATAACCGTTCACTCTTCTTCGGTAGTCCCGACTGGATATTCGCGGAGTCACATATTTTAGCTTTACGAAGTACCGGTGTGTTAAAAAAAACTGTTTTTGAGTTAAGTATGCGAAAATAACCGCCAAGAGCTATCTTTTTTAGTATTTAGTATACACAAATGCGCGGGTATAAAAAGAGTCGTATAATGTTAAGGCGATCATACTTCTTGTATTTCTTTTTTGCTTTTTGATGAGTTGTTTGTCAAAGACCTTTAAACACTTACTACATTAGGTAAGTTCGGGTACGGATAATTATTGGAAGTTTTCGAAAACTATCAGCTTTTAGCGTTCGCGTACGCCAAAAACTAACAAAGTAGGGGAAATTGAGAGAGCAAAGTGACATTTAATTTTGAAGGGAAGCTGTTGGTTCCTGCTGGAAAAATTTGACATCAGAAATTTGTCAACAAGAAAACAGCTGATCAAAAACAGATGATTGCAATTTAGATAAATTAAAAGTTAATGTTTAAGAATTTTAAAAGTGAAAATTATAAATTATGAGTGTTAAACATGCAAGAAGCAAGTAATTGTTAATTTTGGATAAGTTGCCTTTGTAGAATTTTTGAAGAAAACACTAAAGCACAATTTTTCATTTTGCATATTTGAATCTGGAATTCAAGAATTCAATCAGCTGTTCGTTAAACTTGCAAGTTTTTGCAAATTTTACGTTCGCGTACTATTTTGGATATTTTTCTCTTGTGAGAGAACAGAAGACATTTCTCCGGAATTTTGCTGTTGGAGATTGTAAACGAACGTACCTATTATCTGCCAATCAAAACGAAGCAACTTGACATTCCGTCCATAAAAGTGACATGAACCAGCTGTTCTGCCAACAACACCTTTTACAAATTCATCTTGGATAGATGTCTGGAAATTTGAGTAAACAACTTTACTCGTCTGAGTGTTTTTTTCTCTGCCTAAATAAAGTAGTTCGTTTACAATTTTTACACAATTCGTGATATAAGTTTGTCGTTTATCTTTATATAAAATTACGTTTAATTTGTGCATGAAGGTTAAGAATTAATGAGTTCAAAGTAAAACCTGCTAAAGTCTTATTTGTCAAAAATCCACTTATACATATAGTAATTAAATCAGTTAAACAAAATTAATTTTAATAGAATTTTTTTAAGCGCTTTCCTTAAATCTTTGTGCATTAAATTTAAAACCAAAACTTTACATTAACGCATTTGTATTTTATGTGACCCTTAACTTAAATAGAAATTGAAAACATTTTGTTTAATTTTATTTAAACTTATATTACCTATTTGATAAGAGCGTTTCGGAACAAGTTCAGGATCAATTCAGAAGTATTTAGAAACTTTTCTTTCACTTGTATGTAAATTCGGCTTAAGTAAAGAATAGGGACCGTTCAGCTAGAAAATATTTAAAAAGTGGTCGTGAACCGCCTCCTCTCACTGACTTCGATGGTGTAATTTTTTGTTGGTGCTAACTAATAGGGTCGGTGTTATGGAGGGGTTAAGGGGGAAATTTCAATATTTTAAAAAGCTAATATTCACATTATACATCAAATTAAAGGTATTTTTATGGGCTTTAAGACAAACTTATTTTTACATACTATTAATTACGTATTTTAAAAAAAAAATATAGTTTTTTATTAAAAAAACGTGCGTTTTTCAGTTTTTGTTATTTTTCTCAAAATATATATATAATTTATATAAACATATGCATATCAAATAAAAGGTCTTTCAATTATCTTTTTAACGATACCAAAGATCGGATAAATGGTTTTTGAAATATTAGCTTTTCAAAATATTGAAATTTACCCCTCCTTAACGCCACTCCTATTACTTTGCACCAAAAAAAATTATACCACCAAACTCGGTAAAAAGGGGTGGACCACGCCCACTTTTTTTTTCCGTAAATTCTTTCGACCGCTTCGAGAAAAACTCATGGGGTTTCTTCAGGAATGTTTAAAAAAAAATCAATAGAGATTATTTGTACCAAAAAAATCGTATACTCAATTATTTCAAGAACTTTTATGCCGATCGATTTGGACCCGACTCAGTGCATATAATTAAAGACTCGAATTCGGTGGATGTGAACTCACTTGATCCCGAAAAGGCCTATATACAAATAACTTACGTGGAGCCCTACTTCGAAACCTATGAACTGCGACATCGGGAGACCTACTTCGAGCGTAATTTCAATATAAGTGAGTGTAAAAATTTTGATTTTTTCGATACCGAAGAGGACTTAACTTTAAAAAAAAAATATGTTTGTTTGTGGTAGAGCGTTTCATATTTGCAACGCCATTCACCAAATCCGGCAAGGCGCACGGTGATCTACACGAGCAATGCAAACGCAAAACTATACTCACCACAGCCAATCATTTTCCATATGTAAAGACACGCATACAGGTGATTGCACGTCAGCAAATCATACTCGATCCAATTGAAGTGGCCATCGAGGATATACAAAAGAAAACGATTGAGCTGGCAGCGGCTACCAATCAAGAGCCTGCCGATCCGAAAATACTGCAAATGGTGTTGCAAGGTTGCATTGGCACGACGGTGAATCAGGGACCCATGGAAATGGCTACCGTTTTTCTAGCTAATCTCTCCGATGGCGTGACGGTGCCAACGAAACATCAAAATAAATTGCGATTGTGTTTCCGTGAATTCTCCAAACGTTGTGCCGATGCATTGAAGAAGAATCGCAATTTAATATCGAGCGATCAGAAGGACTATCAGCGCGAATTGGAGCGTAATCATGAGCGGTTTGTGGAACGTTTGACGCCGTTGATAACCTTAACGGCGACACAGGCGCAGGGTGTGGTGAAGTAAGTGTCGTAGTTATTAGAGCTATTTTGCTTTCGTTTTTTTATTTTTTTTCCTGCTCTCACTTTGTATAGAAAATGCACTTTATTATCCTATACATACATAAGTGTTAACTGCACTTTTTATTCACTTGGCCCAATTTGGTTTTGATGATGGTATTTACATTTGTATATATTTTTTTCTCTCTCTTTTATCTCCATTTTCATTTGTAGAGCCAATGCTTACAACAGCAAAAGCACACCTTTAAAATGGTAATGTCCCCCATTAGTTGGATGAGGCGAAACTTTTTTGATGGGCGCACACACATACATACATACATACATATGCCTTAAATGCACATACGAATTTAATATTTTAATTTCGTTTTTCTCGCAAATCTAACAATATCTTCCACTTTTCTCCCGATCCTCTTACATGTCTGTACTTATGGAATTTGATGTGAACGTGATCGAAATTGTAATACTCGAATATATACATACATATATATTTTTTTAGCGTTTCGGACTATTTTAAGTAAATGCTGTTTTGCTGTATTGTGGTATGTGTAGTTAAGTGCCACTTTTATTCGCCTTTAGCTCGAATTAAGTAATAATATGATAGTATGTATTTATTAAGTTTTACGTTGGAACAATGTTTTTTTTTTTTTTGTAGTCACGAAATTTAAATTTAAAGTATTGAAGACTTAAGTGCGCGCTAATTTAAAGGACGATTTTATATTACGAATACCACGAAAAAGTTTTTTTTTTGGCACCCTCATAGCTTTAATTTTGTTCCTCAAAATTCTAAAATCGGAAGTCTTTTGCAGTTTTTCACACACATATTCCCAATATCGCTCTTATTTCGCATCTCCTGGTATTCACATTAAATTTCATTAAAAATAGTTTCTATTCGTCCTTCGAATAGCCGCCAATTAATTTGCAAAACGACCAAAAATTGTATTTGAAAAAATTTTCTGAACTTATTTTATGTACATTTAATCAGTGCGCATTTATTTACATGCGTGTTAGTTAGTAGTTTTTAAACACACAATTTATACACATCACTTAAAAGTACCAAATTTATAATAATAAACAATTGCATTTTATGTAGTAATATTCAATTAATGGTTTATACTTTTATACGAAAGCTTAGGAAAGTGAAAATAGACTACATAAATATCTACTAAGTGCAAAAATTGTTAATAATAAAAAATGCGCAGATTGTTTTGTTTTTTTTTTTACATAAATAACAGCACTTAAAATAAATGTTTGTGAAATTAAAATTTTTAAATTTTTTGAATTTTTTGTGCAAAACAAATTGAAGATTTTTTTTTTGTTTAGTGACCAATTTTTTGCACTAAAGAACTCAATGCCGCAGCCACTCTGCAATGTTGTTCGAAGCGAACTAAAACTGTGCTACCAGCTGTGCGAATTGCATACTTCACATTTGTTTTCCATTCACAAATTGTACAAAGATGTACGCGAGTATACTACGAACGAAATCACTCATCGAAAATAATTTCTATTCGAAAGCATAATGTTTTTATAGTCTGATTCGTTCGAATTCGAATAACTTTGCTGTCGAAATTGCACTTTAAGTGCAGCAAGAACACAATGTTAAGGTTAAGGTGAAAAAGCATCTCATAAAACAGGTACAACATGGAAGAGGCACACAACAAATGGCAGAATTTCGGCCAAGCACTGAGCTTCACATTTATACAGAGTAAGTTCAAATTATTACTAGTTATTATTATTAAATTAGTTATTAAAAGGCTTTATTTGTTGTTTTTTATTTTATTTTATTCTAAATTATCGTTTTCTTTGTATTTCTGTAAAGCCCTCCTTATTTTTTTTTTTTTTTACATTTCACATTTTATTAAACCTAGTACATACAAGTACTTTCAACAATAGTCACGATAAAATTAGCATGGCAAAATGTAAACAAAAAAAAAAAAACAAAAGAAATATGATTCAAATGCCATATACGTACGCACTAATAAAATTTAGTGCAAAGTTCGTATTTAACAAACTTATAAATATTATTTAACACAAAACATTTTTGAACAACAGAAGCAGGAGTTCACTCAAAATTAAACGCATATCCCTTGAGGCCTTCAAAAAATTTCGACTCGTCACAAGCAAGACGCATTATATTTAATTTTTCTGCCGCAAGTGTGAGATTTGCTAAAGTGCTGACATTAGCACTTGTCACATTGTCATTGGTTAGCGAATGCCATTCCTTCAAATCGTGTTTTACATTTGCAACATTGCCCTCCTCATTCAGTTGCTTTGGCATAATATGAAAGGCGCGCAATTTGCTGAGAAAGTTTTCTGCAAAGATATTGATTATAAAAAAAAAGTGTATATTTAATGTTTGTTAAGTTAATTTTAAGGTACCCACTTTGTACACTATTGAACTTCAGGCAATCTATATTTTCCGACCACCACTCGCAGATCAACCAAAGGTAATGCTTTGTGGTCTCTTCGGCGTAACGAAAGAGATGCGTCGAATAGTTGTCACAAAAAATTGTATGCAACAATTGTACAGATATTTGTGAAATTTCAGCAACGCGGGGTGTTTCTGCAAGAAAAAAAAGGCGAGTGAAATTTAATTTTTTTTATAAGCTTCAGAAGAGGATTGCGTGTATATTAAAAAAAAAAAGCACTCACCTATTTTACGTCCCGTGTATTGCCACTGCCGCAACAACTGGAATAGTAGTGTTACAACGCTTAAGCACAGTTTCGTATAACACTCACACCGCGCTCTGGTATTTATGCTAGTAGTTTGTTTATTTAGCTGTGCGTTCGTCTCCTGAACCGTTGAGCTGGAATTCGAAGTTTCCCCCAAGTCGGTAGCAGCTGTTGCAAAGCCGGTACTATTCGAAGTCGCGCCTACATCCGCTTTATTAGTTTGTCGCTCTGTAGCAGTTGCTTGCTGCGCATCTTCCTCCCCACTATCTTCATCATCGTCATCGTCGTCGTCGTCGTCGTAGGAGGGCAACAATTTGTGTATAAAGTCTGGTGGCTTCATGAAGCAAAAATACGCAAAACGCACATGATTTTCACAAATCATAGCCAGCAACCGCAGGTGCGCTTCACTCAGGACACCATTCAGCGGAAAAGCGATCTCCAAAAGTCCCGCATATACTTGCAGCACACAGGAATCATTTGAGAAGCGATAAAGCGAACGCATGCGATCGCTATAGAATGTACCCTCGTCGCTATTTTCGCATAGCAACGCTAAACCTGCCGGCAGTCGCGTCAATTCTAAAACACAATAGGATAGTTCCTGAAATATCCAGGCGCTTGGACGCACAAATATCAACTGTTTTAGTAAACCGCCTACTAGCATATCGATGTGCTGCTCGTTATCTGCGCGTACTTGCTGCAACAGAACGCGCAATAGCGCTGCAAATGCTTCAAGCGCACCAAAGTGTGCACATATTTCACTGGAGTAACCTAATTTAGAAATGGCTTGACAGGCCACCTGCAGCAATGCATAATCGCCGTGCTGTTCTGAGAGTAGCTGTTGTGCAAAACTCGGCGCTTGCGCACACATAACGCTAAGCACAGCTATATAACGACGCAAGCTAAGCGCCCGCTCGTCCGTATGCAATTCATGAGCCACATGCAGATTACGTGCACTGGACGTGTGCTCATCTTTACATAAATCATAATCATGATGCGGATGTACGTTACAATGCTTGGGAAACTCTAAGCCGTGCACGTAAGTCCAAAATTCGGGTAGAACATTGCAAGCGGATGTAATGCCGCGCGCATTAAAAGCGGCAGCTTCAGCTGAAGTCCAAGACCGTTTTTGCTGTTGCAATTGTAATTGAGATAGGAGCGTTTGTGCGTTAGCTAGTTCCTTTTGAAAAGGCGTGTGTTGACGTTTTGCCGCCCCACGCTCTTGTGTGCGGTCATAGACGTCTGCATGCAATTCTGTTAGGCGCGCTGTTGAAGCGCCGGCGAAAGCTGTTGTCAAAGATAAGTCGCGCAGGCGGTAGAGCAAACGCGCTTTAGTGGCACTTTGCGCATTTTCCTCGATTTCATCAACAGGCGCTTCGCTTACCACATTAGCATTGCGAATGCTCATTTCAAGGCGTTGCGTTTCATCAGCGTGCCGCATTTTTAGCACCGAATACTCCACGTTGCGCAACTTCAGCTCCGATTCCTTGGCTTCTACTCGCTTTGCCAATTCGGCAATTTTAGTCTTACATTCGGTTTTGGCCGCTTCTGCGCTCATAATCTTTTCCATTTTAAGAGTTTTTAACTGTTGCTTCATGTGTCGCAGCTCATCTCGCAATAGTGATGACTGCAAAAAAAGAGATCATGTAAATTATTCACAATTGATTCAACTTTACGGTAATTACCTCTCCATCCTTGCTTTCTATCTTCGCCTTAGATTCACCGAGGTCCTTCGCAAGTTTTGCATTTTCCGATTTTAGAACGTCCAAGCGTTCCATAAGCATCTTGACTTGACGCTCTGTTGCTACTTGGCGTCGTGCAGCCGTATTTTGTCCCTCTGAAGTATGTGCCGATGTCGACGCTGTTGGCACTCTATTATTTATTCCATTATGTCCTCTGACAAGTGAAGTTGGATGTTTAAAAACGCTTACTGTTGGCTCATTTGGTACCGTTGGACTTGTACTTTCCGCTTTTTTATAATTTGTGGCTGCGTCTAACAGCTCAGCAAAATCTTCGTCATCAGCAAATAAATCAGATAGGTTGTTTTTATCCAACGTTGTAGGTGGTGCATTAATAGTGGATTTAAAGGCAGTACATGCCGTCGTAACGCGCTGCGTACTCGTTGTGGCATGTACATGCGGCGCAAACTCACTGAATGTAATGTCACTATCAGTTATATTTGTTTGTGCCGTTCTTCTGAATGCTACTTGGGATTCAGCTACCTGAGTGGCCAGCAGTATAACGTCGTCGTCATCATCGTCCCATAAATTGTTATTGTTGTATTGGCTATTATGTGTAGGAGTGTCTATGCAGATTACCTCGGCAGCATTTGAACGCATGTGATTTGGCCAAGATTGACTAGGTCCCAATGGTCGTCCTTTGTTTATGCTCACATCCAATTTGGGTTTCTTTGTGCTACGACCGAACTCCTTGAAAGGCTGGAAACGCTTTGCCATTTTATCGAATAGATGAACAACATTCGCAGCTTTAATAATTATTCACATACTTTGTTTATAATTGCTCGCAAAGACTGAAAAGTGCGTAAAGATTTTAAACAATTTCGTATATCCCGGTTAAATATTAGGCAGATTATTGAATAAATGACAGATAGTGAAGGTCTAATTCGCGGGTATTCATTAGACGTACCCGACGTACCCAAAGCGAATTGTTGTAAGGTGCAGTTACTAGCACAGCTTTCTGTCCATACTAAAGTCAATCAATTTTAAAACCGAACGCTTTTGTTAAAAGGCATTTTTTTAGAATGTAAGGTTAATTCGAATTTTATACCTGACCCGACATCTCCACTGAAAATAGCTGATGTCCTAAAATAGATGTCAGAAAACGAACTTACTTGTTTGACGTCATCTACAAATGTTTATGTCAAGACATCAAACTGCCCACACATTAAAAATTACAAAACATTTTCATTTTTTTTCTGCCAAAATGGCAGATGTTAGAACATCAGCTATATTCTGTGAAGATGTCGGATGACTGTGCGACGGTATGTGCGTCTATAACATCATGAAAAAAATTTTGAAACCTTTTTAGTAGATTTCTCTATATCCGAAGTTGTTTGTTTTTTGAAAAGGGCAAAATTAACATATTGGAGCTAATGAGTAAAAAAATGTATTTAAAGTGATTTCTCATAAAGACATATAATCTACTTAACGGGTTTAATAGCTGCCATCTCTACAGCTTGTTTTGTCTCGAAATTTGCAACCTCTTTGAATTCGAATTTTCGCCATCGCTATCACCTTTTATGAATTCGCTTCAGTTTTGAAGACATTTATCGAGACAAAAACAAACCAAAACAATCTACCAATACGCACGTGGACCCCTTTAATTTTTCAAAAGGTTTATTTCTAATTTATAGAACCTTACAATTCAATAACTAAATTGAAAAAATTGTTAAAATGGCTACCGATACACAACGCCCTAAATTATATATGGACGAACACAAATTGAAGCAGGACCCACATGATTATGGACTAGCTGACGAACCCTTCGACTTGGAAACGTTCAAAAAAAAATTCCAAATAGTGATCGTCAAGTAAATAAAACTTGTTTGAATTTGCAAATGATCTGTTTATTAATATCACTTTGCAGATATGATGGTAATGAATTGGAGTTTGACATGATTGGCGTACATCCAGGCATAGCGAACGCCTTCCGTCGCCTTATGCTCAGCGAAGTTCCTAGCATGGCTATCGAGAAAGTATATATTTATAATAACACATCTATTATGCAGGATGAAGTGTTGGCACATCGCTTGGGTCTCATACCGCTACGAGCAGACCCTCGCCAATTCTTGTACAAAACGGATGAAAGTGGAGATCAAGGAAACGAACATGATACATTGGAATTCGAGTTAAAAGTGAAGTGCACACGACGCAAAGATGTAAAAGATTCGTCTAACTTTGACACAATCTACAAAAATCACAAAGTATATTCCGGACAAATTAAATGGCTACCAAAAGGCAAGCAATCGCAGATTTTCAACGAAACAGACGTTGGTTGTATACATGATGATATACTGATAAATCAATTACGTCCGGGCCACGAACTAGATTTGCGATTATTGGCAGTAAAAGGTATTGGTAATGATCATGCAAAATTTTCACCCGTCGCTACGGCTTTCTACAGATTGTTGCCGGAAATCAAACTAAATCGGAGGGTGGAAGGCAAGGAGGCATTTCTTTTGCAAAAATGTTTTTCACCCGGTGTAGTAGGTATTGATGAAAACGACTGTGCCTATGTAAAAGATGCACGCTACGATACTTGCAGCCGAAACGTATATCGTTATCCACAATTGGAAGATGCTGTAACAATGTCAAGGGTGCGCGATCATTATATTTTTAGTGTTGAATCGGTTGGAGCACTTAAACCGGATGTAATTTTTATTGAAGCTGTTAAGGTTCTTAAGGAAAAATGTCGAAAGTTCATAGAAGAAATTGAAGCGGCGTAATCCTTTGATAAATAAAATTCATATATTGGATAGCTAAGCTGCGTTGCAAATGTGTTATTAATTTTTCACTGGTCTAAGGACTTCAGTCTGATTTGGGAAAGAGTTGAGTATGTACTTCAACACATACTGTTGTTGTCGTTAGTGTTGTTGTCGTTGCGTTTGTGTTCAAGATACGGGTCAGGTTTGATGAGTAAACATAGATACATATGTATGTATGTAGGTACATACATATGTGCAAGGCCCAGCAAAGCATAAAACGAGTATTTTAACGTTCAATTTAATTTTATTTAGTTTGTCGGTCCCGTTCATCACATTTTAATATCCACAATTTTGGGACAAGTTTTAAACTACCTCGAAATTATGCCATTCTTTTTCCCGTCGTAAAGAAGAATAGTTCACAAAAATAGGACAAAATTTCAAAATGATATTTATTTTAAACTTACATATGTATATTAATTATTTTTGATAATTATAAATATAAGTTTCAAAGCTTAAACAATATTCGCAAAATATTAAAAATTTCAAAAAACTATCAAAATTTCAAACTTTTTATTCTAAACTTTAAGAAAAGTTCTGGTTATGCAGTTTGGTATCCCATTTAATTTCAGTATAATAAAGTGTAAATTTTATTTGACTTAATTGTATTGTCGATTTATTATAATTTTTTTATTAAGGGTTTTGAAAATTTTCTATCATATAAAATAAAATTAGGGAATCATTTGCAAATCTCTTATCGGGTTAAAATCAATCACTTCATGTATGGTTTTAGGCGTAGTAATTGTAAAAATAGTACCACAGGGTGTTGCAAAGTTTTCAAGAAAAAGCGAATTCAAATTGTTTGCAACTTTGAAGGAAAATGTTATCGGTTTTGTTATGACAGCTATATTTAAGCTCATAAACAAACGTCATTAAAATCAATTTTCAACCCAATAAATTAAAAATTTCCCGTACCAAATTTAAAATATAAAGTATTACAAAATTGATCAACACATTGCCAACAAATATACAGCATAATCGTAAAATGTCTAATGGTAAGAATGTCCGTTCCAGCAAAACTAATAAGTGAAATGTACATACAGATGCACATGCCTTGTTATGTGTTTTCTTTATTTTAGAAAAACTAATTATGTCCACCGCTGGACCTGCATCTGCGCCCGTTGCTCAAACCGAGGTTCAAGCTGGTGGTTACTGTCATGTAAGTGATTTTTGTTGGACAGTTATATTTATAAATATTTTCATATATATTTTACAGCGTCCACCACCGCCGTCATATGAAGAGAGTCAACGCGTGTATGGATCTCCGTCTAATCGGGTAGCTCCCAACTCCATACCTAGTTCATATATGTCTCCCACCTATAATTATAACGTTTCGCAACCACACATACCGTCGTCCATATATGCATCAAGCTATGCAGCACCGCCACCACAATATTATCAACACCATTATGTGAGTGCTACGGCACCGACTACGCTTAACAATGTACAAATTGCGAAAGATCCCCATGTATTGACACTAGCTGCAGGAGCCAAAATACGCACAACTGCGACAGGAGCGGTTAGTATACCGCCACCACCACCAGGCTGTGCACCCACTGCAGCACAATACGCTGCCATGCAAGGTCAACCAGTTGTATTAAAGAAAACAAAGCGATCGTTTTTCTAATGGGCTATCAAAACAATATGCATTATTTATGTATGTATGTAGAAATTGGGAACAGACGACAATTTATTTGTTATTGATTGAAGAGTATTTATAAATGCACTGGTATGCGTTAAAATTAAAGATTATGCTTTATTGATCCGAAGCATTCACTAAACGTACATATTTGTTTGTATTCGCAAAATAAATGTTTACATATTGTTTTTTTTTTGTATACATATATGTATACTTTTACATACATATATGTACATATCTACATAAATATTACCAGTGATACTAAAATCGAATACCAGAATATCTTGGTCCTCAAAGCATTACTGATATTTTGCTCCAGATTTTCGAAGTTTTAATTTCTAAATTATATTGAATAAACATTTCTGCTCCGGAAAATATGTTCTAATGGAGAATTAAGAAAAAATGCCCTCAACTTGCGGGTATAATTAGTTTAATTTTGTAAAATAGAACTTACATATTTCTATGTACTGGAGTTATTTTAGTAAAGTTAAATGCCTATTTGCTTTTCTTCTCGTTCTTGCATATCTTTTGAAATTTATTTTGTTAGCAAACATTTTTGCGTACCAATTTTAATTTCATATATACAATTACAAAATTGGTTATGAGAGGTTCTAATATGTAAACTATTCCAATAAGCACACGTATCTACTCGAAAATATTTTCAAAATAGGTACTATCAAATGTTTGCACACGCACGAGACCATCTTCTCCACCCGAAGCGTAACTCTTCCCGTCTGGATGAAAAGCCAAACTGTTGATAGGTCCAAAATGACCCTTTAGTCGAGCAAATTCTTCCTCATAAATTAAGTGGAAGAAGCGGGAATCGAATTTGCCGGATTTGGTTGATGTTGTCGTCACCTCCATAGCGTCTTGCCCACCACCCAATACTACATGATCCATGATCGGGCTTATTGATGCAGAGTTAACAGGCCTTTCCGTTTTATACGTTTTAAGACACATCAATGATTCAGAATCAAATAGCTTTGCTGATGTGTCTTTAGAAGCGGTGACGAACATTGTACCATCTTTGTTCATTTGCATATCATTTATACCAGCTGTGTGATCGTTCACCGAATTGATCTCACGCCCACCTTTGCGTATATCCCAAATTGAAATCTGTCCATTGTCGTGTCCTAAGGAGTAAATTGTTTTTAATCGCACAGTTTTAAATACAATTTCGTCCTTACCTGTTATGATGGTTTCATCCAACGGTCCCCAAAGCATGGAGGTAATTTTCGATGGCAACATTGGTAAACGTAATATTGGATCCTGTTCTGAAATGCTTGAATCTGCCGTGCGGACATCAATAATAAACAACTCTGAATTCTGTCCCATGGCCTTATCTGTGGAGTATGCCGCTTGGTTACCAGAATAACTGAAATTGCAGGTTCGCACAGATGATTTGGTGGGGATCGATGCAATCACTGCTCCGTGTTCCACATCCCAAATCTTTGTGGTCATATCACCAGCGCCCGACATAAGCTTAGATGAAGTCCAATCAACGTCCAAACACCAAACCGCGCCTTGGTGGCCATCGTAAGTTCCCAGACGTTCGCCATTTAATGAATACCATACATTTGGTTTTTGATCTTTTGAGCACGAAAACAGCAAGTCACCCTCCCGATTGAACCTAATCTGCGTTATAGAACGCTCATGTCCCTGAAGCATTAAAGGTCGCTGTAGGTAAAATAAATAGTTAATTTTTGTAAAAAAAAATAAACCAATCGATGAGCAATGAACAAATTTTTAGGTTATGTCCGACAAAATAATCAACATCGAACTATGTTCTATTTTGAAACGTATTCAAACTTTTTGATAGCATTCATCGATTCCGATGTCAGTTAAAGGAAATATATACCATTTTACACTGTTTTTTATTTGTTTTCGTGGATAATGAATTCTTTTAACGCTGTGTACTGCGGTTTGAAATGTCAAAAAGGAACTTCGTGTGCAGCAACAGTACTGACAACATAAAGTTGACGTTGGAAAATGTGAAATTTGCAAAAGATGCCAGACAAAGGGATTATTTTTCTTTACTCCGCGTTTACACCAGTCTTTAAATGTGTCTTAACAGCTTTCATTTTCGTATCTTTATGCCGACTTCTCTTCAGGACGATCACATTTTTCTCCCCCCTAAAACAATTCTCTTCAAATTATTTGTATACTTTTAGAATGAGTGGAAGACGGTCCTTTTCTTACTTAAGCCCAAGTTTGCTTCCTCGAACCTTTTTACTCGTACATATACATATATTGTAATACATTCTTGATATCCTCTGGATGGAACATGATAGTATTATACAACGACCAAAAAACAGTATCTTGGAATTAACGCATTTAAGTGTTTTTATTACATATTTACGAGTGATTGCCGAATTTAAAACAGGAATATATCGCCTTGGACCAAACCATTCTTTCTTAACTAAATTTATTGTGTATAGGTACACAAGTTGCGAAGACAATAAATGCAACTTTATTAAAACCCAGACGCTTTTTCGTAACAGCGGTATATAAACAAAATCTCACTTTAATATTTAAACCATTCGGCAAATTGTTGCTTAGCCGAACCAAGACTTTTTGTTCAAATTATTCCATTTGGCAATATTAACTAAAATCGAACTTAAACATTGGTCCTTATCTCGACTTTGTCCATAATAGTCTACAAACTCACCATCCGGGTTGACAAGATACATTATGATAGTATGATCAACCTGCGAAACAAATTATTAATAAGTTGAAATAAATTCATACCGAACTATTTTTCATACAATGTAATCGTTATCAACATCGCGTGGTCCAGCGCTGAAGTAAACACGGAATGCCTTGCAAACATTACGGATTTGATCTACCGTACCAGTGAGACCTAGCAACTTTGGCGAGAACTCTTTCACATACTTGCCAACAACCTCTTTAGAATCACGTTCCGGATCAACGGTAATGAAAATGGGCTGCAACTCCGGAGATTGCGGTGACTTTTCTTCAATAAACCAAAAAATGATATAAATTGCATGGTTAAGAAAATGTATTTTACTATGATTATTACCAATCGCATCCACCACTGCAGCCATTTTCTCCAATTCGTCTGGACAAATATCCGGGCAATGCGTAAATCCAAAGTAAATAAGCAGCCATTTACCCAGGAAATCATCAGACTTTCGTACTTTTCCCTCTGCATCAATAAGTTCCCAGCGTCCACCAATTGCAGCTTTACCCAACTGACGCTTTCGTTCACGCATTAAAGCTTCCTCTTTTTCTTTTTTTATATATAACATAAAACTTAGGCCAATTGCTCCGGCTCCACCAATAAAAGCTAAGCTCTTCCATGAAATCGGGCCTTTACCTTTAGTGGGATCTGTGGCGGAAAAACGTCGCTGCAGCTGGTTAGTCACTGAACCGAAATGACTGTGCCAAAATGCAGGAGTTCTACTGTAACTACTAATTAAACGATGCAAACTGCGCGACATTATTTTATTTTAATATATTTATGAATAAATATTAAGACTGCTTATGAAAATTATTGAGCTATGCGGCTTTTTTACATAAACCGAATATGCAGAAGGTGCGAAAGAAAAGTAATCGGTGAACAGATGATTCAAAATGGTAATGCCAGGTTAAAGAAATTTTTTTTATTTATTTTCAAAATCAAGACTCATTAGCCTACTTCCAAATTAGGTAGTAACTACTCGAGAGCGAATAAGTTGGAAAAGCAAACTATTGACGTTAATTATCGGTACTTTCACACTCTCGAATGCAAAATTTAAAATTTAAGTCATGTTATTGATACATATCAGGTTTTTTTTTAATAAAAATTTATAAAAATTGACTCAAACAACAAACAAAACAAATTAAAGTTTCCTAAATCTTGGTAGAGCCCTATGGTATATCATACGTTATTTATCTTGTGATCTTGCTGGGTATTATTTTTTGTAATGTCCGTCCGAAAATATTTTTTTTGGAAAATGAAATCATGAACACGATACACGAAATATGCACGAAACAAATATAATGGCCGATGAGTTGAAGTCAATTGTTTTGCCTGGGAATTGCCTGCAAGCCTACGTTAACATACCATTATCTTCTTTTTTGACAACTCATACATATTCTCAATTGTCTAGTGTAAACGCGAGATTAGATTTATTGTGCCCTCGAAAGACCCTTCCCAACACTTTAACCAGACCCAGAACCTCAAACACCTCCAGGCATTTAGAAACTAAGAACAAAAAATTGTATTCGAACCACTTAACTATAATTGATTTTCAAATAGCAGTCGAGGATAAAACTTTATTAAGGCAAAAAAATTTTACTATTTGAATCAAAATATTCTAAAAACTGCAGTTTTGTACTAATAAATTTCAAAATTTTTTAGTTAGTTTTGAAAAATTATTAACTCTTTAAATCAATAAAAAACCGGTATGTATGTGGTAGATGCTCAAAAAGTGTAAATCTTGTCTTGAAAACGAGATCTAATAGGGTGTTCTAATTTTTTTTTTAAACAGTACACTCGTATTTTTCAGAAAATTTTAGTTATTTCCTTTAGTACATTTTTAAAGTACCTACTATGTATGTATGTAAGTATATGAACATAATTTTTTGTTCATTTGACTTTGCTTTCCTACCATATATGTTTTAACAAAAAAAACCCTTGTTTTTGAATGAAACGAAACGTTAGTCGGTTTTTGCACCGGTTTAAACCACCGTTTTGGTAGCCGCTGTGGATGAGTGGGTAACTGTGCGTGCTATAACTCGATATGCCGCCAAGTGCGAGGTTCAAATCTCAGTCAGGGAAAGCGAAATCTTTATCTTAGAAGCAGTTTTTCTAATAGCGGTCAACCCTCGGCAGGCAATGGCAAACCTCCGAGGGTATTTCTGCCATGAAAAAGCTTCTCATTAAATACATCTGCCGTTTGATGTCGGCATAAAACTGTAGGTCCCTCCATTTGTGGTATAATATACCACTCGGCATGAAATTTTTATTACCTTAGCAATATAACTTTGATATACATATGTACATCCGAAATATTTCCAAAATATAACTTGTATATGTATGTATGTTATAATTGAAATATAACTCCGAAATGTAACTAACGAAATGTGTTTGAAATATTGTAGTTGATGGAATTTGTAAAATATTTATAATTATATCGAACTATTATAAGTTATATTTCTACATTTAAATCGTCATAAAAAAAGATGTTAAGTAGCGAAGTTTGCAATATTTACATTATTCAGGGAAAGAAATTCGGACCTCGAAAAAAAGTTAGTTGACGAGAACACATAAAGATAGAAAGGCGTTCAAAGACGTAGGGTTCTACAGGTGCCTCACAAGTAAGTTGTAGGCTCCAGACCACGGCAACGTAATCTACTATTTGAAATTGTAATTTTATATTTTAATTTGCAGAAACACTGACCAGGAAGTCCAAAAACAAAGTCGATTTAAAGTTGTTAGGGCAAAAGACTTTTGGACCCTGGTTTGCTGGGGTAGTCGTAAGATTGGAGAGGGAGGAGTAAGATTCGCATTAAGTTTTATCAAGTTTCTGTACGAAAAGCCTGTAATTCAATATATAGGGTGTTTTTTTTACAGGTTTGTTTTTCGAATAGAGATAAAACTGGCATTTTCTGGTCAAATCTGGCAACTCTAATGTCATTTATGTTCAGTTTGGTTTGCCATTTCATCATGAACAGGTTGACCATTGTGTATAACAACAAGTGAGATATCTTATTTGTCAGTTGCTTTTGACAGGATACCTAAGATGGCGTTTGACAGGATACCTAAGCTGGCCGCCAATATGTCGACAATTACGAATGGCCCGAAGTTGGAAAAAGCTGATCTGAAAATATTTTGGGGGGGTTTCAATTTTTTAGGATATTTTACATATTTTGAGATATTCGATTAATATGCATTATAAACATAGATATAATAATATTGGGTAAAATGTTGAATGCATTTTTATAAAGCCATCGATAGCACAATAGATCTTTTTTTTAGGTCGCAGCGCTACTATGCCCTGATAATAATAATAATAATAATAGGCTATGATATAATTTGAATCAGTAGAATCATAAAACGTCAGGGGTTTAAAGTGCTTCATCGATTCTCCTCTTTTTCTTTGCCTAAATATATAGGTCACTAGTAACCTCAATATCTCGAGATACGTCTTCAATCTCCGTAAAATAGAAAAAGACCACCACCGTGACTGGCAACGTAACACTAATTTGAAAAATTCGGTAAATGTGTTTGTAAAATTGCATATTACGAATGCGGTTTGATAAGTCATAAACTTTTAGAATAAAATATACTTTTCGGCAAAAAATCATTTCTTTGTATTCCAGTTACTGGGTAATAATTTTTAATTTTTTTGTCTAGAGTGAGTTTTTGTGTGTGCTACGAATTTGAAAACACGGTTGAAATTTTCTGAGACTACCGATTTTTTGGGGGGAATCCAGACACCCAGAACCCCTCCCCTGTATCCGTCCCTGCATTCGGGTAAAATATACGAGGAACGCCAGGGTTGCGAATTTACTTTGCAAAAACAGGTGATCTCAGCTGTTCCAAATTTTGACGTTTATCGAAAAGATATCTCACTTGTTATTATACACAATGAGGTTGACAAAAGAACAACGCTTGCAAATCGTGCAAATTTATTTCGAAAATAATGGTTCAGTTCGCGAAGTTTACCGTAAGCTCCGTCCATTTTATGGTCGACATAATCGTCCATCAGAGCAATTAATTCGGTTAACCATGGATCGTTTTCGCAATACGTTTACTCTATGTGATAATACGCATCCGCAGAGACGTCGAACAGTGCGCACCGAAGAAACAATTGCCGCTGTAGAGCAAAGTGTTGAAGAGGACCCGAATGAATCGATTCGCCACCGTGCACAGCAATTGGAGCTTTGTCCATCAACTTTATGGAAGATTTTGCGCAAAGATCTTGATATCATTTTTTAGGTAAAAAAAAGGAGAAGCAGCACGATGCTGATGCTGTCTGTTCTGAAAAATCTGACAGCAACTCTGATACCGATTAAATGTTCCATGTTTTGTAAAAAATATACATAGATGAATTGATGAATGAAATGAATAAACATGAATTAATAATTATCAGTGACTTGAATATTTCTTTACATGCTCCAAGTATTTCTAGAAAATTTAAATAATAATTTTGAATTACTGCAAATACGTAACGTACAAACATATTTAAAAAAAATATAAAATTGGCAAATTTTTTGCAATATTTTAGAAATATTAAAGGTATCATACCCAAAAAAATTACAGACATATTTCAAATATATAAAATATTATTAAAAGGCGGACATTTCTATATTTCTGGCATATGTCTAAAATATGTATGAAACATTTTTTCGAAATATTTCGAACATGTGCTACATTTCATTAATACATACATATATTTCAGCAATATGCCTGACATTTATTTTGCCGAGTGGGATAAAGACGCACACCACAAATGGTAGCAGAAGTTCGGCCAAACACTGAGCCAAATTATTATTATTATTATTAAACCACTAAACCGAGTGATGTCGATTTTTGGAGCGCTGAATTTCTTTCTAAAAAAACATAAACTTTAAAAATACCACTTCGAAACTAACAATAAAACTGCTAAAACCAAGAAGAAAAAAACACAGTGCATTGAATACAACAGTTTTGTTTTTGTTTTCGTTTTTTAATCTTAAATCAATTATACTTATTATAATTTTCAATTTGTTTTGTTTGTTTTTTTTTACAATTTAAAAATTCTCATAATTTATAATGTTGTATATAGCATATAATTGTATATATATTTATGTATAATTATGTTTGTATGTTTGTATGTAAGCAGTATATACGAGTATATATGTATGTATGTAATCATAAAAAATGAGAATGACATCTACATGAATATACATATGTGTTTATATAGTACATATGTATGCATGTATAGAATGTCGACGAGTGCGTCAAATCAAATTTTATATATTGAAAAAAAGAAACACAATTAAATTTTACAACTAAAAAATATATAGACAGTCCTGTAAGTTATAAAAATTTGAAACAATTTTTAATCATTGTTTACTTTTTTCTTTTTTATCTTTTTTTTTAATTCACTGTTTTCTCTTTTTTCATTTTTTTTCTAATTTAAGAACATTTGCAGTAGTTTACTGTGGTATATCTATGTATGTATGTATGTATGTACATATGTATGTTTGCATTAGCGCCTCATCTTACGCCCATTAATTACTGCAATATACGGTGAATATTGATTTATTTTATTACTTTTTCCATTTGCTAATGCTTTTCCATGGTTTTTCTCAATATCAATCTTAATTTAACTGCTACTTGTTTATGCTTTCCTATGTATGTATGTATGTATGTGTGTAGTATGGAGTATGCTTTCCTATGTATGTATGTATGTATGTGTGTAGTATGGAGTATGCTTTCATTGTTTTATTTATTATGTCAGATGTATTTGATTAAATTTCTTTTAATTATAATTTGTTATAGCTACTTAATATACGGTGTGTATTGTTTGTTAATTTTTGTAGGTTTGCGCCAGTTTAATTCTAATTCATTCCATGTTTTTCCTTTTTTTTTATTAGTTTTTAACTTTTTTAAGACTTTCATGTCTAAAATTAATATTGCAAGCTTTTGACCTTAAAGTTTTTACTTTTATATATTATTTTGCATTTCGTATGTACTTTTTATGTGTTTATTGATCACTTGCACTTGTATGTTAATTAAAAAAAATAAAAACTTAGTTACAAAAACTCATATTCAAAGAAATTTATACATACATATGTATGTATGTATATGTATACATATATGTACATATGTACAAACAAATGTATATGGAGTTAACTTCAGAATTTCTTACATATGTCAGTTTTTTCGTACATATTTTTGTTTGTCTTTTACTCACAACTGTAAGGCAGAGGCGGTCATAATGCGGGAATGACTTACATAAATGAGGTGTGATAAGTAAAAGGCCTTAGTCACAGACGCAAGATAAAATATTGATCTCTAGTGTTTTTTTAGAATTAAATGTTTTTAGTAACATTTGAATTAGAAAATACACCAACTCAGAAACAGTAAGCTTAAATAAAGAAAGAACGAAAAGAAATAAGTAACTAATGGTAATGCTATAATTTCGACTAAGTATTTCTGATTTTGCGGTGTTATCATTTCAATTATGTATGGATTTTTCTGACGCTTTTAGACAATTCAAAATGTTATTTTTGAAAGCGAAATCCAAACTATTGGAAAATAAATGAAGTAACATAAATTATTTGAATTTTTTATTTGATATTGGATTTGGAAATGTGTGTGGGAGCTTGAGTTTCAGTTTAAAACTGAAATTTGTTGCAAATGCTAATTATATGTTTGTTGTTCTGTTCCAGATACATTCAGATTTTACAGCATTACCAGTTGACAATAATAAAAACCTGTAAGTGCACGAACGCGCTGTGCTGTCAGCGGCAAACAAAAATTTAAAATAGTAAAATCATAAAAAATATATAAAAATACAAAAATGTACATATGTATGTACATAAATAATAATAATATCAAATTTATCGTTTTTACACCCGATAACAGATATTTAATATACAAATCTGTGAAAATTTCACGCAGATAATTTGTAAATATTAAAAATAATGTATCCCATGTAAAACCGGCTAAGATAAAATAAGCTAAACAGATTTGTACATTGGACCGTATGAAAAAAAAAATCGTGAGGGGCGTAAAAAGAGAATATTTGATCCCCGTCAAATAAAACTCAACTTGGTAACTAAGCAGCTAGCTCCCTCACTTTCTGTCAAACGGCTCCCTTAGCATCAAAACCGTGTTGCTTCTTAAAAATAATAATAGTAGGAACCTCAAAACTTTTTAATACCAAAAACTAAGAGGCAACACTTTTTGTTTCTTTTGTCCGCGTAAACGGTAAGTTCAAATTCGGATTTTAATGACAGCGTTTTTTCTGATTACAAGATTGACCCCGTCTCGTAAATATTTCATGTAAATGTGTATAAATTATACGCTTTTTCATTGAATGCTTTTTGCACGCATATTAATTCGATGTGACAGAGTGGAAGGTTTTGTAATTTCTAGAAGGACTAGGTTTAAAGAAATTAAAAATAATGTGACATAATAATCATCCAAATGCCAAAAACAAGAATTTGTAAGAACTAAATTCTTGGGTTATGAAGTTTGATTTATTTTTCTTTTAATATAAAAAGATAATCTCTCTAAAATTTCGAATTATTGTGGTTTACTTACAACTCGATTAACTCCATAAATTCACTTATTATTTATCGGAATAAAATTTTTGGTCTTTTCACCGTCCAGGGGTTCATCACAATATTAAGAATAACCCTGCTTTATACCATAAAATCGTTTAGTTCATGGGAAAAATAGATTGAAAATTTATTCGATAGTTAAAAATTCAAAAAAAAAAAAATATCTACCAAGAAGTACATAATTATTTAAATTTTGTAAGCGTAAATATTGTATTTCTTTATTTAAATGAAATGTCTTTGAAATTTTTAAGTAAAAAAAATCACTAACATTTTACTACTTATTTTTTACTTTTTAAGAAAGGGAAACAAAATCTTACCCGTTTTCCATACTTCGTAAAACAACCCTTTATAAGGGAGTGTCAAAATTCGAAAGTCATTATTTACCTAACCTTTTATAATTGAATCATGCATACATATCAACGTGTACCATAAAATCTTGTATGATAGGATATAGAAACATTTCGAAAGTTTACTTGCAGAAACTTGTCAGCTGATTGCATTCACGACAGTAAGTTCTTACTGAGTTTAAGAATATTAATAACTGATTCACAAAATTACAGAATTAAAAGCTAGCGAGTGGAAATAGGACTCTTTCTTTCATACTTTGTTTCTAGACAATTCTGTTTTACTTTTTTTTTTTGCCAAGGCATTATCACCAAACTAACAAGACTTTCATATAAGTTGGCAAAAATAAAACGTAATAACTTTTTTTCTGCGTGAGCAATCGGCTTACTTTTTTTTTATTGCCAGGTTATTACGAGTATTTCAAATTTTTTCAAAAGTGAATGCGTGGGATACCGAAAAGAGGATTTGGATAGTGCAGCGGTACACCATTCTTTGCAGTCCGTCATTTCCGCCCAAAGGAAATTCATACGGGAGTTTGGCGGAAAAACAAATCTAACAAATTGACTAAATTGAAGTAGTCGATTAAATCTATAATTGAGGCAATCCCGATTTAAACCATTCAGGCTGCAATGAATAATTTCCTTATTATGTGTCGCATATGCGTGACTGGGCATGGAGGTCATTTACGATCTATCGTTTTTAAAAATAATTAATTATGTATATAAAATAAAAAAAAATTTTCTACATAATAATAAAAAAATAAATTAAATGCATTGATTAAAAAAAAATTATTCTCTTTGTAGCACAATTGGTGCGCCACCCTGCATTTATTTCATAGATAAAATCAAAGGTTGTATTTGAGTTTTTATTTTTGAATTCGGTCCAAAAATCGTTTTAATACCACTAAGACGACTGGAGTTTTGACCTTCTTACAATTTGATTATATATGTAAATAAAAATATATTCTATAACTAAAATCGAAGTGATCAAAGTTTCAAATTTCGTACCTTACCACAACTTTCAAATTTTGTAAATGTTTAGATTTTTCAGTTTGATAACCCATTCAGTTTCATTTTGTATGTATGTAAATATCAAGTTGACTTTTGAGATTGCGCTTTATTTGACGGTGTTGCTCCTTTTCTCACCATATACATACATACATATGTATGTACATGTGTGTATAGACAAAAAAGCAGCGCAACCTCAACGAAAAAATTTCTGAAAATTCAATGGTGTCTTTAAGCCCCCTTAAACATGTCCAGTATAATAAAATGTAACGGACTACAAAACTTTTATATAAATCCGTCTTAAAAAGTTTAAAATCTTTACGGACATTTTACTTAATCAGAAAATTTTGTGAGTATCTATGTACTTTACAAAAATTTGCAATTTTGATTTTTATATTTTTAAGTTGTTTGAATATGAAAGCAAACTACATATTACGCAACTACAAAAAAAAAAAAAGGTTGTTTTTTTTTTTTGAAAAAATCATCTACCGCTTTGAATATTGTTGTTTTTTCCTTATAACTTTTCGCAAATCACCAATCGGCCTTAAAGCTCAAAACCAATTTAAAAATTAAATAGTTATATGGACAGAGAGTAGCAAATAAAATTAGATTTTTATAGTTTCAATATCATTTTCGTTCGACAAACAAAACATAGACGAAACTGTAGACGAGGCGATACAAATAAACGACGACGATATTCAGAATAAGGCCGAATGTGTCCAATCATCTGCTATTGTGAAAAATTAAATTTAACAAATGACAAGGTAAACTTTACTAAAAACGAGGCCCCTCGATGGATGTTAAAATTTTGAAAAAATGAAAATTAAAAGGAATGAATTCAACCCCGTTAGGTAAAACTCGTATGTACATACATATGTATCTATGTTCGTATGTGAATGAGTGTCATAAATCGTGTTTTGGATACTACCAGCTCAAAAATAATACTTAATAAAAAAAACAATCCGCTGATGTCCTCATTTTTTGTTATTGAAACTCACACCAACAGAACGTACGTACGTCTCATAACAGTCAATTTATCAGACATCAGTGCCAGTAGAGCAGTTTATAATTTATATCCTCTTAGAACGCCAGCGTTCGTTAGGGATTGCAATATGAAAGTATTAAATCTGGCAAGAGATTCTGATGTCGATATAACGTAAGCGACTGTCTACACCAACTACTTTCTTCGAACATGTGTATCTTTAAACGCAAATCCTTTAACATACATAACTAACAGTACACAATGGGATGGTAAACAAAAACTGAGAGCGGATTTTTAATATGGTCCTAAAAAAGATATACAAAATTATATGAAAACCATTTTCTTGATATTTTGATTCACTTGACCAATATTATGTAAGTATGTATGTATTGCTTTTCATTTATGAAATTTTTATTTTGTATTACGAGTAAGTTAATATTTCTGTTTTGCTTACTTTCTTAAAAATATTGAGTTGTTTCGCATACATACATACAGTTTTCTTTAGTTTTGTTTGTTTGTTGTTTTTTTTAAATTAAATTTCTATTTAATTTTTCTCTACATTTTTTCTTTTTAAATTCATTAACTTCAGCTTAAAAAGTTATTTGTAGTTGACTTATTTTAACATTTTTCAATTTGTGCAAAAAAGTTGACCTATGTTTTTCACCCGTTTGTTTATAGACAAACTGCCACGCATTTTACGCTTACTCTTTTTTATGTTGCTGCTATATAGGAAATATGAAAAAAAGTACCACATGAGAAACACGTAACAAGTGAAAGCTTATCAAATATTTCAGCAAAAAAAAAAAGTATGAATCTTACAAAATCTTGCACGATTATGCGAAAGCTGGAAGCGTGAAAGTTCCTTAAACAAAAATGTGCAAGAATTCAATTACGCTCCCATTGTTGAAATGTAGCAAATAAGTTTTTAATAATAAAACGCTTTGTGTTTTATTACAATTGTATAAATAGGAGAGTTTTGGATTGTGGAAGTGCTTGGCAGGACTAAAAGAATCCTTTAATAAGTTTTAACGTACAACGTACGCATTATAGTTTAAAATTCTCAACGAATATATGCAGCTTACATTTGCATAATTAAAAAATATCAGTTTACGAAAATAAAACTTGCCTTAATGGTTTTAATTAATTTGACGCTGTAAATAAACATACATACATATTTTCAAGTTGTTTTTTGGAAGTCTAAATACATATTTAGGGTTGAGCAATTGTAAATAAAATTAGTAAAATATAAAATGTTATACATACATACATATATGTACATATGTATGTATATGCGAAAATGTATGAGACAGCTTTATTTTTAAAAGCTATGCTTAATTTGAATATGTATGTATGTTGCCATGCAAGCATATCACCAGGCATATAACATTCAATAAGCTTCTTGCATTATGCATGCAATAGTTTGAATGAATTCCTGTGCTTGAATATTCAATACTCGTCTTTAGAAGCATGCATGTATGTATGTATGGATGTATGTATTTATGTATTTTTATATTCATACATAACTTAAAATAGCAATATTGTGATTTATGATTTGCATTAACATTTTCTTTGTATATTCTAATTGCAATCAATTGTTTATATACACGTACATTTATTTTTTCTCTACTTCAAATGGTTGCTAATTTTTATTTTTTTTTTACTCACTTCCTATAAGTCTACAGTTAGGTGCATAAAATTAGCAGTACACTTAACTAGATCGGTAAAAGGTAGTTATTTTGAAAAACAATTGGTAAATTGGTAAGCATTGAATGCTTTGAAAATTTGTGTTAAAATATTTTAATAAAATATACACACAGTACTAAATACAAGCTGCTATTTTCATAAACACAACTGTACTTACAAACATTTATTGCAAGTAGTCAGTTTTCGTTATTGTAGGTGTTGCTTCTTTACATACAAAATATTTTACCTTGCATTTTTGCACTTTGTTGTGTTGAACGGTGAGCTGAGGAATTTTATTTTTCAGTATATTTAATCGATGAATGTCGCTACCGAGTGATTGAATAGGACGGGGAGTTTGCGAAAATTTATTACACAAATGAAAGTGAACTTAACACACACACTAGTTGTTAGTTTGTATACGATTTATGTTATATACTAATATTTGCATGTAGTTTTTTTTTGTTATTTTTAATTTTTCTACTCACATGAAGTTTTACTTATGCGCCTTTTTTTGTTGTCGGCTAATTAAAAAAAAAAAATTATGACGAATGATATACTCAAACGAATCTGGAGCTTTTAAAATTCATAAGTACACAAGCTTTTAATGATAAATTTTATCCGAAAATATTAAGATCAAAGGGTCTGCCGAAATTACATTTGCATGAAATTAACATTTGGTAAAATAAATAAATTTTCAGTTAGCGAGTATAATCAATTATGTTTTAAGTAACTAAGAACCTATTGTTTTTATAGCTCTCAAAGTCATATTATTCACAAACAAAAAACCAAATTGATTTAATATTCATCGAATGTAAATTTTTTGTACCGAAGATAAAATTTAAAATTAAACAATTTTTTTTTTCATAGAGCAATCACTACGTCAGCGCTTAAAAGAGCAAAAAATAATAATTTTATTTATAGAGAAAAATTTCTCAAATGGGTGCACTATCGGTTGATGGACAGGTCCCAATGACGTGCTGACCCTGACCCAAATCAAAATGTGAACAGTAGTACCTCATTATTAGAAACCTAAAAATACCATGAACACTTACTGAAAAGCACTGAGATGAACACACACTATAGCAAATCCTGTATAACGAAAGTTTGCCATTCTATGACTGTTTAATTTTAATATAAAAATCATTTTATGTTTTGCGTGCTAGCTTGTAAACTTTTTTTTGGCCTTTTAACATTGTTTTAAGCGTTTTTGTGTTTGTATTTTGCCTTCTGCTCCAAGTTGCACAAATTGAATTTTTATAACATATTTTGAATAGCAGTTGAAGTCCTTAAGCTTTGTTGTATGCTTGGAGCTTGCGAATCTACGCTCCTATTGACATGAATTCGACTTTTATAATATATTTACATATATATTATATAAAATATCGGTAGAACTCTCTAAACCTGTTTGAAACTTTCCGAAACCTCCGACTTTTGCTCTGCACAGGTTAAAACACCATTTCAAGTGCTTCAAATATCGGTTCATGATTTTAATCACTTCTGAGAGGCTGCAATCTTTTAATTGATCGATTACCAATAGAGCATGTGAACTTCAGTTGCGTTGCCAGTTGCTCAAATAACATTGTGGAATGCAACTCTTGGTTCAAAGTGCGTACTACAATAACAATAGTTGCTATTTATAATAAAAATGTTTTACCTCTTGGCAACCGAACCGTGGTTGCGTTGCTGTCTATAATCGATACATGAGCTTTTTTTTTTTAGACCAACAGCTTTACCAAAGCAGCAAGCACTTCTAAAATTTGTAGATAACTTGTTTTGCTTTCTGTTTCATTCAAAAACTATTTTAAATAAATTATATCTTCTTTTACATATGTTTTACTTCTGACCCCACTTGCACAGTGACTATAACAGGCTGAAGCACTTAAGGAATTAAAAAAGCACTTCATTTAAGAAATTCGTACAAAATAAAGAAATGCTTATTAATAATCACTCATCCGAAAAAAAAACCAATTAAGACATTTGTATTTGTAAGCTACATATATTTAATATTTAGATATTAATACACTTAATATATTCATTTGTTGAGTATATCATTCGTTAGCCGCTTGCAGACACAAATTCTTGCTAACTCTATTTTTAAGACATGGGAAACATTCAACTCATTATGAATGGTCTTTAATTTAGTTTCTAATTACTTGAATTTTCTTTTTATTTTATGTTTTTTAGAAAAGTTTTATTATTTATTTATTATGCATATATGTATGTATATAGCAATATTATTTTTGTTGTTGTATGTATGTAGTAGAAATGCTTCTTAATCCATATTTTCATAATAATAAATGTATTATATATATGTATATATTTTTTGTTTCTGTTACTTCTGCTTTATTAATTTAAACCAACTACAGCTCTACTTGCACTACTCTTCAACCGCTCAAACTGCTTGCTATTGTTTGCTCGACTTTTTCACCCAACAGTGTGTCGTGTTCAATTACGCGCTCGTTTTAACTCCACCTTCGCCTTCTTCACTCCCGTCGCCCCCATTAACGTCGCACGCTCATTATATTTTAATTTCCACAATATTACCAAGCACGCATATGAATGTCAAGCTTCTTCTTTATCAGCTAACATGTTTTGTTGTTGTTGTTGTTGTTGTTGTTTTGGTGGTGATAGTGTTTGTGGTTGTAATGTTGCTTTAGATTTTGCTTTGCCCATAATTCATACTTAAACAAACACCTTGGCCAAGCCATCCGCCCCAGCGCTAGCGATGTATGGTTTAGTAGCATGGAATGCCACATCGAATATACTCTCGTCGAATTTTTTGCGATGCGCTGTGATCTCCTGCACACATGTCTTATTGTCCAAATTCCAAAGTCGTATCGAGCAATCATGTGAGCCTGACAGTAAATACAGTCCATGTGCGTCCACGGCAAGCGATGTTACGGGCTCCAAGTGTGCCACCATCGAGTGTATCAATGTCCCCGAAACGTTGTCCCAGAAGCGTATGTGACGATCTTCGTGCGCAGTGATCGTAATAGGCAGCGTCGGATGCGATACTACTTTGTTAATAAATTTCCCCGTATTGCCAGACATCTCCTGAGCAGCCTCTAATTTGACCACCTGCTTGCCGGTCTCTGTGTCATACACAATACAATGTGCACTATTATATGCCACGACAATGTGATCCACCTCATTGCGCACAAAATCGACAGATGATGGTGTACCCTCAGCCTCGGAAGCAGTGTAGGTGCGCAACAGCGGCTCCTTGGTGTACGGCGACCAGAGTTTCACAGATCCATCGGCTGAGCATGAAACAATATTGCTATGCATCGTGGTCAGCCCCCACACAGCGTCTGTGTGGCCCTCTAATGTGCCAGAATGTACGCTCGGATCGTAGCAATCGTATGGATCGATGTTGGGCGATGGTAATTGCCAGCATTCAATGTTACCATCCAAACCGCCCGAATAGCAAACGTCACCGGTGGTGGACATGCCGAGACATAGTACGGGACCGGTGTGCGCACGGAACGTGTACAGTGGCTCTACATCGAGACTAGCTGACTTTTTGGCTTGCACCGTTTTCTGTAGATTCCACAATTTTAGTGTGTGATCCTCGGAAGCGGTGATCAGTACCGGCTCTTCCGGGTGGAAAATTAATGAGCGTACACCATCGAAATGTGAACGCAGGGTATATTTGGCGTTCCATGTTTTGCGGTAGCTGCCAGTACCGCCGCCAGTGCCATCCTTGGCGTTCGCATCGTACGAACTTTCCGCCTCGTTGTTCACCGTTAGTTGGGCGAGCTCGCCAAGACCGAGCGAGGCGTCGACTTCCTCATCGCCACCGGCTGTCACGGCGGTGATAAGATTACGTCGAGCCGCGGCTGAGGCAGCTGCATTGTTAGCAGTATTGTTCAATTGTTCCGTCGTATTCGGTGATGAGTATCCTTAAGGGGTGGGATATATATGACAGGAATTGGATGGGTTTAAGGAGAGTACATGGTTAAAAGATAAAGTATCCGGTGTGATGAACAAATTGAACCAGGTTTTATACATATTTTTGTTTTGTTTTATTTTTGTGTTGGAGAAATTTAAATTATTTCATAGAAAGGAAGAAAAAAAGAAATAAATTAGTTCAATGCATAGGATATATTTTCTATGAAAAAATCAATACTTTCTATTTTTAAACAGTTAAAAGCTTGTTTTGAGAGGATGCTTGTAAGGCAGAAAGCTTTAGCGAGTGCGAATAGCAAAGGGGTATGCTCATCCAAGTGAATTTATTGTCGTTATTCGGCTGGCAATATACATTCAACCTGATATTTTCTAGTCGAAGAATAAAAATATACTAATTTCCTAGCTTATGTTGCGGAAGATTACAGATTAGAAAAATAAAAAATTTTGCAGAAGAATAATTAACTTAACTCGATTTTGTTATAACGAACATTATCGGTTCTAAAATATGCAAAATTAATTATTTTCATATTACAAAATTAATTATTTTCATATTTTAAAAGACAACTAAATTATAGTATGAAAGTTTTTTTAAGAATATATGGACTCCAGAAATTTCTCGTACGCAAAGGTAACAAAAACCTGTTTACTAATTTCCCTGCCAGAATATTTCATTTTGCGACATCGTGAATCTATGTACGTAATTTACAATATGTGATAAATCTTCGCTCCTCAAAATATTAGTCACAATGTATGTATGTGCATATATGTACATATGTACATATATGTATTTACCTACAATCAAAATAAATCTTTTAAAATTTCATTACATCAAGAACATGAAATGCAATCTGAAAGTTACTTAAATATAATTAACTACTACACATTTTCGATTTGCTTTTAGAAGTTCAAATTTAACATTTTTTTTTTGCAACACCAACCCTTTGCTATTAACAACTCGCCCATAAATGCATTCACAATAAAAGGCAGGAAGAATTACAAGTATATAAAAACAAAACAAAAATTCTTAACTATAATACTTTTATAAAAGGGAACAACTATTTTTTGTAAGAATAATAAGCACCTTCGGTTATTAGATTTATATCATTCAGAAGCTGCTCCCCAACCTCGGCATCAAGATCTTTTAAATATAAAAAATGAAAAAAGAAAACACAAAGTACAAAATAATTGTTGAAATAGAAAGAAGCGAAGAAAATTGTTTGTACATGTTGTAGCTGATTTTTAATTCTTTGATTCGCTCAGTGCGTCTGCACAACAGCTGCGTGATTTTATTGCAATGAAAATGAATTGAATTCGATTATATGTAAATACTTAAGTGAAAGGGGGGAAAAGGGGACAATACTCCAAATGGAACTAAAGTTAACGTATACAATAGTGGTAGAGAAAATGTTAGAAAATCAAAGAGTTCGAATACTTCGTTTTGAATGGCTTTGAATATTAATTGTTATAAAAAGAAAAATCGTTTGCATTTTAAAGTTATGTTTTGAGAATAATGAAAATTATATCCGAACTATGAAGATTTACATATGTATGTATGTATGTAGCTAATTTGCAGTGTGACTGTTTATTTAATTTACCTTAAAAATTCATTTATCAAGCTAAAAATAATTTCATGTAATTATTTGCGTTGTGTTTTAAAGCAAATTGTTTTCTTTTATTAATAATTCTTTTTTCTGAAACTAAAAATTGTACGGTTTTCGAGTATAAAAGGCAATAAAGAAAAAGCGTTATTATAACGGCATATGCTTAGAAATTTGTTGGTTAATAAATTTGAAAAGCATTAAAGCTAAGCATAGTTTGATTGCATTTGTATGTAGAAGCAAAGCATCCTTCGCAATTTCTCTAGTTTTTTTATAAACTAATTTTTCGGCGATTAACTAAAAATATTTTAATAAATACGCGCCTAACACTCTAATTAAGGAATTAAGCTCAAGAAATTTTATCATTTGTTTCACTTGTGAGCATAGAGACATATGAAAGCACTTTACAGTACCATACAATTTTAGTAATTCAGTACTCTTAATGCTTATTAATAATTTATTTCACTGCACCTATAGCCGCATTAATAGAAACACGTTAAGGCAATTGCAATTTCTATTTTTATACTTTATTTTAATTCATTTCTTTCAAAATATAACCGATTTTATATAAATATACATATGTACATATGGACATATATTAAAAAAAACTTCGAAAAAACGACAGCGAACTTTCAACAAAATTGAAATAATTAAGAATTTTTGGAACATGTTTTGGTTTTTGCAGTTTTATAGTCAATCAATTTTAGTAGCGAAAAGAGCAGGTTTGCAAAATTTAAAATTATAAACGATGTGTTTCTGTTATTTTAGGATGATGATGAATTTCACCATAGATGTGCGAAACCTGTTAGTCTGTAGTAGTGCCTGCGTCAGCAGACTAAACAGAATACTGATTCAGTTTGCCGTTTGAAACTTAACTCTCCAGTTTGTGGGGTTAAATTAAATTATTATTTATGTACGTGGTGGGTGATTACGAGTCGATGCTTAATATTTGATTTGACGGTTTCTGTGTAAGTTTTTTACCAACAACTTGTTAGTGCTTAATTGTTGTTTCTAGTTAATTGTTGGCTTAATTTGACTCGTAACTTTGATTTCAACAATTTAAACTCATTCAATTTCTACATTTAATTCTAATATATGTGTTTTATGTTTGAATACAAATTATGATCAATATCTTAATATTGCCCTTCTTCCCAAGCCAATGTCTTGTCTGTCGGACTTCTACGTGTTTAATCTTGATTTGATAATTCTTTTACTAGCAGCCATTTAAAAGTGCAAAGCAAGAGAAATAAAATTTGTACGAAAGATGTTAATAGATAAGTAAGAATGTAGATATTTAGATGCGCGATAGAATAAAATAAATATAGTGAAAAAGCAAATGGCAGGAATACGCATTTTTAGTAAGTTAGTTAAAAGTAGTTGTATTAGACAATAATGAAAATGTTAGTACATACTTTCAAATATTTACATACACACACATGCATACACACTTGCATAGGTATGTATCTAAATGTGCGTGTATAGCTTTTTGTTTAAGTTTTGCTAAATTCGCAACATTATGTCTTACCTTCGCTTATCATATCCTTGCCACTCTTGTTACGTTTCGTAGTTTTCACATCGACATCATCATTTTCACCAGACACCATTTCAAGATCATCGGAAATCTCATCGTCATCGGACATTTCGGTAGTACCAAGAAATTCAAAATTTGCCATTACCGCTGCTTCAGTATCCAAAATTATGGCATCGTTTTGTTGTGCTTTCTTGGCTGGTGTGCGACGACCTACCAAATAAAATTTATTATTTATTACAATTCAACACAAAATACGATGTTTATCGTTTCGTTTACTTTACTAACCCTCTGATTCTGCAGCACGTTTATTATTCTCATTGCCATTTATATTGGGACTGACATTCTCCTCTTGTTCGGAGTTATTATTGAGACCAAGTATGGAGCGCACACGATTTGAACGCACATCGATTATATTATCTGTGTAACCGATTTCGGCCAAATACTGTCGTAGCATTTGTCTGCCCTGTCGCCAGGTTGTATTCGATACTGAACTGTAGGGTACTTCGGAATCGGGCGCTACTTCGCTACCGATACCAGCATCATCTGTTGGTGGTTTCAATTCATTCAATTGTGGCGGATCAGTACCATATTTCAGTCGATAGAATTTGGCACGCTCCTGCCGCAAAGCGTATTCTAACATTTTGATGCGTCGTGTTAGATCGGATTTTAGACTTTCGAGACATTTTCGTTCGCCCAATAGCATAGCTATGCGTGCCTAAGGAAGATGGAGGAAGAGAAGTACATAGATGGTTATAAATGCATTTTCTTTTATATAATTTTTAAAAGTAGCTGAGCTTAGATCTATTGCATTAAAAATTTTCATCAAAATTTACCTAACAAACATATTTTACAAAATAATTTGAACAAAAAAAGTTTGTTTGGTTTTTCACTCAGAGAACACTCTGATATTCGATGGAAAAAAAAACATTATGTAGATAAATAAGTATTTACAGACCGCAACGTCAGCCTTGATTAACTTAGCAATTGATTCGATTAAAATCGAACCCTGTCTGGCGGCAGCATTGCGGAATGATTTTTACTGGCTTGGGACAGATTTGAATCGCCACCTTTAGTGGTGGAAAAACATTTTTCTATCCACCGTGAACGTAAACAGGATGCACTTTTTAAGATGCTTATACTTTTATAAAAGGTCTGTATAGACATTTTTCTATTTCATCTTAATTACTCTGTTATCATTACAGTGTTGCCATCGAAAATTCCCCTTAACAGCATTAATTATGAAGTAATTCTAAATTAGTTCGTTAATCCCAATCAACGGGCCATCTGTCTAGCTTTTAAGTAAATGTTTAGAAAAAGCACCTTTTTTTTATTGATTTTCTGCGTGGGTTTTCGTAAAAAGTACCTTGATAAGTCATTAAGAGTTTTGTTCCCTTTTCACTAGGAAGTTAGAATTAAGGTTTTACCACATTCTACTAAAAATTCGTAAACATTTTTGGAAAACAAATATTAACAAGCCAAATGAGATTGACAAGTTGCTAATTTTAATCAGAAAGAAATGATTATGTTTAATCATCTACCACATCTCGTAAGTACTCGTAAGAATTGGATATGCAATCGAAAGCGAGTTAGTTGTTGTAAGGGTCAGCCTTCACTTGTTTGAAAAGTGGCTGCTACTCAGTGAATCTGTGAATAAATAAATTCATTGTTAAATCCAATCACTTATCGATAAACCAATAAGCGCTCGTATTATGTGAAACAATTTTATCAAATCTCGAACGCCCTTGTCTGATAAGAATTCTTTGAAATGCAAGCGTATAAACACATTTACCCACAGCAACAACAAGTGCGTAATAGAAAAAAAATACAAGCGATAAACACAACTTTTATACGAAACATTTTAACTATTTCGCATTTTTAATCGATTGCACAAACGTAATTATTAATTGCGAAACAGATATGTACACACATCCATATACATACATATGTACATACATATTTTGTTGTTGAAAGCGTTGAGCCACGGTCTGGTGTACATATGTATGTACATATGTATGTATATGGGAAATATTAATTAAAATGCATTGTTGGTATAAAAATAGTGATCATAGGGAGGAAATTACATGCTTATCGCATAATCAATGGAGAGTGACAAATGAAGACATTGTAAATATTCGAAAAATTGTTTAAAAATTTTAAAGGAAAAAATAATAAATTGTGCACATTTTAGTTGTTGTTTAATTACGGGTGCGTTCAACATGCTTATAAGAATTTTAAGTATTAAATATACATACATAGTTTACATTTCCAGGCTTATAAACTCTTAAACTAGTGAACACGTGCGATGTTATCAGCGACACTTATTCAAATTCAACATAATGGACCTTATCGTGAACAAATGTTCCAATAAATAACAATGATATACAAAAGCAATTTTCCCCAATTTGATTTTGTGTTGCCTGTAAATCATTGGGAATGAATTGTTCACATGAAATTCGATATAAGGCTGAATATTTCACGTCTTTATTTGCATCTGGATTAGAAAGACAATTACTTACTACAGATACACACACACACTTTACAAAAGCATGAATGCATGTTTTTATGTAGTTTATTTGAATTAAATTTTGGTTTTTATCCAAGCGGCAACTCTTCTTCAAATATTTCAAGCTTTCTTAAACTTATTCTTCGGCACCTAAATTGTAATATGTTTGTACACACATACATACATACATATTTCAGTTACTTAGTTTCCTTAATTCAAGATAAATTTGAAATTTTAAACAGTTGGTAACCATCATAACTGTAGTTTAAAAATAAAGCATTTTCCCAGCTATTTCCTTTTAATATCCGTACTGTAAGAAGCAAATTTACTTACATATTAAATAATTTGAAGAACAGGTTACAACCCTAAGAAAAATATTTAATTCCTTAAAAGTCACCCTTAATTTAATAAAACATTTTGACTTGTGCTTAACCCAGATATCCCTAATGTGCTATATGTAGTACACCAAAATCATGTCCAATCATGCACTTGCGCGAGTGCTAACTAATAACGCTGATTCATTTTTATGTGCAGTAAAGATTGCTCAACTGCGTTAGTAAGGGTTTTGTCTTTCTTTTGCAATAGAAGTGTGCTGTATTTGATTTAGAAATTTGTGAAATTTAAATGATGCAAAATTATAGCATCCGCTTGGAAAGGTAAGTTAATTTTAGTATGATGAGATTAAATTTTTGTTTCTGTTATTTTCTGAAATTAAAGGGAAATACGTGTATTTTCTTATGTATGTATATATTGATATCCAATAATTTTGTATATTTATTGCTAATTTCAATGAACAAGTGTTAGTGTACTATATATAGTACATCAGGGGAATCCACGTCTACATGGGTTTTTTTATAACAGAGGTTTTTCGCTTCATAAGGCTCTTGCTTTATTGGAAGACGATGGAGAAAGTGTAACTGAAGTCGATGAAGTAATTTTATTTCCTCCGTTAAATGCAAATGGCAATATTTCTGATGAAGATTCTGGTCCTGAAGAAGCTTTTGATGTACATAAATAATTTTTCCTGTTCACAATTGCAACTGGTTCGAACCATATCAAAGAGCTTCGACTAACATAAGTACGGAATTTGCGCACCTAGGCGTTGGTGCCGGCGTAGTGCTCGAATATGCTCAATCTCCACGTACCAAATGGCCTGACTTGAAGTTCCATCTATTTTTCGATAACTTTTTCAGATCAGTTGCTTTGATCGAAAAACTAACAGAATGGAATCTTTATGAAACGGGAACAATAAGAGAGAATCGGCTGAAAGGAGCATCTCTAACATATTTTATTAAATTGAAAAAAAAAAATACCGTGGCTATGCAAAAATAAGTGACCAAAATAGTATTGCTGTAAAATGGAATGATAACAACGTTGTGTGCCTTATTTCCGATTTCGCGGGGGTTTGCACCTATTCATTCAGTGAAGCGTTATTCACAGAAAGAAAGGATAAACATACAAGTAGAACAGCCACATTTAATTTACTTGTATATTTCCAACATGGGAGGAGTTGGCCGTTCTGACCAAAATATAAGCCTGTATAGAACTTCAATCAGAGGCAAAAAATGGTACTTTGCTTTGCTGGTTCACTGTATCGATATAGCGATTCAGAACGCTTTGGCATATACATACATCGCGAACAAGGAGGCCTTCTTGATCAGCTGAGTTTCAGACGAGCAATTGCTACAACGTTACTGACAACTAATCCAAAGCCACCAACATATTAGAAAGGTCGACCAAACAGCTCGAAAGGAGTAGAAACTCCTTACGATCGACTGGACCATTTTGTAGTACCACAGGAAAAACAAACCCGTTGTGGATTTTGTCATCAGAAGACCACTTCCAGATGCTTGAAATGTGATATAGGAGTGCTCACCAAGTGTTTTGTTGATTTTCATACTAATGAATAATAAGTTTGTTTACACCGTTTATTGTCCTGATGTACTACATATAGGACAGTTCAAAAAATATAGATTTAAAAATTTGTCTTTGGTTTAAAGCTTTAAAATATCTTCTTATATAAGTTTTAAGTAGGTCGACATTAAGAAAGTAAAAAAAATGCGCTAAATAACTTTTAGGGTTATCTGGGTTAATTTAATAAAATTTTTTTTAAATACAAATTTTCTTTGACCACTTTCATTCTATAAATTATCGAGCTACCGCAAACCAAAATAAAACTGTGTTTGTATCAGGTAGTAACCCTCTTACATGTACATATGTACATATGTAGTTTTCCAAAACCATTTCGACTTTTACTTACTCATTATGTTTTCGTTGTATGTATGAAACGATAATCTGGTACGTTATTGGATATTCACAAAATAACGGTGTTATTAAAATGTGCTGACTTATTCTGTTGAGAAAATCTTTTTAAATAACTCATTAGGGGATTCAAAATGTGCAAAAAAGTTATAAAATGATTAAACACACATTCGAACTATTGGTATTTAATAATTTTATAACATAAAAATAAGAAATACCCCAGCGTATAAAATCTAAAGCAGCTCTCATTCACATTCGCTACTTACTAGTTTTTATTTTCACACACAGTATAAAACAAAATAAAATAGTTTTTTATAATTTTCATTAAAAATTAAGTTCGATTTTTATTGAATAGTTTTATTTGTTCTTGGACGAAAAGTACAGAAACTGGACTAGTTGCACGATAAATGAAAGCATTTTACTGCGAGAACACTTTGCATTTCACACTTATGTATGTACATATGTGAATATGTACTTAAATACCAATAAGAACAAGAAAAACAAATCATGTTGAAAATCATCATTTAATGATGCCTTAGAAATTTGGAAAAATTCAATTTATTTTAATTTCTTTGCGTTGCTTTGGGCACCCAGAACAAAAGATGCCATGTGAGAAGCAGTGTAGTGTTGGACATAAGCACGAGGTGCGAAGCAATAACAAATTGATGGGATTGAAAGGTGCTGAGTAATTGCAATTACTCGTTCATATGCAGTACAACGAGCTACTTATTAGTATGTACATTTGTTTGTACGCGTATGTATGTACATATGTATTAACATTGCCAATGGCAATGGCACTGGAAATTTTCTGCGTTATCGATACTAAAGCTTAAATACAATTGAGTGAGGTTAAATGATGGAACGATGGGCGATTTGAAAACATGTGCAATAAACATTGTTGGAATTCTTTGCCTTTAACAAATAAGTAAATATGTATGTATGTGAAGCAACTAGAACTTTGTTACGAACAGCAACTTAATTTGTGTGTAAACGAGGAATGAAACGGCAAAAGTGCAATTAGCGAGTACAACCAGTAATGAATAGTGTACAATAGTGAAAATGATTGAATGAAAGCACATTCAGATTTATGTATGTATGTACATAAACAAATACACCCTCAGAGAAAGCTTTAAAGTTTGCGTCAATTTCATCGGCGGTGGTTAGTGCTAATTTAATTGTTAATTGATGGAATTATTTTGTTGCCATAACAGCCGGACAACGAACCGACCGAACGACCGTCTGCCCATCAAACCCAACCAATTGCATGGTCACTCAGTAACTTATTAGACAGCTGTAGGCGCTATGACAGTTGCTGTTTTCGTATGTTTGTATTTATGTATGTGTATATGCTGACTTCTGGTGGTTGATGGTAGTCAGGTCGCCAGGCGTCGCCATAACGCAATGAATGCGTCATAGTTAAATGAAAACAACAGGCGCTCCTATGGAAAATGACAAATGATGTGAGGGATGTGAGTTTTCTTGGAAAAATAACTATTTTGCTGTAGGTCGGCATTACTTATTCACGAATTGTAAATTAATTTAAATTTTAACAGAACAGGTTCTGCTGTGATATAATGGACCCGTATACTTAATTGTTACTTGTTTTGTTTACTTTTGGGACTTAATTCTATTTTTTATTTCATTTCTAGGTGCCTTTCAAAAAAATTTAAAACCATTTTAAGATCTAGAAAAGTATTTACCAGGGTAACTCTTAAAGTTTCCGGGAAAACAAAGCAGAAAGAAGATGGCACAACGCCGAAACCGGTTTGTCTCCAAACCAAACTTGACAAGGGATGACGGAAAATCGTTCCAACAAATATCAGAAATAAATACTTAATTGAAAGAAAACGTTTTACTTTTTTAAAAATAATCGCCGTTAAGCTTCGCATTCGAAGAAACTGGTTGTCGAAAAATGTATTCCACTCTGAAATTAATTCTTAGTGCTGAAAAGTGCTTTACACGTATTTTTCCCTTAATAGCAGGGAACCGGAGGTCTTGCTTACTTTATTGGCGTATTAACCGACAGCCCAACGTTCCATGCTATACGGTAATCGCCGTCGCAAACCCATAAAGGTCCATAAATCTTTCGGGCAATATTTCTCTACAAAAACAAGATTAAAAATAAAAGTGCAAGATAAATAGCTTTACGAGTGTTTATTTCCGGTTTCGTTCATCACAAACAAAAAACCTCTCGACAGCATAAGCTGTTTCTCAGGAGCTGAATATATGTATGCAAATGATAAGCTATGACTTCGCTTGTGCTTGTTATAAGCAATGTGGTAAAACCAATCCAGATAGAAATTCTTAACATAATACATTGCCAAATTTGAATATTTAAACTTTAGTAGTATCCGGTGATAGCGCTTCGAGGGTATACTCTTTTGCTGGCTGATCAGCTAACAATTGACTTTAGTATCTCGGAACCTATGTAAAAGTATTTAGACGTAGTCGGCCAGACATTCGCCCAGAGTACACCTTGATTGCACTTAAGTTCCTATTAGTCATTTTGCTTTCTGATTGAATGTTGACTTCCGTCTTTGTGGTTCACAGATGAAGTCGAGGCCCACCAAAAAACTCGCTTGTCGAGCTTCCGGCCTTTTATGCAGTTCTAACTGCAATATCGAGAGGCGCTGCATGAATTATGACAGCCAGCTGCCCTAGCCCTATATAAAGCATTATATGCTTAACAATGGTTACATAGAACCAATGAATTTTCTCTTGTTGTGGTGCAGCAGTATAAAGCAACCAATTACCTCATCGCACTTTCTTTGAATTGAATGCCTTCACGGCAACTACATACCTGTCAAGGGTCGGGCCCAAATATTTGACCATATCCGAAAGTTGTAGGCGAATGACCTCAACCGAGGTCGACCGATCTATTCAGTAGCCCCTTTAGCACGTAGCTTACAACAATGCCACAGAACAGTGGAGAATGGACACACACATTTTGCGACGAAAGTTTTGCCGCTAAGTAAGCTATATACAAGCTTTTTTAGTTTGGAGCTCAATTAATGAGTTACTAGGTGGCACAAGAAAGCCTCCTACCATAAAGCTTTTGTATGTGAAGGCTTCCTCTATCCACTTAACCGATTTCCCGTTACAATATACATGTTGAGCTTTCGAAAGACGATCCCATCCTCACGACCTTTCAAGCCTTGAAAACATGACACCTCCGTTTAAGAATTCTGAAGCAATGCATTTTTACCATACACAACATAAATGCGAATAAAAAGAAATACTGATGAGTTGAGATGGAAAACGTGGTGGATTTTTTATGTATAAGTTTTGAGATTAAGTTGAAAGCAGATTGCTATATTCACAAGTAATTGACCTAATCAAGCAGATCGTTTGAAAAAAACAAAAAACGGATAACGGTACAAACCATTTCACACATATTGAACTTATGACTGACAATATAAACAAAATATCTCTTTATAAAGCAAATGGCAAAAACAAAATTTACAAAAAACTATAAAATACAATAATGGCAATGAAGCATTAAAAAAAAGCAATTTAATATTAAAATGGTGTAAACACAATGAGAAACTACTTGAACTTTCATAAAAGATCGCAAGACATTAATAAAAACTTCAAGTCATGCTAAGTTGTGTTCAAAAGCAATGTAACAAAAAAAAAAAAATTATGCAAAAATAATGTGTTGCTGGTAATGTCGTTGGATGTTGCAAATTGATGGCGCTGCAGATGATGATGTTAATTACGAGTTGAATGGGTAAGTGATGAAGAGGGCGTTGAATGCATAATTTTATTCAATGCTAAACAATTTAACAAATCATTGTGTGAAAATGCAAAATGCATGAGCATATACATATATGTAAAACAATGTACATGATCTGGCTGGAATAACATATACATACATATGTATGTATGTATGTATTGTTTATTAAATGTGGCATGCAGCACGAGCGACCAAATTGAAGTGGATTAAAAAAAAAGAATAAAAAACAAACATGCAAAGGCAGGCAAGGTGAGAATTGCACGAAATATTTGCAATTTCGAAATGCATTAAAAACTAAGAGCTTGTAAAATGGGCTACCGCAATGCCACATTAATTATTGCAACAAAAAAATAAAAACATTTATGTATGGAAGAACATGCAACATGAACATATTACAAACCAATGAGGCTACGGCAGCTGGCTATTAGGCGTTAGCGAACGTATTAACTGTTTTTTTGTTTTTGTATAAATTAGCACTTAAATCTCATTACAGAAAATTTGCGAAAGTAAAAGCTCTTTTTTTTTGTTGATTTAAATAAATGCGTTTACGCGCTCTCTCTTTCTGTTGATCGACGAAATCATCTTAGTAGGCTTAAATGCATATTAAATATGAAATTCGTTGTGCAAGCTCCCAGCAGCTCGGCAAACATAATTATGCTAATGAAATTTTAATTTAATTTGTGCCACACCCTTTCCATGTCCTTTTTTCTTCATTCATATATGTACATACATATATACATACATATTTAGCACGCATATAGACAAGTTCAAAACTATAAAGTAAACATTTTTAATGGCGTAAGCCATACAAATGGGCTCATTTGCTTTGAAAGCTCAGTTATGGTAAAAGGCACGTAATTGCTGTAACGACTTCCACTGATGCTATCCATTACTCAACTACTCAACGTAAATGAATGAACGGCCCACCCACACGACGTCCGTTGGCATTGGCAGGCGGTCCTGTCAGTTTTTATCTTTTGTCTGTGCTTAAAGTTAATGAATACTCGTACATGTACTTTTTTATATACATACATACACACATACATACATACGTTTTACTAAGTGATGATACCATAAAAGTTATCGGCCAGAAACAGCTGTTTAAGTGCGTTTGTAAGGAAACGTCAAACGTTAGCATTATCTCCACTCTGTGCATTATTTGCTTTACTTTCCGTTTGCTTCTTTTAACCATGTCAAAAATGCTATGAGCGTACACTCTCTTCACTAATTATAGCACAAACTTATTTTAACACATTTGCACTATTTATTTATGCTTTAATTTTTTTGTTTTTTATTTAGAAAAAAAAAAAACTTAGAAAACATTTATCAAAATTTCGAACATTTTATTATTATTATTATAATTATGTTAATATTAAATTATTCAAACATAAATTTTTACAATTTAATGGGGTATGCAGATATGTAGCTCATTCTATTTTATAAGAACATAGTGCAAGTTTCTAGTGGCTATGAGTTACCACTGATTTTTTGACAATTTTCTTACTAACGCTCTTTCGCAATTCCTTTTTTATAAAAAATAATCGAGGTTTAGCGCTATATGGAGGAAACTGCTGCAAGTTTTTCATACTAAAATTGAAAGAGCCAAAAATGGGTGTACTCAAAAATTTCCAAAAACTTGTTTTTTAAAGTTCGAAATTTTGTTAAATCATTGTACATTTTGTAAATAGTTTATAAAATGGATGTCTGCGTTTTTTTTTAGAGAACGAATTATATTATACTTGAATAATAATTTAAATTAATTAGAAGAGAAATAAAGTGCCCAATTCTCTCAATCTGTGGTTGTGCTATAATTTGTGAACAGAGTATATCCATATGTATGCACATACGAGGATGTATGCATGTACATACATACATATGTATGTATGCATATCAGTGAGGTAACGAGACAGTGAGGCGCTCAATAAATTAGTGGGTAGACGTGAGTAACGTTTTTCGAGCGCTGATGCGTTAATTACCACACCCTTGCTGACTTGTCTGCACATGTTCCATGTAATAACGGTATTAACATATACATAAATATATAAAACATCAGATTTTTATTTCAATATTTATTATTTCCAATAAATAATTATATGTAGCTGTGTTTAACATGAATTAAGTAAAGGATTAAGGTACTTTTCAAATCAGAAATGCAGATCAAATGAAGAAATATAGAATTCTCAACAACGTTTTTTTGTATGGAAATAATTATGTTAATATTAAATTGATTTATAGCTTTTTATTGTAATTACTTTAAATGTAATTTTTTTGGGGTTGTGCTTATATAAAAATACGATTTGGTTAAAATTAACAGACGATTAACCAACTTATTCTAGTTTTTAAGGAATCGCCTTGGTATGATTGAAAACTTAGTTTGAAAGAAAATAGCGTAAAAGCGATAATGAATTGGTTCGATGTGCTTGTCAACACAAATATATGACGCCTGCAGCAACAAGAATGTGCCCAACGGCCAAAGATAGATAGACAACGAACGGGCGGACAAATGAGAATAGAGTGAAAATTCTTTACAACCGGCGACACTCGATAATATAAAAGTGTGGAGAGAGCTAGATAAAATATTACCGGTTTCGACTGATTGGCAAAGTGGATATGTAAGAGACAAAAAATCAAACAAATATACATACATACGTATGTATTTACCTACTTATTTATAAATCTGTATGAAAATAACACCGTAAAGGAAAAAATCACTAAATTGGAAAATTAAGTTGGGTGGGGGGGTTTTTTTTTTAATCGATTAAATTCATTTTAAATTTTTAGTTTCAATACGTGAGACAATTTATAACTAAGAGGTAAATATGTTTTGAGTAACAGTGGTGTTGAAATAAATTACACACAATATAATTACACATAATACCGATGATCATCAAAATTTAAAATTTTTTTTTGGGCTTTGTAGAAAGGTTCTAGGTAATTTTTACAAAAATGTCGGGTACGAAGCTTTTTTGCCTGTTAACTTTTTTTAAATTTTTAAATTTTTTACAAGTTTCTTTTATCTAAGAGTGTTGGAAATTTTTTTTCCAAATAAATTAATAAACGAGTCCCGAAGAAGTATTGAACTAATCCCGAAATTGAATTTGTGTCACTAATAATTGTTTTCAAGAGGTTTTTATAATTCTAATGAAAATTTGGATGGCTTTTATAAAATTCCAACATTAAAAAAAATTAAGTATTCTCTAAACAGGTTTTCTTCAATCCAAATTGAGTTTGAACAACAATTTCTATCCATTAAAATAATTGGGAAAATCTTTAAATAAATCACTTACATGTTTAGTACAGAAATTTATGAAAAAAAAGTAAATAGTATATGGAAGTTTTATAACTAAAATTTAAAGGAATATGCAAAAAAATGTTGATAAACCTTTTTTGAAATTTGTTTTTTTATTTTATTTTGATTATTGCTCAACGGGAAAACTAGACTAGTCTTAATACAATCCGATTTCTACTGGGTAGGCGCGTATCACATATGTATGTATGTATGTATGTATGTATGTATGTATGTATGTATGAATGTATGTATGTATGTATGTACATATGTACATATTATGGCATGTTGTTGCATTTGATTGAGCATGACAAGTATGCGCATACATACAAATGTATGACGTTGGTATGCAAGGTGAAGACCAAGAACAAGTGTGCAGCAAGTGTGATTACGAGTACTCGTACGACGCTTACAAAAACTTGTCCATATTCGTTAGTTGTCGAAGAGATTATTTTCAGTGTTGCCGCATCACTGTGAAGTGTAGTAATTGTTTGACCTGATATACTATATACATATACATATATGTACAAATAATTGTTTGGCAATAAATAAATAAATTCTATTGAAAAACTCATTAATAAAAATTGATAAAAAAAATTAAATTCGTTCATTTCAGCCCTTAATACAAATTTAAGAAAAAAAAAGTAAACTTATTACCAACTTTGTTAATCGTGGCTCATTTCGCCAATTTATTTTCCATTTATTTAATTTATTTTATTTTTTGATTCATATACAGTTGATTATCTACAAAAACCATAATAATTAAAGTTTCAAACTTTATACAAAATTAATAATAATTTAACAAACTTTTTCACAGAAATTACCTATAGAAAATTTTTTTGTAGTTTTGAAGCCTATTCACTTTTAGTAAAATAATGTTCACTTTTCAAATCGCTACAAAAAATTATCCAAATTTATATTGAATAAACAAAGAAAATTATTCAAATAAAAGTTTACATTCGGCAACACTGATTTACCTCTTTGTTGGTCACTTTATTGTCGTTGTACGCTTTATTGCGAAAGTGTTGTCAGTTAAATGACAACCTCGTAAAGGCCGTTTACATTTGATCCGGCTGAATGGGATACGTGTTACTGAGCCTTTTCATATTGTGGGCGCCATAGAAACGAGTGTAGCGAGTCGGACAAACGCCAACAACAGCGACCGGCCGGTTAGGCTTTGAAAAGGCGTCGTTTGTCGTCATTTAGTGGTGGGCCATGAATTCGTGTACTATGTATTTGTTTTCGTTTTGAAGTGATAAAATTTGTCAATGTGCAAATATTATTGATGCAAATTATAAATAAAACGAGATATTTTGTTGTGAACATGTGACGAAAAAGAAAGTTTGTTTGGTGGACGAAGTTGAATCGAGCTAAAGCTGAAGACAATTTTTTGGCATACCTATGTACATATGTACTACATATACTTGTACATACATATGTATGTATGCATGAATGTATGTATGTATGTATGTACATACATATATACATATGTACATACATATATACATATGTACATAGTTCATATGCAGCTATTTAAAGATGCATATGGGAAAATAATAAAGAAGCCATGCAATAGTCACTGCGGCTCTCAATGAAATCGCCTCATGGTGATTTTTTTTTTTCAAAGCGAGCAATTTTTAATTTTCTATAAAAAATTAATATATAATTCAAATAAAATGGCATGAATATAAGTTTTAAACTGCGCACAAAAAAATGCGACGAGTTTTTGCAATATTTGGAATTTTGCATTCAGAGCTTTAATACAAAAAAATTGAGTATTCGCAATCGGTTTGCAAGTCTCAAGAGTGAGAGGCATGGATTTTTGGAAATATTTGTTTAAATTTTTTTTTGTTTAACACAAACATTTTACTAAAATGTTCATTGTTTTATAACCATTTTGTGTTATAGGTACGAAAAAAAAATTACTATAAAAAAAGTTTTCAAAAACCTGTCAAATTTTACTAGAAATTTATTGGCCTATAAAAGAGCATACTAGATTTTTTTCTGTAAATAAAAATTTCAAAATTTTACAATAATTAATTTCCTTTTTTTTATAAATTGTGTGTAAACGTTCGAAACTTGTATTGAATAATTAACCATATTTGTCACTTTTGTTCAATAATTAACTATACATATTTGTATAAAAAAAATAACTAAAAAATGTGTCATTAAATATTTCACTATGATCATTTGTTTGAATCGCAGTATATCTAGATACATATACATATATGTATGTATGTATGTACATAGGTGCATACATAGTATACCATTCCACAAAAGAGTTTCGTGTCAGGGTTAGCCTTGTTTATTTTTATCTGTTCTAAAAAAGCTTAAAATGGTGAATGCAAAATAGATTTGCTAACTTTTTGATTTTTCGTCGAAAATTTTTAAAGCAAATTGAGGTATGTAAGAAGGTGTTTGCTTATAAGCATTTACATACGTACATATGTATGTATGTACATAAATTGAAATCGCTGTGAAAATATGAAATGTGTGTATTATGCAGTCGCTTTTCATATACATATGTACATACATATTTCGAAATTTTGTAGCTAAAAATATACATACATACATAAATATGTTTCTAACTAATTTCAGCTATCGTTTTTACTTAAATCCAAGATTAACATTGCCGGCATTTATCCAGAGTAAAGTGACTTTTTGCGGATTACCGATAGATCTTATTAGCGCCATTAGCATTACTGAACTGCCATATATGTACATACATATTTAATTACATAAACATTTATTATTTGAACTTTCCACTTTGACGCACATTTTTCGTAAATACTTAGCACACAAACGTACATACCCCACAGTCAAAAAATATCAATTGCTAAAACTAACTAACTTTTAAATAACTACTTTCCGTTAATTGTGAAAAAATAGGCTCATTTTTATCAAACGCATAAAAACTAATTACTAGTAAGTTGAAGAATCATGCATAACCATCCAAAAATTGCATCAAATAAAGATGAGGCAACATAAATCGACTGTCAATCGATTGCTAACATAAAATTTAAAGAAAAAAGTAAACGCGAACGCCAAATTTTTAGATTTTGCCGATATATCTTGATAAATATATAAATAGGTATGGATCCGGTTTTATATGGGTAACGTATAAGTTAGATATATGCGGTTTGGCTAAACAGCTAAAGATTTATAAAATGCTATCTAGCAGCTGGTTTACTTGTTGTGAAAAAATAGGTTCGACCAAATTGTGGCCAAAAGTAGTTTGATAATTGCAACTTGGTACCTCAGGCGGGGTTAGATAAAACTGACACTGACTGTCTTTTGGCCATCGCCATGCAAAAGTAGTTAGTTTGATTATATGAAAATATACGCAAAATAATCAGAACTAGTGTTTTTGAATGCAATTTAAAGTTACTATAACGTTAACTTCAATTTCTACAGGGTAAGTATGCAAATACTAAAGTACAAGAAATAGAAATGCGATGAGCGGAAATAAATACAAAATAGGCGAAATTTTGCTGTTTTGTGTAGCAGCCGTTGTACCAACATTGACGTTGGCTGCATGACGTTGCTTTTTTTATGGTGAATTCAATTTTGCGGATATTTGAAATTGTTTTGTAAGCATTTACTTGCAAGAAAAATTATACATACATGAATTTACATATTTATATGTACATACATATGTTTATACACTGTTCGAAAAAAGCAGACAGTCTGCAAAATTAACCGATTTTAAAAATGATTTGGTAATCAACTACTTTACTTAGCGTAATCAAAAAATTTTTTTAAATGTTTTAGTAAATAATAGCTGGAAATAATCACAACGCTATGTTAATAATATTAGTTGAATTCAAAAAAAAGGAAGAATTCAACCCACTTCTAGTTGGAAAAAATATACTTTTTAAATTACTTTTAAAATACTTTGATTTCTGCTAGGGTACGTACATACATACATACATATGTATTTTAACATATATTTACATACATAAACGTATGCCAAAAAAATATTTATGGATGAGCGAACGTGGCATAAATATGTATGTATGTATATATTTACATACTTACCTACCATAAAGATTTATTTGTATAAGCATATTAAATATGAGTCGGACTAAAATTAAATAAATAAAATATATAATTTTTACGCACATTAGAGTTATTGTTATTGTTGTAGCAACATTAAACAATCTCCATATTTTTTTGGAGTCCTTGGCCGGACATAAATAATTCCAGGTGTTTCCTATATCGTAGACCCTGCTCTAATCGGAACGCTAATGATACGAAATCCTACACATCGTTGTCTGTAAATTTGGCGTAACCACGATTAAAAAAAAAAAAGCACAAATTTTTCTGATTAGCGGAAGAGTTCAAAGGAAAGTACATGAATTTTCTACGTAAGATTCAAAAAGACTAAAAAAAAACTGTTCCGAGTAGCTTTTCAATAGCTGTAGAGCAGGCTGTTCAAACTTTAGATGAAAAAGAATTTATTATGGAAATTAAACAACTTTTTCTGGTGTTCAAAAGTAAGGTTTGAAGTAAAAAATAGCGACCTATCTATTCATCCAGATTCCATGATCGTCGGACTTTTTAATGCCTGAACATTATTGGTACTACCAGTATGCATTTTAAGCAAAGGTTAGTCTATTACATAGTTCCTGTAATTGAAAAAAAAGTGCAGAAAAACTTGGACGAAAATAAATAAAAAAATAAAAATCAATAAAAAAATAAAAATAAATAAAAAAATAAAAACCAATAAAAACTAAAAAGTTTTCTTTTCAATACCTCTAGAGTTTTTGAAAAGGGGAAAAAAAAGGATCTACATTATTACGCTGAATATTTTTCCCAAAAGTCGAACAACTTTAATGTTTGAACATTTAAAAAACAAACGATTATGTGGAGATTCCACCTTTCCGATGGATTGAAATCCGTTAACGTGGACCAAAGGTATGAGGAAACATACATACATATCGAGCCATAACCCCGCCAAAAGGACGTAAGCAACAAATACTTACATTTGTTTTTTATTCAGAGGGTGTTTCCGCATTTAAGCTTCACATTTGAATGCAGCTTTGTATACAAGATTTTCGTTGCTTTTTCTTCAAAACGCGACTATATTTATTAAAATGCACTTTGCTTTTGCCGAAAAATTTAAGATAATCAGCCTTCTTCTCTAAAATTTTTCATTTGTCGGTTACGTCATTTTGGCCGTTATGGCTCGATATGTATGAAAAATGTGCATTAGGGTGCTTCGTTTGAGACTACTATTTTTTTTCTCTCTCCATTGACGAAATATATTTCTAAACAAAGAAAAACAAAAAAATTGCCACCAAAGCAGAGCTTTTAATTTTCATTTTAAGTACTCGCTAATCGAATTTAAAAATATAAAGTTTTTTAGGTTGCGCTTTTAATTTTTATTTTAAAATTAATGGAAAAACAAAATTTTGATCCCAATCTGCCTTTAACTTTGAGTAGACGTGGTTAAAAAAGGCCTGGGGGTAGTGGTTATGAAAAATAAATTTAATTAATTTAATAAAAAGAAGTCTGATGAGGAAATGTGGTGATTTTCGAAATATTGCTATAACTTCTACCATTAAAAGCTGTTGTTGTTTTTTCACAAAAACCTTCCATAAACTGGCCTTGAGCTCAATAAAATTGTAAATTAAAAACTAAAATTTTTTAAATTTCCGGTGTCAATGTGCATATATAACGATCCACTCTAATGTATGCCTCCAATGAGTATTCGTGCAAAGAAATTGTGCGCGCGTGGCACGTGCTTGGCCTGTTTGACGCTTACGGTGAAATGTTTATTGATTTTAACCTTTCTATTCTAAATTTGTTGTCGCAACTTTAGTTTAAAGAATGAATGAGAAGCTTGCTCCTTGCGCACGTAACTCATATTTAGATAGCGAAATTGTTTTTGTTTTTTTTTATGTTTTTTTTTTTGTTTGCATGGTGTATCTACGGAACTTACTTTAGTTTTTGCACTTCATTTTTATATCTGCTTACGTGTATTTTTGTAGGTAGGTACATATGTATGTATGTATATGTATATAAAAAATGCTTCAAGAATATTTATGCGAGTTTGACATGCTATCGGTAGTTAGGAGAATTGTGATTTTCCACTCGTTGCCAAAGTTGCTCCCAAGAAGTTACATATTAGTAGTTAGATAATTCTAATATGTACAAGGATTGCTTAAAGTAGAATATGGCACAAAAATGCTAACGAATTTGCACTTTCCATTATTATTATTTACAACATTGTATTTCCTGTAACTTACTGTATGTATGTATATAGGTACATATGTTTCGAAAAATGTGTATAGCAGTATGAACATACATATAACTTACATACATATGTACATATGTACATACTATGTTTGTATGTACATACTATGTTTGTATGTATGTACTTACATACATGTATTTTTTTTTTAAATTCTCCCTTAAAGCTAACAAAGGAAAATTTTTATTAACAAATACTTCGACTAGCGGAACGTATGTATTTTTAATTGACATAAGACTGAATTATATTTCGAAGCATTAGATAATTATGTTTGTATGAAGGTATGTACATACATATGTATGTATGTATTCAACTAAAAATTAGAGCAGGCAAAAGTCGAAATTTACAATTGCAGCTCTTTAATGTATGTAGTGTATGTACACATGTAATTCAAACAGAGCATGACTAAAAAAATTTCATATTGCAAATAAAACACACTCATACATACATACTACTTATGTATGAATATGTATGTATGTATGTACATACATATTACATAATCAACCCAGGCACTAAGCGGCAAAAAATGCATCTTCGTAATTTATAATATGGAAAGTGTTCGGGTTATTTGATAAAAAAAAAACCCTGGAACAAAAACCAAAATCATAGATTGGTGAAACTCTTTTAATATTTTTCGTAAAAAAAACCAGGCATCGAAAATGATAGTTATTTTCGAAATTTCAACATAAAAAGTTAGCCAAGGAATGTTAACCAACATGATTTAAATTTTTTTACTTCTTTAAAAATTATTTTTTGACTGATATTTTTCCAATCAAAAATAACATTCAAATTAGAAGTTTTATTTTTTCAGTCAAAAATAACGGTTTACAATTCACAATACAATAATAATGTTTTAATTGAAAAAAAAAAAAAAAAAAAAAATCAAAGTATAAAATGCTGTGGCTGCTGTGGTCGAGAAGGTAGCGGTGCGAGCTATAACTCAATATGCAGCTGAGTCCGAGGTTCGAATCTCAGTCAGGGCAAGCAAAATCTTTATCATAGAAAAGTTTTTTTCTAATAGCGGTCACCCCTCGGCAGGCAATGGCAAACCTCCGACAACATTTACCGTTCGGAGTCGGCACAAAACTGTAGGTCCCTCCATTTGTGGTATAATATAAAAGACGCACACCACAAATGATAGGAGAAGTTCGGCCAAACACTGGGTTATATTATATAGTGTAAGCACCAAATTATTATTATTAAAAAATTCACTTACTTTTTGAGCATTTCTTCTATATGTACATATGTATATCGCATCTACAAAATCTAATTTTATATGTAAGAAAATGCCCAACGCCCTTCAATAAAAAAATTCTAATAAATCAACGATACATTTTAGCCATCTGGAACTTGCACTTTGTTTTACTAAAATTGAATGGGGGACAAAACTGCATAATCAGAAATTTTCTAAAAGTCCTGAATAAAAAGTTTGAAATTTTGATGACAGTTTTAGAAAAAAAATTTAATTTTTGAAATAAACTTTGAAACTTTTATTTATATGGCATCGATTAAAGATTCCATTTAATAAATTAAAAAATTGACGTCAGGTTTGCAAATAAATATACCAAAAAATTCTCCGAAAATATTAATTTCAAGTTAATAAAATTTGGATTTTTTCAGAATCGGGTAAAGCCAAAGATTCTAAAATACGGCAACAAATTAGCACTTTTGGTATTCGGCGTTTTGTTTATATTTCCCCTTTCGCTTAGATTTTTGAGCTATTATGATGACGTTTTTTTTCCATTATTAGAAGTAAAACAATATTTTATAAACAGCTTTTATTGATATTTAATAAATTTTATCTATTATATTTTGTGATAAAGACCAGTAAAAATTGCAGAGCTTTTTGTTTTCTTTGTGTTCTCTACCAACTCCAAAAGTGGTTTTAATATTTAATCTTGTCTAGTTGCTTCATGGTGTACATTCGTAAACCATCATTTCACGGTTTGTACAAAATTTATGAAAATTGTACAAATTCAACCAAGTTTAGAACTTAAAAAAAAAAAAAAATTAAAAATCCAAAATTTTAAAAATGAATCCTTCTTCGTTGAAATTCGTAACCGTTCTATTTGAACGCATCTCGTACAAACATACATACGAGTATGATACGAGTATGTGCATACAGATGTATGTATGTATGTATGTATGTAGCTCAATTACTAAATAACTGTCATAAGTCGAAAAACAACGAAGAAAACTTGCTAACATTTTAGATTAAGTAAACTTAAAATAAAAATGTACGTATACAACATTTACATATACATATGTATTTCATGGATTATGGCCGTTTCTCTTAATAAATAAGCAATCTGGGCATATACATATGTAGGTAGATACTAAGTAATATGTATGCACGAACACAGCCATAGTATGTACATACATATGTACATACATACATACATGCATATGCAAACATACATATATACATACAGATCTACAGGAGGAGAGAACACAGTTAATGAGCTGGCGATAACCGGATAAAAATTATTGAAATGGAAAATTCAATAACACTTAATAATCTATGCAAACACACAAATATTTATCTATGTATGAACATATGTATATTTATTTATAATTTTTTATGGCGAAAGTGAAAGCAGGCAATGAACACAAATTGAAACCCGGTAACTAGTGAAGCTTGAATGGCATCAAAACAATTAATCGGTTTTTACTCAAGCGAAAGTAACAATGAAATGCATTGATCGTATATTTAGAAATATATTGTATTCCAATAATAATGGACTCGCTTTATATGCGAAATCTGTTATCAGTTCAGTTTTCGAATCTTATAGCTCTAAGGAGTGTTTGCAATGCAAATAATTTTTACGAATTGTTACAAATTAAGTCTGTTCTAAAAACTACCCATTTTGAGTTTCTTTAATCAGTTTTTGTGCAGTTGAGAACGACTTTGAAAACGTAATTTGTTTCTCCCTAACCCGAAGTCGCCAGGGAAAAATTAAACGTGTGAGTTGGTGAACAATAACAAACTGAACTATCATTAAGAGCAATAAAAACTAACCAATTTTATATAAAAATAATGAAAACATGCGAAATAGTTATTTTGTTGATTGGTCGAGTATGAAAGAAACTTAAAATATGGTTTATGTCTTGTTTCGGGTAAGAACTTTCTTCAATGACGTTCGGGGTGTACCAAAAGCTTAGAATGAAGAGGAAATTGGGAGACCGAAATGACATTTATTTTTTTACGGAAGTTGAAAACCGTGTCCAGTTTTCAAGAAAAGCTTTGTAATCAAACAAACATACATATGTATGTATGTTGTTTGTATGTACCAGGGACCGAAAATAAGAGTTTCTGATTGAGATTATGGTGATTTTCTAAAATTCACTATTGAATTTAATAATATACCCATGACTTACCTGTAATTCTGCTCTATCCACATCCCATTGCGAACGTTCCAATTCGAAACGTGACCATTCGTGTTGTATAAAATGCAATATACCCGGTATGGTGTATTGTGGTGTAGTTTGTTGATTGTTTTGTCCACTGAGTCCACCGCCGCCACCATTACCACAGTCGTCGCTACCATTGCTGCCGACACCGAGACCGCCCGTACCCGCCACACTATTGACATTGCCTCCAACTAGGCCACCAACGCCGGTAACACCGCTTAAACTGTTGGTGCCGACTCCACCAACAATGCCAACGCCACCACCACCACCGACTCCCACAACGCTACTACCGCTTGCACCACCCGCACCGACGGGTTTATTATTTATACCAGTTGTCGCTCCTGAATTAGTGCCCATCGGAAAGAATTTTTACGCTGGCAATATTTCGAATTTTTGTATTTTATTTATTTGAAAGCTTTTGTGGGAAATGCAAGTATTTTTACGAATTTACAATTGTTACCGTCGTAGCACTATATATGTTTGTATATTTGTTTTTCTTTTTTCAGCACGTAGCAACTATTTATATGTTTTGGTGTACTTTTGCTGTTGAAGAATTTTAGATGTGTTTGGGAGATTCAGATTGTAAACAATACATATACGAAGTTATCCGATGGCGCTTGTAGAATTATAATTTAATTGATATTGCTTTCTTGTTACATTTGTTATTTTCTTAAAAATTCGTTCAAATATTTTTTACGCTGTCTCATGGGCGAGGAAGGCGATATTCCGAATGTTTATTTATATTATGTGCGTCTCGTTAGTCCTGTTTTCAAATATTTTCGTTTTTTTTTTTTTCAAAATATATATAAGCATTTCACGTCAAATTATTCTCGATTTGATCTACTGTATACTACTTCTATTTTTCAAATGAGGTCAATTAATTTTTCTTTTAATTTTGTTAGCTGATGTCTACTCGGCAGCTCGTGTTAGGATTCGCATGTCTCCTTTTCTGCTCTCGTTCGAGTATGCATTCCCAGACGAAAGCAGATTCGGAAAAAAAGAATAATATGTACTTCGCTGTAGGGTTTATGGGGCAGCTAACGCCGCACACGCACCGGCGGCCAACTCGTTGCAAATCAAATTCTTATGTATGTAAATTTATTTTTATTTCAATCGTGCTACCTTTGCACATGATCATTCAAATTGGATTTGTTAACTTTGATTGCCAAATTAATAAGCTTGTGGTTGCCATGGTAGATATGAAATCAAATTTTGTTTAACAACCATTCATGAATTAAATTAGGTTGAACACTGATTAATGGGCCGCCGTTGCTGTATACTGCCAATCCCTAAGTCCTGAACAGACACATCCGTAGGCTGGAAGAATGTCTGAAGAGAAATTTAGTATTTAAAACTGCTTCACTAATATGTTTTTTCTTTCATATACACACTTGTTTAATTAACACCATCATTTAGAAATACTGAATATATTATTTTGCACTCAGTTATATTAATTTAAAAATAATTCCAATTTTTTCCATTCCACAAGCAGTTGAAAAATTCTTTACGCAAAAGATCTGCTCTCCTACACGGAAGAGTGTGAAGTAGACGGGAAAAACTAAAGAACAATGAAGAGCGAAAATTTGCCGCAAGAAAAAATTGACGAAGAAAAACGTGAAGTCGCTGTCAAATAACAAAAGAAATATATGTACAAGGTTGCCAGATTTCCAATTGATTGAAAACGAAATCGGTAGTTCTAATTAGAAGAGTATGTAAGAGATTAAAATCTATTGAAATTGAGTTGAATATATTTAACACTTTCGAATATTTCACCACCCCTTTATAATTTATGGTTTTATTCTGATAAAATTGGAGGAAGTTGCGAAGAGAAAAAGAAGGAAAAATAACAACACCTCACACAGCGTAAGCTTAGCACAATGCATTTAGATGTCGGATTAAGTATTCCGTTTTATGTCGTAGGTTCCACTGCCGAGGAAGCTAAGAAGAAAAGTGTGATGAGGACCTGTGGTGATCTTCGAAATAGTACTATAACTCCTAGCGCTTTGAGTATTGTTGTTTTTTAAAGCTCATAAACAATTAACGATTTAATTTCATCTTAATATGAGATTAAATTTGTCTCTGTTCTACGTTGTAACGATAACTAGCGTAAGTGGTTTTTATAGTTAGCACTAAGAGAAAAAATTTTAAGAGTTCCATGAAAAAATCGTTAATAATTAGTATTTAGCTTGTATTTTTACGTTTGGTTTTTTCTTCCTATTTGTCAGAGATAATGTGGAATTATAGATTACTTGGTATTGGTTAATGGAATCATATGATAATTGATGTTTTCAGATTAGTTGCAAAATTTTTTTTTTTTTAATATTTTGTCATTCTGAACACTGATGTTCCTGCTTCCCTTTTTAGCAGCCAAATTCAATAGCAATTTAAATGCACATCAGACTTTTATTTACATATAAAATTCAAAATATTAAAACCACTTTTCTTGAAAGAGCTATATTACGATTTTAGAACAAATCGACTTTTGTAATAAACTAATTAAACCGACAATTGAACGAAAATTAGCAATTAATACTAATTTTTGGATTAGTTATGCAAACAAGTCATAGAGATATATTAACTGCTATCCGCCGACAGGTGCAAGTAGTACAATTGTATTTTTCTAATCTAATTCAAGGACATACCCACATAAACAAAGGTATGTGATATTTTTCTTGCTCTAAATTATCAATTAATGGAAACTTCTATTACGACCATGAATTATCGTAACATTTTTATACATTCAAACTAGATGCTTTAATGGGTCAAAAAGCCTGTTAAGAAATTGCAAAGAAATGCATTTCCAAACTTATCTCAATTTTAAAACTAAAAATTATAGTGTGGCAACTATTTCGTGCAACGAGAACGGCTCTCGACTTCTGAAATAAATTTTATGCATTCTCTCTTTTCAACGCCCACCAAATATTTGACAATCCTAGTGACCACTCTATTTATTTTATAGTCCCCTTTTCTCTTAGTTTTATGACAGAACTGAACGAAGGGTGTTGCCAACAACAGAAAAAAAAGTATAGGCAAAGAACAGCACAGCTACGCAACGACGAAAATACGATGATGGCCGAGCTAATCGCCGTTGCCAATCGCATGTGCGCTCAGTACACCCATTTCCACTAGGACACGGTGTACAATGTTTTGTTGATTGTTTTAACGGCTAAAAGAAATCAATTTTATATCGTTTGCAAATTTCGTTTCACCTCGGTCATTCATTGATACTTCTGTTCGTCTTTGCAGGTCAACAATGATGGAAGGCAATGAACTTTTTGAAACCACTTAATTTTACAATTTCAAAACAGAACTGGACACTCGCCTTAGAAAACTAATTTTACGACACTGCTATATAACTTATGCATGCAAACACAGATACAGTTTATGTATTATGTTTCTAAACACTGATTCGCAATAAATTCATATAATGGTCAAAAATTACACAATGCTAGCGGGTAATACCACATTAAAGGATTTGTCATGCACATGAATTTGCACATACATATGTATGTATATATTTGTTGATTTATAAACACTCAATTCTTTTAATAACTTCTGAAGCTATAATTTAATGCAATTGTACACATTTCGCACAAAATCACGTAAAAAGTTAATTCAAAAACATTCGTCGCAAGCAAAAATTTTCGTGTATCCGATTCCTTTCTTTGCTACTTTAATTGTATTTCCCATTTGCCGAAAAATACTCTTTCGTTTTTATATGTGCTGTCTGTCTACGCACCTTTTCCCAACATTGGAGACTTGAGGGGAAAACTTTTTTTTACGAATAAACCTTTAGCGAATCGATTATCAGCTAAACAAACATCACTTTTTTATTTTGGAACAGTTCATTGAAATTTTTTTATATAATTTAGTTGTCAATTTATTTGATAATTAAGGATTTATGTGAAAATTACCGAGAGCAGAAAACTATGCACTTTCTATTCTCGCCCGTGTTATGGAAACTTGAAAGCTGAGTTGCCAATGGTTAGTAATAATAAAATAGGTACATGGTTGTCGTCAAAAGTATACAAACAAGAAGAGCCCACAAATTACATATGCCAATTACAACTAATCAATTTTTTTGATGTTTCTATTTGAGGAATTTTTATATTAAAGTGTTTTTTATTGTAAATAACGATTTTTTATCCGGCTTAAAATAAGGCTGGCAGCTTTATATGAATACCAATATTTTTGACTCATTTCTTACGTGCAACAAAAAGAGATAGTTATTTTTTTTATGTAGCAGAAAGAGTACAACACTTTGTTTTGGATAGAACTAGAATGAATAGAAAAATGGCGTAGCCATAATTGGAAACAGAGATGTAAACCAATATTAGATTCCAAAAAATGAGTAAATGCGTGCTAAACCAATTTTGTATACCTTTGGAAATTTGTTGTTTTTGAATATTAATTAAAACCTTTATATGTTTTATAAAAACACAATTCCTTTCTGAATTTTATTGTTAATGTAAGTTTTAAGTTGTAAATACAATAAACTGATTTTGACAGACTATATTGTCAAGCAAGTGTTGACATGCTGTATACTTTAATACCCGAATTCAGTAAGCAGTCTCATGCCAGAATTCAGTAACTTGGTATAATCTGAAGTCTCAAAATGAGCTAGAGATTATTGTTTTGCTTCGCTTTCACGTTTTTTTCTGTTGTATTTATTAAAATTTTTGTAAGTCACAATATTAGACCCGCTGGCGTTCATTAGTTTCAAAATAAAGCCTCTTCTTAAAATAAAGTCTCTAAAAAGTGACATAGTGATGAGCAGTTCACAAAAAATTAAAATACTAACAAAAGAAAGAAACGTGAAAGCTCATTTTGAGACTTGAGACGATACGAAGTTACTGAATTCGTGCATAAGTCAAACAATTTTTAAATCAGCATTTACCCGAACGATTTCACCACACCGAAATCCAATAAGTTCGAATAAGATTATCAGGCCTGTTTTACATTTTGATTCCGACAAATTTGGTCGGTATTGGAATGAAGAACATTGCAGGCGATCATTTTTTTTTTTACGGTATTGTCTCCGATTCCCCGCAGATAGAAGAATAAATTCGGATCCTCACAGAATTGAAAAAACTAACACCAGATCGATCAGAAAGAATTTATACATTCCGATTTCCGATTTCCCAACGTCAGCTAAATTTTCGGCAGAAACGAATTCGACTGTCTTTGATCCATATTGGAATATAATTTCATCCAAATGAATTTCAGTGTGGTAAAATAAGTTGATACATCTTGTTACAGGTAACGAAACGCCGTGTATATTCTTTGTTATGTATGATCATTACCAGCACTTTTTGAATTTCATTTAATGATTTTAGATCAAAGAAAGTATATTCCAAAGAAGCAAGCCTCGTTTCTTTTCAAATATAAAATATATCACTTTATTTCGCTACGAAAACGAACTCAATGTTCGTTGTTGATATGAGCATCTAATTAGATCCAATTGGATATCAATTTGGTGAAATAGGTCTTCTTCAAACTTTCCATTGTAACTATATGTTCCTTGGAGTTGGTGTGGTGAAATAATGGTTATTTTTCGCTATTCCATGACGTTATGTCGTAACCTTTTATAATTTTAAATAAAAATGTATCATTCTTCATTCAAACTATGTATTTGCACCGTTCGAACTAACTTCATACAATGACCATCTTTTCTGAGATTTCACGGTAATCCGAACAACGATGAGCTCTATGAAAGCCCTGATTTAAAGTAATTATTTGGAATGTTCAAAACCTCCGGAATACGAAAATAATATAGAAGAAACTCAATATGTATGAAGTACTTTGTAATTTTTATTTATTTTTGAACTAACGTATATTCGATTTGAAAACGGCAATTGCACTACTTGGAATTCAAATGGGTTACTAAGGAATATTAATAGTGACTACAGAAAGTTCGCAACTACTTTACATTTGTTATAATCTTATATCAAGTGTTATTTTAAGACATATACATCTGTTTTTATTAATAACATATAGATATTATATATAGCAAAAAAAAATGTTTATTCATACAAAAGTTCATTAAATGCGAATCATTACACTGCCGCATCATACTTTAATAATGATTGTGCGAGTATTAATATTAGAAAAACAGTGCGTTATAATATTTACAGCATTTAGCAGTTTTACAGAAACTCTTCACACCAATCGTTCAAGCAATTGTAACAATCAGAAGCCTGTTTTGAGCTTGCATTGCATACTTCTTTCATCCAGTCCTTGAACAGTTCCTCGTCCTTTTTCAGTATCAAATACTGACCCAGTACGGTATATGCCTATAACACCAAAATTAATAATATATTGCACATAAATGCAATGACAATACCCTTATATCAGAAAAACAAACCTTGTCAAATCCAGCTTCAATGAGGCGTCCGCCAAGCGTTTCACCAATACCAGCAAGCTCCGTCACTGCCTTATCACCCATGGGTTCAGCTACAAAATTCCTGTATTTTTGTGAAGTTCCTGACATTTTTGCAATGTTTTATATTTGAAATAAGGTTTATTTTTGTCAGTGACGTATTAATAGCGCGAATTGTAAATATAAGAACAAAAATGAATGCAAGATTTCCAAAGTAAACGAGAAATGACGCACAACAAGAAACTTCAAACCAGTGTTGCTGTTGTTGAGCGAAAATGTGCTAGGGTTGCTAATATTTTGGTTACGAAGGATGTGTTCGGAAGATCATTTTCCTTACTTACACGGCGGATACACGATCAAGATTTTTTCTACATAACCATGGTATGAATATTCTAGACAGCATTTCAATTTTCGAGGTTGTTTTGATAATAACATTAATCAGTAATACTGTTGAAATGATACTCCTTGGCCGAATATAATCTTGCGCTTACACTATTAGCTAAGTGTTTGGCAAGCTTCTCCTACCATTTGTGGTTTACGTCTTTATCTTATTTCAGATTTATTTATTTATTATTCATCACCTTTTCTTAGGTTTGAAGCAAGGAACCTGGAATCTGGAAGCGATGATGAAGAATAAATAAAAAAAAATAAAAGGTAGTTTTATGAGGGGATGTGGTGATCAAAGAAATATCGTCTTTAACCTCTTGCTTGATCCATATAAAAATCTTTCATAAACTGGTCTCTACTACTAATTTTTGCCCCCATATTATTCAGCTCAGTGATTGGCCGAGCTTCTCCTAACATTTTTGGTGTGATTCCCTTATGCCGACTCCGAACGGCAGATGTATTTTATGCGAAGCTTTATTAATGGCAGAAATACCCTCGGAGGTTTGCCATTTCCTGCCGAGGGGTGACTGCTATAAGAAAAAACTTTTTCTATGATTTAGATTTCACTTTCCCTGGCTGAGATTCGAACCTCCAACTCAGCGGCATATCAAGTAATAGCATGAACCGCACCACTACCTCAATAAAATAAAATTGTCCCTTATTAACAAATTGAAAATCACATTGGAGTTCAAATTGAGAACTAAATTTTGCTCAACTTGGAAAAGAGTTAAATTTCCATGCTCTTTTGTTGCGAACGCCATGATTCATCACTTTAAAAACCATTGAGAAACAACTTTGGAGGTTCAAGAGGTATTTTAGTGCACAACTAAACCTCAAGTGGAGCTCAAATCTAAATGTGTGTTGGATTGTTTAAATGCAAACTACATTTTTTTTACATTGCTCAATCAACAAGAAGGAATTTAAAAATCTCGGCCATTTGCATCTTCGCCGATTAGGCACTCAACAGAGCACCGGTTAAGGCCACAAGTCAGATACATACAAATGTAAGTGACCACTTAAAAGTATGCTAAATAGTAAGCTGGCCCTAAAGCTGTGCTGTGACTTATTAAGCAGGTATATGGGTGTAAAAGCTTGGTGCCTTTATTGTCGAGGAATTATTATTAAACTGGCATTAAACAAATTGAATTTTTTAGGAGTTACATTTTTCTTATGTACAGCTGTAACGTTACAGTGTGCGTTGTAAGCACACGCACAATGTATACATGTTTTTTTTTTTGTAATAAAATAGAAATGTTGCTATACTACTTTTTGCTATCTTAAATTTAAGTCTAGCAAATTGAGTCCCCCGCCGTTTTCTTTGATATATGCAATTTCTGAATGCACCATTTGTTTTTACTTAACTTTAATGTTTGCATTTGCTCTAGTCTATGTCGCCATTTGATTGATGTTTGCTATCCGCAATCCGCAAAACCCATTTAAATGCTAAATAATTATAAAAACAACAAGAAGCATTTTAATAAAAACGCGACAAAAAGTGCAATGAAAGAGTTGTACATATACACTTCTTTAACCTTCTTTTCTTTAATGATAAATAAAAGTAAGCGAAAGTATATTTAAAGGCTTTAGGAACTTAGCTAAAACAGTTGAAAACGATACTGAAACGCTCAACATGTTTTTTGATTTTGTGTAAAAATATGCCTTGGTTCCATAGTGTTTTGATATACTTAACTATTTCTGGTAAGTAATTTAAAAAAAAAATATAGCTATGCAATATTATTTAAAAATTGTCGTTAACTCAGTTGCTACCTACGCCGAAGTAGAGCTTAAGGATGAAGACTACAACAAGACTTGGATGTATATGCCCAACGGTGAGGGGCAAATGGAGGTGGCCTATTTGGTTGAACCACCGCCCGAGCACGATAGAAGTGAAATTTCCGAATTCATACAATTTGAATATTATGACAAGTATGGAAAACTTAATATTTGCAATAAATATTCTTGCAATTATAATATGTATATTTTTACCAAAAAGTTCTAAACCCGATAAGCCGTTAACCGCAACTTTTTCGTTGCTTGAAAGCCCCGTTGTCACGCATAGTCACCGACGCAAACGCGAAACGTGGGAAGAGCTTGCCGATAGATTCAAAGCCGATATAAATACAAAAATTCTAGTACATGGCTGGAAATCAAGTTCACGCAGCAATTCCATCCAAGCTATACGCAACGCTTACACCAATCGTGGTAACGTGAATGTGTTCGCTATAAATTGGAGCGATCAAGCGGATAATATCTATTATCTCGAACCGGCACGCTATACAGTTCAAGTGGGCAGAGCAGTAGCGAAACTGATTGATTTGCTTGTGGAAGAGAAAGATGCAGAACCGAAGAGTATTCATTTGATAGGACATAGCCTTGGCGCGCATATAATGGGTTATGCTGGCTCATATACTAAGTATCGTGTAGGGCGCATTACGGGTGAGTGTTAAGGGTTTTTATCGATACTTTTCTTAATTCAATGGATGTACTTATGTATTTGTTCACGTAGGTTTAGACCCAGCTCGTCCAGCTTTTGAGGGTAACACTGGTCCCGAGAATCATCTCGATGTAACGGATGCTGATTTCGTTGATGTTATACACACCTGTGCGGGTATTTTGGGGTACAAGCAACCACTCGGTGCTGTTGATTTCTATCCAAATGGCGGTAGCGCATTCCAGCCGGGCTGCAATCAACCAGCGCAAATATTTAGTAAGTAAATTTGAAGTCTTTTGAGAGAGTCTTTGGTAGAATATAATTTGGCATACATATGTTGTTGCTATAGTTGGCAATATTTCCTTAGCGGAAGATATTTGTTCAAGATCTGGTATCTTCAAGACAGAGGCAAGGATTTTAAAAACAAATGCCAATTATTCGGTGTTCCCTAGCTGATTTATTTGAACTAGTACGAAATCCATGGGTACGTAAGTGTACTCCTTCTAAGCAGTGACACACCTACGTCATGGGTTAAAAGACCCGTTGTAATACCAAGACTGTTTTATTCACTCCCTCTTTTTGAGTCAGAAAGCGTAATAGAAGTGTCTTCTTCCTCATAATCCTAGGAGCTCTATATAATTTGCAGAATGTACTGCGAGACGCTCTCCGTGTTTTCCCCATAAGGCAATGTCTCGATAAGGCACCAATCGTCTGGTTCATATTATCCCTACTGAGCGAAAGCGGAAAGGCATGCTAATCCCTTGTTATATGGAAAGGATCTACTTGCTCTCCATGAGCTGCTGCAGAGATCTGCGGAATTCTTTTTTTCGCCGGTTCCTGGACAAACCACGTACTGTAGTGAAAACTCCGGATGACCCAAAAATTCTGACTTCAGATTCGGATTCAGCAGACCCAAAAGCTTTAGAAACCGGGATTTTTTTTGTCTGTTGTACAGTGATATTAAAGAGATGTGATGTGGTAGGCAGCGTTCGCCTCTGGGTGTTTTGTAGCTGTATCACTCTCTTATGAGTTTTCACTACTTTTCATTTGGGTTTATTACGAGCTGTAGTCTCAAACTATACTTAGTGCGAATCAGTCTGACCAGATTCGCCTTTCTGAAACTATATTTTGCTTTTATTTTAGCTCTTTAGCCACAGAAATGTTGATATAACTTCGTGGCATATTTCCAGCTTTTTTACTAAACTAATAATTTTATAAATATACAAAATATGAACTTTCTGAAAATGCGCCTAATTTAGTTTTATGCAACGCACAGTTTTTCTCATCTGCAATCATTGGGTTCTATTTAATTAACAATTCAAATTCAAGTTATTCATTGATAGTTTAAAAAAGATTTAAAGAAGTTGGCTTAAACTGAATTTGATGATGTGAAGTTAGCCTTTAACTAAAGTTTTCATACCTCTTTGAATAATTAAACTAGCTTTATTTTTGCCTCATCTGGCTACACTTCTGCGGATATAAAATCGCATGCGTCCGCTCGCTGGTATTATTTTAGTTAATACCTGCAATGTATTTCTGCCGTTTGAGTCGATAGTTCCGATTTTCTAACGGCCGTTTCACTTTGCTTGAACTCCTTTTTAACTTTCACTTCCTTAAATGTTTCTTAACTTATCACAGCCGGTTGCAGTCATGGTCGCTCATGCGAATATTTTGCCGAGTCCATAAATAGCGAAAGGGGTTTCCTAGCCACCGCTTGCAAATCTATAGTGGATGCTAATGCTATGAATTGTACTGGCAAACGAATTTTGATGGGGGATCCGGTTTTGATTAATGCGCGCGGCATATATTCAGTGAAAACGGCAGATAAACCTAATTTTGCGCTTGGCATGGAAGGATAAACAATAGCAGTATGAGAAAATCAAACTATAATACAAAAAATACAATTTTATTTCTTAAAAATTAAATAAATTCATAAAAAGCGCTTTTTACAAAAAAAAAAAAAAAATAAATACACAATTTCTTCTGTAATGTTAAAGCAAGTATGGCATTTGTTTTTGTTGAGTTATAGCAATTACCGGTAAAATAAAATCGAAATACATTTTTTTGGAAAAATGTTAAAATATGTACGTAAGTATATTGGGTTAAATCATTTTTGGATTCTGTTAAACGCCTATTTTTTTCTCTATAATAATATTTATGCATATTTAAAATTTAACAACAGCAATTAAATTCGTCCGGATTTTTCTTAAATCAAAATATGTATAAAACATTTTTTATGCTATAACATCGGTCCGGCGTCTGATGATATTGTGTGATTGATGTGTTCCATTATTGATAATATCCTCCGGCCTTGGTTCAATCTCATAATGAGTATATCCATCCACATCATCAAGTTCTCTGCTACTAAATTTGGCTAAAAGTGTGCCACGTCCTGCATATGGAGGTACGTATTTGAAAGTTGAGGCGGCAGTGCCACCGACTGGTATTTCGGCGATCTAGAAATAAATTAATATAGAAATAGTCAACACGTTATATTACAATGCAGTGGAGGCAAAATTTGAAAAAAGGCGAAAAAAAGTATCGGCAGGGAAATAATTTGCGCAAAAAATGTTATGTTGAAACTAATAATTGGAACAATTGCAAGTAAAAACAGTAGGTACAGCAAGTGAAAGAATTACATCACTTCCACATATTGACAAATTTGTACAATTTATTTTTCTTCCAATTATCTGAAATTTAGTTTTCTTATAAAATACAGTTCATCCTCTAACAAAATTAACTCTAACTAAACTACTTTTTTTAATATAATACAAAATTAACAACAATATAACAAAATTTCGAAAAAAAAATACATATATAGAATTTTTCTGAGTACGCAGTTTTGTAGCTCATTCAATTTTATTGCAATCAAATGCAAGTTTGAAATGGCTAAAAATTACCGTTGATTTAAAAAAAACATGTAAGAGAAAAACGGGAGCAAAAGCCTTGAGAATGCGGGAGTTACAAAATTGGAAAAAAAAAATTCAGGAACGTTCCGACAAAGTACGAAATGGGAAACAATTTACTTCAAACTCACACATATCTATTTTTTTTTATAACTAGAATATTCACTTGCTGTTAAATTGCCAGCAGAAGGTAGATGGTCTTAATTCATTCTTCAAAGCATAATGGAGCTTTATTAAGAGGTACACAAATATTTTAACTTCATTAAGTTGCAAAAGATTTTTGGTTGAAGACTCAACATTCGCCTCTGCACATAATACAACTTTATTTCGTCCTAATTCCAATTCCAAAAACATTTTTTTTTTTAATCTTTTTTCAAGACAAAAATACCCACTGCTCATCAGTGTGGTATTAATTTAATTAAATGGCATAAAATTATTAAAAGTCAAATGATAAGCAACAACGAATGTCATTAACCCCCAAATTCAGTACGCGGTCTCAGTCTCTAATAGAGACAAAAGTCACAATTTTAGACCAGTTGACATCCATTATGCCAGTAACTTCGTATCATCTCAAGTCTAAAAATGAGCAAGAGATTATTGCGTTTCCTCGCTTTCACGTTTTTTGTTTCTTTTGTTTGCATTTTAATTTTTTGTGACCTGCTCATCACAGGTCACTATTTAGAGACTAGAGGCTTTATTTTGAAACTTATGAATGTCAACTGGTCTAAAATTGTGACTTTTGTCTCTATTAGAGACAGAGACCACTTGCTGAATTTGGGGGTTAGACTCAAAATAAAACGTCTAATCACAATTAATTAATAAAAGAAAAAAACGGGAAAGCGAGTAAAAGCAATAATCTTTAGCTCATTTTGAGACTTGAGATGATACTGAGTTACTGAATTCTACTTTATTCCGAAATCAAGATTCGAACGTAAGATTGATTATAACGGTGAGCTTACTTACTACATATATATTGTGCCTAGATCTTTTAGAATTGCCTAGTATACGCCGTCTCAAAGATTTGGATTGCCGTCAACCATCAAAATCATAGAACTACATACACTTTTTTTAAGCCTTGACATCTTCAACCTGACTGTAGGCGTTTTGCAGGATAGGATATCGATCACAAGAACTTTTCAATACCAGCGGCCAAGTTGTTGCGAAAATTCTTAAATAGGCTGATCTTAGAAGAAGATACTTATTTATCAAAATACCTGTAGGGAACTTTTCCTATTTTGGGTATAAAGCATTCATCGTAATGTTCGCTAATTCAATAAATTAACCAAACCATATCTTGTTTGTAATTTTGTCACTTTCGATTGTGTAGCCCGACCGACCTTTCATGATTGCTAATTTAATGACTAACTTTGGGGGTTATCTACCGACATCAATGACTCCATGATTCAGTCGCATCAACTTTCACCTTTACTTACCTTAAACCTTAACGCTTTCTCGATACCCGGTCCTTCAATGTAGAACATTCCCTTTCTAAGTGGTATTGGCAAGGGATTTGTTAAACGTACAATAACATCAACTGTTTGTTGCGACACAATTTTTCCTTGGAATGTGAACTTGATATCCGGTTTGCGTACACGGAAATCATCCTGTGCGTAGTATTCATATTCAGTGCCTCTCACCTTCGCAATGCAGGATACGTTAAAAGCCGCCTGAAGTTAAAAGAGCGAAAGGAAAAAGTAAAATTAATATTCTGTTTCGCTAAGAATTGTTGTAAAGGCGGTGGGTTCTAGTTTTAGTAGCTAACCAACGCGTGAGAGTGTGAGATTCTCTTTTTAACGCGCTCCTAACTTAACCTTACTTTTCAAACAAAGTTTACGTTAGTAAAAGTATCTCAATCAATGAAAAATTTTGCATAGTCTTTGTTAGTTGTTCCGATCTACATATATATGTATGTACTTAAGCGACTTACCTGTGATGTCAGTTTCTTAAAGTATTCTTCAAATTGCACTTCCATTCGCACTAATTCAGACATTTCAGGCTTCAACTCCAACTGGAATGGTAATGTTTTAATCTCTTCACCGTTGGCGCCAGTGTACATCACTGCATCACAATTTAGCTGTCCGCTCGCCACATGTATCTTATCCTTGGATTTGTTGGTAATTTTAACAATTACTGTAAAGCTTTCACCAATTTTGATATCATCCTTCAATGATAAATCGAACTCCACTTCGTTGAAGCTGTCATTCAAGTAGTAGCGACTGAAAGCGTGGCTCGATTGTTTTAATGCCTTCAACATTGTATTGCGTTCCTCATCAGTCTTCTCTTCGTATTTGTATGCGTCGGTTATATCTTCGCGATCCCATTTGAGCACCGCTTTTGTGCTAATCAAATGTCCAATCGCCAATGTATCCTTACGCAACAACTTAATGGGTTGATATGGTCCGTTGTAACGCCAATATACTTTGTCTGCATTTACCTCCGAGAAAAGAAATCCACAATCGAATGGACGTAGTATCTCACCATTTTTTACCGCAATCACAGAAGACGGTCCCACACGATACATGCTGTCGGAGGGTTCCTGTGGCGTAGCATCCACTGCTTGCCAACCGTCATAGGCGCCATATTGTCCAATACCCAGGTCGGGACGTTGCATCCACACCTCATTCCAAACGTGATAGTTCCAAACGGAGTCCGTTGTCTCCGCATCTAACTTCTTATTGTTTTGATCGATAAAGATGTCCACTGTCAGCGAACCCTGTGTGTCATGCGCTGCCGAGTAGCATGTAACAATGCGTGACGGTATGCCCAAAGTACGTGCTATGGTCGTGAGTACACCCGAAAAATTCCAGCATTGTCCAAATTTCACTGGCTTTTGTGTTTTATAGAACTGTTGTAAAATTTCTGTAGAACCAATCCACTTAGTTGGCGCTGTACCGCCCGAGAAGTCTTCGCTCCAATTACCAAGTATAACACCATCGTCGTCCACAGAATTTACAGCAGCTGAGAGTGCGCGTGCCACACGCACCGGATCACCGCGAAATGCTGCTGGTATACGTCCAACGGTTCCTAGCAATTTAATGGAACACTCAAGCACATGCCGCTCAAATTGTCCCAATTTCCACACGGACGGACGCATGCGATTATATGAGCCACGCCAGATGAGAGTCGTATCGTGCATAATATATTCTTTGCGTTGATCATGATCTGGCATGTAAACTTGGTCGTCGGGACACCACGGATTGAAGAGTATATAGATAGATACGGGTATAGAAAAGGTTTTCGAACCATCCTTAAACAATTTCGTATCGATATCCAATTTCCATTCGGTTACGGGGCAAGTGACGGCAGGTTTGATGAGCACCGTCAGCATTGTATCTTCATGTGACTCGATGCCTGAAGACCATTCGAGTGGATCGCCCAGGTTATCGATGCCATCGCGCGGCACTAGTCCAATCAATGTTCCATGACCTGGACTGGGTTTCTGTTCATCGGCAACGGTGAATATAAAGCTGATTGCATCACGCGTGGGATTGAATGATCGATTGAATTGTATGCGTAGGCGGAATGGATCACCGCGTCGCACGATTAAAGCTTCCTTAGCGGCGAAGAAATGATCTGTTTTGTGCTCGTCATTGTTCTCTGCCAGACAAAGGTCGACATTCAGTACGGTAAGTATGGCATCAGCTAGGGCGGTATCTGAAATTGAATGTTGGTAAAGTGTGGTTTAAGTGTAGGATTGAAGAAATAATAACGAAAGTATAAATTGAAACTAAAAGTAATTACCTACAGTTAATAAATATGAAAATATTCGTTTGATTAGGTTTTACTGGACTGATGTTAGACCACTATAAATACATTGTGAGCTACAGTATAATTTTGTGTTTTCATAACTTTCGGACACCTTGTGAACTCCCAAAGAAATGCACTTTATAATAAATTGCTTCTAAGGATTATAATAAATTAATGCGTCTGAAGCATTTAAGATGCTAGTCGACATGAAAATCTTCTTAAACTTTCATTTGCAGAAAAGGACATAGCTTTAATCCGCTAGGTGGCGCATGAGTTGATATATTCAGAAAATCCGTTTTTATAGTCCAATTTTGATGATTTCAATTAATTTTACGAGAAATGTAATTGTAAAAATTATTTATTGTAAATAATGTATTATTATTTATGGGCCAATAATTTGAATATCAACAATCATGTATTCAGATAGAGACCAATTTGTTTGTGTAATCTTTTGTGCCATATGTAACTTGTAACTCTCTGACTGTTGTTTGTTTTTACATATTTTAAACAGAAAAATGTTTTCAACGAACGAATTTTCCATATACTCTCTGTTCACAAATTAAAGCACAAAATATTTGACAAGTTATGATTTTTGATAATTTTTTTACTCCATATAACGCCAAGCCGTTTCCTTTTTTTATGGAAGGAATTGCTCAGTTAAATTTTTTTTTTTTAAATCAGTTATAATTTGTAGACATGTAAAACTTGCACTTTGTAATACTTAAATTGAATGAGCTATAAAACTGTATACTCAAAAATTTTATAATTTTTTTTTGTAAAAGGTTCGAATTTTGAAAGAATTTTTTTTAAAATCGTTATACATTTTGTATAAATTTAAAAAAATGCGTTTTTATGTGTTTTGTTAGAGAATAAAAAATATTTTAATTTAAAAATAGTTTTAAATAAGTAATAAGAAGAAAAATAAATTGCCTAAATGTGTCCATATTTGGCTGTGCTATAATTTGTGAACAGAGTGTACTCGTATGTATCCTCCAAAATCTTCAAAAAGGGGTTCAAAAATAAAAAAACTTTAAATGTTCTCATACTGAAAAATGAATGTATTGCAATTATTCATTGTTTCTAAGTTTATTTTGCGTTCAGAAATGATCTCATAAATAAATAGCTGAAAGTGTGCAAACATAGGCGGACGCTAGCCTAGTAAAGCATGCAAATATGAAATTGTTGAAATGTACTTACATACATACATACTTATGTACATATGTACATACATATGTATGTATATGTGTAGATAGATTTTTGCTTAATAGTACAAAGTAACAAACATACATACATATGTACATATCCAACATATGTGTGTGTATGTATATGTATAAGTACACAAATGCAGCCATGTGTGCATATTTTATTATTTGAAATGAATTCCATTTAATTATTTTTATGACATTTTTATGGCAATGAAAGCTAGGTAATAATTAAAAACTATTGAAATCAGTGCTCGTTACACTTAGAAATTTATGATACGATCAATGTTGAGACGCCAACGAACAAGAAATTATCCACTATTTCTTCGTCTCTGCAACTGCGCCAGAAGCTCTCAATGTATATATGTTAGATGGGAAAGTTCTTCGGCTACTAAGTATTTTTCGCTTTCATTCGGGAAAAAACAAACATAAAAAATTACCACAAATATCCATTATCAAAATGAAAATATCAATTTGAGATAAACAATCCACACCTTCACCCGCAAACCTAGAATTTAATTAAGCGGCATATTTACGTGTTCAATTCACAACAATGGTGTTCAAACAATAACAAGCTACTGGAATTTAGATGTGCAAATGAGAAATGTAAGAGATATTTGTTTAATTTCAATTAATGTTCAATGCAATCAATAGACTTATCATTGAATATGTTAAATGACTTGTAATGAAGAATTCAACAACTAACAGTATTTAAATTAACTTTTTCGCATAAATGATGTAACTTTTGATTTATTGAATTTTTTGGTCAAAATAGCAACACTTTTTTGTTAGAGGAAGTTAAGTTAGGCCCCAATGCCGACTGGCAGAAGGTGTTGGATGCTAGAGTCCCTTGTCTACTGAGCGGATGGCGTAACACTGGTAACTATACTAAAAATATGCAAAAACGAATAAGTCAAATTTGATCAAACTAGAACAGTTTTTGTGAAATAGCATGAAATCTTTTTCTGAAGTGATTAGCCATATTTTTTCTTCTTAATTTAAGAATAATTAAATTTTCTATAAAAGCTGCAATACTTTTAACTCAAAGCGTTTGCGTAAAAACTATTTAAGTTAAACTGGAAGATCGTCTTTACACAATTTGTAAAGGATTTGTAAATTTACGTTAAATACAGTGTGTCAAAATGCTACTATTTTCTCACACATGAGAAGTTCTATATGTGCTCGATACTTAATTTCATTGATAAAATGTAGATCTACGTTACTTTATTATAGCATGCCCTATATTCTACAGATTCTTGAAGTTTATAATAAGAGTAAGCATACAAAGATATGTTAAACCTTGTTTGTTTAAATATTAACAAAACTACGCCGAGAAACCTTAAATACTTTTATATTTAAGCTATCAATTTAGAAACCTTAAGTCAATCATACATAATTTTTTTAACTGCCCATGCAAATAATACAGCAAATTGGAACATACAATTAAAAAAAAATTTACAATATTGAAAAAGAATTCGCAAATAAAATTTCGTATGTTTTTGCCTTTTTATTTTAACGCTGTGTCCTCAGCTGACTGAAGTTTTGGCATCATCCACCTTGTATTAATTGGGGAGGCTCTATGTGTTGCTATAAGGTTTAAAAAATCTCTACCTGACAGGCAAGTCCAAATAATGAAGCAAACAATTAAAAATAAAGCCAACTCGCTCAATATTAAATGTAGTATTCATGTGTTTATGATTAAAAAAAAAACATATTTTTACTTCGCTGAACTCAGAAAAGCCATTGAGTTGCATAAATATGTCTAGAAATTGTGATTTTAATCTGATAAATCACCTTTGGCGTACAATGCAGCTTAAAATTATATTATAAAAGGCGAAAAGCAAAGAAAATTTACACAAATATTTAATATTAATTCATAACTCATGAAATGTAAAAAACTGCATTGATATAAATAGTTCGCTGGCATGTTATTAGATATAGAGATTATAAATTTAGGTTAAGATGAGTAACATTTATCAATTATTATATTTATACTGGCGGCGAAAATAGTAGGACTCGGACTATTATGACTACTTTTGGCTATTTACTCGTATTTTTCTTTTATCCAATTTCTAATATATATTTGATAAGGTTCAGTCCTCGCACAAAAGCCAATATAAACCCATTTTTAACCTAACAAACTTTTTTTAATAATTCATAAACTTTCATTGAAATTTCGTAATTGTAAAAAATTTCAAATTTTTTGAGTAAGCTTATTTGTAGCTCAAAATATTTTAGTAGCTTAAAGTGTAATTTTAAAGTCGCTTAAAAAGGCTGCTGATTTTTAATATAATTTACATGGAAAATAAACGCAATACATTCGACCAAGGTGAATTTATCAAGGTGGAGTTGGCGGTTATGTATAAGTAAAAGGCGTCCATGTATTTTGTTTTTCCTTTGCTGGACTGAATGTCAAATTTCTGTAGGTGATTTATATCGCCAGCCAATCAGAACGAAGCCCTTTGACATTCAGTCCAGCAAAGCGAAAAAAGCGAAAAAACCAACTGTCTCCTTAACACCACCTTGTTAAATTCGCCTTGCCTTCGACAAAAAAATAATAGAATTTCAATTTTAAAACTTGTTCTTTAAAAAAAATAAGAATTGAAGTTCAGAATTTTGTTGAGTTATTATACATTTTTTTATAGAGCTTAAGATTTGGATTTATATGGCTCTTGTTAGAAAATGAGCTGATTGTTCATGGAAAAATATTAGAAATTAGAAAAAAAAAGAGAAATAAATAGTCAAAATTTGACATTTATTTTATTTTTGGATTTCTTATTTTGAACGAATATTTGAATTTTTGACAATTAAATTATTTCTGACTTCCAATGTGTTATATCAGCTAAAAAATATAGTGATTACCATTTATTATAATCAGATACCAAAACCCTAATATTCCTAGGATGTCCTTCTCTAAGGTTAGTAGTTGCTATAATAGAGAAATATAGTAAAAGGATATCAAAGCAATGATTCTGTCGCAGCTGCAGAACGAGTTGACTGTGAGGAGTTCACTGTCTTCATGTTTAAAACGCTACAATTGGGCCTCAAAGCAACCACGCCTAGTTTGTGACTAACTTATGGAAGTTGGTATACATACCTTCCATTATAAGTATTTTGGTTCAATTAATTAATGAGTGGTAAGATCTTTATATCATTTCAGATTTCTTTCATATCTACTTCAGAAGTCTTTTAAATTTAGTAGTGAGGTACTTTACAACTAGCATAGAGCTATAAAATCGTCCAACATCGTCCCAAAAGAAAGAATGTCAACCTGACTAAACTCAATTTGGATGGAGCGTAGATTGTGTTGCCAAAAGAACCGAAAGTTTTGGTTGGACGATTATTTGAATGTCTGAGACTGTGTCGTAGTTTAAAAAGTAGCGACTTCAGAGGTCTTAAAACCATTCACTAAATATACCAGAGTTATCCTTTATTTCGGCTTTCAAAACTTTACCACGCTAATCCAGAGAAGCAGTCAAAGCCTTGCACTGTGCGGCACATCACCACCAATTGAGTAGCGTACTGCAGGACTCCTTCCACGGATGTAGTTGCCAAGTATTTTCAATTAGATATGCGTGTACGTGAACATACAATGTTAAAATCACTGAGTTCGGAAACTTCTTAACCGATTACGCTTTTACATTTGTAACCTGTAATTAGTATGCGAACAGCTATAATTGTCATTGAAAGTTATGCCAAAAGGCGTTTCTTTTTTCGTGAGCATTTTGTGGCTAACTAATTAAATTAAAAAAATAAGGATTCACAAAAATTGTTCAAATAATTAAATGTTTTTGCCCCATTACTCAAACAGAAATAACACTGAATAACAAAAGCCAACTTATCCAACTTAAAAAATGTTTTATTTTAGCAGATATCAAAAATTCATCTCTTTTGCGCAATAAAATAGAATAAAAACCCCTATGATTCTTACACGTTATACCCATTATACGCTCAGTAGTCATTTATGAAATTTGGCGGAGAAGATTTTTTTGTACTTTTTACCCTCTAGCTATTCAAAAGCTGGGTAGTTTTTGTACCTTTTTGAAAAAAAGTGCATAACATTTATTTCAAATGTATCTTGTTTGTGTAACGGAATCTCATACCAAAGTTTTATAGTTTTAAAGACATTGGCAGAGTTTTAAAAATGTTTAGAAATGTTTTTCATCAATTAATGCCTTTTATTAGAAGAAAGTTACGCTATATAATATGTAGGTATGAGTTACATTAATACTATAATGAGTAACATTTTATTCCACAGAAAAACGACTTTACAATTTAGGAACATACTGAATTTTTCCAACTTAATGAACAACCCACCAACCGATTGCTATTATTTCGAGACTTATCGTCAATCACAATAAAGAATTGTTTGCACTTTTTCAGAAAAAGATAAAAAAAATACCCATCTGTTGAATAGCTGGAGGGTTAAAAAGTTTCACAAAAATGTTCTCCGACGAATTTTAAATATACAAAAAATAAATAAAAGAAGTAAAATAATAGTAAATAGTATTTTAAAAAATCATAAGTCAAAATGACCTCTAATTTTAAATTTTGTTTAAGTACTTTAGTCGGAAAATTAATTTCTTTTTGGTTGTGTTCCTCGGTGTAATTTAACCAGACAATCTGAACTAATTTCCAAAAAATATGTACACTCTTGCAAAGAGACAACTCCTTCTTACATTCTTAGAATTGTGATTAACGGAAAATGGCGCTTTCATAACAATTATAAAAAGACGTGCGAAGGATATTTCCAACACAGAGTGAAAGTAAGAACACTAACCGAACAATTGAAAAGAAAATGGATTTTGACAACATTAACGGTGCACGACGCGTTATAACGGTTTTAAAATGCATTGGACTTTGGCGCTTGAATAAACCATGGCAAACCTACTACGCCGCATATTCTTATCTTTTACATAGCATTTTCACCTTTTCCTACACGGTAATGATGTGGGTGGATGTGGTGCAGGCTTCCGATTTGAAAAAGTTCACCTACGTCATGTATATGTCGCTAACGGAATTGGCATTGCTGGCAAAGGTTGCCAATGTTTGGTTCTTTTCGAAATTGTTTGTAAACTTTTTCCATATTCTGGCCAATGAGGAAATATTTCGCTTACGCACGGATGGCGAACGTCAACTTTGGTCACGTGTACATAGATATTATCGTTGGATTGCATTTATGTATTTTGCCATGAGCGTTACACTGGTGACGAGCGCCTTCGTCGGTGTGCTCTTCTCTGCGGATTACGAATTGCCATTTCCCTATGCGCCGCCATTCGATTGGCATAATGAACGCGGCTATTGGTATGCGTACTTTTACGAGTTGGTGGCAATGCCGGTGACTTGCTTCTCAAATTGTGCACTGGACATGATACAATGCTATATGTTGTTGCATTTGTCGTTGTGTTATAAAATGATAGCTGGCCGACTGGAGGAAATGGGCAAGTGGAAGCGAGCGTTGCGAAGTGAATTCAGTGAATCGAATTTCGTGAATGAATTTGTGAACATTGTAAAATTGCATGGCAAAACGAAAATGTAAGTGAGAACATTGTAATTTATGAAGACTTTGCTGTTGCAGTCAGCTGCGACAAATAACTAACTAACTGCGTTTGTGTTTTTTTTCTTTTTGTATTCCAGGCTCTCAGAAGATTGCGAAAGATTCGTTTCATTTCCATTTCTTATACAAATAATGTGTTCCTCATTCGTGCTTTGCTTTAGCGTCTACCGATTACAAAAGGTAAATAGTATTTACATATATAGTAAGTGCTAAGGAAATCGAGAATGAAATTTTTTTTTGGATAAAGACTCTCATCAATGGGTGAAATTTATAGAGTAGGTCAAGTGAGATTTGATAAAAAAAAAGCTGAAGTGAACAAGCTCTCATTTGGTAAGGGCTCACAAGACGCTCGGCAAGATATTTTAGAGGAGAATTTGATTTTGAAATACGACCGCCAATCTTCGGGTCCTGTGTGCAATATTTAAAATTGTAGTCTTCGCCTACGATGGATAGCATTGCAGAACAAAAGCATACACGCCAGTGGGCAAACATCAAGGATTCATATCGAATCGAAAGGAATTACTGACGCCTTCAGTAAGCTAATACAATTTTACCAAAAAATGCCTAATTATTTTTTAAGATATCGGTTTTATTATCAATTAGCATACGATATTTTGCCCTTGACTCGAACCTAAATTTTTTTAAATGAAATGCAAGATTTTTAGGCAATAATTAAAAAGTCTTTGAAGCTAGCGCACCAGCCATTTTCGTGTCTTAAAATTATCTTTGAAAAGACTCTAACCTACATACATATGTACATATGTATCTTAGTAAATTAAAAAAATTATGTATTTATTTTCTTTACGACAGGTCAGCATTTTCGAAAATCCCTCACAATTTTGCACACTAATTTTGGCGGTCATTGTAATGGTTTTGCAAATTTTCATACCCTGTTATTGTGGTAATGAAATAATTTTGACTTCAGGCGCATTAAATAACGCCATTTACAATGCTGAATGGATACAGTGTTCGCCAAAAATACGTAAATATCTTATCATCTACATGGAAATGCTGCAGCAGCCAATTAAAGTGAGGGCAGGTAACTTTTTCGTAATTGGTTTGCCGATTTTTGTGAAGGTAAGTACGTAGTAATGCATTTTGTGATAAGAAAGTATGTTTGTTGGTATTTTTGAAGCATTAAAAAACTACTTTCTTTGCAGACCATGAATAATACATACAGTTTAATGGCATTGCTACTTAATATGAATCAATAAAAGTGAGAATTATATTTTATTTGCATTTTTCATACTATGTTTTTAGAATAAATATTTTTAAAGTACTATATTGCACGAAGCAGCTGAAGAAATGTATAACAATTGCCGATGGAATTCGCATAAGTTATAAAAGAAAAAAGAAAAAAATTCCAGTTGGCACAAGTAATAAAAATTGTATGATCAAAACAAATGTGATGTACATTTGGGTGAATAAGAATTTAATAATCAAATTACGTTCACTTTTTTTGGAAGTCTGACGCTTCCGTACATTTTATTAGCACAAAAGACGGAGAAGAGATGTTACCACATATAAAAAGACAAAACTCCGATGAGCACTTAGTAAGCAGTAAAGCTACTTGAATATATGTTTGTATATATGTATGTATGTATGTACATACAAAGTAAGGAATGTCTGTTGTTTGCCAAAAAGGTAAATGAAAAAAAATAATCAAAATATCATTAGAAAAAAAAAACAAGCAAATCTGGTTAATCAACGTCAACATCGTAGAGCATTCGAATGAAGTCATCATCGAGCTGGTACACTTGCGTTCTTACAAAAATTCATTTCTACGCAAAACAATTAAAATAAAATTAAATGCACAAAATTAAATAAAAAAAATAATAAAAAATTTTAAATATGAAAGTTTTATTTTTCAATTAAAATAAAAAAAAATTAATTACTTTCATTTGCTGGCCGTATGGTGCGATAAGGATTCACTGGACGTGGTGGCACTAGCCAACGATTCACCCAGCCAGGCACATAATTTGTATACCAGGCACTCATTTCTTAAGCTTATCCGTTTGATTGGTGCACAGCAAAAATCTTTATTATTTTTTTTTTTTTTATATCCACACTCGTAAGCGTAATTTATAGTTAAGTACCGGTACCGTAAAATCACATTTGTATTATGAACATAAAAATTTTATGTCCGTTTCACGTTATAAATCGACTTGTTAGCGGTTTGGCTAACATTTATAAACTAAACAAAATAATTTTGTTTGAAACGTAGACCGGCATGGCGCTAGGCGCTCATTGATCAATAAACAGTGCGAATGACACATTCGGGAGATCAGCATTCGCGGTAGTTTGACAAAAGTTCGCTATATTGCAAATAAGTTTGATGTTTAAACATCCGGGTAGCTCCAAGCAAAGCATTCAGCAATTAATTTAAATAGTTCATACAAAGGTTGAGTTTGAAATTACACATTAATTTCATTTATTTTGTCGCAACCAGTTTACGACTTTTGAAGATCAAAATAGGGAAGTTTGTCCCAAAATGATCACAAACTAGTTCTGACATTTTTATGAAATAGTACTGAACAGGTCCCGAAACGGTCCCGCAATGATCTAAAACTGGTCATGAAATGTTTATGAAAAATATCTCAAATAGTATCGGAATGGTCCAGAAGTAGTCCCGAAATAATACTGAAATAATAGTCCTAAACTACGTATTATTTAAATGTTCAGTTAAATTACAAGGACTTATTCGTTTTTCTTCGATAAACTGATCGTGACGTCGCTGCTTAGGCAAATTTAGGTTATTTTTTTATAAGCACACAACAGCCAACTCGGCTAGCGTACCACAATATGTAGCGTATTGGCTCTGCAACTCCGAGCTTCTCAAAGGGTTCAAAGCCTGGGAGAAGTGGTTATGAAAAATAAATTTAATTAATTTAATAAAAAAAAAGAAGTCTGATGAGGAAATGTGTTGATTTCCGAAATATTACTATAATTTCTACCATTAAAAACTGTTGTTGCTTTTTCACAAAAAATCTTTCTTAAAAACTGGCCTTGAGCTCCATAAAATTGTAAATTATTATTTTTATAATATCTCAAAAATAATCACACATCTTTTGTGGTAATTACTGATTAAAAATTTTGTTCACATTTTATTTGCTGAATAACATTAATTTGAGGCATAGATTTAAGCGGAATATTTTTCGAATTCGGGAGCTAAAATGATTATTCATCAAATGAGGAAATGACAAGAAAAACAATTATTGCTTTAGTTTTTATTTTAAATGATACTTCTTTGGGCCAGACTTTATTCAATTAAAAGTTGTAATAAGGAGCTTTACGGCCGGTTTTTTTTAAGTGAAAAGTAAAACAAAATTTTCTTTATATTCTCCTACGCGTTTCAGCGTCTTTTTTTCGCCTTCCTCTTCCTTCCGCGTCATCGCACGTCTGTTCTTCTAATGCTTTATTTCACAAGTTTTATGCAACAAAATTGTTAAACTGTAATAATACGAAATGGCTGCCAGATAAAGAAAGAAACGCTTAAAAGTACGGAAGCGCTTTTTGGGTAAACAATTCAAAAATATTTGAAACATAACCTAAGTATACTTTGTACTTATAAACAATAATTTCACCTATTAAATAATCAGGAATTTTAAAAATATCAAATATTTCAGAATTCATTGTTCTCAATAAAAAAGAGTTTATGTACGTCGTCGAATCCAACGCTTGCTTTATATGCGTCTGGATCGCATCCGCCAGTTGACCTGAACGGCCTCAGATGTGCCTGGGAGAAGGCTCCAGTGTGAGCAGATACTATATACTGCGGTGTCCAGGGCTATACCAACGTAATAAGGACTGCTTTGTAAGCGCAAATGTTCATCAGACGACATCAGTAAACATCCGGTTCGTGAACGGAGCGCGGTGTTTTGGCACGTTTGTATTCCCTACATCCTCTCTTTTGGACGACCCACAGTTTCATCACTGTTATTTGTTTAATTTTAGAAATTTTTCCATATCTGTCTAACTACAATACGTAGGGCAATATCGACTTATCTACCTTTCTTGTAAGTAGACAAGCTATGTATGTTAAGTAAAGTTGGTTTTCATGTAAGCTTAGTTAATTTCATGTGGGTGTTAATAATTCTCTCAGTGGCATACCATTTTTGTCGCTCAGTGAAATAGTAATTAATTAGTGCTAATTAATTAAGCGAACTTTTGCTAGTCCCTCGTACTACAAAGCAAACGCTCACGCACGCTTGGCTGAAAAGACGTGAGTGCTGAAAAGACTTGCGTACTTAGTAACGTTAATACTCGTATAGCTTGAAAATACTTTGTTTATGTGAGGGTACTACAGCAGTACTTACCAAAATAAATCAAAAGAAATGTTCTAATGAGTTATTTGTTCTGAAAACATGTTTTCCAGTAACAAAAGAAATCGTCATAAGAGCGTAGCCTAAAGTGTTTCAAAATTAAAAAGATGTTAGGAAATTACGTCATCGATTCCGTACAGGTTGACCGTAGTTGATGCGTACATATACATACATATATACATTTGTATATACATGAGTATGTAAATAAGTATGTATAAAGTATAAATACACCGCGATTTATGATCACTTCCTCTGGGATATGAGTTAAAAATGTTGGCACGCGTGAGATTGATAGTAAAAGTAATTTCTTTACATTTTACATATGTATGTTTGTATGAATGTGCGGGCCTACAAACTGGTGAACACTTGCATGTCGAATGTACATTCATTCATTTCGTAAGTACTTATTTTGCTCGCTTTTATGTGAACTTTGTACGAGTATATTTCCGATCGATGGAAGCATTGCTGTCGCCAAAGAACCGCTGATTTGTTACGCATTGACAATGAGACATCTGTCGTACTTTGCCAAAAAAAAAAAAGACTATGAGTAAGCTGCCGTTTCGCCAATATGGGGAAATTACAATTCATTTATTTCAAACATTCGCTTGCATACATACATACATACATATTTTACAAGTAAAACTATTTTCGTCATATGAATGTTGCATTTTTTCAACTCCTTTCGAAACTATAAGCGTTCGCTAACTTACAGCTTGACGTTTCGAAAATCACAATAAACTTGCATCGGAGACGATATTATCAGTGAATTTCAGAGCTAATAAAGAGATACTCATTGGGAGTTGTTCTTTCTCTCATACTATGATCGCTTATAGTAGATGAACTCTTAAGCAAACTATTAGAAATGGATTACGTAGAGAATATTTCTAGTTATCATTATCAGTGGGAGAATTTGACAGCTCCGTATCTGTATGCCATGTCTTCAGTTCTACGCAATTTATCGAGCTGGTGCGCCATTTAAGATCTCAGTGCCAAGACGTAAGAAGACTCTTTAGTTGTAAGTAAGCAGGCAATGCCAAACCACCGAGCGTAATTCTGCTATCAAATAGCTTCTCATAAAATACATCTGCCGTTCGGAGTCGGCACAAAATTGTAGGTTCCCCCATTTGTGGTACAACATAAGAGACGCACACCACAAATGGTAGGAAAAACTCGGCCAAACATTGAGTTAAATAGTGTGAGTGTCAAATTAATAATAATAATAATGTCGAAATCATTACATTCTTGTAAAAAAGAAAAACAAAACCAAGAAAAAACATTATATGAAAAAAATTTAAATTAATGGAAAATACAAAAAAAGTGATACTGGGCAAGCCTAGCTCATTAAAGGCAATGGAATTTCATAGAGTTTGAAGAGTTAGCAAAGCACTGCAACTTCATAATTGGATATTTATATATAATTATATTGAAAAAAATGTTGTAAAAAATATTATTTTAATCATTTACCCCCTCCTCATGTAATTAAAAAAAAATTGATTTTTGTTTTTTCACCTTAATCTGTTCCAAAACTGTCTGTTTAAATCCCCTTAACAACCCTGAATTCCACGTATTTTAGGAGAAATTACAAAAACTTTAAAACGTTTTTTCTCAAAATCACATTCTTGCTACTTGGGCACACGATTACGCGAAAACTATTTGACCCATCGACCTGATTAAACTTGCATTTTGTAGTGTATTAAAAACTGTCAAAGTTTCATGCAACTTAATTTTTTTTTTCTTAATGTAAACAAAAAAAATATTAAAATGTTGATATAAAATTTAATTTCCCGATTCAAAACAAGAAAAAAAAATTATTTGCGGTTTACACTGCTTTTAAAATTGCATAACACTTAACTTTTTATCCGCTTCATCCGATTGTATTTGTGTACAGTGTGTGTTATATACCATGAGTTAGATTATCAGCCTTTAATGCAACAAAAAAACACAAATTTTGAACTTTCAAACAAATTTAAACAAATTTACTTATTTTTTGAAAATTCACTTTACTTAATTTACTTGTTGCGACAGCCCTGCTTAATATTCATACTCATCTGATTTATCTTCTATTCCATTCAGAAATCAAATTTTTGAAGTGCACACTGCAGAGTGAGAAAAAACTTAAGAGAACTGGTTTCTTCGAATGCAAAGGTGTATATACCTTGAAGGGGAATATTTGGATATAAAGCGATTCTTTTTTTAACATTTAAAAATTTCAGCAAACCCTCGCACGTACATACATATACAAATGTATATATTTTTTTGAATGAGTAGAGCAACTTCTAAGTTGAATAATTTTCAAATTAGCAATTGCCCTTGGGCTAAGCATTTCTGTATTATTTAAAAATTTATGGGCATGCAATATGTATTTACATGCAATTGAAATAAATAGCCAGCGGACACACACATGTTCTAAAACTAAAATGCCAGAATTGTTCAACACCTCATTTACTTAGTGTGGCTGGCATTTTAGCAACAGCTGGGGGAATATTTATTTTTTTTTTGACTAATAATTATTAATTATTTACTTTTGTCTTTCTTTCGTTTACAATGAATTTTTGATGAGTAAACAATTAATAAGATATGCGGAAAGCATATTTTGGATAAAAAATCTAGTTGTGCACGATTCGCCGCGGGATATTCCCAATACACATATGTATGTATGTATACTCATATCCGTTTACTATTTGCTTCATTCGCAAGAGTGACAATTTGGATTTGACAAAACTGTGTGACTGAGTCAGTGATTAGCATTAAAAAAAAAAATATATTCACATTCACTTAATATGAGTTTGAATAACTCCCACATAAGTAAATGTGATTATATAGATATGTACATACATTTTTTTTTTTCAAAATTTAAATGTAATGCATTAAATTGTAGCAAGGCAATTGCAGTTGACACGCTTTTTAATTTTAAAATCTTGTGGGGGCGTGCAAGTTGAGCTAATGAAATCATTTGATTAAGGCACATACATATTTGGTTAAGTATCTTTATAAATTGCGATTTAATTTTTACAAACTATATTCTTTATGTGAAAGCACGCTTGAAATTAACACTTGGTAGAAAAAATAAAGGTTTAAAACTAAAATTTCCTAACTTATATCGAACTGGTCCGAAAAAGAACAGACTAGTGCCAATTACTTTTAAGCACAATTTGGTCTGACGAGTACATGCCAGAAGATTGGAATCTTAGTGTACTTTGTCCAATCCATAAGAAGGGTGACCCCGCTGTTTGCGCCAACTACCGTGGGATAAACCTTTTAACTATCGCATACAAGGTCGACAGTTCGACGATACTGTGTGAAAGACTGAAGCCACATATATAAGCCTGGTAAATCCACCATTGATCAGATATTCACAGCACGTCAAATCCTGGAAAAGACCCTGGACAAACAAGTACGACGCCATGTATAAATTTGGAATCTCTGCTAAACTAATACGGCTATGTAGAGTGACGTTCCTGTGAAAATCCTCACTGCTACACTTTGCACTTAAATAAAACCCAATAATAGTATGAGCGTTTTTAAAACTCACTTTGCTTTGTTAAAAATTTGATTTCTTACCGATACTTAAAAAAAATGAAAAATATAATAACGATATAACGATATACTCGAACACATACTATGTACATATGTATGTATGTCTATTAAATTTTAACTCACCTGTCTTATCCATTGCCAAATTTGTGATAACACCTGCATTAACATTCATCATACGCACTGACATCCTCGATTCTTTGTTGCGTTGAATGGGACTCCAGCTGCCATGTTGGAAATGCTCCAACAAAGCGCAATTCGGTAATTTATTGCCCATTGTAATATTTGTGTGGTATTTACGTGAGTTTTGATTTAATATTTGTTCGCCGATATGTTAACAATACGCTTTTGAATTTTTCATTGATAAGAAATGCTTTGTAGAAACATTTTTCGTGTTAGTTGTATTTTTATTTATTTTTTAATTTTATATATTTAAACACTGCACTACGTCGTTTTGTGACAAAAACAAAATTGATTTTATTATCAGAACGTGTTAAAGAAACAAATAAATGATTTTTGTACGCACAACATGGTTTCAGCTGTAAAACATGCGACAACAACTGAACACACGAAAAAATGCAGTCATACTAGTTTTTGGTTTTATTTCACTGTCGCTTTTTAACACTTTATTTTTGTTTTTTAAGTAAATCATACAAATGCAAAACAAAATATTTAACTATATTTTGCGTGTTAGCTGACATACATACATATGCACGTACATATGTACACTTTTTTGACATATGTACATATTTTATGTGCTCTTTTGCTTTTGCTCTTCGTTAAAAAAAATTAAAATTACGTAATTTCAATATTTTACAAATGATCCCAAAGCGTACATTAATTGACACTCAATAGCGCAGTCAATTGGTTTATGCAGAACAAAGTGCGACACTGATTGTAGAAAAAGCATAGCAGGCACAAATTTTTGTTATTTATTCAATTATTTCGAGCTAAGGTCAGGGAGAATTGTTGCGTAAAAATTAAAAATTTTTAAATTATTTTTTAAGTTAGGCAGCTTTTTTAAATTTTCTTTCCAATATGGAAAATTATGTTTGTTTGCATACACAATTTACAAAATGAGAATATCCTTACACTAATAAAATTTGGTACAATTCTCATTACACGCATTTTTTTTTTTATAAAACTATACAATTTTCGTAATACACATCTAAGTTAAGGTTCGTTTTAACTATTTCGCTTCAACTTTTTTCACGGCAAACGTATTTGTGTACATATTTTCATTCAAATTCGAGCACTTTTCTTTAAACTGTTTTAATTGATCGCCGGCGATAGACTGATTTAGTAAATTCAGCTGTACAAATGTAACTCAAAATGTGTGTCAACGACGCGCTATGTTCAAGTTAACGTCTGTTCGAGTCGAGCGTGGAAATTTGATAAAACAACTTAGTCAACTTCTTAATTTGTTCCTATTAAGCTCTAATTTGCATGGTTTTTATACAATTTCCAAACAATTTATTAAAAAAATCGGTCGTTGAGGAACCCATCGCCCCACAAAACGATCTAAAATATTAAATTTGTCTCCTAAATATCAAAATTAATGCGCTCAAAGTAAAACTTGCTAAAGTCAAATAAGTAGTTTCGTAAAGAGTACACAAATTTGTTTGTGCAACTTTGTGGAGGCAGCCGAAAAACGCAAAAGGAAATGTTTACCTGCTGGTGTTTTTTTTTTTAGCTAAAGTCAGGCAGTTATTTTTGGCTTCACTTACAGCGATGTACATTTTCTTGACCCAAAATTAAGAATTAACATAATAAGTAAATAAAAACAAATATAAAAAAAATAACTTTTTTTTTAATTTAATTTTTTATTCAATAATTGCACTTTACGATTTATAAGTGCATTGGAACTTGTAAGAGTCAGGTCAGGTCATCGTGGGTATAGAATATGTTTTTATTCTATTTTAAATATTTTATTTTTACAACTTTATTTTTATATCTTTTGAAAATTAATTATTAAAAAATCAAATTGAAAAATATTGAAAGACAAATTTATATATGAAAATAAAAATATTAAAACAAGTTCAAATTAATAAAGTAGATACATATATTATAAACCCTACATATACTCCCCCTCCAATTAAAAAAAAAATTAATTAATATTAAATGTAATTTTTTTGGTTTTCTTTGGAAGTGTTAGTGAACTGGAATTAGAAATTGTATGTGCAGGTTTTAATAAGTCTATGGAAATTGTTTTGATTAAGTTACCTTTTTGAATTTTGAATACTTTATTGTGTTTAGAGATAACTTTAAATGGGCCTTCATAAGGTGGTTGTAGATTTGACCTATGAATAACTTTAACAAACACATATTCGCAAGTATCCAAATTTTTGGGAACAAAAAAATCTTCTTTATTATGATGTACAATTTTTGAACGAACGTGTGAAAAATGTTCTCTCAGTTTGGAAAGTGTTTCCATTGTATTATCAAATTCATTATTGTTATTATTATTTGAAACGATTAATTCTCCAGGTAATCTGAGTGTTTGTCCGTAAACTAATTCTGCAGAAGAAAATTTTAAATCATCTTTAATAGATATACGAAGTCCCAATAAAATCCAAGGAAGAATTTCAGACCAGTGAATTGAATCGTTTGATGCTGTAATAGCAGTTTTTAAGGTTCTATGAAATCTTTCAATCATTCCATTTGATTGAGGATGATAAGGAGATGTATGAATTTTGTGAGATCCTAATAATTTTGTTAATTCAGTAAATAATTTTGATGTAAATTGTGATCCTTGATCTACTGTTATATTAAGTGGAACGCCGAAACGGGGAATATAATTTTGTACAAATGTTTTGGCAATTGTATTCGCTGAAATATCTTTAAGTGGATAAGCTTCTGGCCAACGTGTATGTCTGTCAATTATAGTTAAAATGTAACGATTTTCTTTTGAAACAGGTAATGGACCAACAAGATCCATATGTATGTGTTCAAATCGTCCATATGGTATATTAATTTTTTGTACTGGTGTTTTAGTATATTTAGAAATTTTTGATTTCTGGCAGTTAATACATGCGGAAGTCCAACTATTAATTTCTTTACGCATGTTAGGCCAAAAATATTTTGATTGAATTAAACGTCTAGTAGTACGAACACTAGGATGTGATAAAGAATGGATTTTATCAAAAATTATATTCTTCATAGAATTTGGAACAAAAGGTCTAAAAGGTTGTTGAGAAATATCACACCAAATATTGAGATTAAGAACTGGAATATTAATTTCTTTTAAATTATTGTTACAATTTTTGTCAGAAATTAAGTCATGAAGAGTTTGGTCTTTTTGTTGTTCTTTATACCAAGTTTGAAAATTAATATCTTGAGTTAAAATTGTGTTAATATCTGAAATACGTGAAAGTGTGTCAGCAACAATGTTTTCTTTTCCAGAAATGTATTGAATATCATTTGTAAATTGTGCAATGTACTCAAGATGTCTAATTTGTCGAGGTGATCTATCTGTTTTTGAATTTAGAACATGTGTTAAAGGTTTATGATCAGTGTATATTGTGAAAATTCTACCTTCAAGAAAATGTTTAAAATGTTTAATTGAATTGTATATGGCTAAAAGTTCTCTGTCAAATGTTGAGTAATTCATTTCTGTAGAAGATAATTTTCGTGAAAAATAAGCAAGTGGTTCTAAAGTGTTGTTACTAAATTGTTGTAAAACTGCACCAATTGCTACATTTGATGCATCTACAGCAAGTGATAATTTACCGTTTTATCAAAATGAGTAAGTAAAGTTTGTTGAGCAAAGAGTTGTTTAACGTTTTCAAAAGCAGTGGTTGTCTTTTCTGTCCAAATAAGCTGTTTGAGTTTTTGTTTAGTTGCAAATGTTAACATTTCATGCAGAGGACTAAGTTCTGCTGCTAACATTTTCACATATCTATGGTAATAATTTACCATACCTAAGAACTTTTGTAATTTATTTATTGAAAGTGGTTTTTCAAAATTTGTAATGATTTCAATACGATCGGAAGATGGTCTAATGCCTTGATTAGAAATTTCATAACTGAGAAAATCTAGTTTATTAGTTCCGAAAATGCATTTAGAAGGTTTAATATTTAAATTATATTTCTCAAGTCTTTTAAATATTAGTTTTAAATGTTCTAAATGTTGTTCTTCATTATCACTAGCAACAAGAATATCATCAATATAAACAAATACAAATTCTAAATCGGAAAATACTTCGTTAATAAAACGTTGAAATGTTTGGGCACTGTTTCGTAAACCAAAAGGCATCCGTACGAACTCAAACATTCCAAAAGGTGTGGTTATTGCTGTTTTATGAATGTCTTCTTCAGCCATTGGAATTTGGTGATATGCACGAACAAGATCAATTTTCGAAAATATTTGTTTATTATGTAAATTTATAGTTAAATCATGAATATGTGGTAATGGATAACGATCAGGTATCGTTATAAAATTGAGTCTTCTGTAATCGCCACAAGGTCTCCAATCATTTGGTTCTTTTTGTGGAACTAAATGTAAAGGAGATGCAATGTGAGAGTTTGAAGGTCTGCATATACCAGTTTTTATTAAAAATTCGAATTCAGTTTTTGCTATTTTAAATTTAATTTGATCTAGACGACGAGGTTTTGAAAAAGGTAGAACTCCTTTGGTTTCAATCCTGTGAACCGTATGGTGTTGCACTGGTTTAGTGTAATCTGGTTCACAGGTTATTAAAGGAAAATTATTTAAAAGGGTTGTAAATTTATTTTCAGAAATTGGTATTTTGAGTGAAAATATATCGCAAAATCCAGAAGATCCAGAAACTTTTAATTTTGTTGTTAAATCAGTAATTTCTTTATTTCTGATATCCACTAATATCCCGAATTTCTCTAAAAAGTTAGCACCTATAATTGGAGTTGAAATATCTGTTAAAATGAAAGGGAATTCGAAATCACGTCTAAGACCTAAGTCAATTTTTAAAAGTTTGGTACCAAATGTTTTAATAGGGGAATTGTTAGCTGCAGTCAAATTAAGATCGGAATTTCTTTTAAATGATTTGAATTTGGAAGAAGGAATTACAGAAACTATAGCGCCAGTATCTATTAAAAAATTTAGTTTATTTAATTTATCATAAATAAATAGGCGGCGTGATGATTTAATGTTATTTCCATTATTAGCCACCGTCATAATGGAACGTTTCAGTTTAAACAGTTTTGATTTGATTGTTTTTCATTTGTATTAAAACTACAGGGTTTAATACATTTTAAAGCATTATTTTTAAATTTTCTATGATACCAACAAATGGTTTGAATAATATTATCTTTTGATCTAGAAAATCTTCTTGAATTAGAATTACTTCTATTTCTATTTCTAGATCTTGATCTAATTTGTAATTCATTAATATCAGAAGTAATTTTGTTTAAATTTTGATAAATTGCAGTAGTTAATTCTGTTAAATTTTTAATACATTGTTCGAGGATGTTATTTTCAACACTTGCTATTGACAAAGATTTAGAAGATTGAGATTGATTTAATAAATCAAAAAGTTTATCTGCAAGAATAACATTTTCATCTTTATTTTGATTATTACTTGATGTTAAATGAATTTGTATCTGTTGTGGTAATTTTCGGATCCACAATTTGAAAAGTAATTCCTTACTGACGATAGAATCAGAACCTATTAGAGACTTCATATATCTAAAAAGTTCTGATGGAGAACGATCGCCTAGTTCTGTATTTGAAAATAACTTTTCTAATCTTTTTTCTTCGCTAAGAGAAAATCTTTCACACAACGCTTTCTTAATAGTAGCGTACTTATTCATAAAAGGAGGTGGATTGATAACATCCAAAATTTTGGAAATTGTTTCACGTTGTAAAACAATAAGTATGTTTTGAAATTTTATATTATCGTCTTGAATATTATTGATTTCAAATTGTCCTTCAACAAGAAGAAACCAAGCTTCAGGACATTCTTCCCAAAATGGAGGTAATTTAATTGATTTTGAAAAATTTGTTCTTAAGTTATTAGTGTTTTGAGTTAAATTATCATTGTGTATATTTTGTGTAGTGTTTAAGTCTGAAGTGTAAGTTGGATTGTTATTTTGATTTTCCATTGTTGTGAAGTTGCGTGTACGTATAGGTGAACGTGATAGTGGCATATAAAAAAAAATAATTGGAGAGAAAGTTTACAAAAGTAAATTAAATATAAGTAATAATAATAATTTAAATAATATTAATATTAAGAATTAATATTTAATATTTGTAATAATTTTATTTTAATAAAAGATTTAAGATACGAACTTGATTGCATACAAAATGTTCAGCAAAAAATGGTTGTAGTATTTGTAATTATAAAAGAGATTATAGATGATCTGGAGTGTTATTGCGTTGTTGTAGACACTGTGATGGTTGTAGCGACGTTAAATGTGAATATTTGAAGTGATGTTGTGCGGATTGTTGGTGCTGAATTTGATGTTGATTGTTGAGATTGTTTATTTCGCAATGTTTTAATTCAGGAAAGTAGTCAAATTTATAACAAATCGCACAGAAAAAAAAAAAAAAAAGGACGTCTTTGTTTTTATTTTACAAGTATGGTTTGTGCTTTCGGTATTCGAGTATTCGCACTCTTGGTTTGCTTGCAACGCTCGGAAATGCTAACTTTGTGAGTGCACAAAATGTCCTGGGTTAATGTTAAGCCAGCTTCTAACAATTAATAACACGTTGAATCGATGATTTCCCTTTATTACAAATTCTTGTGAAATATTACTGCAAGATATGGTGCGTCGGTTTGTAGCGTTATATGTAAAAACGGGAGTAAGTGACCAAAGTGAAAACACGAACGGGTTCACAATTGTTATTATTGTTTCAATGATGGTTATTGATGAATTTTTAAAATGAGTACTTATAAATGCAGGATCGCCAATATAGAATATGTTTTTATTCTATTTAAAATATTTTATTTTTACAACTTTATTTTTATATCTTTTGAAAATTAATTATTAAAAAATCAAATTGAAAAATATTGAAAGACAAATTTATATATGAAAATAAAAATATTAAAACAAGTTCAAATTAATAAAGTAGATACATATATTATAAACCCTACAGTGGGACACAAAGTTGTTCATATACGAGAGGTTTGATACCTAAGAGTTTCATTCGAACACTGTGTGATAATTTGACCCTTGCGACAAACCTTCTTTTACAACTAACACAATTTTTCTAACGAACTAATTTTTTAAAGTATTATTTTCGTAAACAACAAAAAATGTCTCATCTCTGTAACAATAAAAGAATTGAAAAGCAAAAAATCTGTGAGACTAGACAGCTAGGGGATATGAGTGAAACTTCGTGATATAGAGTTTTTGGGGTAGTATGATAAAATAAGATATCATGCATCATATCACATCAGCATATCACGTCACATCATCTCATCACATCAAGACATCACTTCGAAGCACATCCAGACATTACGTCATATCAGCACTTCATATCACGCCCATTATCGCAACGCATTACATTAATATATCACATCAAATGACTTTATATTACTTCACTTCACATATGTAACATATTGCATCAAAACATCGCATAACTTAACATAAAGTAACATAACATTACATATCCCAAAATAGATTAACAAAACATAACTTTACACAGCCCTACTTATTTACGATATTTAATACAGATTTAACATAGAGTTTAATAACATAACATAAGATAAAAAACATAACATAACATAACGTTACATAACCATACTTATCTACATATGTGACAAATCGGACCAAAAATACGATTTTTAATAATGATTTAACATATACTTCAATAACATAACATAAGATAACAAACATAACTTAACATAACGTTACATAACCTTACTTAACTAAGTAACAAATCGAACTAAAATTATGATTTAATATAATACATATGTATGTAAGTAATAACCATGTCGTTTTTTCATTTCTTACATTTTCGCGGTATTACAATCAACGAGCGCATAGAAGTTTTACGTCAAAAATCATGCATTTAAGGATTACGCGCGTTACTCTTCTTACGTAAAAGTTTGATTTAGCCACACTGAAGCCAATAATTAGAAACCCTAAGAATTTCCCTTCAAATCAACAGGTAGAAAAAGCCAGACAAAAAATTTCCCAAAACAAGTGCTTATAAACAGAGCGGACTGGGTGGTCGCACTTACAAGCATACATATGCATGTGTGTACATGTAATTGTATGTTAATTTGTATATACAGTTTGTCAAGAAAATGTTGTTACAAGTCAGTTAGGTCAGGTTACATAGACATTGAAATCCACCGGAACGTAACTATAAATACGGACGAAGAAAACAAATTAAGCAGAACGAAAAATGGCACTGAAGATGGCACAATGCCGAAACCGGTTTGTCCTAAAACCAAACTTGACAAGGGATGACGAAAATTCGTTCCAAAACCAATCATTTCACACTCTGTCGGAAGCAACAACAATAAAAGATCAGAATATAAACAAGATCTTCAACTCCTTTGGTAGAAATAACATCTTCACAAAATGCATCGCAATGTGAAATATTATTTGTGGCGAACGACAGGCGCTTTTCTATATTTACTTGTGATAATAGACTCCAATTTGATCTCGCTTGCAATAGCTCTTGTTGATATTAGGGGATTATTATAAACTTTTTTGATTATTTCTAGCTGAGTTATGTCACTGGTCACTCTTTTACCCAGCATTTCAAAATAAAAACGAACATTTTTGGGCTTGTAAAAACATTTTCTTGACAAACTGTTTGAGCATACGTGCATGTGTCCTCTCTATATAAATAAAAATATTTTCTGTATAACACCCCCCATTTAAACCAATGGTTGACCCACAGTTTGTGTGGCTGTGTGCTTTTCTTCGCATATACACAGCTGATGGAATTTTCAGCATTTTCCTTGTAAACTCTGTGCCCTCAACTTCTCCAGTTCTTTTTGCGGTAGAAAAATTGTTTGATTAAACCTTTTTAAAAAGTAATTTATTCATTAAAATGCATGCATAAATGTAGTTAAAGTTGCCAAATCGCTTAAAATTACAGTAAAATAAAATTTCAACATCTTGAAAATAGGAGAATGTTTTGAGCATCAGCAATAGCGAAAAAATCAATTCTTTTACAACCACAGCCGACCGACCGCTCATCAGCAACATGCTTATACACAACTTATTTTTATATCTGCCGATGGCAGCGCTAGCGCTCCTCATCGTCTGCTGCCACATCGTCGCTGCTATGGAGCAAGCTGCTGTGGGTGAATTATTTTCCTACAAAATTGAACCGTTACTCTTTAACTGGACCAATCAGGTAATTAGCGAGCAATTTCGCTACCGCGTCTCACTAGAGGGCTATGCCGATTTGCCATCATGGCTGCGCTACAAATACAGTCATGAGTATCACGCTGGCTTCCTGTATGGCACACCAACGGATCGGTTGGCTGATAAGACGGTTAGATTGGATATTGTGGCGTTAAATAAGCAAAACTATGAGACACGTACAGCAAAGCTTTCGATATTTGTTACCGAGAAGCTTCCATCGCTTAATATTATACAAATGAAAATTGACAATTTGAATTGGGTGCATCTGATGGATCCGGGACGTGTCGAGAATTTGCGAAATATTTTCCGTAAAGACCTCTGGCCGGAGAGTGAGAATGATTTGAGTGTGGTATTCATGGAATCGGCGGTGAACATGGGTGGACGCTTGCCGTTGCGGCCACAACAACGTGAGGGGTAATTATGAATTTAAAAAAAAAAAAAACATAAAGAAGAGGATGAACTAAAAATGTATTCGGAAAAAGTAAAGTCGGTATTTTAGTATTAGGATTGTTCCGTATCGGAAAAATATGCCCCGAGGTTTTTTAATTTGAAACCAAAACATATTTTGAGAATGAAGAAAAACGATCAAAGTTTCTCTTGTATTTCACATAGACAAAACTAAAAAATTTTCGCAAAATTGTTTCCGAATACTTCAAAATCAATATTTTTCAACAGACCCACTCTGCTTTTCTTCGGTAGAGCATACTTATATAGAATTTAAAAAAAAAACTTAAAATTTATGTATTTTTTTCTGCTTTTGTAATTCTAAAAAAATGGTTACACAACCAATAAGGTACATATTATACTTTGAGCTCTCCTGTAAAAAAACCAGTGTTGAACTATGGAAAAATACTGATTTTACCTACATATGCAAAATACTGTGAAAACTCTTAGAGTTTTGAGCACCATATAAATATTTTGTAATTTTTTTTAATAAAAAATTTAGGTACATTTTTTTCGATATAGAAATATCTGTGGAGTTCTTTTTCAAATCAACCAAACAGTAAATTCTTCTTCAAGAGGAAATAAACTTTAAAAAATTTTAAGAAGAATTATTCATACATATATACAAGGTGGCGCAAAAGTAATCCTCCTATCAGAAAATGCTATAAATTTTGCGATTGGCCCCTAATGTCAGTTCTGTTTTGACATTTGTGTAGTAAACACATGCGAAATACACGTTAATAAACAATGTTACGCTACACTGCTCCAGAACGCGGAATATTGCTGACTATTTATTTGACCAATAATCGTTCGGTGATTTCGTCGCAGATTTCCTGGCCGTCCAACGCCTACTGGTGAAACACTGCGACGTTTAGCCGCTCGCCTCGAAGAGACTGGCACAACACGAGATGCTGGCAGGCGTGGCAGACCCCGGAGTAGTCGTTCTGCAGATAATATTGCTGCTGTAGCCGAGGATGTCATGGAAGCGCCGTCGACATCGACCAGACGACGTGCCACGCAAATGGGTATCAGTTGACGGTATTTACAGCGAATTTTGGTAAAAGATTTGAAGATGTTTCCGTACAAAGTCCAGACGGTGCATTAGCTATTAGCTGCTGACCGCCAATCGCGTCTAACATACGCTCAAGCCAACATCGGAAGTTTACTTTTGCGCCACCTTGTACAAAAATATTTTTATTAATAATTTGCGTATGTGCATTTTTATTTGCAGCGTTGTGGTGCATCTTGGCAGCTCTGCGCAGTTCTCGGCACGTCTCAAAGAATTGCAAGAGGAAGTACGTCCCCTCTATAAACTTACTACTTGCACGTATAAGCGAACCTCAGTACAAAAAGTATTCGAGAACGCCGGTTTCAAATTAGATTGGTGTGCCTTTAAAACGGTTGGCGCTGATATATCACCGGAAATACTCTTTCACAATTATGGTCATCGGGGTCATCATGATAACTTTAAACGCACAGACCGTTGGTTGGGAATCGCACGTGAAGATGTGCCAGATCGTAATTATATCGATGAATTTGCCTTCGCTTTTGCCATTCCTGGCATGATTTTCGCTGTATTGTTGGGTATATTATCAGCCGCACTTTGCTTTCAGCATGATAAATTGTGAGTATTAAGAAAAAGATATGAAATAAGAAATATTAAATTGAAATATTTATTTAGTTTACTAGCAGTTGAAGTGAAAAACTTGGCCATTTAATAATAATTTGCAATATTTACTCTAACTCTGGACGATTTATAACAGTTTGAATAGTTTTATTTCAAAGACTATGAGATCTGAGTTAAAAGTTTTAAATTTTTCTAAAGCAGAGCAATTCATTAGAAATCTCAATTTGTATATCTTTTGCTAGTAAAATCTATAAAAAATTGGTAGTTCGGATGCATACGAGATCAGAACGCTTATTCGGCTGTAGATATTAAGTTTGTTCGAGAACTGATAATAGGTACGTTCGCGTAGCTGATATTTATTGAAAGTTTTTAAAAACTATCAGCTTTTATCGTTCGCGTACGGAAAAAAATTTGCAGAAGAAAGGTAAATTGATGGAGCAAAGTGACATTTCATTTTGAGGGGAAGCTGTTGGTTTCTACTAGGAAAATGTTTGCCAACAGCAATCTGTCAACAATACACCAGTTGCTTGCAATTTGGATAAATAAGAAATTTTTGTTTAAGAATATTAAAGTTGGAAATTATAAAATATGAGCACGAGTATTAAACAAGCAAGAAGCAAGTAACTGTTACTTTCATAAAGTTTCCGTAGCAGAATGTTTTAAGAAAACAATTATGGAATGTTTTTTATTTCACATATTTTAACGCGGACAAGAATTCCATCAGCTGTTCGCTGAACTTGCTTTCGCTTACTATTTTGGATATTTTTTCATTTGAGAGTGAGTAGTTCGATACTCTTCTCCAAGTTGCTGCAAAATATATTTCTGGAGAACTATTTAAACAGACCAATTCGCTCTAAGAGCAAAAATTAAAATTAATTAAAGTCAATTTAAATAAAAAAGGGAATCGCTAAAGTTTTATTAGCGATCCTTTTTAGACTATTCATTTAACATTTTTTAACACAAGGTTTTTTTTTAATTATGCCAATAGTTGGTTTGTAGATGTAAATATGTTTTAAAATTTATTGGTTTATTTGATTTTCATAGTTTTGTTATGAAAGAAAATTCTTTTTACTGTTCATTTTCCCCAATTCTCATTTAATGTTTGATAATTTGAAGAGATCAACAGGGAAAATATTAATGTTTCCATGTTTAATTTCCAAAATATATTTGCATATATGTATATACATACATACATACATATGTATGTCGTATGTATGTATTTAAATGTTTCTTAGTTCTGTTTTGTTGTTTATAAAAGTGCGAGGTGTTCAAAGTGTGGTTACTTTAAAAATATATTTTTTTTAATATTGTTTTCTTCTTTTTCTTGTCTGACAGGGTGGACTGTTGATATTTGTTGGGATGATGGAAAATCGTTCCAACAAATATAAACATATTTTTTTAAATTTAGCAGTGTTGTTTTTCATTCATTGATGAGTAAATTTTTAAGATAGCTTTTAATGATAGAGACGGTGTCCGTATTTTACCAAAAAAGTCGATGTACTATGCTTCCATCTTTTATTCATATTATTGTTAATGAATTTTAGTTAATTTTTTTATTTTATTGTAACTTGTGTTAATATCCATTTTTGTATATATTTATGTTTTTTATTTTGTTGCTTTAATTTGTTCTTATAGATATGATCAACAATCAGAGTTTTTCTTTCAAAATATTTTCCATATTTGTGAGGAGTCATGTGAAAAGGAAAATGATTGTGATTCCAACGAGAGGGGAAGGTGATTTTTATATTGTTAATTATATTTATTTAAATAATTTGGGGTTAAGTTGTAAATATTATTTGTAAATGCACTTAAATATTATCCATATGTATGTACATCTGTATGTATGTATATATTTAAATGCCAAAATTTCTTAAAATCAACATTTACCAGCACTTTTTTTTTTACAATTTAGTGAACTTTCATCTACATATCATCCCACAACCTCGACGGTACAAATGGTACAATGTTCCGATAACAACACGGATCAGCCAGTGACAACTTTGAAGAGCTTAAAGGATCCCAATTGTTTGTTGGATAATGTCAGCATGCACTCACATAGGTTCGTAACCAAGACATTTTGTGTATGGTTTCTAAATTCGTAATTCATCTAGTCCCAACAATAGTTACTATCAAACCGATAGTCCATCTAATACATATTTACGCCCCAAGCCACCACCATACAAAGGTGGCACTTTGAATCGCAACGGCGTGGATATTTGACAATCAACCCCAAGGATATTATATTGTTAAGTGAGCAGCAGAGTATGCAAACTCACAAAAATATAATCAATATATTGAGATATCAATAAACAAATTACAACCATATCTATCTACATATATACGAATCCATAAAGTTTTCGAAAACCCAATAATATTTAATAACCATTAGTATAAATATGCTTGTAGAGAAAGTTCTCAAAACTTACTGAAATTTATTGTTTTACAATGAAAAAAACCGAAACATCGCAATTAGCAAAATAAACGTTTAATAATATTAAAAACAAAACGCCAAAATTTTTTTATAATTATTAAATCACATAGGAATATTTACTTAAACTTTTTCTCCAGCACTTCGTCTAGTAAGTACATATTTAGTAACAAATACATTGATACTTTAGTATTCTTCAAATTACAACTTAAACCTGTTTCAAATATTTTCGAGTGATATGAGTTTTACCTTTCAAACAAAGAAAAATATTTGAAAAACGGTTAATAAATGGCTACGGTAAGGTTTTTAATTAAGAAAAATCATAAATTTGTTACACAATTTTTTGTTCGTCAAGCTCATATTTGTATGTAAGTCAATAAAACTTCATGTTTGTGTTTTAATAAAAAAATACATAAAACTTGTTTTAAAAAACTGACTAATGCGGTTCTCGTTTCTTTTCTGAAAATGTTTGCATTATGTTTCAGGGAAACTGGGTGGTTACTAGGGCCAAAAGGGCTACAGAAGAACAAATTCCGTAACATTTTGCATTTGGCAAGGATCAAGTCAATTAGATGTACATACATATATACTTATATAAAACATACAGATTTTTCTTTGAGAGAGAATAGAGAATAATTTCTTGCCGGATATTTTTATAACATTCCTTTGGAAACGTTATTAAATCTGTGGCTTCCTGGCATAACCGAAAAAGTCACTCACAGCTGTTTTCGAGAAAACGCGCTCTAAAGTTTTCGAGCTGATTGAAAAATGCAGTTTTTCGTTTTGGAAATGTCGAGAATTCAGCCGCAATATTGAATATAAAAGTATTTATTTACATTCTTTCGAATGATTTACACCTCTAATCTCAAATTTTACATTAACGATTTTGCAAAAAAGTGACTTTGTCGGTTATGCCGGGAAGCAACAGAAATATTTGGCGTGTATATTCTAGCTCGATTTTAATGCAATCGGATGAAAATTAATGAAAATTAAGATGTCGAGCTACGAAATGACACGTGAGTTTATGACGACAATGTTAAAATTTTCGTTAACATAGTCGTTTTAACATAATCGATATATAAATTTAATATCACGATATCTTCTCACGTTGCAGAACAGTTGGCTGCGCCCCCGCCAGCAAAGAGTCTATTACAAAGAAGGTGTAACTAACGAGTTTGATATGAGGGCTCCTTTGTCTGTTTTTGTATGATACAAAAATGAAACTTCTTATGAAAAGCAATTAAACTGAATCAAAAGCATTGCACAGATTTTCAAGTATAGATATAATCAGTTCAGATCACGAATTTCTCCGATTTCTCACTTTTTGACATGCTCTTCCTTATATATTTATATGTATCTTTCATTCTCTTATCTTTTTTCTTTGGCGGATGTGTCTGTCAAATAAGGTTCAGTAGCTACTTCTTTTGACAGACACATCCGGCGACTTTCTACAATTTTAAACTTGAACAAGGATCAAGCAAGTAGTTATGGAAATAGAGGTTAAAAGCAACAAATTCAATAACATATAATTTGTTTCATTCTGTTAACAATAAAGTCTATCGTGAATGATTCTACTGAATAATTTATTTTTTTTAAAGATACATATATAATTTTACAAAAATGTTAAAGTTGTTTTAGTGCAGCGCTAAATATTAAGTAGTAAATTAGAATTTATAAGTTTCCTTTATTACCAATAATCAATACAATTTATGTACACACAATTATGCATGAAAGAATTTGAATTCACACAATTCATACACATCAACGTTAACGCTTTCTAACACTATTTTTCCCAATAGGGTAAACATGTTGAAGCAACAACACTGTTTGAAATATCAATTGTCGCTAAATTTCTTTTTCAATTCGTTGTGTTTTTGTTACGGCGGTTTTAGTTATTTGAATTTGCTGTAAATAATATTAAAAATATATATTTTTTTAAATATTATCCATGTTTGGAATTAGTGAAAATTTATAAAATATCAAATATTTACAATAAAATCGATGCGAGTGTTGAGTGTTTTCGTAAAATTCTTAAATCAAAGCGTACGCTAAAGTAACGAATTCATTAAACAGCTGGTAAGGCTTCCTTTTCCTTTTGTCAACAGCGGCGAGAAAAGGAAGCAGAGTTCGTGCAACAGCTTGCATCGTATCACAACCATTTTGAAAATATGAACGAACAGCTGCAACTGCGAATAGCCAAAAGACAGCGTGAGTATTTAAATTTTGTTGAAGGCAATGCTCTGTAAAAAGTTAAACGCTTTTTAGCACGTTGCATTTACATATCTATGTACGTTTTTAAAAGATAAATAATAATTTGTAATTACATTCTTATTCGATTTGTAATACATACATAAGTGCAAGGGATTGTGTAAATTTGCATCCGCCGGAAATATTCACCAAAAGAATCTCGTGTAATAGACTTCATATTAATAATTGGTGTGACCTCAGACAGACACTTTGCGTTCAAAGAATTATTTAAAACAAAAATTTTAAGACGCAGTAGGCAAGATATTTCGATCTAGTAAACTTTCGTAGAAAAACTAAAAGAAAATTAAATAAATATAAAAATATATTAAAAGACGCTCGTAAAAGAAAACCGTATATGCTAATAACTCAATAGTTTTGCAATTTTTTTTAATTATTACTTTTTCGCTTTTCAACGGTAAGCAGCGCGTAAAATTTTAGGCGTCAATTCGCTGGAAACAAACACATTTCCAAAAGACTGCTCCACAGCGAATATACTGCTGACAAGTACAAACGTTTCAGGCCCACCACTAGTATCTCTTACGCCACCAGAACACATCGTTGACTCATTGCAACAACCACCACAGCATTCGATCAACGGCAGCAACACAGTAGTGACCGCCGGAGTACCAATTATTTCAACAACTTTGCCAGTGCAAGTAGGGCTTACTGCGTCGCAGCAGCAGCAAATGGAGCGTTTGCGCTTAGCTAATATGATGAATCAAGGTTAAGACGTTATCATAAATCATAATTCAATAATTGTAAAATATTTGCTGTGGTTTTTAGAAATGCACGCTTTGTGGCCTTACGGTACAGCAACTTTTCTATCACCCATGCTGCCAGCACCAAATATGGCATTGCCATATGCACTCGCCGGTACTTTGCCATACGCTGCAGTGCCCATATACCCAGCGGCCGCAGCAGCAGCAGCAGCCGGCATGCAGCAAAATATTCCTAACGCACAACAACAATGCAGCAACATATCACCGGTATCGCAAGCAGTTAGCATGCCAACTGGTTCTGGCGCTTCCTCAGCGTCCACAAGTAGCGCTACTTCTTCAAACGGTGCACCGCCACTGCGTTCACAACCGAATGATTCTAACAAAATTAACATACAGATTGGATTGCAGTGTGTAAGTCAGAATTCGCCGTTAAATTTCAATTCGATGAATGAAATTAACGCATCTTTGGCTAAAGTGAACTTGCTAAATTTTTGCGGTAGCGTGGGAGAAAAAGAGAACAAAGGTAAAATTGATAATGTGTAAAAATTTATGATTCCTTTAATAAAATTTTTTGTATTATAGAAACGTCTTCATTGCGCAGCTCGCCGATTTTGTTAAGTTCAGAGTAAGTTTATGTGAAACCTAACCTAAAAAAAAACACATTTAAAATGAAATATTTTTTTATTCTTACCCAAAGCGATCTCAACAGTTCCAATGGCATTTGTCCAAGTAATACTCTTGGTAATGGTGCCGGCGGAGATGCCAGTAATTCCAACAATTCGCCTGGTAGTGGTGGCAGCTGCAGTGTTACGCTTTCGCAGGCTAAATTCAATGAACTGACGCGCCTAGCACTACGCGGCAGTGAAATTGCCGAAAAACTTGCCTACACACATCGCAATCGCCCATGTTTCAAGAAGATTGACAGTCTGTGTGCACGCATGAAACAGGATCTCATACGTCCAGACGGCGTATTGCCCAATATAAACTCGCAGGGCATAGCATGGGCTGTAAAGGACTTTATATTTGTATTCACACGCGTCATCAATGCTTGGATAATTATCAAGGGTTACGTATATAACACACCAGAGGGGCTTAACAAAGTGAAAGCTGCGCTTAGTCCCGACTTTGCTGCCAGTTTTGCCACATGGCAGGACACAACAATGGACTTTGTTGAGAATTTGATCAAATCATTTGTCAACTTGGATAATTTGGTGCAATCACAGAAGAATGTCTATCAGAAAGCGGAGAGCAATGGCGCACGTACAGCACCGGGTACAACACCCATCAAACTGTTGCAACCAGTTAGCTCACTACTGGACGATTCTTTTGATTTCCTCAACACGTCCACTGAAAAATCTCAACAAAATGCGCTCAATAAAAACTATCTTTATACAATGGTTGAAGATTCCGAGGGGAGTCAGCGTCAAGCTACAGTTAATGGCACTTATTTCAAAACTGGCACATATAATCCTATCAAAAAAGATACTTTGCTTGTGGATCCAACAAATAATACAACGACTGGAGCAACCACAACAACAGTAACAAGTGCTGCGAATCACCAATTACTTGTGCCCAATAGTCCTCTGGAACAGTATTTTGAAGAGCAAATCTCAGATTTTTGGCCAACATCCACTGATGTGGATACAGCAGCGGCAGCTGAGTATTTGAAGATAAAAGAAAAGATACCACCTAATTGGTTGAGCTACGACATACGAGTACTGGAGCAGAATTTGTCGGAATTTTCGAGTGATTATGACCCCACTGCACCACCACGTCCGCTGGGTAAAGATCTCATCGATAAATTAAATGTGATGATCGAGCGTTTGATGGCAATGAAACATGCAGAGTTTTTCTTCAAGTTGCAGTTTACCAAAAACTATGTAAGTGCTGAAATTTCTTTCTTGTTTTTATACAATGATTATAACAATTCACAAAGAGAGTTTGGGGCATCATCATATTTATGGTTTTGCATATTTTTTTTTTGTATTCAACGATTTTTTCCAACTACTTTTAGTTCCCTGAATTTATGGTAAAACATAAAAACGATATCATGGATGTACGTTCGATAATACTTAAATGTCAAGTGGGCGGCTACCAACACATATTCGAAGTTGTTCACGATGTGAAAAAGATTGTACACACTGGGAAAGAATATTTGAAGGTTGGTTAATATTTTACTTTAACTTGTGACTACAAATTTTTTCACTAATTACTATTTATTACTCTTCTTATAACAGTTCAATGTTGACAGCAAATTGCAAAAAACCATTATTGCCTTTGAATGTGAATTCAATAAGTTACTTAGTGAACCGCCTTTCGAGAATTATCAATTCGAACATATTACCGGTGAGCCGAAGGAGATGCTCTACAATTGCCGCAATAAATAGAATTTGTAAAATTCGTCTTTAGCTTAGCACATAAATTACGAGTACAATTTTGATGAATGTGGCCTTTGAAATGCGACAATGTCTGTTATATACATATTTACAATTAGAAAATAGTTTTAAGTTTTCGTATACCCTTTACATAAAAATGTATATATGTATACATATGTAGCTAATATTGATTGTTATATGCATTGTTTGAACAACTGTTAGCATGCCTAGTATTTAATTTGTTTTTGTGTTTTATATCAAATACTTCTATGTCAAATTACTTTAAATAAGCATGTAAGACTTTCTTTACCATGTCTTTCAAAAATACCCAAATTCAATAACAACAACATTTAGAAATAGCCAGACATGGCTTAGTATTATAATAGCGGCATGTCGTTTACCGCTCGCATGCAACAAGCGTTCCTTTTGCATCACAACTTTTCATTTGACCAATTTGCTTTTATACGTACAATTGTGCATGTAATTTAAAAGAAATGTTTAAATGTGTATGCGCGTGTATATTCATATTGCATTTTCACATAATTTTTTTTATTTTTAAATTAAGTTTATTTGTGTGTGTAAAATTATAAAGTATAGTAATGTCTGATTTTTTTTTAGCATAAACAAGGTATTTTAAGTACTTAAATTGCAAAAAATTGGAATGAAAAGTTTGCGAAAAATGGCAGCAATAAATGTGTTTAACACCGCTAACTATTAATAATTTTAAGTTGATCTCAATAAAATTTTAAAATGAATGTAAACTAAATTTAAGATTTCATAATTAAACATACATATGTACATATTTATGTAATGCAGTTATGCTCATATATCAAAATCATAGTTGTTACGTTAAAATATGCTTGAAAAGAAAGAATGAATGTTTTTTTTTTTTATTTTAATTTTACACATTTTTTTTTATTACAAAAAAAAAACAAATTGGCATAGCCAAATAACTAGTTACTACCTTTAGCATTTACATTTTTTAAATATTTTATTAAGCTTCTCATTATTTAATATATAAAATCCAAGTGAAAATTAATTGAGAGAACTTTCGTAACAAATTACACGCATTAACTTTTTTTATATGCATATGCATGTATAACTTACTGTATAATTATTCTTAATTGTATGAATTTTTCAAAACAAAATATGTTTAAGTGTTACGCAATTAGTGCCACCACATTTTATATTTGTATAATAACTGCATTTACTATCTATCACACTTCTTAAATGAGACTTGTAACATTTGTGATAACGATAACATTGAAATATATAATAAAATTAAATTTTCAATAACATAACTTTGTTTAACATAAACAATGTGACTTGAATGAAGGTGATAGAAGCCATTGCAATTGAATTTACTTAAAATGTTGCAACCAGTGTCCGGAAAATAACGCAGTTTCCTCTCAAAAAGGATAAATACTTTTATTTTTTGTTTAATTTTAACGGTTTGCGGTAATTATTACGCATCAAACAGAAGGAAATTACAACGACCAAGTTTAAGTTCCGCTTCACTAACGTAGAAAAAAAATTGCCGGAAATGCCGCTGGCATATTGCCCCTCTATGTAGGCTACATAAGTCTTTCCGGAAATGATCTTAAATATTTTTTTGATCACTTTTCCGGTTTCGTAGAATGAATAAGAAATAAAAATGAAGGCAATTGAAAAATTGGTAGGCCAATAAGCACTTGTTTGAAACATATGTATGTATATCGTTATAGTGAATAAAAGATCAAATACATATAACAAAAATATAAATAAATCTTGGTTTATTTCATTGAACCGAAAAAAACAATTGAATGGTTTCAACTACCCACAGACGTATAATCGATAAAATAAAAATGGAAAATCGATTAAAAATAGATTTGTGATCGGAAGCGCAGTATACTTGTATATTGTGTTCGGAATATTTGCGTTTTCGGAACATAACTACAAAATTAATTTATTTTTTTGGTCTACGGCTGAAATCAAAAACTACAACGAATTGTTTTCTGTTTTAATTAAGCTCTTTTTAACTTTGCACAAACGTGATACCTAATAGTTTTTATTAAAACGATTGCTATGGCACTCGAGGCCAGTAATTCGAAATAAATAAATAGTTAACTAATAACTAAGCATTAATTTCATATATTATAGAACAGCTCAGTACATTTGTTGCTTTTTTTTATAATATTTTTACATCTTTAAAATATTTTGTTAATGTTTAGAACAGACTTATTTGTTAAATACATATGTACATATACAATATATGTTCGCTATTTTCTGGTCATCTATAAAAGACTTATTTACAATATCAGTTATATAATTATACATATGTATGTATGTATGTATATGAATACGGTAAAAACGAGTTTATCCAAATACACAAATGTATCTCTTCGCATCATTTCTTCCATATGTGTTCCTTATATGTAGGAATATCTGTATATGCGTTAATTACACAACATACATTAAACATATAATTACATACATTTAATTTTAATTAAGTTTATGTAAAAATTTAAAATTAAGTTGTTTCAATATCTAACTGTAGTTGTGTACATATTTGAAATTGTCATAATTATATCACCCATACTTTTACTGTCTTCATTCTAATTTGCACAAAACTCTTCTACACTGATTTGCTGAGCTTGCAACATACCATGGAATAGTGATTGTGTATTTTGCGCCAAGTTACGCGGTGTTCCCTCCTCCTTGATCTCACCATGTTCGATTACTATGATGCGATCCATTAGTTGTAGGCCGCGCAGTCTATGCGCTATAAAGAGAACTGTCGAACTCTTGAAAGAATTTCGCAACGCTTGCTGCATAGCAATAGCCGATTCGTCATCCAGATTGGAAGTACCCTCATCGATGCAAACTAATTTGGCGTTCTTTAGCAGACCACGCGCCAAGCACATAAGTTGACGCTGGCCAGCCGACAAATTGACGCCAGCCTTGTCAATCTGTCCATCCAAACCGCCCAGTGATTGTACAAGTTGTGTGACTGCATGACAACTGGCAATTGCGTGCCAAATTTCGGAATCGTAGTATTTGCAGCGTGGATCAAGGTTTTCACGTACGGTGCCTGAGCAAAAACAAAAATTTAAAAAAACAAAAAAAAAAAAACAAAAAAAAAAAAACAAGTAAAAATCATTCAAGTTACAGCACTTTGTTCATAACAAAATAAACTTAACCACCTTCAAAGAGGAATGGCTCCTGTGGTATAATGTCCAAGCGTTCGCGCAGCATCTTCAAAGCCAGCGTCTTCAAGTTCACACAATCCAATGTGATCTCACCCCGACTCAGTGGCGCTACACGCATCAACGCCGCCACCAATGTCGTCTTACCCGCTCCCGTACGTCCAACAATGCCAACACGCTCAAATGCTTCAGTACGCAAATTAATATCGTGCAGCGTCGGCGCTAAATTATCGCGATAACGCAGTTCAACGTTCTTCAATTGCAACGCACCCTGACTAGGCCAACCGAATGGTGGATCACTTGTACCTTCCGCATTTTCTTCCCCCTCCAACTGCAGATATTCATTTACACGTTCGACGGCAACAAATTCCTGTTCCGTTTCTGCCACTGCATTCAACAGTCCACCCAATAGTCCGGTTATTGAAAGTGCATACGAAATGGCCAAACCAACTAGGCCAGGATTTGTGACATGCGCTGAGGTGATAGCAGCTAAGAAACCAGCGCCAGCTACTAGAAGAACACCCAACAGCTGTAAACGTAGACTGAGCCACTGCTGTGCAGCGGCAGAGGTTAATTGCGCTTTTATGCTCTCTTCTAGTTTGGCATGGAAATCGCGCTGAAAGCGAGCACTCGCACGCATCGTGCGAATGGTTACAAGGCCCTGCAGTGTTTCGGTGAAATGTGTGTAGAGTGGTGAGAGTGCATTGCTTGAAAGACGTTTAAGATCGCGCGAAGCGTGACGATAACGGTATTGTAGGTTTAGATAAATGGGAACCATTGGTATGATAATTAGGCCCAACCACGGCATGGCGTACAAACTTATGCAAAGGGCGCCTGAAAAAAAGTTTAAATGTAAATTTAAAAATGGGCAATACCTTAATTGTAGCAAACTTGCCAGCTAGACCCAATAACTGTGCCAACAGAATATTCAGTATGAAGGGCAGTGAATCGTCAACTGTGTAGGTGTCTGAGGAAAATCGATTAATAATGCGGCCAACGGATGTGATGTCGAAGAAATTGAATTTTGCCTGTGGATGACATGCAAGGTATGTACATTAAAATAATTAAAAAGAAATAAAATGTGTTAATGGAACACCTCAGATTTGCTTCAAACTCGATTTTGAGGTTATTTACATGAAACAAGTTGACACGTATTCGGAACGGACTTATTTAAAATTTTGTTTTCGATGAATTCATCTTAAAAAGTTTGGATTTTTCTAACTCTTTTCTCAGAATATTTAGAATATCATATTGAAATTTGAGAAAATGCTCAACAGGCTCGCAAACAAATCTCAAATTTCTACGGTGAATTTTAAATAACAGAAACTTACACATTATTATACGAAACTGCTGGACGAGGCAGTTTTTGTTCTGACTGTAACAAAAACTGAAAATGGCGACACTTTAGGCAATAAAAAAAATATTTTTTTGGCCACCAAAGAATACCTTTTTTTAATACACGAATGTTTTTTTTTTGATATACAAACGAATGTTGCGTCATATCTTTGGCATCGATGCTCACGGTATGACGAAAAATGCAAACTATGGATCGAGGGTGGACAGAAAAAAACACACGACCTCGTTCGTTTCGATCGTTCATAAAAAATTGTTTGGAGCAAAAAAAAAAACGACTTGATCCCTTACTTATGATCTTCCTTATGTGGTTGTTGTTTGTGATTTTAATCTATTCTATATTATTTTAGTTATTTAATAATTTTAGGCGTGGTCGTTTTTTACAAATAAAATCTTTCATTAACTGGCCTCAACCACAATCAAATTGCAATTTATCTATAATTTTAAGGTCATTAAAAACTTAACAAAAATTAGTATTGAAAAAAAATTTGTACAGAATAGGACTACTTGTACGGTTTAAACTCTTCCAATTTAAATTTAACTTATTTTTAAATCAAATCAAATCAAAATCTTATAAGTTCTCCCTTAAACATTTGCTTTCTTAAACGTATGTGTGTACAAAATACTTACAAATAACACCTTGTTCAGCAATCGATCGTGTACGTAGATGGCTGCTTTTATGCCAGCATATGCGAAAAGGAAGGCGCGTGCAATTGTTGCTAGGGAATTTAGCACAGCCAGTGATGCAAAAATGCTCAAATAATAACCAGTGTTGTGTGGTGGCGCAGTGCCATTGCTAACCTGTAGCGGACCATTGACGATATGCTCCAAAGTCGTATCATTATTATGTGGATCCAGCGTAGTGTCAGTCACCCAATGGGCTAGCCATGCATCGGATAAATTACGTGTCAGTTGCATAAGTACCACAAAAGCCAATGTACTAATAGCAAGGGGAGTGCCAATGGCACGCCAGTAGCAAGAGATTACGTTCAATGAAATTTTTCCATACATACGAGATTCCTGTTAGGTAACGAATGGGTTTTGGTAAAATATACGTTTTTTGTATTGATAAGGAGGGAATTGAACGACATTACCTCGAGCATAATACTATCAACGCTCTTTGTATCACTGCAATTTTGATCATCTAAATTGATGGAAGATCTGCGTGTGAAATCGTATATATCGTCAGTGGCTTCTGTTTCCAAATCCAAATTAATGTCAACACTTTCGGACATATATTGACTTTGTGTTACTTTGCCATCCTCGATATGTAGTATCTAAATTGTGTGAATGTGTTGAGAGTTAAAGGGTTTTTTGATACTTTTTTGAAGACTTTCACCTGATGCGCATGATAGAATAATGTAACGCTGCGAGTCACAACAATGCGTGTCTTTTCTTTCAGCAAGCCAAGTATGCAGTATTTTATGATGTGGCGGGCAACATGCGCATCCAATGAGGCGAGTATGTCATCTAGCAAATAAACTGCATACCATAAAGACAAAAAAAAAAAAAAAATACAGATAAAATCAAATTTTAATACCAAAAAAACTAGAAAATTCAAATTTATGTATGTACATTTGTATGTAGTTAGCCTTACTTTTCTTATTTTGATACACAGCTCGCGCTAATGCAACGCGCGCCCTTTGTCCACCTGATAGCGTGCGTCCGTTTTCACCTATGCCAATTAGGTCGCCACCCAGTACCTCCAAATCTTCATTTAGCGCGCAGGCATACAAAACTGCTTTGTAAAATTGCTCATCGAAGACATTACCCCAAATGATGTTGTCCCGTATAGTGCCGCGTTGCAGCCAAGCTGTTTGTGGCACATAACCAAATCCTGCATACAAAAAAATAAATATCTATGAAACGATGTACCTATTCACTATTTTAAAAATAATTTCAATATTATTTCTCAAATTTTGTTTAGTTTTTTTTTGCAGGCCTTAAATGATTAATAATTGACAATTTTATCGAGCTCGAGGCCAGTTAAGCTAAGTTTAAGCCGCAGTTAAATTTATATCGATCGTTAATGTAGTTTATTCAGTACCTGTTATTAATTCGTGCACACATACACTACCGGCTGTACAATTGATACCAGCTACTATGGCATCTATGAAGGCGCTTTTGCCGCCACCAACTGGACCTTCAATACATATTAAATCACCCTGTAAAAAAAAATAAGTTTAACAATATCGAAACCATAAATAGACTTTCTTACTTTACCTTATTAACAGTTACATTAACATTTTCTAAACGAAATTTTTGTTGTTGATGCTCGCCAGTTATATTTTTTGCGCCATTTGCATTTGCATGCTCGAAAGTCGCAGACTTCATCTCCAATACAATAAGCTTTTCATCCAACTTCGTTGAGCTACCATAGCCAGTGGATTTTATAATTGGATTGTAGTATGAAGAGAAATCGAGATTTGGTAGCTAATGAAAGTCAAGACATACATAGATAAGAAATGAATTATAATAGGTATGCAATCGCACGCTACGTATAATTTACGCCGCGCGCACTTTCTAAGATCATAGGTTACAGAATTTGCAAAACATTTAAACTTTTATCAGCTTATGGTCCCCATAAATTTACGAGTAATACTAAAACATTAACTTCATAATTTATTGGAATATTATCCATATTAAATTAGTGGTCTGTATAACTTTAATAGCTATTAAATTCACTTCAAAAACTTTTTGAATTCTTACATCGATGAGCTCCTGCACGCGCTTTAATGACACCCAGGCTTCTATAAGTCCATTAAGCACCCAAGGAAATGCATTCAGCGGTCCGATTAACATATTTAAAAGCGCCACACTAGTGTATGTAGATGCCGCTACTAATGGATTACCCATCAGCACAGATGCCCCGAATGTAAGAAAGGACATTAATACCGGCGTTGTAGCCCAAAAGTAAACGCAGAGCGCGTCCAAATATTTGCGTTTTTTCAAGAAATTCACCTCTTCTTTGCGGTAAGCACGAATTTTATCTATGAATATATCTTCCCAGGAGTGCAATTTGATTTGTTTAGCTCCGCACATGGTTTCGCTTGTCGCAGCCAAACGCAAATCTTTGGCAGACATGAGACCACGTGAATATTTACCAATGCGTTGTGCCAGCAAGCGGTTTATTGGAATAAGCACGATACCAAATATAAGGCCAGCCAAAAAAGCGGCACCCAGTTGCGTGTAGAGCAAATAGAGTGTGGTGAAAAGCTAACAAAACATAAAAAATAATATAGATTTACATAAATTAAATTTTGTTTTTACTTGGAATGGTATGCTCCAAAAGGAATGAAAGCTTATGCACGAATTCACAATTCGTTCGGTATCTGTAGACATGAGGTTTAATATTTCTGGCCGTGAATTCTTTAAACCACGAGCTTCCAGAGATTTGCAATAGATAGCACTAACAAGTCCTATTCGCATTTTCATGCCAATCATGGACATACGCCAACTGAAGTGGGTGCCACATATGGCAGCTGAAAAAGCAACAATATTAAAACACATTAGTTTTTACATTTACATTTAATACGGTTTGTTTTTTCTTACACAACCATGATGTCGCACATAGCCCCAGAGCGTAAAAGTAGGGAATCCAGTTCGTCGCCTCACTGTGATCGTTTTCAGTTTGCTGACTTAGTAGGCCACCCAGAAGCAGGGGCCCTGCGAAACCAGCTGTATCGGCAATAAATCGTAATATGCCTATTAAGTAAAACTCCCGTCCGAATCCCTTGTGCAACGCCCAAAACAGGGTTTTCGATTGTGAAATACAAATTTGAATGCGTTCACTCAATCGCGATATATTCAGTGCGTCTGGCAAGTCAAACAAGTCCTCAATTTTTTTCAGACCACCCGCGACACCTTTCGCTATTAAGGGATCTACCCAGCTGAAAACGAAGCGCGAGGCATAGCTGGCCTCATCTTGGGCATGACCAAGATGTGTTTCATTTAAATCAAAATGGAAGTAGGTATATCGATTACTAAGTAGTGATTCGTCTTCCTAAAATTTGTATATTAGAAAAACAGCAGTTCAATGAAAATGGATATAAAACTTGTAAACGTATTTTATTGTTAATGTGTATTTACTCTGCTTGCGGGATATCGCGTTGTCGCCAAAACTGCATTTCCAGTCGGAATTAAAGTTAATGCGTACAAAAGGTCAAAGATCACAGTTACCAAGCTCCACGGCCACCAATCATAACTAACGCTAGTACGTAACCATACCACGTCTAATACAAAAACTGCCAACCAAGCTACATTCATACAAAGTGGACCCCGATGACTAAGGCTGCCGAAACGGCGTGTAGATAATAGGTATCCTATAAGTAAATTTTAATTGTTGGTAAGTGCATACATGTTACATACATACATGCATACAAACGTATTTATCGTACTCACCAACATGCACTGCCCACATAACACACTCTGCCGCTACCACTAAAACATCGACCGGGTACAGCTTCACGCCAGTGTGATGGAAAACAAATATCTTCCATATGGGAAGCTGCGCCAGCACAATCGTCACACCAACACGAAAATAAAGCAAACGCAATTGCAAAACATCGCGCAAAACGCTACGCGTGTAATATCCAAAATTGTAGGCGGAGATGGCAGCGAATATTGTATAAATGGGAATTTGCAGCACTATCTCTTGGAAGCAAGGTAATAAATCATTGGAATTGCCCGAGAAGGGCTTCAGCCCAGTGGAGCAGAATTCAGTCCAGTTCCAATACATAACTATCTCGTCATCCATTGTTTGTTAATAACATGTATGATGTACCAAGCCTGGTTGGGCCGCTTAATTAACCTTTATAATTTAATGTACCATTTAATTTCGCAACTAATTAGTAAACAAAAACAAAACTTACCTTGTGCTTAGTCAGTTCATCAATAAGTAATTTTCTATATAAAAACTTCTTCAAAAACGTGAAATGAATAAACATTTGCACAAAAACATTCAATTGACACCGTTCTATGATTACAATAAGCACACCAATTACTTTTTCCTTGGTGGATATTTTAGTAGATTTACTCTTTGTGGTTGATTTACAATGGGATAGGATATGACTAATGCTTAATCTGATAAAGAACTTATTCGTAAAATTCAAAAGGCCGTCGAGTTTTCTACCGATGAAATCTCCGCAAACAATTTAATTAACTTTGTCTACAATTGATGAAAATTTCACAAGAATTTATTGTGAATACGCCAAAAACTGCAAATGTGAAAAAAAAACTTCCTGCTAACGATATTAAATTTTAAATTAATCTTTAACCGAGTTCAAAAAAAGAAAGGCTTTAATCGAAAAATATAATTTTTATGTATGTATTTTCGGATATACATATGTACATACATAGTTTGTAAACTGCTTTTAATCAAATCAAGATGGATAGATTTTATTGTATACATAGATTGTATTCCATAAATCTTGCAAAAAAACGTACGTAACATAAATGTTTTAAGGCGTTTCGTTTCATTCGGTAGAATACAAAAAAACGAATATTACAAAGAAAATGCACAGCTTTTCATTTCTTGTGGCAAGATAAATCGGTTTGTTTTGCCAAAGAACGTACATACTTAAGTATGTAGTTGCATGGCGTTTCGTTTCCTATGGCATGTTTTAGTAGCTCATTTGAGTTTACTGCAGCGAAATCCACTTGGATTGTAGCAGATTGTATTATCAAAGAACGTATTGTATATTACAAACAAGAAGCAACTTTCGTTTCTTTCCCTAACAAAATATCTCGGACTTTTTCACCATACTGGAACGAATTCGACATTCGTTGATTGATACCAGAGTCTAATTCGATCTAATTGGATTTCGGGTGCTGCAATAAGCTGATATAACTTGACACAGGGAACGAAACACCATTCAACTTCTATACTATGTATGTTCTTTGCTAATATCCATCAAGGCATGTCCAATTTCCTATTAGTTTTGGTATGGTGAAATAAGCGGAAAATGTTGTCTGCGGAATGGCACGGGAAAAGGTTTAAATATGTAAGCATATGCAATATTTTTCTAAATATATAAAAAAAAGGCTTTGGAAATAATACTTTAAATATTTTTTCTTCTAATTGCAATAACCCAGTCTAACCATTCTCAGAAATCGTATATTTGCCACTTGTTATTTTTTTATTTAAATGAGCTGAAATTTATTTAAGAAAACTAAATTAAGAAATAATTTTTTTTACATCCTGGGTGTTCCTTCTGCCTTGCCTATTGACGTACGCATTTTCGTTACAATTGGCGCTTTTTGGCGTCTTAATAATTATCTAAACACCTTCCCTTACGTGCTTATTAAGAACGACGAATGTACTTATTTGTCCAGTATGTAGGTAATTAAATGAAAAACGATAATTTATTTTCGATAAGTGATATTCCGTCATAGAGCTAGGGTGTGATTAATTCGAACTTAGTTTATATCCACAGCAGTCTGTGAGAAGTTTAAAAAAAGTTTACAACCTCGAGCTTCTATATACTCTTTCGACTTTTCATCTATGCAATAGGTAACGGTTTCTCCTCCTGTTTCATTCTTTAACGAATTCAGTATACGCCATTCTGTAGTCAAAAGACCAAGATTTTGCTTTGCTAATCGGTGTTTCAAAGTTTCTGGTGGCATTATGTCTGATGCTGTAATATGCAAAGCACAGATAAAAGTGTTTGAAATTGGAATTTCCATGGATGCCTTTATATCTATATTTAAAGATGCATTAAGCTTGCTGATTACACTCATCAGCCAATCTCGCGTCTCTTTATTTTGGCAGGTTAGCGAGAGCCATCCATCTTCCGTTGCGCTGGATACAAAACCGATACTTGCAACACGGTCTTCGATTTCATCTATTTCAGTCAGTAAACTTATTTTGATTTTCATAATTTCCTCCTCGTTAAGTTTTACCTCGGGGTACTTCTTATGAGATATAGCGACGGGATAAGGCGTACTGTTGCATTCAATTTCCGGCATTTGTTTGGTCATACCATCACCTGCCTCATCATTGCCGAAATCGTATTCACTGTCTGTTGAAGATGGTGCGGCAGTTTTAATTTTCTTCGCGAACTGAGTTTTCTGAAGAATTTTAGTAGTGGCACGGGAACGTTTTAGGGCACCACGGCTTATTTCAGAATACTTGGACACCAACGCTTTTCTTGTTTTTATGCATCGTTTTGGTCGAGAAAGTGCATTTGTTTGACCTCTTTGGGCGGAAGTCTTTTGTTGGATTACCTGTTTAGAATTGCTGGAGTTATCATCGTCACTGGTCTCACAACTTTGTTCGTCCCTTCTTCTTCGTTGTTTTAATAGTATGCCACAAAGCAATATCAGAAAATCTTCCATTTTATATTAGATTCAACGAATACTCCAATGATCGCAACTGCAATTGTACACAAATCGCATCCTCCTGGATCCAAGTATTGTTATATTCACAATGACGTCAAGGAATAAAAAAGAACAGTATTCACAATAGCACTATAATAAATTGATATTGTGAATGTAAAAGTCAACCGGAAAGAAATTTGGTGATTAGAAATATACATACATTCTATTAATTTCCTCAAAACAAGCTAAAGTAAAAGAGCAATGCAAATCGACAAGTGATAAGCTAAAAGCTCAAGTGAAAACACGAAAAAATGCTCTCTAATATTTTTAGTAGTTTAAACTGGTTTATACAAGAATACAGCTTCAATTTACTGAATGTTATCTTCATCGGTTTCACAGTAGTGATTACATTCTTCGGTAGCCTTGTTAATTTCGTAGAGCCGGCACTGCCCAATTTCTTGCGGCAGGTTTTTCGTTATGGCAAACATTGCCATAAAGGTCCTGCAAATACTCTAATAAGCAATACAGAGTTACCAAAAGCTTGGTTTAAACACTTTTATATATTTGCTCTAACCTGGTCATTGCTTGCACTTTGTCTTCTGTTGAAGGGATTAATTGTTAAAACTGGACCACCAGAGTTGGTGCTAATATTTTTGGATTTTGTAGCTGGTGGTCAAGCTAACAGAAGTGTTCAAGTTGAATCTACTTGTGCGTTAGTGGCTACTGTGCTTATGACTTTGCAATGCGGTAGAAGATTTTATGAGACAAATTTCGTGCAAATTTTTTCAAAAACTAGTAAAATTAATTGGAGCCATTACATGGTTGGGTACATACACTATTTTGGTGCAATACTAGCGTTGTTAAGCAACACAGAAGGTTTTGTACGAGGTATGTAAAACATTGACATTGATATGTATTTGTATATTTAGATAATATATAACTAAATTTTTTTATTTAAATATGAACATTTTATTTATACTCGTCTTAGGAACCTTGCCCTCGAATTTCTCCTTGCAACAGATTTCACTATTGCAATATCTCTGCATATTTATTTTTCACGTTAGTTGGACGCAACAATATAAGTCAAATTTGATACTTGTAAACTTACGCAAAGATGTAAAAAGTGGAGAAGTAAAAACTGAAAAACATTTATTGCCGACCGGTGGATTCTTCAATATGATATCATCACCACACATGTTCTTTGAAGTCGTTATGTATGTAGCAGTGCTCGGACTTTTGCCAAGAAGTACTACTTGGCTTTTAATATCTATTTGGGTCTTCTTAAATCAGGTAACACGACAGGACATCTTAAATCGCATACATAAGTATAAACTTATATTATATACAATTTTTTTTACAGTTGATGAATGCTTTACTCACGCACAAATGGTATAAGGAAAATTTCAAAAACTATCCACAAAATCGAAAGGCGTTTATACCTTTTATCTTGTAAAACAAAAAAATTTATATGAATATTTAGTAAAGTTTTGATACACACTCATGCACATACCATACATATGCAGATTTATAAGATATCTTTTATGGTTTAAAAAAGCTTAAATGCATTCCTTTGTTGTATCCGTGATGTTAGAGACGTTTTATGTACGTGGGTGTACGCTTACACGAAATTGTTTCAAACTAGATACTATAATTAAAATTCAAGCATGAGTTTTGATACAGTTTTATTGAAACTCTCTTCTCCTTTTTTCGAAAATAAATTGTACACAGAAAAAATCGACTAAGAATGTTTTTGAATACAGATAAAAGGACGTCGGCTTAAGCTCATAAATTCATTCACTTGAAAAGAAAACTGAAACGAGAATATGAAAATGTACAGGTTAATCATTTAAATATTTTGAAAAAATTCTTAATTATAATGTTTGCCATTTAAGGTTACTTTTCCCATATAAATAAAAGTATAAAGCTTTGAACAAAATTTGTATAATTTAAAAAAAGAAAAAAAAGCGAAAAAAAAATTGGAACTTACTCATTATTATTCAAAAATTAAATGGACTACTAAACTGAAAACACACAAATTTCTTAAAACTTTTTAAACAATTTTTTTTTTAAATTTTTAGTTGATAATTTTTAAAATTTTGTAGTTTTAAATTTTTTTATAATATGTACGTATTTACGCTGTGTTGCCAAATATAGCAGAAAATTTCAAAGTTATATTTTATAAACTTATATTTATTTATTTACTTTTGATAATTGTCATTTAAAATTAAGTTGAATATATAAAAGCTTATACGAAATTCGCAATGATAAAATAAATTTCTAAAAATTGTCATCAAAATTTCAAACTTTTTATTCAGCACTTTTTAAAAAAATTCTAGCTATGCAGTTTTGTGATCATTCAGTTTGCAAAGTGTAAGTTTCGGTCGGCTGAAAGGTACATATCATCAAAATCTAATTTTATTTGGAAGAAATGTATAAGATCTTTTGCAAAACAATAATAATAAATCAATGGTACTTTTTACCCAACCGAATTTTTTTCCTAAAGTCCTGAATTGAAATTTTGCTGACAATTTTTTAGAAACTTTTATTTATGTACATATGTATGTGTAAGGCTTCGGTTATAGACTATACCAAAAAATATCCAAAAAATGTACTGCTATTTTTAGGAAAACAGCTGGATGTAAAGGTATGTATGTATGTTCAAATGTATATACAGGCGATCTCTTTTTCGCGGTTTACTTGGGCAGAAATTTCTTTGCGTAAAAATTACCACATTTCGGTTCAAATTTGTTTATTCGTTAAAATAACCAAGTTTCCACCCGAAATCCAAAGTTGGCAAGGTAAACAAATTTATTACTTACATATGTACATATGTCCATACATATTCGCTATGCTTTGATACATATTAAAACAGGATGTTAACAAAAAATAATATTTTCAGTTCTTAAAATAATTTGTAAATAAGCGCTAAGGTTTTTCTTTCGGTATGTGTTTATATAAATCCCGGTAGCACTCCAAAGCATTTTTAAAAACTCGACGAAATATAAAAATAAAAAAACAAAACCCCAAAATCAGAAAAAATTGCGAATCGCGTTAAAAAAGCATCTGTGGATTGCGAAATAATCCGTGTTCAAAATCCGCGTCAAAAAAGTAAAACCGTTTTAAAAGAGTTAATATGGGATTGTAGAATCGAATGCAAATACATCTTTTTTAGCTAAGCATTTACCTGTAGGGATATCCTTGCGCCTTTGAGCGAAAAACAGATAGTAAAAAGGAGAAAAACACAACAAGCAGCAGTAGACCCGCTATAGCCATTATGCGCGCTCTTTTATTATCGCTTTGTGATCCAGATTCCGTGAGCAGAACCATTCCTAGCACAATCATGGCATCTGTAAGCGAAAAAAAAATTGCAATACATAATACAAATCCATTAATCATTATATCTTACTCAAAAACATAACGATGTAAGTTTCCACCACCAGTTGTCCTTGAGATGATCCATGTATATATGCAACTCCGCCGTTTTTACTCTTATGCACCAACGGTGGTCCTCGTATGTGGTTCCACATTTGTCCAGAAATCATGGCGAAGCAAAAGAATAACGCTAAAGCTCCCCAAATTTGTTTATTATATAGGAACTCTAAGTTGTTGCGGCGAATGTAGAGAAAACCGCCCACTAGGGCAACTAACGTTATCATTGCTACAGTTCCAGAATAGTTCGGTGGGCGGAATATACGTATTTGAATGTCGGTACGTTCATGCACGAATTTCGCAACTGCCTCGGCTGCAAAGCCGACACGATGTATATCCATGGTGTCGGGACCTTTTGGTTTACCCTTGGCAGGAAAATGCATAAAGACAGGTGCTGTATTGATACGCAGCGATTGGAAAACATCCGAACCTTCATCAAAGTCCACCATGGCAAAGAATAATTTATTAGAGTACGTCGGCGAGTAGCGATAAGAATTAGCAACAATTGTGAATTCATCGTGGGCATGTCGACATATTTGGCATTGTCGTGAAGGAGCCAGAGCGGTCAACATGACCACAACGGAATAGTTTCGGGGAGCATTTTTTATATATTCGCGGAATTTCTGACCGTTGAAACGCAGCAAAGCCTTTTTCATATTCATATCTTGCAAGTTCCGAACCTTCTCTGATAACGAGAGTCCCGTCTATGTGAGGAAAGTATGAAAAAAAATAAAATAAAAATTATGATTGCTTGCCGGCAATACATATGCTTGCTGTCCATGACGTGGCCCCAAAGATTAGATGACAATCACCCTGTATACATCAGTTACCTTTTGTTTACCCTGTGCAGCGGTGAATACCAGAAAGCCAGCAAACACAAGCAGCGCCAAAAATACCGTTCTGCCCAGCACATTCATTTTTATGCCTAGAAGGTTCGAGTGTAAGAATTCTTTTAAAAACCACCGTATATTTAACAATTTTAGAATATTTGTAGCATTGCAAATCAACTTGACAGATAAAATGTGGAACAGGAAAACCAACTATTCAACGTCAAAAAAGTCATCAAATGTCACAAAAAATTACTATTGTGAGTGATTCAAATATTTACTGTGATCTTAAAGATTTGCTATTGTGAATAGTGCCAGCTGACCATTGCGAATGGACATAATTTCCAGATTGCTTTGAGTAGCCGGTTTATTTTTACAGATTATACATGTTTTAACTAGGAGTGTAATTTATATAAATAGAAGTTTTATTAGAATTCACGAAACATTTTGTAATATGAGTGATATATTAAAGATTTCACAAGAGCGTTCACGCAAGCGAAAGCAATTGCTGGCCCAAACAGTATGCATCACATAGGCGATTAGTTAGGTGTATATAATAAACCTTTTCTCATTGCAGCTCGGTTTGTCTAGTGTAGATGAGTTGAAAATTGTTCTTGGCACAGCTGATGAATTGAACAATAGCGCTGGAAGTAGTTACTCGAATTTTGGTGGACAACGGAGTGGCGCTGGCGGTCACAGTAGGGTGGACGAAGGCGCCAGTGGGGGCAAAAAGACACCCGGTGAGATTATTTACCGCGACTCGTCAACATTTTTAAAGGTATTGTAAAAATGTTAGAAAATGTAGAAAAAAAAATTTCAAAAATTTTTTTTTTATTAGGGCACACAATCTTCAAATCCACACAATGATTACTGCCAGCACTTCGTTGATACTGGGCAGCGACCTCAGAATTTTATAAGAGACGTTGGCTTAGCCGATCGATTTGAAGAGTATCCCAAATTACGTGAGCTCATACGCTTAAAGGACAAGCTTATTCAGGATACCGCTTCAGCGCCCATGTATTTGAAAGATGATTTAAAAACATTGGACTTAAAAACTTTAGGTTCGAAATTTGATGTTATCCTAATTGAGCCACCATTGGAAGAGTACGCTAGAGCAGCGCCATCTGTAGCCACAGTAGGGGGTGCGCCTCGTGTATTTTGGAATTGGGAGGAAATTTTAAGTAAGTATACTTCATTTATAAACTATTACATAACTTAATTACCGGTATTGAATAGATTTAGATGTGGGCGAAGTTGCCGCACATCGTTCGTTTGTCTTCCTATGGTGTGGTTCTTCAGAGGGTTTGGATATGGGTCGTAATTGCTTAAAAAAATGGGGCTTCCGTCGATGTGAAGATATTTGCTGGATTCGGACAAATATCAATAAGCCAGGCCACTCAAAGCAACTCGAACCAAAAGCCGTTTTCCAACGCACGAAGGAGCATTGTTTAATGGGTATAAAAGGTACAGTGCGCCGTTCCACGGATGGTGATTTTATACACGCTAATGTTGACATCGATCTAATTATCTCGGAAGAGGACGAATTCGGAAGCTTTGAGAAGCCGATTGAAATTTTCCATATAATTGAACATTTTTGTTTGGGACGCAGACGTATGCATCTTTTTGGACGCGACTCCAGTATACGACCAGGCTGGTTAACCGTTGGACCGGAGTTGACAAATTCAAATTTCAATTCTGAACTCTATCAAACCTATTTTGCCGAAGCACCTGCTACAGGTTGTACCAGTCGAATTGAATCGCTGCGTCCGAAAAGTCCACCAGCCAACAGTAAAGTATTACGTGGTCGCGGACGGGGTTTTCCACGCGGCCGAGGACGCCCAAGATAGATAGATAGGTGATGGAAAATTATATTCGTTCGAATATTAGTAATGTTTGTTTTGTAAGTGAGACTTTCTCTTTTTTTTTTGTATACCTTAAAATGGTATTTCAACATACGTACATACATATGTATAAGCGAACAGTACATTATTTAAGAAAATAAATTTGAAATAAGTCTATATGCCATGTTTTTTGTGCAAACGTTTATCATATTCTTTAAAATATGTATCTGTAACTTCTAGAGCGTCTATTATAGCGATGTAAATTTAAAAGTTTTGGAATGTTACAAATTTTCTATTAAGCTGGCTAAAAAAATACTCATGCGAAAATGATTGCTTGGTCAATTGAAATGCATATACCCATTTAAATACTGAAGTGCATTAATATATGTATGTACATACATATATATTTATTTGCAAATGCTTTAAGCACTTTTCTTACGAGAATAACTATAATTTAACACATAATTAAAAAAAAAAACTAAAGCTGTTGTAAACTGTGATGTCTATTTAAATGGTTCATAAACACATCGAGTTCGTCTTCTGATTCTTCATCGCAATGATCCTCTTCGCTATAAATATTCCCTTCTTCTTCACTCAAATGGTCACTCTCTTCAAAATAAGCATCTTCCTTATCCTGATTTAACTGACTGAGATCATCCAATTGCGAGTTGTCATCGACTTGCGTATAATCAAAATCTGCATTACCACCACTTAGAAATTGTTCATGTAATATACCAATGAATTCCTGCCGCAAAAGCTCTCGCTCTCCCGCTGTTATAAATTTATCACAATTTGGTTTGTTATGGAATGTCGCTAAATGTTTCGGTTTTGCCTTTTCATTTGACATTTTATCTGCTTGATGAGTGGTTGAGCAAGCTACTTCTTCATTATCGAAATTACCCCATTGTCGACGGAAACTAATTGGCACATCATCCACTGTGGAAGTTTCTTCTCCACCCATTGCTTCTACATCATTATCATTCGAGCTTTGCGTTGATTCGTACCCATCGCTATTGTTGCTCTCGATCTCACGTTCAAGCTGTCTACTTTTCACATTTTGTTTATCTGCTAACTTTAGCACGTCCTGCAGTTGTTGCTGCTCCATTGTATGTATTAATATTCCTGAAAACGTTGTATTTTTGACATCATACTCATCTCGTTGCTTCTTCTCCGCCTCACTTAAATATTGTCCTATTAGCTCCTGATACAACTCAGGTGCCCGTATCATCATTTCTTTTTCACTAAAATATTCACCGTCCGCAATGAGTTTTTGCATGGCTGCGTAGCGTCTGTTCTTCACATCACGTTTGCGTGTGTGCAGCTTATTGCGATATTCTTCAAGTAGCAACTGCATTTCTTCATTGTGTTTTTCATTAGAATACGCTGTCCGTGCAAATGTTACGAGATGCGACTCATCTAAGTAGCTACCAAAACGCATTAAAAATGTTTGCGGACTTTTGATGTAAATGTCTCGTGCAATTTGAACTTTTTCATCACGCACGAGTTCTGGGTCATCAATTTGTTGCGACTTAAATATGATTTTATGGTTTAAGCTGAGAAAGGAGAAAATGCCTTCCATTCCTTTGCATTGCTCACGCGAATAGGTTGCAGCATCAGAATTGGTGTTTGTATTTTGGGTGGCTGCATCAGTGACGATTGCGTTGTTCAAACCTGTGGTGTCAGGTTCAACAGTTTCAGCTGTCATATTGCAGCTTCTGATATTTATTATAAAGGATAAAGATAATTTAATATACTATATACTCATATATAATATACATATACAAACAGAAAACTTACCCGAATAATCTTTTCCCAAATATTTTTCTTGACTCGGTGAATTTTTATTTACGTGAGGTAATGTGAGTTCTGTGCTTTTAGTAAGATAAATATTACAGTTCACAATAGATAGTGTTGCTTTGAGATATAAACAAGGCACATTCCCACTCCTATTTCTTACTACACCTTTTCCAACAGTATTTCAGAAAAACACAAATGTATTTCAGTAAAACACAAATGTATTTCAGAAAAACACAAATGTATTTCAGAAAAACTCAAATATATTTTAGAATAACGCAAATGTATTTTAGAAAAGGTATATTATATGTTATTTAACCAAGAGTGTTCTTGCTGGGTTACCAATGGTAGTATCGATTGTTCTAGCGATAGTTTTGCAGCTCTACTGTAGGTCTGAAACACTATTGATAATAATACAATTTTTTTTTTTACACAGATTGACTATTTTGGCTGTATGTTGATTGTCTTTCGGTAGAATATAAAATCGTTACTCTGTTATGTAATTCCTATATACGAATATACATATGTATATATTTGTCTCCTTTGTAATATATGCCTACTACCTATAAAATTGTATGAAAGATAATATTAATATCCGGATCAGGAAAATTACTAACTTTTTACCATATAAGAGTATTAAATTTATTTAAAAAAAAAAACAAAGACTCAACTGTATCATAAATTAATCAATAGAAGTTTTGCTAAAACGATTAATACTATGGACGAAGTTATCGACAGACTCGCAGCTCTACTCTACTGTTGATTATTGCATTGCCCGGCTGTAAATAACAGCTGATAATTTATTCGTTTAACGAAAAGTTACAGCGCACAAATTTGATTGCCCAAAAAGTGAATTATCATGACGGATGAAGCACAAATTCCAGAGCAGATATTGGACAATAAAAATAAGCATAGCGTACGATGTAATTTTTGTTATTCCTTAATACTTAAACCACAACTCGGAGAGTATGCAGAACATGAGGTTAGTCTACATATTCACATTTAACGACGACACATTTTTTATTAAAACAAAATTTATACAGTTCGAATTACCGCTAATGCAGCAAAAGCATCGAAAAGATGCAGAAATTATAGAAACAGAAATGCTGAAAAACTTTTGGCGTGTCGATGATATATTTACGTTTGAAAACATCGGCTTTTCTAATACTGTGGATAATCGCAAATTTCTGATATGTGCGGACTGTGAAATGGGCCCAGTGGGTTATCAAGAAATTTCCAATAAAAAGTGTTATGTGGCGCTGAAACGAGTTAGACACGGCAGTGAACCGGAAGCTGTTCTGGAACCGGTAGTCGACGAAGAAGAGAATGAGGTGTAAATATGCAATTGCAGATCAAGTAGAAGCAGCAGGTGGATTTAAGACTATATTTTTTATATACATGTTTGTATGTAGTTTTGCTCATTTCACGTATTTTTGTCAAAACTTGCGCATTTTTGTCAATGAAAAATAAAGTAAAATTGAATAGCGGGAATAATTTTGTACATTAAATTATATAAGTTAATGTTTGCATTTAAAAAAAAAATCATTCAAATGTACGTATAAATTTTAAACAAGTATTAAAATATAAAATAAATACCGGGATCGATTGAGTTCTCGAGAGTAAAAGCAGGTGTTCTGTGTTTTTCATTATTTTATGTTTGATAGATTTCTATTAATAGTTTACTTTAAATTGTCCCACATCAAAATTGTACTTGACATTCCTGAAGGACTTGGATTGGGAATCGAGTTATTCAAAAAATTTTTACGTGGTTTCACACGGACTGAATTGCGTCAGTTAGTAAATTTTGTCTAATCGGTAATCGTATGTACATATACACTATATAAAAAATATATGTACACACATATATTTATTGTATACACTATATAAAAAATATATGTACACACATATATTTATTGATTTTTGTATTAATATTTAAAAAAAAATATTTTTGACTATTGACCTTATTTTATCATAAATAACTATGTACATACATATATTTTATTTATCGTTTTGAACAGGTCCCAACTCTTCGAAACTATATTGAAAATATGTTCTAAATAAAACTGGTATAGAATGCGTTTACCCTCATTGAAAATAGGTTCCTAACAAAAATCTATAAAATAGCATTTGTTAGACATATTTCAATTTTTGCAATATTTAATTGGCTTTATGTAAACAAGTGGCAACCGCAATCTCTATTAACGTATTTTTTAAAATGAAGTTTTCGTATTGCAATATTTACCCTACAAGAACAGTGCCCAAGATGTATCTAGTAAGGTAGTATCGATAAAAGACATTTTACCGTTCATCTGATTGTCAGTGGCAGTTTCTTAGGGCCACTATGTAAAAACCGATGTCAACAAAGGTGTACGTGTGATATTCGCCCCTATCACCGTTGTCGAGTGTCGACTTCTGTGGCTGTCGACCTCACTGTCGAGTCGACTGAAAATTTCAATCATATAACAAAGTCGACGTCGACTCGACAAAATGCCGTATGTCATTTCAATTGTGAACTGCAAACGAAAAAGAAGAAGAATATAAACAAATAAAAGTTTTTCAAAGCGCCCAAAAATTCTTATTTCTGCAATAAAATAGAGTAAAACCATACAAAAAATGGACAGTGTCGCCTTGTTTTTCGGATGTGAGGAAAGTCCTGAGGAATACTTGTCACAGTCTCGGAAAAATATAAGAAACTCCTCGAATGTGTTAAATATGCGTGATAAAGAGTGTGTTGAATTTTTGTTTTTAATTTAAAATATTTAATTTTTGATTATTTATAGGTTCGTGGATCACTTTCGGTTAACAAAAGATGCCTTTAAGTACGTGCTAGCTGAAATCAAAGATAAATTAAAGAAACGCTCACGTACATCTGCAGTTTCGGCTGAAATAAAATTAGCTGCAACATTAAGATTTCTAGCAGAGGGCAGCTACCAACGTGGAGCCGGAAATGATTTAAATCTTGGGCTTTCCCAGTCGACTGTGTCAGGAATTATTAAGGAGGTGCTGGATTGCCTAGAGGAAAATATTTGTCCAAAGTGGATCAAAATGGAAATGTCGGCTGAGGAAAAGGCACAGGCAAAATTGTATTTTTATGAAAAAACCCATTTTCCCGGGGTTATTGCTTGTGTGGACGGTACCCATATTAGAATTATTACTCCGTGTAAGGATCAGCAACATATGTATTTCAACAGAAAAGGGTTTTCCAGTCTGAATGCAATGATTGTAAGTACGTTTACATATGTATGTATGTATTCAAAGAATGATAAATTATTTTACATACATGTATGTGATCATAAAATGTGGATTCGGTATATTGACGCAAGACACCCTGGAGCCAGTCATGATGCATTGATTTGGAAAACCAGTGAACTAAGGCGAATTATGAAGCAAAACTATGATAATGGGGAAAAAAACTCATGGATTTTAGGTAATTTTTTCTAAGCTTCGTAATTAATTTATGCTTCATAACCAGTTTATATGTACATTATAGGAGACGCAGGATACCCGTTAGAGCCTTTTTTAATGACACCTTATCGGGCAGCTGAGCCACATAGCTCGGAGAACATATACAATACTGTACACGCCAAAGCACGGAATATAGTGGAAAGAAGCATTGGGGTCTTAAAAAATAGATTCCGTTGTATACTTTCTGCTCGTCAGCTACATTATAGTCCAGCGAAGTCAACAAAAATTGTAAACGTTTGTGCTGCTTTGCACAACATATGTTTGTTTTACAATGCTCCTTGCACCGACCAAATAGACAACCAAGAGAGTGATGAAACACTTTTAACCCCAGATGTTTCAACAGTTTCGGATGATAATAATGTAGCAGTTCGGATAAGAAATGAAATTAAAAATTCAATCTTTATTATTAATCATTAAAAACATAAATTAATGCTTGTATATACATATGTACATAAGTAAATAGAAATACAATTAAAATTTTCAAGATTTTTTTTTGGCTCTTTTTTCAGCTTTTTCTTTCTCCCACTCGAACTTTTCTCTCGCTAGTTTCAGATTTTCCTCCTTAAGCTGTATCAATTTATTTTGAAGTTCATTCGATTCTTTCAAATACTTTTCAATATTTTTCAAACCACTTTGCACTTCGTGGTACAAATTCCTTTGTAATTTTATTTGCTCCGAAAGAAGTTCTTTTTGGCCCATTTTTGGTTTTCTTTGGGCACTTGGTAGAGTACCAGTTGCGTTTTCTGCTATTTCCTCTTCCGACAATAGTTCCAATAATGTGTCTTCCGATGTTCCAATTGGAGGATGATTTGAAGCATGTAGCTGTGTTGATGCAGTCGATGTAGCCGCATTTGTTGCTCCTAAAACTACGCCAACTGGGTTCAGCATTTCTTTGAAGCACATTATGTTGGCCACGCGTGTTTCCAACTGCGAAAGGGATTGTTGGTTAAAAACTCCTCCTCCAGTAGCGTTAACCTCGCGTTTGTTATGCGTTAATTTCTTTTTGACTTTACCCTTTAAGTCAATCCAAACCTACAATTTTATATTACGTATCAGCTGGAATCCCTTTAAAGTTGTTCAATGGTTACCTTTTGCCAGCCAGCGCCGTCCCGTGTAGGTGGTCCAATGCTATTTAAAAGCGAAGCGAGCTCATTCCATTTTTGCTTCATGTCAATTTTTGTTACTCCTTTATTAAATCCTCTTGCGAAGCTAGGGTTGTCTTCCATGTATTCCACGATTGCCTCAAATTGATTAAAATTGGTAATTTTAATAATTTTCTCCATCTTGGCGATCAAGTAAAAATGCTCGACAAATATTTTCCGTTATTTTCGACATTCAAATTTTAAATCGACAACTGAGATGTGACAGTGTCGATGATTTAGTCGAGCTCGACAATAGTGATTCGAAATAGTCGATGTCGACTCGATTAACGTCGACATCGACAACGGTGATAGGGGTGATTGTATTTCGCTCTAACACATTACTATTACCGAATATACAAACATATAGCTCTACTGCTCACTCTCGTTGTTTTTACTGGGTCAATGCTCCCTATAAAATATTGAAAATATTCCTTTATACCTATGTACATCAAATGATATTTCCTTTTCTGTTTGATTTAATAAACAAGTTTTTTTTTATTTTTTCAATTAAATTTTATTGACTTTCTACAAGCTAATAACTTTTACCGATAAGCTGACAGTCAGTGCTGATTTTATGAATGAGAGTTTATTGGCAATTTTGTCAGCATGTTCTTGTAGGGTAATTGAACTTATTAAATGCATTGAGTTTAAATTAAAAAAAAATTGGCAACTCTCTTGTTGGGTACCAATAAAGTAGCCGATCTTACCAAGCTCCATAATCTGCCGTTGTACACTCTCATCATCACTGAGCTATGGAAAATGGGGAGTTTAATCTCACTGCTGAATCCCTGTAAACCGGCGAAAAGGCAACTTCTATCGTCTTAAAGCTGCTTTCACCAGTGGCAAATACTTTTGGAACATTGCAACGCCCATATTTTAACTACCGGCTGGGCATAAACATGACTTCCGGCAAATGCACAGAGCATTAACAGTGCTAAACGATAAAAAACCGCATTTTCAACTCCAAAAACCCGTACGAGAGAACAGTCATGTTGATACTGGACCTTTCCAACACCAGCGACATAGTTAACGCTATTGAATGACGTAAACGTCTCATCTCTTCCGCAGAATTTTTAGCGGTCGACCGCTTAATTCACAGATGCAGCATTGTAATCTGGAAGAGTTAAATCGGGGGTACCAAGGGGCTCGTTGTTTTCCCAATATCATTAAATTTCTTAAAGTCAGGAGTCTTCTTATATGCGAATGCCTATACGATTTTGGCAACCGGTAATGCAATTGATGACCTGTGTTTGAAATTGGACGCACACAGTCGCAACAAAGTTCTCAAGTCGTTTGCTGACATCGCTTGCGACAAAGACAAAGAACCTTTGTAGGCAGCATTAAACGTGATTGGGCGGTCGGTTTTGAATTTTCCTGGTAAGAAGATAGGAGATAGTCTCAAACTGAAAAAATATAGTACTACAAGAAATTAATATCGACAATACAGCGCACGTCAGTGCTGCAATTACCCTCCTTGTCGCAGATGGTGCCTAGACCTGACGCAGCGAAATACGCGGAGGCGTAGGCGAAATAAGCCAAAAGCCTTGTATGCACCGACAGTAAGTCCGTTCTGAAAGATCTTAAAAACACTCTTTCAAATTCCACCACTTTTTGCCAAATTAGGGATGCGCTCATTGGCAGGAAGGCAACCATACGCTTAGTTTGGACACCGATTCACATTGATATTCATGGGAACAAGTGGCAGATAGGGCGGCAAAATTAGCTGCCACAACACCGGCAACAAAAGACACCCCATGCGAAAAGACAAATATGCTATCGGCACATAAACGATACCCACCAGCACTACACTACCAGAAATAGTGAACGAATACCGTAAAAAAAACATAATACATTTCTCCCGTCTAAACCTCGACCCTGCTCTAGATACCCCCGAGTAAATTTTGACTGGCGAAACAGCACCAACTTGTACACGCTGCAGAGGGTTTCTCGTTATCAAGCCATTGATTGTTTGCTGCAAACAGGCGGATCACCCATGTTCACCCATGTACTCTTCAGACCAAATTTTGCTTATAAGCTGGTATATGCATTCCACGAGCTCTTTGCTGTCGGCTTTTAATTGTCTGCCGTGTGTGTTTTGTTGTTCTTAAGCCGACTTACTCTTACTCTCACCTCCGCTCGGTCGAGTGAAGAGATTTTCGATCGTTTATCTCTAAATATTGATCAATGCTCGTCTTCGTGCGTGATGCGCTAGTCTTTGCAGAAATCAGCCTTGGCACCACTTGTTTGCTGGCTAATTTTATCATAGAACTTTTGGACCACACTCCTGCCTGCCTGTATTTTAACCGTTTCGCATTCATGTCTTTCTGCCTGTCGTTTGTATTTCTTTAACGATGTCTCTCTGCTCTCCTATTCTCTACGGTATCGCTCGATTGTAAGCAGTGCAGTCCAGAAAATTGCTGCTGAAATTCAAGTTGTTTTATTAAATTAAAAAGCGAGCCACAAGTGCCAAATTATACAGATTTCTTAAAGTAAAACTTCTCACCTTAACACCGAAGAGACAAAAACGCTCAATTCTTTTATTTATTGATTTAAATTTATTTTATATTTCAAAGTTTTCTTTTTTTTAATAGTTTTAATTAATTTTATAACCGCTTAATCTTAAGAAAGATCACACATGAAAATCAAATGTGAAACGATTTCAATCGAAAATGAAATGTTTCCATTTCAACGATTTTCTTGTGTAGCAAACTATAACTAATTTTTGGTTTCAGCTGCTGGCTTTTGCTCTTTTTAATTAAGCAAAAACGAGAAAAAAATGATGAGTTTACATTTCAAGTGAATTTTTATATTAGATAACCTAACATTAGTTACAAACTACGACTTTACACAAAAACAAAAAAAAAAAAACAAAAAAGGTAAAAGTCGTCGTCACTTGGCACCAAATGCACTTCTCTTCTCGTCCGATGTGAATTTTTTTTTTAAATATCTATTTGCAAATGTTTGCTGTTTGAATTCGTCTAAATACATATTTTCTACAATAAGTAATACAATACGGCTTTGGTGGATTTACGACGGTTGGTTATAAATTTGTTTTGGTGTGTTTTTGTTTAAAGTGGGCTAGTTGAAATTTGTTTCGTTTAATTCACAAATATATTTGTTTGCATACATATTCATGTAACATAGTTTTTTATATAATCGTGTTTTTTTTGTTTTTTTTTGTTTTTGAAATAAAGTATAAACAGCTTGCAGTAGAAATAAAATGTTTGATACAAATTACTCAACTTAAATACATATTTTTGGTTAGTTGGTGTGTAATTTGTTGTTTTACAAAAATGTATACAAATAAAATTAACTACATTAAAGCTTTTTATGATGCAACGATTTACACATTCTTCTTCTTATTTTTTTGTTTTGTTTTAACAAATGTGCAAAATCTGAACTGCTACTGAATTTTATTGTTGTTTATGTCATATGTTTTGCTTTTTTACATTATTTTTATGATCATTTTTTTTGTTATTTTTTTATTATGTTTGTATGTGTGTAGTATATCCTAGAAGTGATCATAATTTTTTTCTATTTCCATTGCTGGAACTGGGCGCGTTAACTGCAAAGATGTAAATAAAGATTTTATTAAAATTTGTTTACTATAATTTTGTCAGCTGATAAAGCACTCACTTTTAAAACCAACTTCATCAGTTGAGGTTTTTTTTAATTTACTAAAATTCTATATGACGCCAACTCCTTGCCTCCATTTACTGCTCTTGCTTCTGTTGTGGGTATGTGCGTTTTGTGTTCAAAAATACTTAAATTGTAGGAAAATAAAATATTTTCGCACTTGTATAAAGATATGAAAACAATATTGAAAAAAAAAATCAAGCAGCAATACATGGTACATACATTTACATATAAATTATGGAGGCGTTATGCAACGCAATTATAAAATTTTTTAACGAATGCATTGCACTTTTACTCGAGCATGTATGTATGTAGTTATGTATGTATGCAAAACCAAAAACGAAATTATATTTAACAACAACAACAAAAACAACAATTTAGCATAAATTTTCTCTGCGCAAAACCATATACAAAAATGAAAAAAAAAACCGACCAAACTTTTATATGTATTTAATGAATTATTGTAATATCTTTTATCTCAAACTTAAATGGCAATTAAACCAATGCACGTTTTAGCAGTGATAGCACTGCCCAACCGCTAGCACCAGCAGCAATCAACATTACGCCCATGGACAGACTGAGCGCACCAGCACCGTTACAATTGTCCTTGTCACAGGAGCAAACAACTTGACGGCCACCGAAACCGGCGCGTTGATAACAATAATTGGTCGATGTTTGATTAAGGAAACCGCACGAACGTATGATGCGGCTATCGGGTGGCACTGTAAAGTGAAAGTATAATTATTTAAGTGTTTTATTTTTATTTTTTTGTGTTGGCTAAACTATCTCCATCTCTGTCTCTCTCCATAGTACTTACGATTATTTACAGTGAATTCAATAATTTGCGAGATCTTGCGACAGTAGGTCGGTATGCCTTTGCCGCGTGTCGAGTAATCCTCCTGGCAGTCCTTTAGCAAATTATCTGGTGGTATGTCTAGTGCACAATTGGCATCTTTATGACTATTGCATACGTAACACTTGATGGCAGCACCTGCAATGGAAAATGCAAGGAATTACGTAAATTTCGTAAGTATTTCTACAAATTTGGAAAAGAAAGAAAATTGCAGTCGGAATGTTGAATCAACGAGTATGGTTATAAGTACTCCTAATATCGCATTAGATACATTTACACAGCCCTAGAAAACCATACGCAATCATTCGGTCTCTTTCGCTCTTATGTCGTTTGCATTTGAATCTCATTCTACTCATTGAATGTGAAAGTGATACTTTTTTGTAGCTCAATGACTAAATATGGATTTTTTCCGGTTTCTCATTGCCTGATTAAAATTACCGACGATTAGCTAAAATTCAGCTTACTATTCAGAGCTTGCTTTCCGATGTTTTTTTAGTTCCGAATAAAACCCCAACCGGACATTGAGTAACCGGCTCTTAAAAGGTTATGAAACTAAAGATTTCCATTAAGATAAATGTGTAAGCGCACCTTTTATTCTTTTAAATTAGTAAACTTGTATACAGTTTAGGACTGTGAAAGACTAGAAAAAAAAATTGCTCCTGGTGTTTGGAAGAAGCTTAGAATGTCTTTTAGTAAATATGATGATGGCTGCATTTTTCAAGGATATGTATGTATGTAGTTTCATCCATATGTACATACGTACCGACGAATCAAAAATCATTAAATTACTAGTAAAGCTTGCCTTTCGGGTTCTTCTAAAAAAAAAATATTATCGAAATGTTTTTCTCTTCTGCCTGATTCTGGGATACTATTTGTAGATGTGGGTATAATATTGACAGACATCGCAGAAAGCTTTTTCCCGAGCTAGACCTTTTCATTACCTGTAAATCGCTTTAGATAGCAGAATAGAAGTTATTGAGCATTTCTTGCGTACAAGTTAGGAAGGACCTCTCCGAGCCGTTTAAGACGAAACGAGGTTTTAGACAAGGTGACTCACTTTCGTCTGATGCTGGAAAGCGTAATACGAGCTGGGAATCTGAATCACATGGTCTCCAATACATATATTACAGATTTTATTGACACCTTGACTTTAACAACAAGGCCGTCAGTTGTGCATTTTCTAGTTAAGAAAAGAAAACAAAAAAAGTTGGTCTATTAGTGCATGAGCACAAACAAAATACATTCTGGCAACAAACAAAAGGTCTACGTGCATTTGGCTCCATATCAGTCACTAGAAGTACTTTGAGGTAGCGAATATCTTTATATTCGAGCATTAACACCACCAGAACTTTAAACCTAGGGATCAAGCGAAGAAGAACTCTTGCAACAGGCTATTTTAAACTCGGCAGGCTATTGAACAGGTGAGCGCTTTCTCGACGAAGTGAAACTCAAAATATTTCATCTTGACTGTGTATAAAAGAATGGATGATATTGTTCAGGTATGACAGAGCTCTATGGTATCTCGGGAGCACTATTCTAAGCAGAATTTTAGGCCTGTTCGAGTGGTCGACGGGTATCGAGGAAGACGGTATGAGAGAAAGAGTCAAGCGTATATGTCGACGATGATGTTTCTGTGAAAATAATCTTCGACTCGGTATCTATGGATAGGCAATTAAAACAAAAATGACCAGAAGTACTAGACATTACTTAGAATGAGAAACAGCTTTAAGCACGCAGAGGACGATGTTTGTTGATCTCTAGGGCCAAACCGACAAACGATTGTAGTGCTACAAAATAAGAAGAGGTTCGTTTTTGGATAACTTCTAATCACCTTTATGTAAATTTATAAAAAATGTACGAAAGGTGAGACAGCAAAACAAAAAACAATTTTGTCTCTTAGAAAATAAACGAATAAAGTTAATAAACTATTTTAAAGCAAAGTCGGGCAATTATTTAGCTTTTAATTAAGGCTCATCTATTTTTAATTTAAATTGCAGCCACTTGATGTCGGAAATCTACAATGTACTACAAGTAGTAGACAACAATAACGTAGAAATGACACAAGACAAAATAGAGCAAACACAAAAATGAAAAAAAAATAATAATAATATTTCCCACCTCAATGCAACGTTATGTACGTCATTTCTGACAGTATGAGTCAACACACCGAGAACGGAGGATGGCTTGTAACGGGTGTTTTTTTTAGGGGTATAGAACTTCGAATTGAAATAAAACACAAGAAAATCGTTTTAAGGTCCATCAATTTGGCTTTATTGGAAGGATAATTTTATGCCATTAATGTTTAAATATGATTTCGGGCATGTGGCCGCCGCGGCTGGCTCGAATAAAGCCAATTCAACAGGTCCAATTTTCAACCACTTTTTCGAGCATATGGGGCCGTATGTCGGCAATAACGCCACGAATGTTGGCTTCCAATTCCCCTAACGTTTCTGGTTTGTTGGTGTAGACGAGCGACTTCACATATCCCCAAAGAAAATAATCCAATGGTGTCAAATCACACGATCTTGGTGGCCAATTGACAGGTCCATTCCGCGAAATTATGCGCTCAGCGAATGTTTCCTTCAATAAATCGATTGTGACGTGCGCTGTGTGGCATGTAGCGCCGTCTTGTTGGAACCACAACTCATCCACATTCATGCCATCCAATTCGGGAACAAAATAGTCGGTTATCATGGCTCTATACCGGTCTCCATTAACGGTAACTGCCTCTCCAGCATTATTGCGGAAGAAGTATGGCCCAATGACTCCACCAGCCCATAGAGCACACCAAACAGTCAGTTTTTGTGGATGTAATGGCGTTTCAAGGGTCTCATGTGGATTCTCTTCACTCCAAATGCGGCAATTTTGCTTGTTGACGTAGCCATTCAACCAAAAATGAGCCTCATCACTGAACAAAATTTTGCGATGAAAATCAGCATCGAGATCAATCTCATTTTCGGCCCATACACCAAAATCACGACGCATTGCATGGTCTCGCGGCTTTAATTCTTGCACAAGCTGGATCTTGTAAGGTCGCAAGCCAAGATCTTTGCGCAAAATCTTCCATAAAGTTGATGGACAAAGCTCCAATTGCTGTGCACGGTGGCGAATCGATTCATTCGGGTCCTCTTCAACACTTTGCTCTACAGCGGCAATTGTTTCTTCGGTGCGCACTGTTCGACGTCTCTGCGGATGCGTATTATCACATAGAGTAAACGTAGTGCGAAAACGATCCATGGTTAACCGAATTAATTGCTCTGATGGACGATTATGTCGACCATAAAATGGACGGAGCTCACGGTAAACTTCGCGAACTGAACCATTATTTTCGAAATAAATTTGCACGATTTGCAAGCGTTGTTCTTTTGTCAACCTGTTCATGATGAAATGGCAAACCAAACTGAACATAAATGACATTAGAGTTGCCAGATTTGACCTCAAAATGCCAGTTTTATCTCTATTCGAAAAACAAACCTGTAAAAAAAACACCCTTTACATAGCAAAGCAGGTGCTTCAACGTTCACCCCCACGCATGCAATTTACATTTGCGTTTGCTGCTGCGCACACTACTCCTGCAACGGGGAGTGACAACATTTGCGGCAGGTGGTGGAGTGGTTGCAATTCCACAAAGCCGGACGTACTAACTAGTGGAAAATTCCTAAAGGCTGCTGCTGAATTGCTCGGCTTGTGCTACGCATACACATTTGTAGTTTGCAGCAAGCGTTATGGATTATTTAATTTTAACTTTGTACACAAAAGCACTGAAGTGTGCGATTCACTCAGTCACTCAGTAATAAGACTAGTAAATAATATAAAATATGAAGAGAATTTATTTTCCATATGTATGTATGTAGATATGTACTTATTTTAAATAATGTATGTACGTGGCAGGTGGGTTTGATAGTGCTGTTGAAAGGTTCAAAACCGAAGTGTGATTATATAAGAAGACTGGCTGTTGATTGCACCCGACAAAACTCAGCTGTTCAGGCTGCATAAACAGCGAATGTAAATATACATATACGAGTTTATATATTTATATTTATGTATGTACATACATACTTACATATGTATGTATGCGGCTTAGGCCATACAAAGTGTTAGTGGAAACGGGAAAAGCCGGTTGACACTAGCGCCGATGACGTTGATTTTGGGGCGTCGCTTCTGTTGTGATTGAGAGTGTTGAATGTGCAATTATGTAAGTAGCAAGCAGTTTGTGCTTAAGATTAGCCCTCTGCTGAGGTGCACTCTATTCATAAATTATTGCACAACCACATTTGGGCATTTTTTTTCTCTTTTATTTATTTGAAATTATTTTTCAATTGAAATACGTAAAACTCTTAATTTGAAATATTTTGCTGGTCCCTTGGACCCTTGAGTTGTTGTGATTCCACTGTTTGTATGTATGTACAAAAAACATTGTAGTTATATTAAAATGTTGTAAATAAAGCATTTGGCATTCACAAAAAAAAAATTGTATTGCAGTTAATTTAAAAATTTTATTGTAACAAGAAAAGTGTATTCAATAATGTGGTGTCGGCAAAAATGTTACATAGTTTTTGTTGTTGCTTTAACGGCGTAAACTATCAAAATGTCCAAGTAGCGTGTTTTTACTTTAAGCAATTTGACAGTCGACGTCGTAAAAAAAAAATCATATACATATGTATGTATGTATGTACATACATACATATGTGTGTACATAACAAATTTACATACACATAGAGCGAAAATAAATTCAATTGCTTTTTCGCCATTGACTTCACCAAGCCAATAATTCCGCCATGGACTTCACCTTAATAAATTCGCCTTGGCAAAAAGTATATAACATTTTTTTTTGTTTTGAAATCAATGTCATATTTGTCCAATGAGTCCAATAAGTGCAGGATATCTTTACCATGAAAAAAAAATTTTTGTGGAAAGTGCCGATAAACCACGGAATCAAATAAAAAAAAAAAAATAGTCTAGAGGGCTGAAGAAAGTAGTCGTTTTATTAAACAGCCTAAAATGTACATCAAGGTGGTCCTTAAAAATATCAAATAAACGATTGTTTTCTGTGCACAAGATAACACATACAAGTTTTTGCTCCCAATTACATCAGGTTAGGGCGTGTTACGTTTCAAGGTCGACAATGTTTTTATTTTTTGGTATTCAATACAAAAACTTTAAAGTCAAAAGATGTACCTTTAAAATAAAATAAAAATTTCTTAAATCCATTTAGTAGATCCTTCGTAATTTTTTTCCAAAAAAACCCTCGATTACAGGCTTTGAGAGTAGATCACCCTATTAAACGAATATGAAATTAAATTATTTAAAAATCAGGATATTATTTTTAATAAATTCCCTACTTTAAATACTAAGGCGCCAAAATTATATAAAAATAACATATTATAAAATAATGTTTATTTTGATTTAATTTAAATTGATTGAGTCTTCATATAATAATCTAAATTTTGGACCCGGTGCAACCTGCGTAGTAGTATTGTTTTGATTGCTTCCTAAATTTAAGAACCACCTTAATATGTATACTCGAACATAAGTGCAGAGACATAATATTTCTAGGTAAGTAAACTTAATGAAAGTATTTCAATATATTTTAAATCTAATGTATTTCATTTGATTTGTAATATTTTCATATATATAATTTTTTTTTCTTTATTTTTTTATTTGTTTACTCAAATTCAAATATGTACATACATACATACATACATGTGTACGTGATAAAGAGCCTTCCTTAAAAAAAAATAAAGTATGCGACTTTAACAAACAAGGTTGATATGCATAATTTAAGAACGGATGAGCCGGAAAAGATTTCCAAATATGCAGACCAGTGTTTTCTATATGTTACATATATAATTCTAAAATTGAACATACAACTGTTTAAAATGTTATTTAATGCAAATTTTTTCGCTCATTCATTGCCAAGTAAAGCCGCGAAGTAATGCGATATGTCAATGAAATTTTTACTTGGCCCACTGACAATGATATATTTATATATGGATGTGTGCACATGTGTTCGTGTACAATAGGGGTATCCAAATTTGTATGGAAAATATTTGTAATATTTTTTTGTTTACTTTTTATTGAGCAAAACACTAAACCTAAAATTATTCCTAACTATTTACATTTAAATGCTTATTTTTAAAACTAAAAAATTAATAAATTTTAAAATTTTGTATACACGTTTTTAGACCTTTTTTTGTCTGTAGTTTTGTGGTCCATCAATTTTTGATTTATTTCCAAGTAGTTATGGGCCTCCTTAACTTTTACTAATAGGAATTTCAGATTGTAAATTTTCCGATTAAATTTTCAAATATTGGCTTACACAACACTACAATGTATACAAGGTATACATTTGAAGACAGGTACATACACTATCGAAAAATAAAAACCATTACAAGTTTTGAATTTTTAATTTTCTTTTATCAAATTTCAAATATTTTTCAATTAAACTGCAATTAATTCTCTATTAAAACCATACTAACCTTACACCAAATGTTATTCCACAAAATTTCATAAAAATAAAAGGGGTATAGAGCATTAAATTTTTTAGCTTATTCTATTTAACGAGTGTAAATGCAAGTTAATTTTGGAAATTTTTTCCGCATTTACTTTTATAGGTGTGGAAAAAAATGATTGACCATACTGAAAAAATTCTAAAAACGTTCGAAATTGCACTCTAATTTTTTTAATTTTCCTATAGTTTTATACAAATAAATTATTATTCTTCATATAAAAATACTTGTGTTTCTTTTTAACAAGTTTTGAATATTTTAACTTTTTATTGGCTTTTTATTAAGTTTTCAACTACACATACATATGTAACTAAAATATCTAAACTTTGCACAAAATACAGGAAAACTCATAATATTTTCAGTGAAATTTTAAAATTTTTTTGTAAGAATTTTAGGAATTTTTAAAAATTATTTTTCGAGCATAGAATTTTGTAGCCCATTTAATTCTACGAGCATAAGTGCAAGTTTCAGGCGGCAAAAGAGTACCGCCAGTTTTTGAGATTTTTTCCGCATTTACTTTCTTATTATGTTTTAAATAAATTTGCGTTTATAGGTGTGAAAAAAAAATATAAAATTTTGTTTTCAGTTTCCAACAACGAGGTGTATTGAAAATATCAATATTTTAGAAGGCCCAAATATTTTTAATATTTGTTGCAAAATAAACTAAAATTTAAAAATAGAGACATTAAAACTTGCAACGAAGATAGAAAAATCTTTTTGTGTTCTGTGTTAGAATTATAATAAATTATAAAAATTGACAGCGTTATTGACGTTTCCAAGCTATTTAAGTTTGCATATAAAACGCAAACTCACACATATTAATTTTAAACCCCAAACAGAAACAAATTTGAACTTTTTTTTCGCTCTTAAAAATATAATTTTACAAGACTTTTAAAACTTCAAAAAAAAAATATCCCGGTCGACAAATTGAGAGAACTACGACATACACAAAAAAATCTTAAACGGCAATTTTTAAAAATTTTTTTAGTCTTCTAAAAGTTCCAAATTGGAACTTAATATGTATTTTAATTGAAAAATAATCGAAATTGAATGAAGGAATAATTAATTACGAAATTTGTTTAAAAAAATTGCTATTTATTGTTACATTTGTATTTGTGTTCTATTTTTCACAAATTTTAACATTTCAATTTTTTTTTCCTTCTCTAACAAACACTATGTTAGCCGAATTTGAAACTTTTTTAAATAATTTTCATCAAATTATAGTCCGTTTGGAGTCTTCACAGGTTACTCAGGCTTATGTTTAAAAATATAAATGTGACATAAATAGCTGGATTAATGACGCAATTCAATAAGCAGTCTTTATTTTCTAAAAGAGAGAAAATTACCAATTTTAGATCAGTCACAAAATAAAGTATCTACGAGTAATTTGTTATCCGTTCATTTACATGCCTCAAAAATGAAAACAAAAAAGTAGAACGAGAAATCGAAGAATGGTAAAAATTTCTAATTTTAAAACTTGAGATTATACTAAAAATACGGAATCCAGTCATAAATGAAGTGCAAAAAAATCCCAAATTTTGAAGAAGTGTTACTCATACGCCACGTCGCTCAAGTCCCTAATAGACCCACTTAGCTTTCGTGCTCGCTTATTTACTCATTTTACTATAGCTTTCGAAGAGAAGAGCTTATTGAAAACGCCAAGCCTTAATACATATGTACGTACTATATGTACATGAGTATTTAATATCAATACTTGAAATAATTGACTTGGTTAATACATATATGTATGTATTGCAATATCAAACACGTAACATTGGGCTGTCATTTTGAAGAGATGAAGTGCGCGTACATTATTGTAAAACCTGATAGCCACAAGAGGTACATATATTTTAGTGTTTTAAAATATATTTATATAAACAATAAAATATTAAAAATAATGTTGCGGCGTTCTATTCAAACTATTGCAACGCAGTCCAAATACTGAAATAGGACCATCACACACAAATTTTATTTTTCTCGAAATATCAATGCTGCACCCATCACGAATCAGAGAATCTTACTAGAATCGATAGTATTTATTGAGAGAGTGCTTTTACTCTAAAGTTTATTGAACTAGAAGAGAACTTCGGAAATAACGCCAAATTTAAATTAAATAATATATACTTAATAGATATTTTTTGGGTGGCTGATATATTATTATGACGCGTCATAAACTATTTTTCCCATTTCATTGTGTAAACGGATATTTTTAACGATTGTGTTGCAAGAACTCAAGTAGCCCCAATTCACTATTACCGAATAATTAAAGAGCTTCAATTTAACTTTGATCGAACTAAGCGTGCCCTTGTCTGATTTTGATTCTCTTGGCCGCTTTGATTTGATTTAATTATGTATATTTTAGTCTTTCTAGGCAGCAAGTCAATAAGTAAATAAATAAAATAAAATACACCAATAAAAAAATAATTTAATAAATAAATAAATAAATTAGTAAATTAAAAAATAAATCTAAAAAAAATAATAAGTAAATAAAACAATAACTAAATAAATAACTATATAAATAAACGATTAAAAAAAAAAAATTAAATAAATAAACAAATAAATAAGTAAATTAAAATACAAATAAATAAACAAATAACTAAATACAACTAATTAAGCAAATTAATAAATTATTATATACATGGATAAATAAATGTATAAAATAAATAAAAATTAATAAAGAAATAAATGAGAAATTAAATTATTAAATAAACAAATATATAATTAAATAATTACTGAAAAAATAAATATATATGTAAATAAATAAATAATAAAAATAAAAAATAAATAAATACAAAAATAAATAAATCAATTATAAAAAAAAAACAAAAAAATAAGTAAATAAACAAATACATAAATAAACAATTAACTAAATAAATAAATGAATCAATAAACCAAGGAATTTGAAGTCACTTTTTTTTTTAACAATTAAATTTTAATCAATTGCTAGAAGCTTACAGATGTTCAGGTAATTTTCATAATATTAACAAGCGCCTGAATTTCGTAAACGATTAGTAAAAGAAAGGCCTATGAGTCACGTCAAATTAAAGTTAAAAAAATCCTCAATACTTAAATATGCTCGTAATTATTTGTAAAATAAAAAAAGAAGAATAAGATTTAAAGAAAATAAATAAAATCGCACAGTCTCCATTTTTCCACACATCGTCGCTTAAGAATCACACAGAAAAATAATTAAAAAAAAATCACATCTTGAAGCGACTAAGTAACATAATTTGTCTCTTTTGACCTCCATTTGTGTGTCACTAAAAGCTCACGCAATCTCCGCGGCTTATCCAGTGAACTGCACATTTGCGAACGCATAGCCCCAAGCCACACAGGCGGCAAGTACATTGAGTACTTTAAGTGAAAATTAACGAACTAATTGAACTCAATGTCGAAAAGTAAGTGATACAAGTAACAATAACATTAACGAAAAAAAGCAAACAAAAAAAAAATTAAAAAGAATTACGCAATTAAGTGCAATTGCTCCACACTGGTTGCAAAGTTTTTTAAAGCTATTTTTTCCAATAATTTACATACAGAAAACTTGCGTGTGTGAGTATATTGTGTCAATTTTGCTATGTAAGTTCTATGTTATTGTACGCTGCCATTTCTCGCAAACATTTTCGAAAAATCGCATTCAACTGTCGGAGTTAGCGTGTTTGCCAATTTGCGAGTGGCAGATGTTGCAGATAGAAAAAAAAGAAACAAAGCGCTGATAATAATATTTTTTTTGTTTTTTTTTTTTAATTTTTATAATTACATATGTATGTATATTTGCTATTGGTTTTGTTTTGAACCAGATGCTTATTGGAGCATGTATGAATGTAATATAATTGTGATGTAAATGCAATTATAATGCAATTCAATATTTTTGTTTTTGGTCGTTGTTGAAGTTTCCGACAGGTTAGGTATCTACTGAATTTTGGAACGATTTTCTGCATCCCTTGTCAAGTTTGGTTTTAAGACAAACCGGCTTCGGCGTTGTGCCATCTTCAGTGTCTGTTTTCGTTCTGAGAGTGAAACCTAACCGACAAGGGATGACGGAAAATCGTTCCAAAATTCAGTAATTCAATATGTACAATTGACCAATGAAAATATATACGTACTTCATTTCAAAATTATAGTCGCAACTTAAATTGACAATTATTTTTATTTTTTTCAATTTTCATTATTTTTCAGTTAAACGGTATTTTCATTCTCTATCAAAAACCATGTCAATTATGGGTTCAAACCAAGGCACATTAAACAGGTAGCAGCATTAAAGAGAATGCAACTCTGGGGTATATTTTGTGATTTGTTGTGGTCCATCACCCTTCAAAATAGAGATATAAAATTTGACGATTTTGATCATTCTAAATGTAAACAAAGGGTACAAAGGGTGTTTGAAAATACATTTGTTTTGAACGCAAAAAGTGCAAGACGCATCATACTACAACATATCCTCAGGAAGCATTGCTCCTGGTCACAAAACTCTGGAATGGCTCACGAGGTATGCCTTCAAGAATGCAAAATATGGTCGAAACGCACTCAAAACAAGATCCGACCTTTCCCTGGCTTTTATAACACAATGTCCCATGTCTGAGTCTATTCATACATTAGTACATACTTATGTATGTTTCGCAAATCGCGTTAACGGAAAATTTTTATAAATTAGAAAATATATATGTAAGTATGTATGTACAGTAGACGCTCACAAATTAGAACCACTTTGTTTTTAGGGTGATTCTAATTTCTGAAAAATTCTAATTCCTGGACGTTTTTTTTATTTCAATAAAACCTTAAAATTTAAGTCAATTTGCATTGAAAAACTAGAATGAAATTTTGTCTTATTCAATTTTATTCATAAAAACGAGAAAACATAAGGTAACAATCCAATATACATATGTATGTATATGTATTTATGCGCTAAGTCAAAAAAAGGTCCAAAAACCAAAAACTCCAATTACAGTAAATATATTTTTTTTATCAAAAATACATAAGAGATCGATAAAAATACATTAAAACAGCCAAAAATTAATCAAAAACTTCGTAACTAATTTGCAGGCATGTAGTCTGTTATTTGTGTTTGCTTCTTCCTTTTATTTGTTTCTGCAATAACAATCTCATTGCGAAGAGCTAGTAGATTGCTTGTGTGCATTGCGGAAAACGATTCACTATAAGTACACCATTTTATTAAATTATTGACGCTTTCAATGGCTGTAGAAGTAGAGACAACTGGTAAGACCTCCCGGTCATCAAATTCGCTGCTACCTGAAGACTCATCATAGTCATCGATTGATTTTTTGTTAGCCTCATGATAGGTATTAGAAACAGCGCTTAAAATTGATGATTTCATAGAATTGATATAGGTTATTGCAGATGGCGCCACATCAAATTCTAAGGCTAACTGCTTCCCTTGAATACCTTGGTCAAGCTTTTCCAAGATCTGCACTTTGGTTTCCAAAGACAAAGTATTTCTTTACGTTTATTTGGCATTTCAGCGAACGACTTTGACTTTAAGCAAACAAAGCCGAACACGAGCACGCGTATCGAATTCAAACAAAAACTAACAAAAACTGTACAAATAGCGACGAAAATCCAACGACTAGCGAGCATAATATGAATAAATTGGGGATTCCTCTTTTTATATCTATTTTGCAACAAAAAAACCAAATACGCTCTGAAATTAGGATCGAAAATTCTAATTTCAGAGCGTGTAATGTATTCAAAAAGTTGATTCTAATTTCTGGAAATTCTAATTACTAAGAGTTCTAATTTGTGAGCGTCTACTGTATATACAAAATGTAAACAAAGATTGTTTTAGCTTTTTTTTTTTAAATAGTTTGTTTTGCAAACAAAATTTTGACTTGTTATGGACCACATTTAAGAAAAAGCTCCAATTTGCTGCTAACAATATACTACCAGTGTATTGTACAATGGTTCAAACTAACTGAAAATTAAAACTAAATTATCACAGTTCCGTCAAAGTTTCAAGCACATTATTAGAATTTAAAAATACATTTCAGTATGCATTGGGTAGCCCATATCATTTAAGTTTAATAAAGTTTTAGTTTCTGTCATATTCTGTAATTTCTACAATTTCTGTAAAAAAAACAAAAAAAAACTAGACCTTAAATAAAAGGAAATACGGAAGAGCATCAGTAAAAAAAATTGGCAAATATCACAGATATGTCTAAGCCTCTCGCAACTTGCAATTTATGATATTAAAATTGATTGAGCTACAAAACTCAATTCACAAAATAATTCAAAAAAAATTTTGAATTTGTTTTTCTTACTTTTTATGAAAGTTTGTTGAAATTTTTTGACTGGTGTACTAAGTATTAGTTTGTGAATTCACTGTATTTTAAATAAATAATATTAATAATTTTATAAATAAAATATCAGTTGTCATATCTGGCGTAGCTATGTATAATTATGTGCTTAATTTGTTGGAAGTCTCTTTTAAGTTATGGAAATTCACAGTTTGTTTGTGGGTTGTGCATTTACACTAACCCATACATACGTTTGTACATACATATGCACGTGCATATGTATATGAAATGTGATATTAAATGTTTGTGTATTTTATACGATTTATATATACGAGGCATTTCTCACGCCATTAGCTGCTTTATTGTCGTCTGCTTCCATGCCCTTAATTGACAAAGTATGACAGATTTGGGCTTGTAACAAATATGTATGAGTACATATGTATGTATGTCTGTATTTACTTTTGTACGTATATATGAAATATATGTATGCAGTATATAGAAACACATCTAGAACTTCACTTGCCCTTCAAGGAAGTTTGACAACGACGACGCATTTCGACTGCACAAATATAGAATGGAATTTTAAGAAGGTTTGAATAAGATCATTTCCGTCAAAAACAAAACGAGAAGAAGACTTTTTGAAATGATCTCAAAAAGAACAAAACTCTCAAAAGTAACGAACAGAATGAAAACGAAATATGGTGAATGTTTGCAAGGAGCATCAAATTACAATACAAGTCTGGGGAACGTTCTCTCAGTGAACGAAAGGAGAACAAAGTTTAAGAACATTAAGACTGAGAATGAGACGCCAGTGTGCGAGTCTGGATGAAAAATTAAACAACGGGAATCACGAACACTTTTCAAAAGTGTTTGATAGTGTTCCGAGATTGGTTAAGTCAACCTTTTTAGTGTTTTCAAAATAATATAAGTATTTACAATAAAATAATGATTCACAGAGGGTTGTTTTATCTATCATGAACCCAATTTTTTTTTTAAACAATAATGATGTTTAAACATTCCGTTTTGAAATCAAAGTCTTCTTAATCTATTCAATTTAATTGCATTTAATTTAACTTTTTTCAGTTACCATTCGACCCCCCATGTTCAAATATAAATTCTATAGTTCTCATTTTGTTCTTTTGATAAAGCGTCCGAAAGTGTTGTTCGCATTTTGTTTTCTTGGGGAATCTTCTATATCGTTCTGTTCCTATAAAATTCCAGCTGATAATGTTTTCGTCAGTTTTTTTCTCGGCATCGCGGGTGTATATACAAAAAAAAATCCATTATTTTTAGGTGAATTGGAGGGCTTAGTAAAATGAATCTAATTGGCTTAAATTATAGAACCGCTTGAGACAGCCCATTGCCTTCAGCGAAATGGTTCCCTTCAGTGAAATGGAGCTAATGATAATTGTGTCAAATGTGGATTATAAGCGTCTTCCAATCATGCTTCAGGGTTTCTGCCGAGAGATTACTCTGTGCTCTGTACTCTTATTTTTATTTTGAAAACTTCCATATAAAACCAGTGGCTGTGGGGCTGTGGTTTAATCAGTCTTGTCTGTAAGAGGTCATAGTAAATTCAAATCCGCATATTGTTTTGGAACATTTTAATTCAATAGATATTTTCATTTAAAAAATCGCGATATTTTATTTTTATAATAACACACGTTTTATTATACTTTCAACCAATTTGTATTATCAAATCACAGTTTTTTATTTTGCAGCAAACAAATTCTATAAACATAGCTGGTCAGTGAGCTGTTCGACTAGATAATAAATCGATCGTAAAAAGTGTCTACATCCCGTCGACGCAGGTTTCTTATTTTACTAGTATTTTAGTGATCTTAGTTAAACTCTAGTTCTTATAAAAGCTAGTCGCATTTCATTTACTCTCTAAAATTTTTCATATAGTGCACTTTTTTTTTAAATACTATGTAAGTACGTAGAAGTGTGTAAGTACGAGTATTTATATATTATGTAAGTGGTTTGATTCTTTTAGGGCAACCATCATTACACAAAGAAGCAATTTGTCATACTTATTTGGTTCTTCCGCAGTTCGTGATGTAAGAAAATGGTTTTATGAATAGGCATGCATTACAAATATTTTGGGTTACTAGCAGCCTTTGGAATTCCAATAAAAAGGAATGAGAGAAAATGGCTACCAAGCATTTAAATGCTGCTTTGTGATGTACAGCATTTTATGTAAAGGAAATAATTGAACTAAATAACTTAAGAGTGCTTGGCTTCAATTCGCAAAAAGAAAAACTATTAAGAAAAAATAGAAGTCTGCTTTTGCACATCCTCTGGGATGGTTACAAAAAAATTTATATTATACTTTCAAAGTTACGAACTTTTATTCACTTTATTAAGAATACATATTTTTTAAGTATTTGCTCACAAATCCAATCACATATTGACACATTTGGACAATTAATCTTTCTTTTAATTAATTTAAATTATTTTGCAATTAAAATATTGTCCATTCTCTAACAAAAGCCAAAAATTCAATGATTTAACAAAATTTCATCAAAATTTTGAACTTTTTAAAAATTAATTTTTTGAATTTTATTGAGTATACCGTTTTTGGTAATTTTTAAGTTATGTAGGCATATGAAAAACTCTCTTCAATACAATACATTTTTTACCTCAATTACCAACGATTTTTTAATTTACCTTCTCATCACGTACTATGTATTTGTAGAGTTTCATGTAAAGTTACATTTTCGTGTTCAATAATAAATTTTAAAACAGGTTGCTTATACTTTTGGTCTCTGTTTAAAGTGAAGTATTATTAAGAAAAACTACCTCAAAGAATTAATTAGTTGGATGCGATTGAAGCCGTTGACTTTCTAGGAATACAAATTTAATAATGTTGAAGAGGAGACTAGAAGTTTCTAGATTTATCGACTGTCTTTTATATGAAGATATTGTTTATTTAAGTACTGTAAAAAATAAGAATTTTATTGTTTATTTAAAGTTAAAATAAGATAGAGGGAGCCAAAAATTTTGGAAAAAAAACTTTTTCTCACAAATATTTAAAATGAATGAAGAGTTGAAAAATGGCTGGTTAGAAAAGGTCTCGTGCTAACAAATTATTCAGTGCCCAAAAACGTATCAAGACTAAATATGTCTGAGTTCCTACAATTTTGGATTGCCGAGATGCGGCAATAAGTTTCTCGTGGGTATCCGAATTATTGAAGGTTGTTCTTCCGCACATTAGCCATACGTGCAACTAGTGGCTCTGCTTCGGATTTAACAAGCCGGTAACCAAGATGATCGAGTTGTTCATTTACTCAGATATTGAGCTTAATGCACATTTGCAATTTCTCACCAGCAGAGGGGTCGCTTGGTTGTTGGCCGAGAAAATGTAACGTTTTTTTATTTTCCTTCGCAGTTTTCTTCTGCATGCAAGTCCCGTTCCGTTCCGCTAACAATATACATATCTCGGCCTATTTCACCATATCGGAACGAGTTTATCATTCATTGAGTGGTACTAGAACCTAATTCAATTCAATTGGATTTCCTTGTGGTGAAATTAGCCGATAAAACTTGCCACAGGAAACGCAACGCCATGCAACTTTTTTGTTATGTCTATATATTATTTACTTGCGATGTTGGGTAGATGGAAGAAGGATGTATTCAGTAGCTGAGAGAGCACCCACCTTTGCATTTTGCAACTGTCGGTAATATACTAAGAAGAGTTCTCGAAAATTCTGCCCCTACTCTAATCACGTCACCATCTGAAGGGAGCGCATATGCAAGTTTTAAAAATTTGCCGCTTACGCTTTACAGCTCAGTGTTTGGCTGAGCTTCTCCTACCATTTGTGGGGGGTTTTTTTGTTGTACCACAAATGGTAAACTAAGTATATCTATGTACATATATTACACAGAAAGATTTTTATAAATGTACGAGAATATAAATTATACATATGTACATATAAAAATTATCAAAATGAATTTTAAAAATAAACTTTTAACATTAATTTTAAAAATATTTTTTTTTCTTTTTATAAAAATTTGTTTTATTGTATAGTTTATAAAATTTGTATCAAATTGAAATGTATTAAATAACAAGTATTTATTAAATGTTTTATTTGTGTATTTATATTTACCATTTTTAAAAATAAATTTTTTAATTATACATTTTTTTTATCATAAAGTATATACAAATTTAACGCAATGAAAAGTTTTTATTTAAAATTTTTTATTTAATTTATCATCTTACCAAAGAAGAGGATATACATTTATTTTTATTTTTTTGTATTTATGACTATAATTTGGTAAAAATTGATTAGAGGACACATTCAACTAATGGAGAGCAAATACTAATGGATTTTATTTAAAAAGAGAAGTATTTTTAATTTTTTTTTAACTACTTAAAGTTATTAAAATCAATAATAAGTTATAAACTATCATATCCTTTCACTCCCAAATCGGCTTAGAACGAGTTACTGATACCAAATTACAAATTAAAATTGTATTTTCACCCTTAATGTTGCAATTGCTTGCCGCCACTATCATATTTTAGACATATTAAATGAAAAAAAGGACGAGAGGGTGAAAATCCGATTTGTATACTAGACGGCATATTTGTAGTTAGTTATGCCCTAAGCCTTTTACTAACACTTACACAGCGCTAAACTAATAATACGCGTGTGTTATACAATATGGGCGGAGGGACAATACGACTAAGTACGAGTAATACGAGCACAATGACTAAGGATGAGTAGCTCGAGGAGGTGGCAGTAATGTAGGATATGAAATAAATAAACCCATGGAGCTATCAGTTACAGAAATCACAAAACGAATATAACCCAAACATAAAACTAACTACTTACATATAATATGAGATTAAAATAGACGAAGGAAAATATAAAAATAAATGCATACACGTATGAAGGAAAAGCGTTTAGCGCGAGAGCTGAGATGCAATGAAGAAAGGATATCAGAAGGAAATGCGCTAACACGACGAACGCTGCATGGAAGTAAGAGGTCGTAAAGGAAAGAAGAGGATTAAAAGAGAGCAAGCAGAGGGTGCGGAGAGAGTGAAAGGAGTAAAGGAGGAAAAGAGAAAATTACTCAATCGTATTTGACAACGTGTACACACAGCTTTCTTGCGCGCTGCTTACCTCATCATACACTTTCGCTCATATCGAGTTTTCATAAGTGAATATGTTTGTGGTATGTACGGCAAGGTAATGGGTAACTTGTATAAGGAAAAGTGGACAAAATTTTTTTAAATGTTTTTAGGCTGTAAAAAATTTGATAAATTCAAAACGTGAATGCATTTTTTAATGTTTTAATGTTAGCTACAGAACTTTTACTCTAGTTGAGTATCAAAACAACAAAAACAGCTGCGTAAAAGTAGGGCGCCACCTTGGAACACAAAGCGCAAGTGAAAATTCGTTATTATATAACGCCCGCGGTTATACAATTTTTTTTTTATTTTATTTTTTTTTTGATAAGCTGCTTATTGTATAACATTCGCTGTCGCGGCTAATGACTTACCCTGCTGTATGGCCAAGAGCAGCACGAAAACGCTGGCTAAAATAGTTGACTGCATTTTGATTTCCATTTAAATTTAGTTTGTAACTTTTTTCGCAGCAAAAATGTTGTTGTAGCACCTGAATTTTCTCAATCCTCTTTTTCTTCTCTGAATGCCAACTTCACTCGTACACCACCACTACTTATCAAATGATATATTTTCAATCAAAAATTTGGCAGTAATTTTCGCACTGTTTAGTTTTTAATAAAATATTGAAACAACACACACCAATTGTATTCTCAAAGTGTTTCTTTTTGTTTTTGTTTTTGATTTCTTTTCTTTTTTTGGTATACCAGCAAAATTCAAATCAGACCGATTCAATCGACCAAAGCTGCTGTGAGAGCGTTAACGGTGGCGCGTTTCGTAGCGTTCGTAGCACGCGTTCGAGGTAAAGCGCGATGCGAAATGAATATTTGCGATGCGTCAAAGACCGGAGGAGCCGTCGAGTTGAGTCGAGTTGGTCTAGTCCACAGTTGAGTCGAATCACAGCGAGTTGTTGTGTGTGTATGTGGGGTCTGGCCGACAGTCTGGCTAGCGCGCGCACACCCCCAAAAATATTTAGGGTAAGAATACTCGTTTTAATATGAGTAGCTATGCTTTGAAGCAGCAGTGCAAGAATTGCCTAACGAAACCCAGCGTACCACACACACACGCACACGTACAGAAGAGATCTCAAGCAATTGTTGTTATTTAGAAAACTTTCTTCGACGGCATGGTGGCGCTCGCTTGCGCTCCTTCACTAGCTCCAGTTCGGTCCAGACCTGCTGTTTGCCGACGACATACCAACACTTGAACTGATTAAATGATACTAGCACAGTGGCACAACAACACAGCAAAGTGTTGCACTCGTCGTTTTTGTGCATTTCTGGGGGGTTGTAAAGCGCCAAGTATAGCTTTACGAAGCGAAAAGCTCGTGCTCCGAGTGTGTATCGTAGCCGAGGGTTTGGCACGAACTGCTCATTTGTATGTACACACTGAAATTAGTTGGACTTATGTATGTTTGTATGTATGTATTTATAGTACGATTATGTACATACATACATATGTATGTAATATTAAGTGCTAGGCGATTCCATTGTAGCGTTTGACTTCGTTATTGCCGCCACACTTTCTGTTGCAAAACAAAATCTGAGTCATTGGTTCAAGAGGTTATTGGAGTATCCTGGCGCGGCAAATGTTAGCTCGCGCGCACATCTCTCCGGCAGTGTGGCGAATAGTTGCTGGCTGGCTGGCAAGGTTGGCGGGGTTGGCGGGGTTGGTGTGGTTGGTTGTTTGGGCGAACTGTTTGACGTTGCAGCGGTTTATTAGCTGCATGCAATCCCTGACGTTGACATTCTGTGCAGTTTTGCATTTGCACTCAATGTTAAGCCTTGCAGTTGGTCAATGGCAATTCGAAATGAATTAGAATAGTATTCGTGGGTGACTGCTACCTAAAGAAATCAGTAAACACCGAAGAGGAATATCGTGTAGAAGGGGTTTATTATGTAATTGGAGGTTTTTTATAGATATCATTTTGATCAGATCTGGCAACGCTTTTATCAATTTTGCTTAGCTCATGTTGGAACTCAGTGAAGCGACATTCTAAAATTTGGTATAATTTTGGTTTAAGTCTCAAACTTTGAGACGATTTTAATGCTCAGAATTCAGTAATAAGTCTCCTCTCGAACAGTTGGCATTCATTCAATTCAAAATAAAGTCGCTAGTCTCAAAATAAATGCCCGAATTCGGTAAGATGGTATAATCTCAAGTTTCTCAAATTTGAGACTTTGAGCCGCTCATCACCAGGTCACAATTTGCATACTTTATTTTGAGACTAGAGGCTTTATTTTAAGAATAATGAATATATTTAAGGCTTTTTAAAACTTCTTACTAAACCCGGCATGAGTCTCAATATTTGAGAAGATTATAATGCCAGAAATCAGTAGGCAAACTCAGCTTATAATAGTGACAAATGTCACATTTTTGGACTAATTGGCATTGAATAGTCTTAAAATAAAGTTCCTAAGTTGTGTCCAGGTGATTAGCATATCACATAAAATAAATACAAAATTAAAAAGTGCAACGTGAAAGTGAAGAATAGTAATAATCTCTCACTTACTGAACTCAAACTTTGAGACTTGAAATTATACCAAATAGCAGAATGCCGACATAAGTGAGAGATTAGCTTTCTTCGCTCTCATGTTTTTCTCTTTCTATTTCACTTTTATTTTAATGTTTTGTAACCGGTTTAACTTCTAATTACAGTTTAGATACGTCATTTAGAGACTAGTGCTTTTTCTGACACTTATCAATGTTAACTGGTCTAAAAATATGACTTCTGCCACTTTTAGAAAATGAGACTGCTCATAATCATCTGAGAATATCGTAAGTTTCGTCATGAGCCAAATCAACCAAACTATGAGATTATTCTTGAGGATCCAGTTTTCCGATAAAGCAAAAATATTTGGAATCGGTTCACGGAGTCCAAAGTAATGAGTTTACATGCATAAAAAAAAATAAAATATAAAATATTCCCAAGAATTGATTATCTCCACCTTTTTTTGAAGTCAGTTAATTAAATTATACCGGATTATTTTGGCATTGAATCATAAATGGATCAGAGGTGTAGATTCGGGAGGGTTGTCTTGGCGACTGTCATCTTCTCATAGAAGTCTGTAATAAATATTATCGGCTATGTTCGGAATCGACGGACAGCTTTTATAAAGATATATAATAATTTTGGCGCGTACACTATATAGCTCAGTGTTTGGCCGAGCTTTTTCTACCATTTGTGGTGTGCGTCTTTATATTATACCACAAATGGAGGGACCTACAGTTTTGTGCCGACTCCGAACGGCAGAATTTCATAATTAATTTCAATTAAAATTAATCTCATGCGATCTCTGTCTCGTACTAACTGATACCAAAGGTGGAGTTAAATCTCTATAAAATTGATTATATTGGGCTTTGTAGCTTTAACTTTCATATTTCGTTTCGTTGATCCACTAAAACTCGTATACTCGTATTTGCAGTTAGTAGTCAGCTTATTTAGGGACGTTTTGATGGCTTCCGAGGGCTACAGCCAAGTACTGTCTCTTATTAAACCTCCAAAACTAATGGTGGTAATCACCGCTGAAGAATTTAAGATTAAGATTATAGCAGGAAATGTAGTTCCATAATAAAGGAAGTAGTTTTTTTGAAGGTACATGCATGTTTGTATGCACATAGAAAGTCAGGGCCGTCTTTAGAGGAAAGAAATTGAGGCAAACTCTTCAACTTCAGAACTAAAAATGACTAAATAAACTAAACGGATAAACACTTTGTTCCCAAACCACAACCACATTTTGACATATTTGGAAAATTGTATTCTATAACAAAAACCATTAAAACCCATTTACCATCGAAATTCTGTACGATTTAAAAAATTTAGAATTTTTTTTTTGAGTTTTCCTACGAATTTAATTTTCATATGTAAAAAGCAAGTTTCAAGGGGCTACAAAATATGTTGTAGTTGATTTTAGTCTGGTTTTTTGCTTAAATTATCAATTTCTTGATCGAGTTTAGTTATTACTCAATGAGGTATAAGCTCCTTATTACAAATACCTTTATTGGAAATGTCGTTTGGAATTTGAATACTAAGCCTGAGTCAATCATTTATATCCATGTATGAAAAATAATTTGCAGTATTTTTGTTTAAGGCCGCGAAAAACTTTCAGACGCCGCTGTTGCACGTATGCAAATTAGACTGGTTCAAATTAATATGAGTAAAAAAAAAACCGTCATAATACTTATTCAAATTTTTTTTTATGAAAATTAATTTTTGTTAATTTTAAATAAAACTATAGTTAATTCTATAACTGCAACCGCACACTTTTACACGAAATTTTTAAACATCAATTTAGTTTGAAATTATTTTTTGCATATTTTCTACTAGCTATAAACTCTGAATCAAAAGTTTTAAACTTCGATACACGATTTTAGAATTTAAAATGTACGCTGAATATTTTTAATAATACCTATTGTTGAGTAAATATCTCGAAGGAAAGATTTAAAAGACGGGACTTGCATATGAATTTTTCAGGACCAGTTCGGGACTACTTCGGAAACAGCTCGGGACTACTTTGGAATCAGTTCGAGCCTACTTCAGAACCTTTTTGGGAGTAGGTCAGTATTTTTTCAGCGCAATTTTGCGACTTTTCGGGTTTTTTCAGAATTAGTTCGGGACCACTCACTAACTCCAGTCCCTAAATGGTATTGAAGTAGTTCCAAAAAACCTTGAACTGAATTTACGTTCGCTTGCTTTAAACTAATTTTGGATCCACGATAGTTTTAAAGAATTTCATCAAATATGCTGACCCTTCCTAATGTACATACATATGTATGCATGTAAGTAAGTATGTATGTACTTGCCTCTTACACTCATTCTCGCAGATTATTTCCAAGTCAGTTAATTTAATTTGCGATAACTGCTTCTTTTGTCAACGCGATCATCAGATATCATCTGACATCAGCTAACCTCGATGCTGTTGTTGTTGTTGTGTGTGTATAAAGCGGACGCCACTTGAACACAAAAACCTCCACACTTAAGCGAATCGGTTTACTTTGGTCTTGGTCAGACTAAACTAGAGCGATAAGGTAGTCTGGCCGAAAATCTGTAACACTGTGACTAATTAAACTTAATAGTATGTTTCCTGATCGGTGGCAAAATTGAAAGGAAAAAATAATGATAATAAATACTAGAAAACATAATGAAAGAGATTAAAAGAATGTAAAAGCGTGGATTGACAACAACACTTGCAGTTTGTATGTATTCGTTTGTGTGCATGTCTGGAACTAATACAATGTTGAATGGAAATTGGTTTTGAAAATTTATAGCGAAACAAAAATTTAATTGAAAAAATCATAAGAGTATGCTCTTATGTCATGAGCTTGACACTTCGAATCTGACGTGTTAGAGTGGATCTCCGTTTGGCTATGTACGAGAAAGTGCACGTTTAAACACAAATCGAAAAGTAGTACATAACAATCGTATTATTTCACCACCTAACCTCAAAACCCGGAAAATCACAGCATATGGACTGAAACATACTGACGTGATGAAGAAAAACAGACATCGGACTTGCATTCAGCGGTCACAAAATGTTAAGTGCTCGACGGCATCTGGTAATGTTTTTTTTTAAATTTTTTTTTGTGAAGTTGTATCATCGTCAGATATACATACAATTCATGAAAATACTTAAATACTTTAGAGTCTCACCTTGACTAAACCGAAAATAAAGAGTATATAAATCTGTTTCGGTAGGAAATTCAAATTAAATTCCTCGATCGGAATAGTTGAATTAACGAAGCACCAGCGTTAGACCACTAGTATACAATTTATTCCAAAACGGGTGTGGCTTTATTGAAAATGCTTCAGGCAGTCAAGTGGCATTTATAAAGCAATCTGCTGCAGTGGTGTTATGATGCTTTGCAGATACTGAAGCATCATCAAACAAGACCTTTGATCACTAGTAAAGATGATCTACAGAAATTTTTAAAAGATGCCATGAAATGTTTTGGTGTCACAAGAAGCTCTTGTGCAGCAAATCCTCGATATGGTTTAGCAATAGCTCAGCACTTTAACTGTAAAGGAAGGTCACGTAAAGTGGATAGAGAGAACCTGCATTTAAAAGATTTTGCAGTTCGATCCTTTCTAGATATTGCATTGGCTTTTAATTATGTTCAGCTGGACACCTTAGTTAAATCTTTGGATACACTTGTGTTTGGGTCGCCTTTGTTTGATGTAACCCGTGGCTATCGTGCAGCTCTGTAAAGCTGAAGCATTTAGGATTGACTGTAAGCTTTTGTGGTGAACTTACATCGGGAATGAAGAGATGACGGCATCAGTATTCTTATATTGCTCAAGATAAGACATTGGAAATCGATTACATCTTCGCTCATACGGACATATTCTCCATATGAAGCCGCGGCTAGATTTTTTTAATTTGCTGGCGACATAGTCTGGTGAAATTGAATGGAGTTGATGTCAGCTATTGGTATTCGCGAAGTATTACGTACCACATACAATACGGAACTTAAAGCTATATCGAAACGGAGTAGTTACCGTTCTTCCGAAGAGGTCCCTCAATAGCTTTTTCTCTACTCACCTTCTCTTTACGGAATACTGTATTGATGAGGCGAATCCTCTGGAGGAAGGAGGTGGAATTTAGTTTAAGCTTCCAGGCTGCGGTAGTGTTTTGCATTTTACATATATTCTGATAAATTATCAAAAATAACTGACAAGAAATTAGTGTCAGTTGAAAATTTGATATTAAATATAAAAAAAATTATGGGACTATAAAACTGCTAACAGGGCTTTTTTTTTAAACAAACTGACTGTCTGTAAATTTTTTCTTAATTTCATTCAAAATTTGTATGGTATTTGTTGAAATAAAAGCCACAATTTAATTAAAAATAATACAATTTCAAGTAAAATGTTTCCGTGGTTGTCATAATATAACGATTAATTCTTACCATAGTATTGGTGACTATCGCTGGTGCAGACAATTTCGAAAAAAATAACATTAGTTTTTTACAAAAAGAAAAATTTTTGAGACACCAAAAAAATTAGATGGGCTTCTTAATTTTCTTTTAAAATTCATATTCCTATTCCATCATTTGCCGATCTTGGTATGAAAATGGTATCGGCTCACGCTGTGTTTCGTCCGGTTTTATTTTCTTTTTTGTTGGTATAATGTTTTTTTAATAAAAAAAAAAAAATTTTTTTTTGCAAGGCATTTACAAATACGAGTACACCGCATTGTCATTTTATAAGGCTATTGTACTCAAATTCCACACAAGCTGCAACCCCTGCATCTGCTTCTGTCTGCCTCCTACTCCATGCAACAATCTGACTGTTGCCCAGTTTTGTATTCCAATCGTTGGCACTGCGAGCGGTGATCTGCTCTGCATCTGTTTTCTCTGCCGTCAGACAAATCAAATTGCTTGTCACTTGCTGTTGTCGCATTTTTTTCGATCTGCAAAGCAACGTCTATTCAGAGTGGGCTGCGTGTTTGTATTGTTGTGGCTGGGCAGGGCTTTTATTTGTACGCTCAATTGATGTCATTACCACTTTCATTTATTTAATTTACTTGTGGTGATTTGTTTTTTTTTCAATGAATTGTATGAAAACATCTCCTTAGTTTAAGATATGCATAACTCTGGTTTTTTTTTCAACTTTTTGTTTGGTTTTATATTTAAATCTTTACTTGAGGATCAATAACGCGGATTTTTTATAGTTTAAATTCGAATTTTATTTAGTTGTTGTAATCGACCGCTTTAAGTATATTGTTAAAACTTTCTAATTTTTTACATATTTCATCAAATAAAAAATTGACTTCGAGCTTGTTAGGAAATAAGTGCCGTGTCGAGATAAGTTTTTCTTTTTTGAAAGTCCCTAGACATTTATGTATCTGTAGTTTTCCGTCTTTATTTATTATTGAGTATATTTGTATGTATATATTTTGTTGTTGCATACTTAAAGCCTTTCGTAGCTTTTTAGTACTTAATTAAAATGTGTGCGCTATTCCAGAAAATTCACTACCAGCAACTGTAACAATTATATGTTTAGTTTGAAAGAGTTCTACTTTAATATTTTTTGAAAATTATTTTTGTTATACAGAATATTAAAGTTATTTCTTAGTAAAGAAAATGTTAAGTAAAAAAATGTCCGGAGAAATTTTTTAGCAAGAAATTAAAGTTAAATAATATCTTTACATTTTTTGTACATTTTTTTGGAGAAAAATAACATTAAAAATGTTTGTTTCAAAATTAAAGTAAACTTTTAGTGTTATTATCCATAGAGAAAATAATATATGTATGTTTTTTTTGGCTTTTTGTGCTAAGAAAATCAATATAAGTAAATAAATATTATTATTATTATTATCTGCTTTATTAATAAAATTTCCTTGTTTGTGTTTATATTTAGTTTTATTTACCACGTATAATATCATATATGGAATGTATGTATATATGTTTTTTTGAATATTAAATTTTTTTAGTTATAAAAAAAATTATTTTTTAATATTTTTTAGTTATTAAATAAGATTTAATATTTTGTTACTTTTACTTCTAGATTTCACTTAAAGTTAATTTCATATTTAGTGTTTTGTTTGTAAACTAAATTAGTATAAAAGTATAAAATACATTTGAAATTTTTATATAGTTCACAAATGTACGTTCATAGTCTGCGAAGGTATGCGTGCCTTTTGCTTAGTCGGCTTTTAGACATGTCAAGTGAGAATTGTTTATTCCCTTTTCTGTTATCTATTTACCTTTACACTTTGACGGTACAGGCGCAAGTGTAATCTTCTCTCTTGTCTCATTCCATCTTCTCCACTTCGGACTCTGTTTCTAATAGATATAAAAAACTGAATTTAAAGCACGTTTGGTACTGATGAAAATCGGATCAAAATTAATTATAAATCGTTTAAATTATAAATATTTACATATATCATACCATTTGTGGTGTGCTTCTTTATGTTCTATTACAAAATGAAGAGACATACAGTTTTGTGCCGACTCCTAACGGTCGAGGGATGGCCGCTTTTAGAAAAAACATTTCTACGATTAAAATTTTGCCCTACATAAAAACATACTTAAATACATAAATACATAAATACATATCTACTACTACTACTACATATGTATCAGTAAACTTGTAAGTTTAAAGTTTAAACTATAATCGTTATAGCCATTATACATCCTATTCGACGAAATAGTTACCACATAGGGACAAAGTATAATTAAAAATTTACTTTTGCTTTAGTTTATTATACAAAATGTATCAGTCTCTAGGTGAAAGTCGGTATTTCGAACTATTCACTTAATGTTAGCTATAGCTGTAAATTAATCTACATGGATTAATCTCCCTCTATCGTTATAATACTGAGAAATACACTTGTAAACTCACATACTAGTTGCTTTTTACAAACATATTGGTTAAATAAGCTTTACACCTCCCACAGAAATTATAAAGCTTTTTTATTTTATTACATAGGAATTTGACGCCAACAACCATAGCGAATTCATAGAAGGTGGTAAATTCCAATCAGCTGATTGCTTGTTTTATCGACATCCGTCTGATACGATGAAAGTGTCAAAATGGTTATTTTGTTTACATTTTAAATTTCTATTTACGTTCGTGATGGAAAATTCCATGTGTAAGACAAGCAGCACATAGTACGAGTATTACAAAAAAAATCATTTGAAAATTTTTATTATAAAGCCTCAGTACGTTTGCTTTTTGTGTCAAATTAGGAATTCCACTCGCTTATTTTTGTTTTTCTAAGTTTCTCTGACATTTTCACCGCAAATTACACACAATTTTTTATTTACATATATGTGTAATATACCACCTTGAATGAATTCGCCTTGCCAACAACTTAACTATTTCAACAAAATGTGCACCTGTGTTCAATTTAGGAACAGCGATTAATTTTGACAAAATTAATTTTTTTTTGCAAATTTACTACAATTTTTTCCTAATTTAAATACTTTCTGTTTTCTAACAAAAAGCATTTAAAACCCTAGTTTTAAACTATGTAGGAAACTTAAAATTTCAGTGGATTTATTATTAGGCAATTCTTTTGTGATTTACAATAAGCACTTTTTTGCACTCAAATTTGAATGGCAACAAAACTGAATACTCGAACAAGTTTTTTCACTACTGGAGAAAAAGTTTAAAGCTTGTAAGAAAACTCTTTGATTTTTATTTTGATTTTCTACATATGTACATAATATACATAGTTTGAAATTTGTTAATTGTATATGTATGTATATTGAATGATTATGAGGCTTTATTTGTTTTGAATGAACTAGGAGTGCACTTGTCTTTATGGTGAAGTAAACCATTGAACTAAAATACTATGCAATGACATCTTTAATAAGAAACGAACTTTAAATTAAAATTGGTTATATTTTTTTAAATGTTTATGAAAACCGGCACGAAATAAATATCATTTTCCATTGAAAATATTATAAGTAAAATTTAAATTCGTTTAAGGCGGCAAGAAAAAGCTAAATTTACCCATTTTTTGTCGCGTTTTTTTCAACTTTTTACTCGCCTAAAAAACTTTCTGGCAGCTCTACTGTTAGTGCTTTCCTTTGACGAAGAAAGCTTTTTATGTTTAGAGCTTAGAAAATAGTTTGGTAAAGCTTTTCTGTTAATGTAAGATATTTATGTATACCGTAAAGGTGTCGAGAGATGAATTTAATTATTCAATTTTCATATTAACAAAATTTCATAGCGGCTATAAATATAAAATTTTAGAACACATGTTCATAATTTAAAACTAAAATGTACCATAAAATAAAAAAGCAGATATATACATCACTATTAGTTAAATGCGTTCACTAGTCAAAGGCATTTTTGAAGTGAATTTTTTTTACAATATGTAACAAAATGTTACAGTGTTTGCTACAAAACTGCATAGCCAGAATTTAATTCAAAATTTCAATTACATTATTAAGGTTTTTTAAGACAATTATCCGCCATCCGTAATTCAAATAGCGAAACACGTGATTTACTTGTCGTGGAAACACCATTGTCTTAAGTAATATCGAGCCATAACCGCCAAAATGACGTAAGCAACAAATCACTTTTTTTTAATTAGAAGGTGCTTTTAGCTAATTTTCTCCGCTTTGTATACAAGATTTACGTTGTTTTTTCTTCAAAACGCGACTAGATTTATTAAAATGAGCTTTGCTTCTGCCGATAAATTTAAGAGAATCCGACTTCTTTTGTAAAATTTTTCATTTGTCGTTTGCTCCAAGTTTTTTATTTCATTTTTATTTCTTCTTCAAGAGACTGCTTCAAAGCACGGTGCTAACTTCTTTATTTTCGCAAACAAAAAAAGCTTTGTTTGGAGAGGTGTCCATTTTGTTTGTATTCTCAGAAGGTATTCAGCCGTGGAGTAAAATCCAGCGCTATTTTTAAATTCATTAAGTGCTTTGACAAAAATTTGCCTTAAAAAATTTTCGCGTTTCCAATGATTCACCTACTGCCGGCAATCTCATGACGATATCCCGCTTCGGGGTGAGTTTAAGAGATTTTTCATCTAAGTTTTAAAAACTTATGGTTATCAAGTCCAGCAAAAAATTAACGAGTATTTTTATTTCCACTACTAAGAGTACATCATCCAAGTAAAGAGAGTTGACAACCGGAAATTCGGAAATTTCCTCTTACTGGTGGTATTAAAATGACAAAAACACAAGCCGAAAATTTAAAAAAAACGGTGTCTGACGGTCTTTTAAACTATGAACAAGACTTTCGTAACATTTTTCGAGCTGTTGTATTTCCATTCACTGACAGATGAGGAATATGAGTTGTGTCTAAAGGCACTGCTTAAAATTGGTGCAGCTAAGCTCTCCAGACCCGAACCTTTACCTTCTTATCCTCTTAACTTTGCACGCGACTTCCGTTATCTCAGTCTAAATTTGACAATGCAATAATGCAAATTACAAGAACACATTTACTAAATTGCAACTAATCATATTTATAATTATGGAGGTATTGAAAAATAATGATATCAATCTAAATTTAATAGGCACCTTTAACACTTATAACTTAATTTATTCATATCATTCAAGATAGTGAGAAAAAAATACATTTTCACAAAAAATTAATGAGTATAAATTAAATTTAATGCATACTCATTGACTTGGTTGGTACTAACGTAGGTGTGTAATTGGCATTAAATACTTATTTCGTTGGCCTGCCATTTTACGCTTTCGCTGATAATTTTGCTTGGTAAATAAAATAAATTTTAACTAAGTTTAATTTGAATTTTTGTTTTTTTTATGTAAAGTAAGTCTTGCGCCACTTTACAGGTTTTAAGTTATAACAATCAAAGCATTTGTACCATATCTAATTTTTTTTTATTTGCGTTGTTTTTTTGCTTCTGTGTTTGTTTTTTTGCTTTCTTATAGAGTATATTACGCAATGAAACGTGCTAAATCATATTAGTTATAGTAGATACATACATACATACATACATATTTACAAACATATGCCAGTTGGCCCTTAAACGGGATTTAACTGGTTACAACTAGATATTAACTGGACAAGTGGAAGTCCAAGTGCTGTCACTTTAATGTATGGACAGAATGAAATAAATACAATCATACAGATGTGTGTATACAACAATAAAAGTACCCTTCGGGGAAAATTTTTTCCTTAGTTAAAGTAGATGCTAATTAGAATGATTTTTGGTTAAATAAAAATTAAAGTCACAAAGCGTTTATACAATTTATTCGTAAAAATAATTGCTAACTTCATATCTGTGTTTATATATGATAGGAGTCGGCAATCGAATTCCAATTCCAACTCTAATTTTTGGCACGCGCTGGTTCATAATGTTTCCCATAAGCGTACCGAATTATATTAGCTTACAACATCGGTATGAAAATATTAAATGAACTTCAAACTTATGGTGGTCGCCGTCAAGGAATGAAAACGATTCAAATGACATTTCGGCTTCGGTTTCGATTTTGCAAAATGTTTTGGGTTCAGTTTTGTTTCGTACTTCAAAATTCATCTCGGGTTTGGTTTCTTTTTGAAATAAAATAATAAAAAAAGATTGCCAATAAGGAAATATTTATTAAATAATTATGGTCTTTTCTTTAATTTAAGTTTTTTTTTACAAAACTAATACGTGAAATAGATTTTCCTAGAGGGTATCTATAAGAAACTGACATTATTTAAGCAAACCAAAAAAAAATCGTAGTAGTATCGTAAGAAAAAAAATACATAGTAATAGCGTGAGAAGGTGTAGCAAGGAGTGGACTGAGGCGAAAGGTTGCATTTTAATTCAATAAATGTATACATACATATGTATGTGTGTGAAAATATGTTCATAACTATTAATTTATTCAAATATAAAATGTATACATTTTAATTATTCAGCAAGAAAGCAATAAGTATTATTTAATAGTGCAACTTAATTAAAAAGAGTTCAACTCTAACAAGACAAGCCTTGCTATGCAAATATGGCTACTAACAACAAATTCTAGATTGTTAAAATCCTTGATAAAAAAAAACTGTTTCCCTACTAAGGTTGGGAGATTGTGGTGCTGAAAAATTTGCACTTGCTCTGTCGTACCGTTATAATTTCCATCTTTGATTATGATCATAATTATTTAACAAATATATGTGGCTCGTAAAAATTACAAAATATCAATAGTAAAACCTTAAGACATCTTTTTTCTTTGTTGTTTTATTTGAGCTCAACATATTTGTATGTAAATATGCAAAAAAAAAATTATGTAGATGTGCTTAGAACCTAATAAATCAAGATTTTACCAAATCAGTTGCCTTACCGATTATTTAACTATTTTCCTTTTAATACTTTCATACATGCATATGAATGTACAGTGGTGGCCAAATGTTTTGCAACCAAATTTTAAATATATTTTATCCCCGCTTAGATTAATTTTTTTCTTCAATCATTTACAAAAAAAATATACTGTTCAAAACTTTAAGGGAAGCTAAAATCATTTAACGAATCTTTGATCAAAATTTCAAACTTTTTCCCAAAAGTCTTTTCTGCTTACACAGTTTTATAGTTCCTTAAAATTTAGTATGCTAGTTTGCAGTTTTCCAGTAGCTAGAAACCATCGTTGATATTTGAGAACTTTTTTTCTGTAGAAGGTTGTTGTGTGTTATTTTTTTCCATATGAAAGCAAATGTAACAAGCAAAAAATATCAACATTAATTTGTTTGTGACCATTTGAAATTTGCATTTTATTTTACAAAAAAAAAAAATACGACACTTTTGCGAGTTGGAAATTTAAATGTAAGTTTGCTTGATTTTTTTTATACTTTTATACAAAGTTAAAAATTTGCGCTTATAAGTTTTATGACTGAAAATAAAATGTTTTTATGAATTGGAAATTCTTAAGAACCAAAAAACAAATTTTGTCACGAAAAATAATATTTTCAATTATACTGCAAATGATACGACCACGACTGTATTCAAGTGCAATATTTATAGCATAAGCATTGGTCTACATGTAAACTGACCTCTGTCAATTGAAAGCTTTCTATTACTTCCGTTTCCTATTTACTGAAATTTTCAATAAAACCTTTATCATTATGCACACACACACATGCTCACACATATGTATATGTATTTATACCCCATTTCATATCTATAATGCTACAAATTAACACAAATTATATATCATTTATTAAATTTGGAATTAAGACATCTTGAATTTAGCAATGGTAAGTTCAGGTGTAGTGAGTTTAGGTCTAACGAGTTTGAATATGGCGATTTTTTGTGTGATAAGTTAATGTATGGTGTGGTGAGTTTCGATGTGGTGAGTTTATGTATGGTGGTGTTTAGTCGTGGGTAGTTAAAGTGTGGTCAATATAGGTGTCTTAAATTCATTAATGGTGAGAGAAAATCACTTGTTGCCGCCTTTGCCAGCTCCGGCACATTCGCCATGATGATTTTTCAATTTACGACCGGTAAAGAAAATCAACTTTGCCACCGTAATAAAGCACATCACCACGTCACCACATCATGTAACATAACATAAGTTAATAGCATTACATAACATAACTTATCATAACATAGTTTAACACAACAAAACATCATAACATACATTTACTTAATAACGTAATGCGAGGTGTGGTTTGTTTATAAGCGTAGCAGTGCAACTTGTGATAACACTCTCAAGTATAATTTAAAAAATTTAATAAACTAATTGTAAATTGTTAAACTTGGTCGCGCTATAAATACGCTATAAGGGTATATATAAATACATATTCATAAATTTACAAACTGTCTACTAACCACAATAGCGACAAAAATGATCTGATGATTGAATGGAAGTTCTGATTCTTATCGATTTAAATAATTATTGCCTCCACAAAAAACTTATACAAACATATGTAAGTATGCATGTTTATACATATGTATGCACAATAGATAACTGATTGCGTATTTTTTTCCTATACATTTAAATATATATGTATATATATATATATATTTATGTTTGCACATATGTATGTACATGCGTATCGGTAATCAACTTAAACTAAATCGTATTGAATTTTTCGTTTAAATTAGTTTTTATTGGTTTAGTTCAGTTTTAAAAACAACAAAACTATTTAAACTCTTAATGCGATCTTAAAAATTGCAACAAAAACAAGTGAATTGAAAATGGCAAGCAAAACAAAATAGCTCACACTAGTTTTAACTCGTGTCAGTTGGCTTAGGTTAGATATTTCACTCAAACGAGAGATTATTTTTTCGAAAATTATATACAGCCTATTTTGCCAATAATATTTGGTAAACAACAAAACTTCTTAGTTTTTTTTTTCTTTCAAAATCGCATCTGGCCAATGACATAAATGAAAAGTTTTAGCTCACACTATTATTAAAAAATTCAGAGAATACGTTTCTATTTGTTTTGATTTTCGATTAAAGTCTAGAGTATTCTCAAGCCAAACCCCTATAAATTCAAATCTCAAACTTTATACAATATTTACAATAATTTTGTTTCAAAGAACAAATTTTTTTCAAGAATTAAAAAAAGTTCGGAGCATGCAGAAGCTGTGGTAAAAAGCATACACAAAAAGCCTCTCGTATTAATTCTTTGACACTAGTTTACTAATATCAAATGAACGATTTAAAACCCAAAAAACAATTATTGTAGTGAAATGAATAATCGCGTTCGTACCTACTCACTTGAGACTTGTACTTCATTGTACTAAAATAAAATGAACTCAAACTGTAGGAATTCTTAAATTTTTTTTAGTTCGAAATTTCGATGAAATGTTTTTAAAAATAATATTTTTTTTTTTGTGAATGAATGAACTGTGCTTTAATTAAAAAATAATTTGAAACAGAAAAAAATTTTAATTTACATTAAAACTTGACCACGACTATTGAGTTTTACTTAAATTAGTTTCAGCGATATGCGAGTGGTGTCTAGGTATTTTTAAATTTTTATAAGCTCAATAGAATTGAGAATTATTAGTAATTATTTAAATTTTCAAATAAGATTCAGAATAAAATACAACACTTTAGCACTCTAGAGTGTGAATCCTTCCTATCAATAAATTCCGCTCACTTTACAAAGGGTATTGTTTTTGAAGAATTTGTAATAAGTTGCTTTAAGTTTTGGCTTATAAGTTAAAAGTTGCTTTATAAAATAATTATAAACATATGTATGTATGTATGGACAAAATTGCTTAGCCATATATTCACCGATGCCTTATTTTTGCATTTTTAGGGCATTTGTGGGTTTTTGAAATCATTTAATCTGAATAAATAAATAAATACAAAATTTTGATTAGTGTTTGCAATTTTAACATACGAAAAATTAAAGCGTTACGTCAACACCTTCTATATATTTTCTTTTGCTTTAAAAAACCAAAGCAGAAGTTGTTTGTAAACATACCTTAAGGGGGGACTCATTCAACAATAAGCTCTTTTTAAGGTAAAAACAAGACTTAAGTTTATTCACAAAAGTCGTTCGAGTATGATTGCGTGTAAACAATACTAAAGACAAAACAAAAGTAAAATATTTACACACACAATACAGCAAAAAAAAAACAACATTTTTAAATTTAAGCAGAACAGCTAGCTTCTTTTATTATTCCAAAATATTAGCTATGTAAAAGATGCGAGACGCACATTTTTTTTTAATTTAAAACTAGTTTTACAAATTAACTTAACATTTGTTTACATGCCATGAATAATTAATAGCACTTTCTTGAAAGCAGTGACTAGTAGTAGTCAAAGAGTAAATATGTTCATATAAGTTTGTATGTGCATATATAGTAACTCTCTCTCCCACAAAGCACAGCGCGCCCAACTTAGTGAAATATGACACCCAGTTGGAAAATAATATAATAGAAGCAAATGTCATACGAGCGTATTATCTGTACCCGTTTATTTTTTTTAATAAAACCGCATTGAAATAGCGTGCCTTTAAGCCCCATATTATTTTTTAAAAATGTGCGAAATTATATATTAATGACTAAAAAACTTATATTTTTAATAACTTTTTTTCATAAAAATTGGGTTTTCTTACAGGAGATTATTGACATAAAAAAGATAGCGAAATTGGTAAATTTCTTTGTCGTTGTAGAAAATAATTGGGACACTAAGTTCATAAGATATACTAAGAAGGGTGTTGGATGTAAGAAATCGCCAAAATCTCTTTGAAAGCACATATTGCATTGCTTTCAGTTCAAAACTTTAAATTGGGCCACTGAGTGATTAAATAAATAAATGCCTCGTAAAAGAAAATTTCGCTTTTATTGAAGACCTTTTCACTGTTAATGCTAGTTTACGACACCAAAAAGGCTCCACCAAACCAGACCCAAGGAATATTGAAATAAGACTCAAAAAGATTAGTCCAAAAAAAGAGTAGAAATGCAGTTAAAAGAATCCGGATTGCCTTTGAATGATTAGTTGCCTAGCGGAATTTTGAGGACCAAATTTTTCTCGATACTCAAAGGAAATTTCAGGAGTGGGGTTATATACCTAGGTTGGGACAAAATTTTGTGAAAAATATAGCTAAAACATGGATAGGTTCAAGAACAAAGGATTTTACTATTGTTTTAATAAAGAGCTATAACAAAAAAAAAAAACCTTTATTAAAAATCATACTTTCGACAAAGTTTCACTTTCTATAAAAATAATTATTTAAATGAGATACAAATATATGAATGCTTACTTAACGATGCTTTATTTTAAAGCACTCAGATCGATAATTATGTACATACATATTATTTATTGTAACGCTTATTTATTTAAAAATTATTTAATGAAACTAAGAATGAAGTGCTTAAGAAAAATATTTAAAAACTGCAAAGTAAATAAATATATTGGAATGAAAGGAACAACTTATATTTTTTATACAGTACTGTAGTAATCAAAAGCACGTTTAAAAGGGCTTCAGAAGAAGTCAAAGAATTAGCCACGAACCCGCAATGGCTGTGGTAAAGTCCGGGATGAGACTGAAACTCGTCCCGACATAATGCCGGAAAGTCCCGAAAACTTTAAGCTTTTGTGATAAATCTGAGTTTATTATGTAAAAGTTATTATGATTATATTATAATTTTATTGAGCTCAAGGCCAGTTTATGGAAGATTTGTTTGTGAAAAAACAACAACAGTTTTTAATGGTTAAAGTTATAGTACTATTTCGGAAATCACCACATTTCCTCATCAGACTTCTTTTTGATTATTAAATTAAATTATTTTTAATTTAATTTTCATAACCACTTCTCTCAGGCTTTGAACCCGGGAGCTCGGAGTTGCAGAGCCAATACGCTACCTATTGTGCTACGCTAGCCGAATTGGCTGTTGTGTTTATTTCATCTTCCTTAAACAAACCAACTACAAACAAGAGCAACTGATCTGCCGCTATTTAACTTGTTTGTGTTTTTATTTTGCAAATTCTGTTTTTACTTTTACATTATATGCATTTTTAAGGCGTGCTCATCCTTGTCTACAAATGTTTGTTCATTTTTCTGTTGGCCTAGTAAATGTTAATATTATAATTTTATTGAGCTCAAGGCCAGTTTATGAAAGATTTGTTTGTGAAAAAACAACAACAGTTTTTAATGGTTGAAGTTATAGTACTATTTCGGAAATCACCACATTTCCTCATCAGACTTCTTATTGATTATTAAATTTCTTCGCTATATTTTCTAAAAAAAAACTATTTTCTCGTGGAGTTTGTGGTTGAAGGATTTTTCTCTGTAAAAACATAATTCATGAAAAGAAAATTGCCAGTAGAATTTAGATTTAACAAATCTTTCATCAAAATTTTTAAACTTTTTCTTAAAAGTCTTTTTTGATTACACAGTTTTATACATCCTTGAATTTTAGTATGTTAATTTGCAGTTTTCCAGTAGCTAGAAACCATCGTTGATATTTGAGAACTATTTTTCTGTAGAAGGTTGTTGTATGTTGTTTTTTTTCCATATGAAAGCAAATGTAACATGCAAAAAATATCAACATTAATTTGTTTGTGACCATTTGAAATTTGCATTTTATTTTTCAAACTTCTTTTTGATTATTAAATTTCTTCGCTATATTTTCTAAAAAAAAACTATTTTCTCGTGGAGTTTGTGGTTGAAGGATTTTTCTCTGTAAAAACATAATTCATGAAAAGAAAATTGCCAGTAGAATTTAGATTTGAGCTGTTTGAGCTTAGTACAGAATATATTTTCACTGATTGCTGCTGAAATAGTCAATGCAGTAAACTTTTCTATAAGCTCAGTTTTTCCTGCAGGGCAGGTGTGTGCTTTTTCGCGGCTAGTATGTATTTTTATTTACTTACTTATGCACATATACGTAAGTACATATGTATGTACATATACAGTATTCACATAATTTTCTTTTTTTTCGTGTTTACATATTTCCCGAGCATTTTGGGATAAGCAATGCCGGCAACGATTTCTCGCTCACCCGCGCCTCAAATGGAGACCTTATTTTAACCACTTCTCGTGACCACAATCAGTCGATCGCTCTGCTGCTCGCTCTCTCTTTTGCTGATACTCCATTGAAGTGATCATCATCCCATTGGCGGCATTCCCAGCGATTCTCCCACATTTTAAAACATTTCCCTGTTGATCGGCGTTCGTTTGCTTATTTGCATATAAATGTGTATGTACGTACGAGTATGTTGATCGCATGCCCGTCTCGCTTAGACGATTACTTATACTAGTTTTGAGTGAGTTTACTGTGAGCAAATCAGTCAAACAGTCGGCTAACTAGTCGAAACGTTGTTGTTAGTTTCTTTTTTTTATTTTAGCTCAGTGTGAGAGTTTGATTTGCAGAAAAAAATACTAACAAACAAATTTATTTAAACTTAAAAATGTATTTTTGAAAACATTAACAAGTTCAGATTCGTTTGAAAGGTGCGCGTGTACGGACGTTAAGTGTTTCAATTGCTCGCTAAATCTATTAAGAAATAAAGTGTTAATGCGTGGTAGAGGGGAAAACGAAGATTTTGCGTTGAAAATATTTAAGTGCAACAGGTTTGTGAAGGAGTGTGGAAATAAAAACGAAATAAATACAAAGATATAAATATAGCTTTTGGGTGTTTTATTTAGCCATTGACCATTTTGAATAGGGAGCAAAAAACAATATAAAAAAATAGTATATACACTTAGTATTCAGATATATCTGTATGTCTGTATGTATGTACATATAAAATAGAAGCACCGTTGTATGTATACTAATATTAGCCGTGTTTTGATAAGTAGTTTATTTTATTTGCGTTATTTTTTAATTACAATACAGTGAATGAATGCCAAGTTTCAAACTTGGCGTGAACATTTAAATAAAGTTCAAACCACTTTTATAAAAAAGAGTTTTTTTTCGAAAATTTATGGCGCGTAGTAATAGTGAAGTAAAGTGGAGTTAGAAATCGCATTGTTTTGAAAAATATTCTAAAGAAAAGCTGCTGCTAACTCTACAGTCAACTTTATCTTTACACTTACTAGAACTTTTTTTTGAAACCAGCAGTTTTAAAATTCATTTAATTTTAGTTAAATAAAGTGCAAATTTCAAGTGGCTAAATATTATCGTTGATTATTTTGTAATTTCTTTTTTGGACGCTGCAAAGTGTAATATCAGTCTACGATAGGTTTAAAAACTTAAAAAAGGTATATTTTAGTGTATTTTGGAAAAACATCGAAATTTTTGAAAATAAATAGAAAATATAAACAAATGAAATATGTTTTTTTTGAAATTGCTGCGAAAATAAATTTTACACCTCGCCTCAGTATCAATATCGTTAACTCTTAGAATTATTTAAATAATTTATTTATAAAATAATTAAGGCACTTTGGATGTAGCAAAGATAAAGATGTTTCTTTAAGTAGTTTTTGTGTTGATTATAAAAAAAACCGTATATAAAAAGTTTAAATCAGGTCTAGATTTTGTCAAAGTGTCAAAGCGTTTCTGGCGTTTTTAGCAAATTTTGAGAAATTCTATAGAAGGAACAAATGGCGATGAAAGCTTCCACTTGAGCTTACATTAAAGTCTGATCCTTCGACCACAATCCCTGCACCTTGAGCTGCAGGTTTACTTATGGAGTTTTATTGAAAAGCAAAAGCTGATTTTGGCGAAGTTTGAATACCGGTTTTATAATATATTTTTAATACATTTGTACACAAAATTTATCACAAATATCAAACAGCTTTTTAACTTCTTTTGTTGTAAAAGAAATAAGATTTTAAGAACTAATTGTTAAAAACTCAAGCTTCACCTAATTAAATTGCCCGCAGAGAATTCAATTCAACGTTTGTTTAACATATTAATATATATACCAATATTTTTAAATTCTATAGCTACAGTTTTTGGGTAAATATTATCGAATTTAATGTAAAATTTAAACACGTTTTGGATTAATTTTTTTAAATTTTAAAGTAAAATTTTAATTTATTTAATAATTTGTGATATAAAAACGCGTCTAGTAAAAACTTAAATTGGCTAACGCCGAAATCAATTTTTCACCTTTGAGCGATTGTTAAAAATTCTGGCTTTTAATTCATAAAGCTGTTTATTGAAACTAACCTTCATTTTTGTAACATAGTTAAATTATAAGAAAATTTTGCATAATTTTCACACAAAAGCATCATTGAAAGAAGCGAAATGTCGTTAACTGCCGAATGAAAATGTGAAAAGGGCTCTTATTGTTGTCGAGCTGTGATGGAATGGAAATCTTTACAGGAGTGAAGTAGTTTTTGTTCCAAAATGCTAATCGAAAAAAAAAGTGGCATCCAAAGCTTAATTAATTTTTTTTTTCAATCTACTGTTACAATTGTTCTTCTAAATTGGAAAAATCTTATACAAATTTTTTTTACTTAAAAACAAAAAATAAAATAAACAATAGTAAAATTTCAGGTGATTAAAATATACCGTTGATTTTTGCGAAAATTTGTCCATATAAAAACAGATTTTACCTATTAATTTGTATAAAAGAAAATTGTATGAGGGTGTGATCAGCGAAAAAATACATAAAAAAACACCTCTAAATTTTAGCAACCTGTAACATGCAGATGACCGCCTTGGTCGAGTTGGTAGCGGTGCATGCCATTACTCGATATGCCGCTGAGTTCGAATCTCAGTCAGGGCAATCAAAATCTTAATCATGCAGATTGTCTTACTAAGCTTGACTGAGCTATAAAACTGCTAACACAAAATTTTTCAGCAAACTCTGTTCAAAATTTGGTTGGTAAATTTTTAAAATATTTCAAATGATACGTACGAGTTTGTTTAAATATTTAAAATACCTCGAATTTGTTTTCGCTTTGGGCGCTTAGTGCCTATTCAAGTTCATTCTACAATAAATTATCAAAATTTCTGCCGAAGACGCAGAACTTGACATTGTGGCTGAGGATGAAAGTGCATATGTTCCTATTTAAATTTTTTCTGAATTTTACTGCTAAATGCTTGTCTTTGCTTTGAATTGTGTATATGTTAATGTACACACACATATGTATAAAAAATAGAAAAGTATGTATATTAGAGTGTGGAAATTTGTTTATGGTGCGATTTTTTCAACAACGTTTTAAGCTGTTTCGGATTCTATACACATAAAATTCTAATACGAAGTTAATTTTTTGGGGTCAATATTTACTAATGTGTTACGTATATGAATATTTTAATAAAAACTTGATGGTTTTTGGTACAACAAATTTCATTTGATATTTTTTTTATTAGTTGGTTTTTGGTACAAAAAATTGCTTTTGATATTTTTTTTATTATTTAAAGAACCACAAGTTGGCGCTACAAAGCATATTACATATCCATTGTGTAATAGTTTAACCGGAGAAATGTCTTTTTACGAGTATAATTTTTTGTAAGTGAATCAAACTAAAATTAAAAAAACAAAAACATTTCAATTTAACATTGCAGACACAAGTTATTTATAAGTACTCGTATATAATGTACACAGAAAGAAATTTACTTTAAAACTCCATCTTGCGGTTTTCTAATTCGGAAAGTAAGCAATGAATGAATGTATACAGTAATGATTATTTTCTACGGACTTCCGGGGTTTACCCTATACACCCACCAAATTTCTGATGGTAGTTTTGAATTTTTCGTTGATAGTTCTCTATGGCAATTTTATTGTGGGCAGTAGCGCGGCCAGGCGTAATATCTTAAGCCGTGAAGGGACATGAGACTTAGACACAGAAATTCTTTGAAACTTTTTTAATAATTAACAAAAACTGCCGATGATTCCAAGCTATAAGAAAAAGTAGTGTGCGAATTCACTGAAATGAACTCGAACTGATGTTCGAGTGTTTGCTAACCTAACCGCTGGTGGCCCATCACTTTTTTATGCTTAAATTTAAGCTACTATTTAATCTCGTAAGCGTAAAAATTTATTTCTAGTGGCCCATAGCCCTCACAAGGCAGCGTGCGCTTCTTATAGGGGCAACCACTTTAACTTCACCTAACCCAAAATGGTGGGGGCTCGAAATCGGCGTTCTAATGTTTTTTTCTTCTTAGAATTGTAATATCGAAAAAATTGGCCTACCCTAATGCACATATGTATGTACATGCGCATGTACAAATTTGTTCATACATACATATGTTCCCGCACTTGCTTCAATGTTTTTGTATTTCTCACTGCTTGTCTGGACGCCGTGATCCATTGGCAGGTTATCTTTCTTCAGCTCGTGTGCTGCTGCTGGCTGTCTGCTTGCTTGCCTTCGCTATTTTTGGTTATCACAATTCTTTGCTGCGAATCACATAGTGATTTTCCTTAGTTGCTAAATGGGATAAGATTTATTTATAGAAGATATATGAATGTATAGTTTTATAACAGTTCGTGGCAAGAAAACTAAAAAAAAAAAATGTATTTAAAATCTAAAAGCAAATTAGTGTTATTTAAATTTACAAAACTGCCAATTTCTTTCATATTAGTCTACTTTGCACCATAAAATTTTATCAACTAAGCGCTATCAATCAAGAGTGTTATAAAAAAACTTATCTGTACTTTTTTGATTATAGAATAAATCAAATACTCTTCTTAAAACGTTTTTTGCAATATCGTTTATTTTTATTTGTGTAGAAGTGTGCGGTTGTTTCGCTTTGAAAATTGCCTGCAAACATATCTTTGAGGTCCGTCAGCTCAGAAGGAGAAAGAGATTTTTATCGTTTAATCAGAAATGTTAATAGCGTAAATTTAAATGGCGTTTTGCATTTAAATTCTAATTTGAGTATTATTTTGGAAACAATTTTTGGAAACAACTATTAAGAAAGCAAACTGCAAAACATTTTGAATACATTTTTTCAAGAAAAGCGTTGTTAATTATACTAATAAAAGTTACATTAAAGATAATTTTTTTTTTCAGAATCTTAAAACTATTGGACCTTAAAAAGGGAAAATGTGAAAGATTAAAATTGAAGAAATTAATTGGAAAAAAAGTTTTAAACTTTCATGTTCAATATTTGAAAATATTGCTCTTTTGTTTAAAATCCAAAAAAAAATTGATCAACCGAAAAAACGAGCATTCCGTTGTCAGTTTTTTTGTACGAGATTTCCAATCGAATATTTCGCTTTAAATACTTGTAGTGCAAACACTCACTGACGTGTACGTGACGTGATGTGAGATACACACTGTACTGCCATATTAGTTGCTTCTCTACGTTGAAACACAATGCCGACGTACGGCCGAAATTTCGCACAGCAAAGCGACATCCTCGGCGACGTTCGCCCGGAAATTTCGCTTACTAAAACATAATTACGGCTACAACGAAATCAGCTAATTATGCCAAGTTTTATGGCAGCTGATAGAGTGACCATATTGAGCAGATAAAACTTTTAGAACATAGAATGAATACAGCGAGAAAAAGGCTATTTAACAAAAACAGAAAATGATGAAAATAGCTTTTACTAAAGTTAAATTTTTATAAGTAACAGAATTAATATTTTTTAACAAAGAACTAAACCATTTTTTTTCGATTTTTATTTTGATTTTAAGACCTTAGAATATTTAACATATGGTCACAATAGTTCACATTTTGCCGCTGTTGCCAGCGACGACAATAGAACTACATCTATAGCCGCGAATAGACGTCGGACTAATTTCGTCGAGCGCTTTGGTTATCGAATAATTAGAACATTACATTAATCAAATATTAAAAGCTCTGCTGGTTGTGCTTTCATCCGTCGAGTAGATTCAAAAATACTGTGTTCACTTTATTAAACTTTTTCGTTCGTTAGTCGGAATCCAATTTGAAAATACGTAATATTTGCTTAGGACCAGTGAAAATATTGAAAGGTCGACCTTTGCCCTCTCTTCGACACGGTTTTCTCGAGAATTTTTCTTTAGTAGCATCCCACAATTTTAGTGTCATGAGAGCATAGATTGTTTCAATCGTTACTGTTGTGGCTTTTTTGATTGCGATGCGCTCAGAAAATGCCACACCATCGATTCCCTTTTGAAAAATTTAATGAAAAAGAAACCTGCATTAAGAGTAGCACCACCTTAGTGGGCTTAAATGATACATTTAAAGAGAATTCGTTCTGGTGTTTCTTCCCCCAGCTCACAAAAGCGTCAGACATTAGTCTGCGAAAGATTAATTTTTTCTGGAGTGATAGCGAAGGGCAGAGTGTGCCATGCAAAAACTACCCAGTGAAGGTTATAAAGTCCATTCTGCTTCTAATTGAAAGCTTTCGAAGCCTCATCTAAAGGACAGATGAACCGTTTGGCATGTCTTTGTCCTGGAGATTTGTTGCAGTGTCTGTTGAATATTTTTAAAGCCCTTAAGTGGACTTCAATGGATCCCTTTATTCGGGTTTTGCTGGGATATCAAATACTGTCGTGAATCCTTCTGAATTACTGGATAGTAGATAGTACCTCTGCTCATTGCTGTCAGGATTCAGTTTCTATCATAGTTAAATTGTGTTTTTTTGTTCTAAGGGCATTAACGATATCGAAGAAATCATTTATTCGGTTTCAAAGTTATAATGTGAAACTTCAGTGCATTAGGACTGACTGCTTGGTTTGACCAAGAACACGCTACTCTGCCGCCAATTTCAAAGTTCGAATTACCGCTTGAAAGATGAGTCGGTATTGATATTTTGAAGTTCGGCGCTAATAGGCCACCACCTTCAACTTGATTCCGTTGATCTCCAAAGATTTCAATATTTCATAAACACTTTAAAGGTCGTAGTTTCTAATTAAAAGCTGAATACATAGACGAAGGTCAACATACACCTTACGCGCTTCTATTCTTTATGCAAACAATAAAAACAATAAGAAGCAAATACACAATAATAGAAATCATTTATAAACATTTGTTACAACTCAATGAACCGGTTTAATTTTTCAAGATGTAAACAACATTTACGATTACTACTTGCATGAAGCATGACGCCTGTGTACAAACATAGATACATACATACATACATACATACCTACGTACATACATATGTACATATCGCGAATTTACATCAATAGTGTCATAACTCAAGAAGAAAACAGCCGAGGAAAACGCTTTTACAGTTGCGAATTTGCATATATTCTCATTGTAAATATTTTTTGTTCTGGCTAGCAATAATTATATTTAGTCAGAAAAGCTTTGAAATTTTTACACAATGTAGAAAAAGAGTTATTATTTATTTCGGCAATTTAAATTGATTTTATTATTTTGGGATTAAGAGACTATTGAATATAATATATATAAAAATATTAAAAGAGCAAAGTTTGCATTTCTAATGAGGCGATATAAAATTTATGTGTGATTACTTACATACATATGTACATACTTTTGTTTACATGTATATTTCTACTGCCTTTCTATGTTGTTTTCTATTCTACGCTTGCAGATCAGTTTTCATAATTGTGCTAAATAAATACACCGATGAACAATGATGTACAAATTTAGGTACATACATATGTGTGTATCTTGTGGTCATCTAATTGACCCACCTTTTTTTTTTGATATATTCGCTTTGTTTTGACGATACATCCCTCCATTTTTAATAAAACGTAATTTCGGTCTCTAAGAAGCAAATAAATCAAAGATTCAAAAACTGTACTGAATTCACAATATTTTCACAAAGTTTAAAAAATCGTAATCAAAATTTACAGTTTTTACTAGTATTTTCAGAAAAATTCTGGGTATGCAGTTTTGTAGCCCATTCAATTCCAATAAAGTGGAAGTTTGAGACTTCTAAATATCACAATTGATTTTTGAGAATTTTTTTTCACCAATAATGAAGAGCATTTTCTTATTCATATAAAAGTAAAATAAATATAAATTCAAATTTTAAACTTTTTAAAAAAGTTTTAAGAACAAAATTTTTTAAGCTTGTTATTCGGAATGGTGTATTTATTTTAAATTTCATTTTAATTGTTCAGTCTTTTTATATAAAATGTTTGTATATATTAAAAAAACAGTTTCAACAAATTGTACAATTAGATATTTCTCGATTTTACGAAAAATGTCCTGTGATTTTTTTCTTTTGGATAAAATATTTTGCAAAATGGAAATTCACTCAAAATTATTTATTATTATTTATAATGTCTTAGATATAACTATGGGCCAAAGAAGCCAATATTCGAGACCCTATAGAAATTACTTAAAATTTATTATTCGAGAATTCTATGGCCAAGAATTTGAAATTTGCTTTTAATAATTTAAAATGGCGTACCCTACATAGAATGAAGTTTTCGAAGTCTACCACGTAGGGTTACAATATGAATTTAGTTTTAACTTTTATTATTTCGTTTTTTCGATTGTTTTAATTTTTTCAATCCATAGTTATTTTAATTATATGTATAAAGGTGGTTTATTGCTTCTAACGGAAACAATTATTTAAAATTTAAATACTAAATTAAAATTAAAGTAAAACTCATCAAAATATACGAAAAACCAATCGTTCGTTCGTTGCTTTGCGAAAGTTTGAAAAATAGTTAAGTACCACCCTAATGTACATACATTCGACTCAACTCCATATACAATTGAGTGGACATAGGGGCTGTCAAACTTAAGCGATCTCTCAAGTTACATAGTTATAATCGTTTTTATGGGACATATGTCAAAAAAGCTGGTTGTACATTACTTTTAAGTACAATTTATTTTTGTTATGAATATTCGTCATTTTGTGCGACTAATACTACGATTTTGTATTTTCTCAAATAATAATTCTAAATCTTCAAATTTGAGACTAATAAATTATAACTTTTAATTTTATTTTGCATATTAATTTAAATTTCGATTTAAATTTCTTTTTAATTTAAATTGTAATTTTTTATTTTAATTTTTATATTAATTTTAATTTTAGTTTTAACTTTAATTTAAATTTTAATCTGGATTTTGATTTTAATTTGAATTTGAATTTGAATTTGAATTTTTTAATTTAAATTGTAATAATTTATTTCATTTTTAAATTAATTTTAATTTTAGTTTTAAATTTAATTTTAATTTTAATCTGGATTTTGATTTTAATTTGAATTTGAATTTGAATTTGAATTTGAATTTGAATTTGAATTTGAATTTTAATTTTAATTTTAATTTTAATTTAATTTTAATTTTAATTTTATTTTTAATTCTAAGTTTTTTAATTTCAATTTTAGTATTAATTTTTATTTGAATTTTACTTTTAGGTTTAATTTCAATATAAGTTGAAATTTTAGTTTTGATTTAATTTAATTTATTTTTTAATTAACATATATATTCATTTTTTAATTATATTTTTTTGAGACTTGCCATTAAGCGGGTGACAATTTGGATACTTTTTAAGGCCAACTGTTCTAAAATAAGACTTTTCTCTCTTTTAGAGACAAGGGACTTCTCATTGAATTTTGTTGTAAAAATTAGTTTTCCTTAAGAAATTTTATAACTACATATCGTCGGCTTAGTATAGAAATTTAAATTCAAATTTCTTTGAATATTGCATGAATATACAGGCATGTACTGAAAATCGTACGATTTAAATTCGGTAAGCACTTTCGAAGATGCTGCATTTAAAAATTCACGCTAAAGATAGATATTAGAATAATTTATATTACATAATTTATATCTACATTTTATCTCTATACTTTTTCACAACTTCTAATAATGAAAAATTCAAGTAAATAATCTAAATTCTTTTTTCACTTTCTTTGCAGTGTTGTAAATATTTGTAGTAAAACGGTGACGCATTAAAAATTTGCTAAAGTCTGGAATTTAAAACTTTTGGAGTAAATTAATAAAAGTATTATAAGTTTAACACTAAAAATAAAATAGAGTTGAAAATGGCATTATCAACAGTATCTAAATCAGTTTTCATCGCAATAGCTCTTATAGCAATATCTGCTAGTTTAATCTCATCAGGTAAGTTTGAACTATTCGCAATAATTGAATGTAAGAATGATTTAATTATAAATACTATTTTATGACAAAAGGAGACGTTCCTAAATGAGTTTTAGAGGCTGAATTCAAAAATGTTTTTAGTTTGAATATTTTTACAGTGGTTTAAAAGCAAACACTTTTTTCATAACGAAAATTGTTAAAATCGGCATTGTAATTCACATAAGTTGTTCTAATAAATAAGTTGTAATTAAATAATAAAACCTACCTCTGCTGGCTACATTAAGATTTAAGAAAAATATATTCAATGAAATTTTATACAGTTATTTACTAAAAATACTTTCCAAAAGAGCTTTTCTCAGCTGTTTACTATTTCAATCGGTGCTTCTCTAAGTAAGGAAGGCTTGTCTTGCCCCAAGTTCTTAAGTGACTGTAACGCCTGCGGTGCCAACGAACGCAATGCAGTCGACATTGGCCTCATGGTCTTAATATCTGCAAGATCGGCTATCTCTGGACTGCTGCCGGTGGAATGCTACTGAATTATAGTTCGCGCAATTATTCGACGCCAGGTACTTTGACCGGCCTTATTTTCAGCTTAGGTTGCCGACAAGACAAATCGAGCCTTAGTCAGTTGTTTCCAGGCCGCCAATCCGTTTGAATGTCTCCTTAAGTCGGCGAGTCGCAAAATAGCCGAACCATTTTATATTTATGTTTGAAGCATACCAATGTTTATATAACTATTCTTCCAGTTCAGAAAAAAATTCATGCTATTTAGGGTTAAGACCATAACTAAAAATAATTTTCTTTAAGCAATGAAGTATATTATATTATTGCTTAAATATGCGCATCCTTGCGGGATTCATATATGTTCGTATCGACTTATATATGTAAATATGTAAACAAAGCCAACAAATTGAAACAAACAGTGAGTAGACAAAATATTTTTACTACGAAATATTTATACCGTACGTAAAATTTAAATTCATATCAAGTTGAAGTGTGCTCCATTTTCTAGTTACAACCACAATTTTGTGTGTAAACCTTGTTTAAATATGATTTAGCTAACCGGTAGCTAAACATACGTATGATTATATTTTACATACATCTTACCACTAACTAATCGCTTTTATTTCATAGCCCACTTAATTGCCGTAATAAAAGTCTAACGCTAGTATTTGCGCAAACACACAGAGATATGAAGATAAAAAGGTATTCACACATTAATGCATTGTGGCGCTAAGTTCGTGGAGATGTGGTCGAATAACTAATTGCATACAACTTTTTAATGGTTTACAATTCTTAATCTATCTGGTCTACACACGTTTCGTTAAAATTTAGGATACATTTTTAACAACTCCGTCAGCTGTGCTTCTGATTTCGTGTAGCTAACATTTTATCTCGCTACATGAATAACCATTTTTTTTTTTACATTTTTAATCGTTAAACTTTACAATGGCGCTTGCGATTAAGCAGCTTAATGAGACTTACATTCATCAATCGGTTATAATCATTATTAGACAGCTTTACTTGGCATTTTATTTAGTTTCCATTGCAGCTAGTAAACTTGGCTCAAAAAAATACCTTGCTGCTACGCTGAGTTATAAATCAATTTTGAGTGTGCAAATAAGTGATAATTTAAATGCATTTCATATAGTCTTAATAATTTTTTTACAACTTCATTGAGATAATATATGTACGCATTGCATTTGACAGAATTTGCTGATTTTTTTTTCTTTTTCTTCTTTCATGGCGCTACAACCGTTTGTCGGTTGGGGCCGAGACCAAAAAATTTCGCCAGTTCCCTCTCTATTGCCATTTTTGGGTGCCAATTCAAAGGATTTTTTCATCGGTGCAACATCGTTACGAACGACAAGGCCAAGCCATTGCAGGCGTTGAATTTTTATGAGCTTGACAATGTCCATATCGTTATACAGCTCGTACGACTCATAATTCCATCTTCTTCGGTATCCGTCGCTTACGCGAACAGGGCCATAAATCTTGCGATGAACTTTTCTTTTGAAAGCCTCCAAAGTCTTCGCATCGCTAATGAGTATCATCCATGTTTCGGCGGAAAGGACGGAAATAATGAGACATTTTTAGAGCGAGATTTTCGTTCGTCGAGAAAGGGCTCTGCTTTTTCTGCGAAATTATAAACATATTTTGTTTTACTAAGTGGAATAAGAACTAAGTTTTTAAGCATTCGTTGCCAAGCCCGATACTCATTTCAAGGTCTATATAAGTCTAGTTGGGCTGTTGATTAAGCAAAAAGAGTGATGTTAGGAAAGGCTGGTTGACAACTTTTCATACAACAGGAAATGTTTGCCGACATTTGTCATAAAGTTTGACCTAATTAAAACCAGGGATATGTTTAATTTAAAATTCCTTCGAACTATTTAGAATCATTAAGTTTCCAGGTTAATTGAAAACACGCCCGTTAGTCCAGATCAACGCTACCTTCTGTCTAGCATATAAGTTTAAATTAAAGAAAATCGTGATTGAATCTTATCTCCGGCAATGTCCAGCATTGTTGAGGACTGTAGTTTAAGGATATAATCAAATTAGAATACATAACAAAGCAAAACGTGCAACTTTTAACAGAATCGTTTCGAATTTTTTTCTTTTTTTTGATATGTACATACATACATACAGCCACATAAAAATACACTTTTCTTTGTGCCATTAAAATTGGGCCAACAAGTGCAGGTCGCGCGCCTTTAACGTACACACATTTTTGTGTAGTTGTACGTAAATAAGTTGATGCCTTTATTGTGAATTGTTATGTTTATTTTCCCATTTTCGCCATTGTCGAAAATTGCTTTTGAATTTTTTCAAAAACAATTTAGTTTCATTTGTATAAAGAGTGTGCCACAAAACTAAAGTGTGGCATAAGAACAGAAGAGAGGCGTCGATGCGAAACGATGTATCGACACATTGACCTTTGTGGTTGATTAAATCTCTTTAAATGCCAAAAATAATAAAGAAATAATAAACAAAAAAAATTGCAGTACATGAATTATTTTGAGGTAATGTGTTTGTTTTCTACTTTAAAAACGACACATCCAGATTATCTAGCTTTTCAAGCTTAGCTCTCAAAAACATGAAATTTTGAAAAATAGGCGTTGTCACGCCCCCTATTGAAAAATTCCATATCTACATAACGGTGTTAGGTATGGTCACATAACTTGGTGGACATATTTTCCTCGATATTACTGTTATTATTGTCAAAAAGTGTTGAAGTCGGACCATAACCACGCCCAACTTCCATACAAGCGAAGTTTTGAAAAATTCAAAAAAACTTCGCCTTTTCTGTATCTATTGGAAAAAATTGAATAAAGTTTAATACTAGCAGCGATTTGAAACAAATAAACGGGTTTTTATGAAATTTTGAAAAATGACCGTGGCACCGCCCATACAAAAATACATCGCGAGGATATATATCAATTTTATTTTGCGAGGATATATAAAATTTGTGTTATGCTATGTTAGTAACATAATCCGACCACTCTTAAATGATCCTAAAACACGCCCCTTTTGAATTCTTCCCACCTAAACTCAACACAGCTGATCTCGGCACACGTGTAATGGTTTTCGCTCATTACACCTCCTCCACCTACCCTACCTTTTCTCTTCCCTATCCTCTATTTAATTCACCTCAGCTCACCACAAGAATTTAAAAAATATTGGCTTGATTGAGGCTAGGAGGAAAATACTGGCGGTATAAATTTGGAAAATCGTTGATAATCTTAAGAATGTTCAACTTTTTGGACTAAGAACAGAGAACCTCTTTTGGCCAACCTTTTAAGACGCGCTATTTAAAAACAACACGCACGCCTTGATTGATGTTTGGTGCTGATCCGGTTCTTTTAGAGCGTTCCAATTAAATAATTGATATTTCAAATACATACATACATACACACATTAAATAAGTCCACATGTATTAACATGCTAACACGAACTCTTATTTATACGATTCTACAATGCAAATTGTTATAATTTATTTTTTATAATTACTCTAACTGTGCTAATGAATTGTATAAACAATTGAGAAATGTTCATCATTTGTTACGTAAATACGTCTAGTAAATATTAAAAAAGTACACATGTCTATTAATTAAAAACATTTTTTAAATGTTCTAACACGCAAGGTATAAAGTTAAATAGTTTGACTATTGAATGTGAATAGATGTACCGTACGTTTCGCAGCTATAGCACCAAGAATTTATATATTTTTTGAGAATATATTGGTTCTTTATTTAAGTTTCATTATTTTTTTAATTAAAATAAGAGTTTATTATCGAACAAAAACCGTATAAAAGCAAGTTTTAAATTTTAAAAGTATGTGTATAAGTACGAGTATTTAAAAAATCAAGTAAATTGGAATACAAGTTTCAAAATATTTCAGCAGAAATGTTTAAATTATTTTTTAAAGCTGTAAGTTTAAAAATGAAAATTTTAAAAATGGTTGTGGAAGACAATAAGTAATTCTTATGCTCACTATACCTTTTCTCACCACAGCTCAACTGAATTCGCCCAACCTTAATTCACCAAACTTTAACTATGCGTACTTTACTTTCGACTAAACTTAGCTTGTGTTGCGTTTTGTTATGTTTATTTATATGAAATTATGTAATATGATGTTATGATATGTTATTTTATGTTTATTTGATTTATTAAATTGTAATAATATAATAATAATTTGGCACTTACACTATATAGCTCAGTGTTTGGCCTAGCTTCTCCTACCATTTATGGCGTGCGTCTTTATATTATAACACAAATGGTGGGACCTACAGTTTTGTGCCGACTCCGAATGGCAGGTGTTTGCCTTTGCCTGCCGAGGGGTGACCACTATTAGAAAAAAAACCTTTTCCTATGATTAAGATTTTACTTGCTCTGGCTACGATTCGAACCTCGAACACAGCGACATATCGAGTTTAAGCACGCACCACTACTAATCGGACCACAGCGGCCACAATTCTAAGCTTATTAAAAAAACAGATTTCGATGCTCAACACCTAAATTAACATTCTCCTTTAACTGATCGCAACTTGATTCACTACATCCAAGTTCACCACAACTAAAATCCCCAAGCCTAAACTTGCCATGCCTTAATTGACCACAATGAAAAAAACTCAACTATGTTCATCACATCTCCCTTCACATCCCCTTACCCGACCTAAACTTCGCCCACTTTAACTTATTTCACTTTACCACGCATCTGATTTTATCACCTCAGGCAATCCCACCTTAACTCACCATACCCCAATTCACCTGAGAGCTTGGTGAAGCAAATCATATACAAACATAAATAAAATATAAAAAATTTATGTTCTTTTGTGTAAGTACTCGTAATCAAATTTGTAGCACCTTTAATTTTAGTCTAATAATGTGTAATTTTTATGTCAATTGGCATTTCCGTTAGTTTCCGTTAATTTTCTACAATTTTTTTTTCGCCATATTTGCTCAAAACAAGGCATTTAATTTTAACTCGATTTATGAAAGAAATACGCATCAGCCTTGACAAAACAATTCTTAAAAATCAAATAATGAAAATAAAATAAAAGCACAATAAGTTATTAAAATTTGTCAAAGTGTGGTTGTATTGAAACTATGAAACGTATTGTATTTAAGTACTTACATACTTGTCCGTTTACGTACGTGTGAAAAAGAGTAAATGCGTACACTGCAACATTGTTCTTCAGCGCTAATTATACAAGTATATATTTATATTTTCTACTACATATGGTACATACATACATACACATGTTCATATACATACACTTATTTCCAAATTATTTCCAAAGTAAATTCTCTATGCGATTTTGGACAAATTTCTTTACCAAACAGAGATGAGCACCAAACTCAGATTTAAGCGCATTTCTTGAAAAATATTTCCAAATTTGTATCCTGCCCGTGCTTACTTTCAAATTTATTTTGTTTTAGTGCGAATTAGCATCTGCTGAACTATTAATAAATAATAATTTCACAGTTATTCAATAATTAAATTTGCACATGTCTACAAATATGTTTCACAAACGACTGTAAAATAAACACACACAAATTAGTTGATCCGTGCAAATAATTAACACTAAATCAATTAGTATCCAACTGCGAGTTTATGTTACTATGTAGTTTTATTAATGGATAAGAAATGGTAGTTTAAAGTGTGCTTAAAATATTTAAAAAGAAAATGTAGTAAAATGAAATGCTCTTGGAGATAAGAAACATGTGTGGAATTATTCAAAGTCATAAAAAGGAAAATCAGCTGTGATTTAGTCGTCAGAGGTACATAAAAACCTCTACCCTTAACAGTTTTAGTATTAGTAAAAGAATAAATAGCCAGCATGTTTAACCTTATTTATAATAAGTTCTAGCATGTATTCGTAGTTGTTTTCAACAGAGTGTGGGTGGTCTCAATAACGCACACTTTGCCGTCGAAAAGTATGGTAACATTTCATGGCATAAAGCGTTTTCTAAATATACAGTCAATGTCAATGTCGCATCGTTTACTTTGCATATGATTTTAATTTACCTGAGTCTCATTCTCCCTCTGCCTTTTGCTCTCTCTCTCTCTACTCCTCCTTTCACATATTTGCATTTCCTCATAGTTTGTGTTTTGCATTTTCATTTCAGCAATGCCTTTGGCAAATAATACAAAACAATGTTTAGTAAAGCAAACAAGTTTTTGTTGGATTTACTGATTAGAAAATGCGTTTGATGCGGCAAATAAGAAAAGTAATAACAAGTGCATGAGTATTTATGTAAGTAATTCAATGAGATGTATTTGCGATGTTTGTATGTTTGTATGTATGTATGTATGTGCTGTGGCGAGGAAAGTAGCATTAAATAATAAAATATTCTGATTATTCGCTTCGGTAAAGTAATGCGCGCCGCATACTAATTTGCATGTAAATCTACAGCGCCTTTACAAATTATAGCACAACCACATACGAGTATTGACACATTTGCCTTATAAAATTTCATTAACAATTTTTTTTAGAATTTTTTTGACTATGTAGCTTTGAAGCTTATTCAAATTTAGTATAACAAAGTGTAAGTTTTAAGTTTCTACAAATGAACAGTGATTTTTGAATTTGTTTTTTTACTGGAAATCTTATCCTCCACAGAAAAATCAATCATATTTATTTAAAATTAAATGAGCTTCAATACTGCATACTCAACAAAAATCTAAATTATTGTTTGGTGCTGATCAATTTTATATTTATGTAGTTGCAAATAGGCTAAATTGTTGTTTTAAGTTTGAAATTTTGTTTGAATTTTGTAAATGAATCATTGTTCATTTCGCACTAAGTTTAAAAAATGTGTTTTGTTAGAGAACGAGCGGTATTTTTAGTGACAAAGAATTTAAATTAATTGGAAGAGAAATTAATTATCCGAATGTGTAAATAAGTGATTGCACTATATTTTGCAAACGCAATTTATTTGAGTGCATATATGACTGTACTATATACATTTGTACATGCATACGTTCTTACGTACTTAGTACATATGTATGTCGATGCATTTAAAAGTGAAGAAACTTGTATTTAAAAATTTGCATGACTGTATATTTGTATGTACATATGTATGTATGCATATGGTATAATTTATATAAATAAATACAAGTACATATATGTATACACAAACATATGCATTTACATACATATGTACGTTACTATTAGTGATGCCAATCTCGTTATACCAAGAACTTTGAAAATTCCGATATTTTCAGATACAAATTAAATATTTTTTTTAATTTTATAATACTCATTGCGCTCTTCTCGTCGAATGAATGAAAGCCAACTTATGTATATCTTTACAAAAATAATTATTCGAGTGTTATATCTGGTAATGTTCGCGCGGTTCAGTTTCCAATGGATATCATTCAAATTAATCTAGCAAACTTCATTCGAAATCTCTTAAAAAAATTTACACATTTACATAAAAGTTTAAGCTTTTCCATTTTCTGATTACCTCTTCCATCTTTGGGAATCCAAACCAATCATGTTTTCAGCAATATTCTGAAGAGTGACGTAAAGTTAATAATTGGTTTGCTAATTTTCTATCGGATTCTCCTAGTTAAAGTTTTTTTTACGCACAATACTATTTATTAACGAAATTTTCCAAGGAAATAGATAACTTATTAACTATGACTTATTTGAGAATTCATAATGAAATTCATTTACTAATTGTGTCAAACACTTCACCAAATTGCTCCGAAGATCAGTTAAAATCATCCAACCAGCTCACCTCGAATATGGTTCGAGTGAAGCGAAATAAAGTTTGCTTCGTCTTTATCCTCATAGTCATCACTTTTTGATCAAGAAACAACCAAGAGGCTTTCGCTTTGAATCTGGTATTTGTTACTACTCACTACCATATTCCGAGCCGCAGTGAAGTTGTTTAGTCTCTCTATGATATCGAATATAGTCGAATGCAAATTATTTCTTTATACACTTTGCGAGAAAGGACTTTTCTGGGTGTTATAACATAAATTCCCTGTACTCAGGGTGATGTCAGTCTAATATTGATGTAGAATATCCAGCCGTTGAATAGAGATGTCTTACCGTTTGCCAGATCCGTCAGTGGCTGGAAGGTCATTCGGGGTTTTTGAAATTTTTGTTTTGCTTGGTGGGTTCAAGTGATGCGTGCGTTTTCTTTCTGTGTTTTTTTGGGATTTAAAAATAAAAACAAAAAATTATCTTTTTTATTCAATGTTTTACTAAAATCCCGAAAATTCGGGATTGACAAGAAATCTACAAGAAAACTACAAATATGTGCATGCAAATTGTGCTTGTTTCTTTTGTCACCAGCTGCTGTGGGGCAATAATATCAAAACAATAAAAAAATAAACATGCAGCATTTTAAATGCCATTATAAAAGGAACGTTTTGAAGTGCTCAAGTATTAAATATCATTTTTATATAATAAGCGCATAGTTCTCATTGTTAAGGTAAATGCAGTTAGCTGATTAGAGAAGTGTTGGGGGAGTCAGTTAATCTGAGCTTTTTTGTGAGTACGTTTATTCCCCTTGACGATGCTGATAAGAGTTTTGTTCTATAAAGTTTACCTTAAAGTCTGAATTAGTGTTGTAATCCAGTCTGGCTTTGAAAGAGAGTAAAGGAAAGAGAAAGCACACGTTGATAAGATGTAATTATTTACAACTTATACTCGTACATACATTCATATGTATTATACAATTCATATAAACGAACTATCGCTGACAAACTGACTATGTATAAATCGGCAGGGGGCTTAGTTCAACTTAATTGATTTCTTAGCAAATGATGTACTATTGAGAGCTCCTGCCAAGCCAATCTTCTATGCTATTATATCAGTAGAAGTGTTATTTCTTTGCTGTGAGATCATCATATAAGACTTTTTTCACAGTTATCAAAACGGCCATAATCATTCCAACTCCTCTCTATTACACCGGACTAAAATAATTTTTTTTTTGCGCATGGGTTTTACATTATATTGCCCTCGAAAAAGAGGGAAGAAATTGGTATTCTTTGTCATACAACTGAATGGCGACTTTTGATTAATAGCTCAACAAAAAGTCTAAAAGCTGTTTTACTTTACAATGGGAACAAATTTCCATCTATTCCATTGGCACATTCCGTATATTTCAAAGAAATTAATGGCAATTAAATATATGTATAAAATACAAGTGGGAAGTTCTTGGAGACTTCAAGATGGTGTGTTTTTTGACTGGAATGCAAGGTGGGTATACTACATACTCCTTGTTATCTTTGCCTGTGGAATATTACGAATGATGCTGCTCACTACCGCCAAAAACATTGGCCGGTACGTACCGATTACGAAGTAGAAAAATGCTATATTAAATGGGAAACAATTGTTGATCAAATTGCATATTAAATTGGGTATTCTTAAACAATTTGTAAAGACTGTCAATTATGAGTCCGAAGCTTTAAAATATTTGAAGAATGGAAATAAAAGGCCCTCAAATAAAACAAATTATAGATTGTGATATTTTCCCGAAGTTACTTAGCAATGAGAAGAAAAAAGCCTGGAAAAGATTTAAGGCAGTAGTGCATTGTTTTCTTTGGAAACCATAGGGCTGACAAGCTGATCACTGAAATGATTACGAATTTCTGAATCATCGGATGTAGAATTTCTCTAAAGATGCACATGCTACATTCTCATTTAGATAAATTTAAAGATTATTTCGGAGCTTATTCTAAATAACAAGGAGAACGCTTCCATCAATATATAATGGAATTTGAGAGAAGTTACCAAGTATACTGAAAGCATGATGGGGATTATATTTGGGGGTTAATACGAGAAACTTCTACGGAACATGACAGGAAAAGTAAAACTGTTCTTTTTTAAACATTTGGATTCTATTTTAAAATGTCTATTGTAAGAATGATTCTTAAAAGGATGATCGGTATTTTTAATAAATTATTTATATGTAAAACTTTTGAGTAGTTTTATTGAGTTGCATTTTTCCATTTTTTATACCTAAAGCAAATCCAGAACTACTTTGTATTCTTATTCTTATTTTGAGGTATAAAAGCAATAAAAATAAGATATGTATAACCCGTGCGCAAACATGTTGTAGATCCCTGTTTGCCTGAAAATATAACTATAAAAGTGACTACTAAGTGCTTTCCAAGGTTTTACCAGGCACAAGTTCAGATGACTAGATTCTCGGCTTGAAAGATGTTTAGCAAATCGATATGCGACACACCTTAATGCAATTATAGTTCGGCAACTCTTTTATTTTTTACATACATACATTTTGAGCATTCGCACTGCATGAGATGCCACTTTGTGAACTGCGTAGGTCCGCGTACACACGTCAAGCGCTTGACATTTGCCAAATTGACAGTAGTTTAGTAACAGTAAATGCAATAGTAACTTATAACAGAGCAATTTTACCGCTATCCACTTGTCACTTCTATGCAACACCACTCATTGTTAGTTGATAGTTTAGACAGTTGAATGTCGGACAGTGGTGTGATTTAATAAATTTTTTTGGCAAAAAAATAGATGGAGCACTCAAAGTTAAGTGAAATTCTTTGTGCTTGTTTAGTTTAAGCAAGTTAAGGAAAATTAAAAAAAAAATGTTTGAAATCGATCACTGGCTAGGTGTATCTTGTATCTCTTGTACTTATTGTAAAAACTTCTGAATAACAAAAAAAAAATCCATTTTTAAATTTTCGTATAAAAATAATAGAAGATAATTTCAATCGGAATAAATTTTTGGATAACGAGTAATTTTTGGGTAATCTTCAAAATCAAGCCGAATAGGGGTAAAAATATTTTTTTATTTACATAAGAATAGAAATACTTTAATATATTTGCATACAAAAATAAGAAAAATTTAATTATTGCGTTTTGTTTTAAAGCACCGCGAAGTGCTTTGTATTTATTTTATTTTTGTTTATCAAATTTTGTTATAGACTTTTTTGTTATATAATTTAAAGCAAACAATTTTTTGCAACATTTAAAGAAAAAATTATATAAAAATGTACGTGAGCTTTGCCATAAACGTTTATAAATTTGTTCTGCAATTGCGGACAGGAGGTGAATTTTTATTTCGAAAATTGATAAGATGTTCAAACCTTTCTTTATTTGTATTAGACATATACATACGTATACCGAGCAAGATTGTGCCAAATTATTATTTTTTGCAAGAAAAATTGTTAACAAATTTGTTTAAATGCCATTTTGATTCACGCAAATATAACTTATATACATATATATATATATATACATATATTCTTCCAGTAGTTGTGTAAATATAATATTTTTCTTCAAATAGTGTAGAAAATTCTACAAAAATATTATAAAAATATTTTAAAAATTTTTGCTATTTATTTTTATCGAAAAAAATGTATATTATTAAAATTTTTGCAATTTATTTTTTCCGAAAAAAATAGGACACACATTCTAAAAAAATATATTAACTCTTTTAAATTTTTTATATAGAATGCTAACACAAAAATCATGATTCAATAAACGACAGTCCATTAAAATTTATTGAATATAGCCTTAGCTTGGAGTCGGTAAAAATTAACACTGATTAACACTGCATACTCATAATTTGAAACAATTTTGAGAAAAATTAAATTTTAATAAAAATTTGTAAGTTTTTGTAAAATTTATACAAACTTTGACAATTTTTTATATTTTGTCCGACTTCGCCACTATACTCGTATGTGGGCGCTATATATATATTTTCTACAGAATAATTAAACTAATGAAAAATTACTTTTTTGTTCATTGTAAAATCTTCTGGTAACATTTTCCAAATTTTTTTTACAACTTGTTATTGATTTTGATGGAATTTTCAGTAATTTTTTTTTTTAAAACTGCATCATAAGAATCTGGAAATTTGATAGTCGAAAAATTGTATATTTTGCCACCAAAATACCACTGTGCGCCCTTTGCCACTCAACAAGTTGAACATGGTTCAGGCAATTTGTTGAGCTTAACAACAATTTCACGACTGACACTTTTCACTTCAAGGTCTACGCTTTTATGTCTAAAATGAAAATGAAATGGAAAATGAAAGGGCAATTAGTTTGTCTTTTTGAGCAGCTCATTTGAGAAGACGTAAATTTTAATTCATTTAATTGAAATATAATTTCTGCAATAATTTAAAATGTTATATATATTATATTTATTAAAAAACGTTGGTGTGAGTGCAGAAAATAGGTTTTGAATATGCTCGAACAAATGTGTAACAACTGAAAAAAAAAAAAAATTGTGTTCAAATTAGTTTAAAAATTTATCCTACAGGTCTTAAAGCTGCACACTCTCTCACTTGGTCCGGCTTAAAAGCCTCATAAAAACCCTCTGTAAAGCATTTTTTATACAAATTATTTTATCAAGCATTTGCTAACAACAAATTGGCGCGTCAATAGAATGAAAGTGGAAATAAAAATGCAAATAAGTAAAACCGCGAAAAACTTGAAGCATTGGCAATGCTGACTTTACTCCTCCGTCCTTCGTCCTTTGTCCATTTGCCATCTGTTCTCGCATTTCTAACCACAATGTATGCCGTTCTGTTGCAACACTTTATTGTAATTAATTTTGTGGCATGTCAAGTTGTTTTTATTTATTACAAAGGCAAATCATTATCGTTTTTTAATGGGCATCACTTGTCCGCAATGACCGTAAATATTATATTACGATAATTCCTCTTTATTTTCTTTATATTCTCAAATCCTTAATAACTCTACGCGACAATAGACTGCATCTTCTTAGGCAACTTTTTGTTTGGTTTAGGCATTAACAATGGCATTCCATGGCGCCAATGGCGATTACTAATTTCCATAAAAGAAGAAAAATTGAACATTATAGTGATTGAATTGTATAATAATTCGGCGTTGACAACCATCATCTTTTCGTATACTTGTTCTGATGGCACTGACAAAAAAATGTATTCTAAAATGGAGAAAAAGAGCTAAAATAATGTGTAAGGATTGGAATGATTTTTGCATAGAAAATTTAGGGAAATTATCTAAAGAAAGAGAAAGAGACGCAATGGCAGCTAGCTAGGATCATTGACTTATCACAAACGATTTCGTGAATTCAAATGCTGGCACAGGACCAAAGAAAAAAAATGTTAATCTGCATTTTATTGTTAAGTTTTTTGTAATCACAATTAAATTAATTTTATTTTGTTGTTTATAAAAGTTCTATTTAAATTTAAGTATTACACATTGATTTAATTTGAAATGGAAACTATTTTAACGCTCCGAAGCGGACTCAAACCAGCACTATCAGAATCGGAAGCGGTAATTGGTTGTCTGCCGTCGACATTTAATTATATAATATCTTGTCAACTTACAGTATATTGAAAGGTTTCAAAAATAAACGAAAAAAACGTGCATCAAACCAAAGCGTTTACAAGTTTTATACAAAATTAATAAATTTTAGTCACGGCACTCATGGAAAGTTACTTCAAACGAGAGAGACTTCTGAATTAAAATCAAAATTTCTCACAAACATATAAGAAAAAATATGAAAGACGAGTCAGAAAGCATATAAGACATGCGTATTTAGAAACTCATAAAAATTACTTTTAAAACAAAAAATGTACTTTTTGGATGTTCATTGACTGACTTACTATTTAACTGTACACAAAATATCACATTCATACTACATATGTTCACATAACGCCATAAACATGAAATAGGATTTGGAAGAACTGGCAAGCGTATTGGGTTGTGCAACAAACTCATAGTTTAATTTGACATTTGTGTTTTTTTTCTTTCACATATGTATGTATGTGAACTGTCAAAACAATGCATTCAGATTTTTCAACAGTGCGATAAAATTTCCCAACAGTGAGGTCACAGTTTCCAACAGTGCGGCAAACTTCAAGGCCCAAATTGAAGCATACTTTGTATGGTAAAAACCTAGTTTATGAGTGGTGTTTATCATTAAACCTTCAAATGTTTTAAGGAGAAATCGATTGTTATCGACAAGGCAACCAAAACTATGAAAACACGTGTTTTCTATGAAACATGATAACTTGAAATAGATTAAATACTAATGCGATACACATAAAAAGAACGCTGTATTTGTTAACATTAATTTTTGCATGTTTTACAATAAATTCATATTTTTGCATATTTCCTGATAAATGCGTATATTTAAATCTAAAATTCCAAGCAAAATAAAAATGTATATTTCCATTAATTTTTACACCTGTTAAAAGCAATTCTAACGCATAAGTTTTCGCTGTTCGCATTATTAAAGTTTTGAAAATGTTATATTTATGTAATATTTATGAACAGCATTGCAATCCGCTATCCAGATATAAAAATTTATAAATGTTTTTCGAGCCGTATCACAATTCCTAAAGATTGCATGCTACACCTACAACAAATATTGTATACTTGCATCGCGGCAACTAATATAGACCGTGTGACAGGGCCCTAATTTAAAAAGAGAACAAAATATACATTTTGTTTCTCGAGTATTTTATCATTGTCCGCTTTGAATTGCAAAAATTTTAACCACATCTTAAGAATTAATAAAGGTTTCAATGCATTAACAAAATTATAGTCAAATTTCTGATTAAAACTCAAATGAAACTAAGCCTTTTGAAAGGTACTCAATATCTGAAATTGTTGCCAACAAATATGCAACAATTACCTTAGTTGAGGTAGAGGGAAGTATTTCGATGTAAAATGCTTATCGTGCAAATAGGTGCAGTTTTTTTTGGAAAGCTTAGTGCAAAGTTTTATTAATATTTCAACATTTTATTGAACTCTGAGATAAACTGCTCAGATTTTATTTAGAAACAAAGTAGTGGTTTCAAGCTTGAAGGGCCAATAATAAAAGAAATTTTATCGTTTATTGTAGCGGAAACAGAAGCAGATAATTTGGTGATTTTTATTTAAAAAATCATAATTTTTTGATTGTTAATTCTTAATTACTTATTCTTGTGTTATGTTTTGTACTAAACATAAAATATGTTTTTTTAAGTAAAAAAAAACAGAAGATTTTCTAAGAGAATTTAGTTATTTTAAGGCTTACTTTAAAAGCTTAGAAAACATAGGGCATGTTTTGCCGTTTTTAAACTTTATTTTAAGCGCTTACATATTTTTTAACGCTTATCAAATATCAAATCAAAAAATATGAAATTTGTGATATATCAAATAAAGTATATAATTGTGTCTCAAGACGTGATAATACTATATTATGATATCAGATGATGTAAGAAATAACACTTTTGAAAGCACTTAGAACGCACAGGTTTCAGGATTTCTATACACTGCAGTGAGCTCGAATTGTACTAGCTTGGAATTTTAGCCCAACAATTTCACATTTTATATTTTTTCATGATAGAAGGTGTTTTTTTTTATCATGTGGCGATTGTCCGCTCCTGCAAATGCTCATACTAGTTAAAATAACAGTTTGTTGGAATAAAAAACGTAGCTTTATGGTTGGGCAAAACAAACTGTTGTTTTAGCTCGTGCTGCTTCGATCGAAACACTAGCCGAGAGGTTAGGGCATTGACTTACCGCACGTGTGGTCGCGGGTTAAAATCTTGGCATATGTAGGTGCGACAATTTTTTTTAAATTAAATAAAATTAAAATTTTTTATTATATTTAATTTTTTTTTTTTTAATTTTATTATTATTTTTTAATAACCTTCAAAATAAATTTTTTATATTAATTTGGTTTATTTAAAAAAATTCTTTAATTTAATTTGAGAAATATATGTATGTATATGCCTCAGGCCGTAAACGAGCCCGCGGCTTACTTGGAGCTTTTAGAAAACTTACAAGTATGCAGTTTAGTAGCACAATCAATTCTATTGCAGTAAAATGCCAGCTTCAAGTAGCTCGTATTTACCGCTGATTTTCGAAATTTTTTCACCGAGGGTTTACGTATTTTTTTCATATAAAAATGAATGAAAACTGTCAAATCGCAGTCAAGGTGTCCCAGCACGAAATTCTCATTAAATTAAACTAAATAAAATGTATGTACTTTATCTATGCTGTTTTGAGACTTTGCGTTACAAACATATAGGTTTCAATAATTCAGGGAACATCTTCTATTTTATAACAAATTTATACAAATTTCAAATACCAACTTTGTTTCTAATCTATTTACAAAATGTACTTTTATTTGCTCTTCTTTTGCTTTGCACAACAGTTAACGCGATACGCTGTCATCAATGTAATTCCCACTTGCAGGAGGATTGTACGGTATTACGCTTGATTACGCCACGTGCGCCCCGCGACGACCAATTCCTCGAGGAATGCGTTGAGGCTGACATGTTTTGCCGCAAATCGGTCACAGCAATCGAACATACCGGCGAGAATCGTGTGATACGCAGCTGCGGTAAATTGACCAGTGCGCAGGGGAGAACAAGTTTCTGCTACGATGCCGATAATGAAGGATTCAAGCAAAGAATCTGCGATTGCTACGAAGATGGCTGCAATGCGGCACCACCGCGTCTGGGCTATGGCGACCACGTGACCATGCTGAGTGCGACCGGTTTGTGCGTGTTGGTGGCGCGATTTCTACGAAATGAAGCTTAGTTAAGAGTAGGAAAAAGCAAAAAATAAAATAAAAAATAATAATAATATTAATGAAATGTACGTGTTAAGTTTGTATGTAGGTGCGAGAATACTGAACAGTTTAAATTGTCAAGCTTGGCGCTGGAAAATTAAATTTTCACGCACCACGTAACTCATCATCTAAAAATTAATAAATAATGTTGTAGTTTTGTTATTTTTTTTTGTCATTTCGATATTGTTTTAAATTGTTTTCTTTGTGTTTTTCCATATTTCTTTTTTTTGTATAAAACGAATGCAAATGTAACTTAATGTGCAAATTTTTGGACTCGATTTATAAAATTTCAACTTAATACTTTTAAATACATACATTTATAGATTAAGTTCTTATGTAACCATATTTTGGAAAATAATTTCTAATAAGTTTCTGCTTATTCAAAATATATATTTCTAAAAACATAAACAACTGTTACCGATAAATACAAAATAAAATCTAATAATATAATTTACGCATTTTTTCTATAAGGAACGATATTTGGTAAGCTTTACAAAAAACAAATATAAATATTTGAAAGAAAAAACATAAATATTAAAAAAAAAATAAAATACAAAATATAAAATATAAAATATAAAACACTTTTGGTAAAACAAAAACTATCATAAAAAAAAAATGAAAATAATAAATAAAATCTATAAAAATGGTTAAAAAATTTAAAAAATAAAATATAATATTTAGCAAAAAAAAATTAAATAATAATGAATTACGAAGTGAATATAAAACAAGTAAGTATGTTAAAGATAAATTTAGGGGAAATTGGATCCTCCGTACCCTGGCTTTATACACTCTGTTTCCAAATTAAAGCACAACCACGTTTTGACACATTTGGACAATTTATTTTTATTCTAATTATTTAAAATAATTTTTCAATTTAACCAAAAATAAACCCATTGTTTTTACATTTCAACATCAAAATTACGAACTTTTCAAAATTTTTTTTAAAATTTAGCTTTATGCAGCTTTGTAGCCCATTCAATTTAAGTACAACAAAGTGCAATTTTCAAGTATCTACCGCCTACAGTTGACTGAGCCAAACCAAGACGAAAGTATTTTCCAAAGCTTACCTGACAACTTTGCTCCGGAACGCCGCAAAATTACTACCACTTTAATTACTCTTACTTTGGAAACTCACGTATTCCGAACGCTAACTTTTGTTTTAGGCTCCCTTAATAACCTGAAAATAGTTTTAAAATTAGAAAATAATTAAAATATTTCTAAAGTATTCCGAACCTTTTTATACAAATTATGTTAGAAAATAATTCACCAACTTGATGGTTTCAGAATAAAATGAGGCATTTAATTAAAAAAAGAAGTGTATATTTTAATCGATTGCTTCCATTATTTTATACAGAGCTGGACTTTATTCTAGTTAAAAACACTTTAAAAGTTATATATAAATTTAGATATATTTTTGCAATATCAGACCATTAATACAGATTTTCTGAATAATCCATTTCTCACTCAAATATTTTTCTTCGTATATGGAGTATACGCTTTTAATTCCAGTTTAATCGAAAATCCAATTCCTACACCACCGAGGGGATTCTTTAAGTTTCGCTTCATATATGAAGATTATATTTTTAATTGCAAATGACATGGACTTTAAATAAGGACTTTCTGAATATTCCGACTCTTGTGCCATCTAGCGAAACCATTTCTTACTTAACTACTTCCTTCATATGTATGTGGACTACACGTTTCATATTAGAACTAAATCAGAACACACGTATGTACATACATACAGATTTTCTAAAAATAACGACTTGTGCACCACCTAGCGGATTTACTTTTCGAGGAAGTTTTTGTGACGAATATATTATTAGTTTTTTTTTAACTGAATCGGACCATAAAAAATCATTCCGAACTTCATTTTCTGAATTCTCAGCGTCTAGGAAGTAGTTAAGTTCACACTATGTGTGTTGCCTTTGCATTAGACATTCTACGTCTTATAATTTAACTACATTAAAATCAACTCTACATTCGTACTAACTCGCCAACTCCCAAGTACTATAACAATTACTCAGCTTCAATGCAGTACAGCTTCATGCCTTTGTGTCTCTCTGAAACAATTTTTTTTTTGTTTTCATTTACGACTTGCTGGTAATGGCTTTTTAATGTTCTTCGTCACAAGTGTAAAGTGCACTTTTTATTAACACGATTATTGTGGATGTTTGTCTGTTTGTGTTTAATTCGCAACTAAACTATTTTATTGTCTTAATGGATATCAATGAGATTTCAAGTGGAAAATTGTTATATAAATGTTAAGTTCAAAGGGAATTTTAACTGAGGGAGCTAAGATTATTTCCATTTAAAAAAATAAATAAAAGGCGACAAAACAGTTCATAGCTTTCAACCACTCTCGCTATTGAATTTTGTTATTCAGGACCACTTTATGCAAATTAAATGGACTGCTTACTCGAAAGTTTCCCAAAATTCTTGAGAAAATTGATTAAATTTTTATAAAATTTTAAATAACGAAATAATATCGAAAATCCCGAACCGAAGGAATATCTACCGAAAATAATTTACTGAAAAAGTACCAGAAATGTACAAAAAATTTACCGAAAATACACAAGAAATGAGTGGAAAAAGTGCCGAAAAAAATTGTTCAAAAAATTACCGAAAGTTTACTAGAAATGCATCGTAAAAGTACTAACAATAGATCAAAAGCATACCCTAAATATATCGACAATTTTCCAAAACACTAAAGAGAATGCAAGAGACATTTAACGAAAAAGTACCAAAAATGTATCCAATATGCACCGAAAATTTTGTAAAAAATGTATTGAAATAATACCGAAAAGTGTCAAAAAAATATGGAAATATACTAGAAAGGTACCGAAAAAGTATCAAAAAAATCCTTGAAATAAGTGGAAAATTTTCCGAAAAGCTATCAAAAAAGTTCCAAAAATATACCCGAAATGTATGGAAAAAGAACCGCAAATATATCAAGAACGTACCGTAGATGTACCATAAATGTATTCAAAACCTACAAAAAATTTTCTTAGGTAAACGAAACAGTATCAGAGAGGTACCAACAATTTACCGAATATGCACCGGGAATGAGTTGAAAAATATTTCAGAAAAAATTTATGGAAAAAGCACTGAAAGACTCATAAAATTGTGTCGAAAAATATTGAAAAGTACCGAAAAGGTATAAAAAACTTCCAAATATGCACCGAAAATGCAACGGAGTGGAAAAATACAGAAAATTTTTCATAAAGTACCGAAAATAAAATGGAAAAGTAACGAAAAAGTATTATGAATAAACCGAAAATGTACAAACAAAATCTCGAAGGAGTCCTGTACAAGTCCCGCATATTAGAATATAAATATATTTTTGCTTATAATTATTATGAAGACTAACAAAATACATATACATATACCATACATACATATATACATATGTAAGTATTAAAATAAAAGTTTTATGAAGAGTTTAAAATTTTTAAGGAAAATCTTTTATAAAATATATAAGTCTCAAAATCGATCACTTAAAACATTTTCCCACTCATAACTGTTAATTTTCATAATAATTTTATAATTCTAATGAAAGATTGGATGGCATTCATTAAAGCTCCGTCATACAATTTTTCATATTCTGGGTCTCTGCTTGTTTATAATCTTCTTTTTAATAATTGTAACTACAATCCAGTCGAAGTAATTTTCAAAAATTTGTTAAATTTTCGAAATGAACACGTTGAAGAAACATCGCTTCTTTTTCTGAAACGTTTTTCAAATTGTATATTACTACTTCCGGGTGATTCACATAACCCAACATTTTTATTATTAAATTAATAGACACTGCCTCATCTCCAATTTTATAGTAAGAGGCGATATAAATATGTTTGTATTGTTGTTTAACATTTTTTAATTGCATTCGTTATTTACTTCATTGCGGGCAAAAAGAAACTTGTTTCATAAACTATGCTGGGTAAAAATTTAATTAGAAGCCAAAGTTTTAATTCGAAAAGAAAATGCGGAGAAAAAATCATCAGCTGTTGCGAAAGAATGGCGCGCGGAAGCGGATGTAATTTGGAAGTTTGCTGCTAAAAGCGTTCTCGCGAATCAGACAAGCGCCGCCAAACTGAATGAATTCAACCATCCAGCAACGCAGGCAGCTTGAAGCGACTGGCATCAGAAGTTAAATAATAAAGTTTGGAACAAAAGTGTTTGACTTCTCGACATGCACTAATCTAGAAGCAGAGCTCTTCATTTGATTTGTTGTTGTTGCTGCTGTAGGTGGTGCGCCGAAGATATATTTACGAGCATGAGTGTATATTTACTGCTCTGGCAAATGAATCAGCATTATAAGTTATAATTAGTACACAGCGAATTTTAATAGATCCGTCAGAGAGACACTCGCTTTTTTTTTGGTTGAAATTATTATGAGCGGTGAGAGTTAAGCGAATAATGAAATGCAAGTGCGGTTTTAATACGCCGTTGTCAAATTAGTGGACTGTTAATGAGAATGTTGTTCTAAAAAAAATATAAAAAGAGCATACAAGCGAGGTGGGAGTAGGCTTTTGTATGAGTGTTGCCACCTGTTCGCAAAATAAAATAGCATTTGAATTAATTTAATTAAATAATTGACATACTGAGAAATTATTCATTTGAAAATAGCTTGAAAGGGGTTGCCAGTTATTTGTAAAAACGAATAAAATTTAATTATACGAAAATTATATAAAACTTTAATAAACGAAAGAGTTTTAAGAAAGTTTGAGTTTCAATATAAAGCATTTTTTTTACGTTTTTCAAAGGTAATTGACTTGCATGTGTACGGTAAGATGATTGCCAGACGAAAGTGCCTTAAAAAAGTTTTTTTAAAGGAGTTGCCCCCTGTTTCAATAGTCGATTTTAATTAAATGAAGTAATAACATATCGATATTAAACGTACGAGTTTTAAGAAATCTTGAATTTCTACATTTTGAATTTACTTCGGATTTGGAAGAGTGTAGCCAGATTAAAAAGAAAAAACATATTAATAAATAAGCTAACGTCTTCAGTCTAGTAAAACCTGCTGCTACATTTTCTAACCGAATAGAAAAATCGTTTTTGCATTCCTCGAGTGCTGCGTCATCCCGTCGGAAAAAAATTATAAATAATCATTGTTGAAACTTTTGAATAATTAAGAAAAAATACTTGCTTACATTGCAAAACCATTTATTTTTTAATCAAGAAAAGCATTTGGTTTGATGTAGGGAAACAATTGGAAAAGATGGCACTTTTCTCTAAGGTAATTTGTTGGCTCCAAAGTTAATCATGTTTGGTTCAATAGAGTCCTCGTGTGGAGGAGCTTGTTGGATAAGGCTGCAGGGTGGGTAGAGAGTTTTTCTTGCAGCTTTGAGTTGAAGCTTCAGAGTTCTTATAACGTTATCCAGACAAAAGTGGCAGCCATAGAGGAAGCAGATAGTCCAGCGGCATTAAGGGTTCTGAGCGAAACTACGATACACTCGAAACTGGTTGGGAATGCCTGACCTCACTCTCAACTGTGTTATACTTTTTTTAACCCTGCATTGGTTCTGAGATATAGTAGCAGCCAATTCTACACTCTTGGATAGTTGGGTTTCTAGTCAGCTACATCAGCGCTGGGCAGTAATAATGATTCGCGCAATTTCCATAACTTTCTGGCATAGATCGGATCGAGAACGGCTATTAAGGGAACTCCTCACGCTTGCAAATATGCAATTATACGTTTTAATTTTTATTCTGACAGGTCTCTGTCGAATTGTCAGTCACACGGCAGGATTCAACATGTTGCCCAACCATTTCAGTTGTAACTGCCTGGAAGATGATGAGGCGATGCTAAGCCGTCCGTTGAAATTATTATACTCGCATATTCTTAAGAGTCCTATGGAAATCTTGGCAGTAGAAATAAACCGATTCACGATCTTTCGTCGACCAAGAAGTGGTACGATATCACAATTGTCCCACCTAACATAGCTTTTTTTTAAACTTTTTTAGTGGCGATTACCGCATGAAATGAATATAGTTATTTTTGAAATAAAAAAAAAATTTACATACACCAGTACATACCTAAAAATATTTTATGAGAGGTCTTAGTGGAATTTTCAGAAAAAGCATATGACCAAAAGACCCGCCCTTTAATTGCGTTGATGAACCATTTACACAAGTATGAATCATCATGTGGCTACATAAGTTACGCATTGCAAATTCTATGAGCAGAAAACACAACCATTTTGTATAAAAGTATATACATACATATGTAAGCATGTTATTCCACGGCCAACACACCACAACCCACAACACGACAAAGGACTGCTGCCTTTCAGCGCAAAAGTGACAGTGTATCAAGAAATTTATGAGTGCAAAATTATTTTATTACCCCTAAACACAAATTTACAACAAAATGCAAACAAAAATACATTCCAAAAATTTTCTTTATTAGCGTTGTAAACACAAGCTGCTGTCCAGACACAACCACAACTCTATCCATATCCAACATCGTCATCGACTCGTCGACGCCAGCCCATCAATGGCGCTTTTTGTAGTTATTATTTTTTATCTCTTTCAAATTGAAATATTGGTACGCATAACAATCGAGCAGACATGACAATAATAAAAAAATAAATAAAAATAAATAATTATGTAATCAAATGTATGTGACTACATATTACTATGATAAAATGAAATAAATATGAAAGTTGGAGGATGACTGGTAAAATGCTCTCCGAAACTTCAAACAAACCTGACAGGTTTGGAAAGAAAACTATACTGCAAAAGTAGAATATATAGATTTTCATAATTCAGTTGATAGCCACCCTCATTTACTGGAGACCCTAACCGCTGTCAAAGTCTCCAGGGTCGAAAGAAAACTAAACTCTTCCAAGAGTCGTGAGCCGGAAAGAAGATCGCTTCAAACGACCCTCCAATGACGAAGAAAATAAGAAAATTCCAATGTCACTGCCATGGTCTACGGAGGTTTGTTCAAGAGACAAAAGAACATACAATTCTATATGTGTTTGCTGCAAAAGTAAAATTGCGCGACACCCTTTAACACTCCAATGCATCTTCGAGTTATAGTTTGGCTATTGTCGTCGTGGAATTTTTCAATTACGACCTTGCGGTGGTTACTAGAGACAAGCGAATGAAGAAGATGGTGTTAGCCAGAGAAGCCTGAGACACTACAAAACCCTTGTTTGAAACCGAGGATAGCAGTGAGGCAAGGTTCGAAGCAGAAACTTATAAATACATCGCGTAATTGAGGTACGACTCGGCGATTGACTGCTGCAGTTATTAAGCATGCAAGGATTATATGCTTCGAGACGTTGTTATCTCCGGCACTGCTGTCAGTACTCGCGGATATGAGGAGAGGATGAAACCGTTGTGCTGATATGCCTCTACTGAGCTTATAGAAATTTTTCCTCCATGCTATGATGCTTAGAATCGCGCGCGTAGCAGGAAACTATTAATGGTGAGAAGTGCACCGCTTTGATAAAAACGCTCCGCTGGACTCCTAATCCAGATCTAAACACAGTATTGGAAATAAATTCTTGTAAAGTTTCAGCATTAACGCTATTATTCAGTCAATAAGCGAATCAACGTTTATTTTGCCTTAAAGAGAACCCTTCACATCGACAACATTTGCTTGGGTCTTCATAAGCCTCGTCATTCCCCTAATAACACTCGAAAAGCTCGATTTCGTTCTCAAAAACTGTAATTTATCACTAACAATTAAAAATTACTCTTTGGAAAATACAGAATATTATGTATTGATAAGCAATTTTTTATATGTGAATGTTTAATTTATAATTTCAGTGAGTAAAAATATAATCATTGACTATTTAACTAAAGAGAAAAAATATTATGTTGGCTCAACTCAAAACGGAAGTGATATTTTTACAATATTCGCAATGTCGTTCATTTGGAATTTGTTTGTTAATTTTTTTGATGAAGATTTCTAATTTTTGCACATAGTACATAATATAAAAGTATATGGGTTTTGTCAACCTATCTATCTGTACTGTAATGTTTGCAGTCATGATGCAATAATGAAAGGTGTTGTACGTTGGCAACTTCTCGCTCTAAATCAGCCAAATACCAGTTTTGTAACAAAAAATATTGAATTGTAGCAGAAAATTATAATATGTGTTATCGGATAATTTTTCTCATTTGTTGATAATTGCTTTTCTAAGAGCGAGAATTTAAATAAGTTTTTGTAAAAATTGCAAAGTATTTGTATAATGAAACATTAATTGTTAAATTATTAAGTGGAATAAAGCTCTGGGGTTCCTTCCGGAAGACAGGATAAACAATTTTATTGGCATTTCCAATACAATATTTTATTGGCAAAAAAAAAATATCAGTTTTTTGATAAAGTATCAAAAATAGTTCTACATAAAAACATCGTCATAAAAGAACTTCCTTTTCTCAAAAGCCGCCTTCAACCGACTCGATCGTCTCGCCAACGTCAATTTTTCGTTTTCTCCGCTCGTCTTTGGAACAAGCTAATTTTATATTATATTTAATCTATGGATGTCAATTAGAATTTTTTTCCTAAAAATCCCGCCTTCAGCCCTTTTATGCCCATAACCATTGAGGACTACCTTCAGTTTCTTCATGATCCAATGATTGGAAAAAAACTATATTAATGTGGGAAAACCCGTAAGGTTCTACTTTTCCGAAAAAAAGTTAATCGCTGGACAAACATTGTTATGTTTGGGTTTATCAGCAATTTAAATACAAATTATGTTATTAATTTTTTTGTCAGTTTTTATATAAAATTCATAACATTCCAATCATTGTGGTTAAATTTTTATGTAAATATCTTCACTCATTTGTATGTACTTTTTCCTAAGAACGGCCTTCTTTTATTCCCGTTTCTCTAATTCTTCCAAAATACAACATTAAGCTAAGGGCGTTCAAACTGGCAGAAATAATTCATACAGAACGACATGTGACATATCGGGAGACAGAGGCATCCGTGCATATTGAAAAAAGTCAATTAAAAACGATTTTCAATGAGTGTAAAGTAGTAACTTTAGTAAATCATCCGCCACTAGGGTTCAAAAATTTGAATGAAGCTAAAAAAGACTAATTGGAAATGATTCAAATAAATATAAAAAAAAGCGTTTTGTCATGAAACTTCTTTAGCGGTGATAGAAAATTGCAGAATTAACACGGCGAATGCTCACTCACCACACACTCGCTAAACAATATTTCTCCGCACTTAAACTTATCTCGTTTTAACTCACGTTTTGTTATGCAATGTAAGGTTACTTTACATTATGCAATGTCATATTATGCTATATTTAATTTAAGAAATCACATGTGTTTTTTTGTTTTTTTATTTTTGCTTTTTTTTTTAAATTAGTAAGTTGAAAACTGGACGTTAATGGTGGTGAACGGTAACAAGTTAGGTCGCTACCTTTTGTTGCTCAATCCCGTATCCCGCAAGGTAGCATACTGGGTCCATTGTTTTTCGTCCTGTTTATAAATGATATCTCTAACTGTTTCTCGCGGTTAAAGTTTTTGCTTTATGCGGATGACCTCAAGATTTATTTGCCAATTAGTAGCACGCGCGACTCTCAATTGATGCAAAACGACATTAATAATATTAGCAATTGGTGCATAAAAAATAGGCTTTCGTTAAACATTAATACATGTTTTCATGTTACCTATGCCAAACGCTGTAATGTAATTCAGACGTCTTTTCATATCGACATGTTACCCCTACAACGCTCAAGTGAAATTAAAGACCTGGGAGTAATCTTCGACTCAAAGTTTACATTCGCTAATCATATTGATTGTATTATTAGTAAATCTTATGCCATGCTGGCCTTTGTAAGGCGCCATAGTTTGGAATTCAGGGACCCGTATACACTAAAACTTTTATATATAGCTTTCGTACGTTCCAGGCTTGAGTATGCGTCGTTCATATGGTCGCCATATTATGCGTGTCATATTGCAAGGATTGAGCGAATCCAAAAAGTATTCCTGCGCTTTGCACTACGAGATTTACGCTTTTCCGATCATATACCCACCTATCAATCTTATTGATAGATTTAAAAACCTTGCCAAGCAGGCGAATAATCCTGTCTCTGTCTTTCGTTTTCGATTTAGTCTGTGGTATTGTAGATTGTCCCTTACTCCTTGAGAGGATTTGCTTTAATATTCCTACCAGATCTCTCCGATGTTCGGAGGTCTTCCATGTTGGCGTTTTAAGAGCTTTGTATGCACGAAATGCTCCCATCACTCGTGCTTTAATTGAGTTCAACAGTATTTCTAAGCATGTTGAGATTGATTTTTCTTTTTCAAAAAATCGCTTTATGAATTCTGTAAATATTTTTTATAAGTAGTTTTGTAAGTTTCTTGTTACTTCGAATATTTAAAATGTTCTATGTAGCCTATAAGAATTATAAAAGAGTTTATTTTTCTCATCACACCATACCCATCACACCTTGGAACTCAGTACAGCAAAACTCATACTTTCTTAACTTACAGTACCTTAACTAAAAATCGTTAATTCTATTCTTGGCCTAAAAAATGTAATTTTTGTTGCGAATTTTGTTTGAGCTCCAAATTAACTAAATATCTTAATTTCAAAGTCCTGAACTCATCACACCTAAACTCACCACACCTTAACGCCTACACACCAACAGAACCAAACTCTCCACGCCAAAATCCACCATACTTAAGCTAGTCACATTTTGAACTCACCACACCTTAATATATTTGACCTTAATTCAAACTCACCACATCGCACCTTAACTAATTTTGCTTACCTCACTTCGCCACACCTCTCTTTATTTTATATCAACTCTTTTCACATAAATTCATTTTATCATGATTTGATTTAAAATTACGAAAAATTGCTTAATTGCTTTTTTAAGTTCATTAAGAGTTACATATGTATGTATCAGAATTATGGGACAATTATGAAATGAAACAGCTTTTTTTGCTAGGCCGTAGATATTATCAAAATGTTATTATACTAGTTTAGAACTAGTTACGCGGTTCACTGCTGTCTACATACATACATATTTACGAGAATGTGTGTAAAAGTTGTTTGCTTGCTGTTGGACTTCCAGCGCTTGCGGATATACTGTTTTTTTTTTTAATTCCTTAGTTTTCTTTACACTTGTTATTATTACTTTTGCCGCGCGTGTATGCGAATATGTGCAGTGATTTTGTTGTTTGCTATCTTTAGCCAAACATTAAATCCACACTTGTCGAGTATAAAAAAGTGTGTGTGAAAGTAACTTTACAAGTTTTTCTTCAAATGTATGGATGTACACACACACCAGTGCACTGGGCTTGCCCACCAAAGAGGACATTCACAGCTTCATCGGCGTCACGTGACCTCATTTAGAGAGTTCAAACGATTTGTCGTTTAAAAAGTTTATACGAAAGCGGCAAGGACATTGCTGGTGTGTGAGTGCGTGCTTACACACACACACACACATACACACATATGTACATACATACATACATAGATGAGTGTAAGTTAGCATCCGCGGCGAATTTATTTTGTGTTCGTTTGCAACTAAATAAACTTTCATTTCTATTTACAAATGCGAGTCAATATGTCTGTCAGTGAGAAAGTGAAGTTCAGAATAAAGGCAATGGATTTCTAAGCGTGCTTTTATGTTTGAGTGTGTGTGTGTTGCCTGTGCCCTTGCGTTGCGTTAAGGCGCCACATTGACGCCATTTTTATAGCACTTCCATTGGCAGCAATAGCAGACACACCGCAGCAACAGTAGCAGCAGCATACGCACACATTGAAACTCACTTGAAAAAAAAACAACAACAAGAATTGCTTGAATATTTACAGTAACGATCGCCTTCATTGTTGCTGCGTTGCGTTGCTACTTTTTCTATTCTTTGCTTTGTAGTAACTCGCGCATAGCCGCTGTTACAGCCTCCCCCAACGCGACCAAAGCGAAACCTAATCACCAGCGAGAGGACAGCCAGCCGCCAGCAGCTAGTTGTCATTGAGCGCTATGGTAATAAAATATATTCCATTTACTTGTATTTGACTTTGCTCTGCGGCGCAAACGCACTTCTTCCATCCGCCACCGCCACTCTGACAGTGAGACAGACAAATGAGTGCGTGGTTGGCAGCTTGAAGGCGAGGACCAAATGGTCCGACAAGTCGACTTGTTGGCGCCGCAACATTTCAAAGGAAGCAAACAAAAGAAAAAAAGAGGGGAAAGCAAAAAAAAACAATTTTTTGTTTGAGTTTATTTTAAAGTATGTACCAGATAGTAAATTTGTATGTAAGTATGTATGTTGGTAAGTGAGTAAGTGTTGGTGGATTGCGCGCTTTGCACGCTTTCCTTTTGCATTATTAGCTGTTGCTATACATAGCTAGTAAGCTATATATTTTGGTAGTTTCAGCCGATATTCTATGCATATCTGTTCAAATGGAGAAAAAGCGGACGGCTTCTTTGAAATAATCACTAATGAAACCTTGAAAATATACATCCTTATTTGTCCGATATGATAACTGAATTTTTGACAATTTCATTGCCTTAATAATTTGCAAAATTTTTCGCATTTTTAATATAAAATGATTTGTTATTTAAATACAAAATTAGTTGGCAATCATTTTCAAAAATATATCAACTCCAATTAAGTTTTATATGCTTATCCTTTGGCTATCGAATTGTTATATTTGATATTTTTTTATATAATTTACAATAAAAGGCCACCTTATACGAATATTAGCTGTTTTAAATAACAGAACGAAAATTGACACTGAAGATGGCACAACGCCGAAACCGCTTTGTCTCCGAACCAAACTTGACAAGGGATGACGGAAAATCGTTCCAACAAATATCCACATTCCACCCTGTCGGACAAGAAAAAGAAGAAAATATATTTTTTAAATAAATTTGAAAGTGAAATGTATAAAGTGTGTTTTTTTAAGATATTATTATAAATCATTTTGAATCAATAAATAGTAAATTGAATAAATAGAAACTCAATTACATAAGTGACTACTACTTAAAAAAAAAATATATATGTACATATGTGTATTAAATTTGTGTAAAATAAAATTGTTAAGATAATTTTTTTTGATAAGAAAATTTGGCAATACCGTTCAAAGTTGTACTGTACTAAAAATGTTGTCAACACATTTTATATTATTTCATTGTGTTTCTAAAAATAATAATTAAATATTTTTTATAGATATGTGGTACTCCTGATTAAAAGCATTTTTGTTTTAAAGCTGCGTAAAATACCTTTGGAATGAGTAGATATTCATTTTTCAATATTACAAAGAATAAATTAATAGATTGGAAATTTATATGAGTCTTTTTAAAGGCAAAATTATTAAGACGTATTAACTTCCAGTATACATTTTTTATCAGCACAAGTTTTATCAGCCACATAACGAGCCGAAGCCCTTAATGGCCAGTGCTCTTTTAAAAAGATTATAGTGCAATTGTTACTCGTATAAATAAATAAATAAATAAATAAATAAAATAAATTTAATAAAATAACATACATTTATTTTAACTTGGTGGCAACTCTATGCAAAAACATTTTTCTATAAAAGTGGTGGTATTTTAGAACAAATTTAAAAATAGGTGACAACCTTACATGTACTCTCAGAGTGGCAACACTTACCTGAGTGGCAATAATTACATAATAAAATACTTTTTTTTTATTATTTTATGTTAATAATGTTTTGATGAGATCACCATGAATTGAGAATAATATAAAACTTTACCCACCAGTAGATAGGCAGGTCACAGGAACAAAAAATTAAAATAAAAAATAATCTTAATTTGTAGTCTCTAATTTAAAGCGTAATATTATAAAAACATACAGAATCACGACATTATTTTTAAATATTTTCAAATAAGCATTTAATTTTTTGCCAAAAACCTTATAAAAGATATTTTGCAACAAATTAAAAAAAAAATTCTATAAAAAAAGTTTGAACTTTTTAAAAACTTCTTTTTTTTATAATTTTGATTATGATTTTTTATAGTGTGTTCAGTTTTAGTATAAAAATTGCGAGCTTCAAGTGCCTACAAATTACGGCTGAGTTTTGACAATATTTTAATTGTCCATTTCAAATTTACATGGTACTGTACAATAATTGAATAAAACTAAGATTCAACCGTAATATCGATCAATATTAAATAACTCTTTAAATACATTGACGATAGAACACCTTTTGGCTCACATATTCAGCTTCGCTAAAGAACATCTTTTTAGTGATGCAATAAATCTATGTCGAGACTACTGAAGCAATTTTCCTAAACAAAAAGGCCAACAAAATTTTTATTCTTTTATAATTCTATGTTGCACTAAGTACCAATACGGTATATTTATATAAAATTTACTTAATCAAAGGCAAAATCGATTTTTACTCCGGGATGTTAAACATGAATTTATAAAAAGTTTACTAGTGAACTATGTAGTCATTACTGCTAACTTTATGTTGTTTGAAAATTTCATATCTTAACAGCAGCTCTATTAGGAAATATTAAATAATTTTTACTTTGGTGTAAATTCGAAGCTTTAAAAATATTTCACTCGAGCTTAAAGTATTTTGAATGAAACATTCTTTCAGTAAATGATCGATATGTATCAATACAAAGAAGCGGAAATGCAAAAAAAAAACTCTTAAGAAACGCCCAACAAAATATGAATTGCTATATAACATAGTATTTTTGCAACATATATAATATGTTTGAGCAAGAAGAAAAAATAAATCAATGTCATGATAGACACAAAAGATAACAAAAAAAATGATAAACACAGAAATGAGAAATGGGGGAAAAGGGACTAAAGCAAACACAATGTAATGTAATAAAAGAATGCGTAAGCAAAAGCGTACAAAGTTTATAAAATTTAATAAATCTATTTGGCTAGAAGCTCATAACTACCTACATACATATACATTTATGTACATGTGTGGGTGTGTGTATGTTTAGAGTGGCACAAAATCTTCACAGTAGGTTTGCATATGGTAATAGCAAAAGTCGGCCAAGTGCAGACACAGTGACGTCCCCAAATATTTACTCATACATACATATAGATATATGTATTTAAATATGCAGCTTATGAAAGCACAGTTGGAAAATAGTGCACGCATAAAAATCACATCAAAGCAGTCATTTGCTTTGAGAGAGGTTAAGCAGAAAATTGCTACCACAAATAGTACTCGTATAATTAGTAAAAGTAAAAAAAACGAGAAACAAGAAAAAGTTAGCTAAAGTACGTTATCGTTCTGTCTGATGGATGGATGTTTCATTATATATTCGTATAGTAAGCTTTATCAAAGTAGAAACATATACATTTCTCAAATTCGAAGTATGGTCCCTTTGCCACCATTTTATGCTACTTATAATTTTTAGTATTCTTGGTTTTAATTAAATGCTACAAATTTAAGTTATGTATGAAATCAACATGGCGAACGCGATGGTAACAACACACCGACGCGTATGATGCAATGAAAATAGTTTGGAATTAGTTCTTCTGATCACTATATCTAAACTAACTATACCAAAAGTCACCACACATAAATTCACCACACCTTGACTTAAAACACCTCACCCCACTAACCTAAACTCGTCATATTTAAACTCACCTTACCTTAACTCACCACTTGGACTAACCCATCGTAGACTCACCACACCTAAACTCACCTCTTCAAAACTCAACACACCTAATTTTACTTTACCGTAACTCACAAGTCCAAAAGTCATCACAGCCAAACTCACCTCATCTAAACTTAATACACTTTATTACACATGACGCAAGGTCGCTAAATTCATTAAAAGAATTTAATTTATTTATCCTGAACTCACCACACCTGACTTTCACCACTCCGAAACTCACCGCACCTAAACTCTTTACTTTGAATAAAAATTGTATATAATTTTCTTTAATTTTATATAGATTTAGCTGCGATAAAGCGTTGTTGCACATTAATTTTATTTTTTATCAAAAAATAAGAATTAAACAAATTTTCTTAAAAGTTTTGAGATTAATTGTTAGAGTACAATTAACTGCAAGAAACATGATTTTTTTTGCAATTTTCTACTTAAAGTGTTCCGAGGTTTTTCCCATACAAAAAATATTATCGACTCTTTGGAAACGAAATACTTTTTATTTCAACACTTAAGAAATTTCACTTGAGACTTGGCATCTCTGCTTCGAATTTAGTTATGCAAATATGACGTAAACTTCAGCGGCAGATGATGACGCCATTTCGATTGACCTTCAAATAAAATATATTTGCTTACGAGTAAAAAATAAAAGTAATAAAAAGTGAGTGATAACAAGGGGAGAACACAATAGCGCGCAGAGTTTAACCATTTTAAGCTAAGTTGGCGTGTGGGTAAACGGAAACGGAAAAGGAAATTAAGGTGGAAATGGGTGTATTTATGAGTGCGAGCGATAGTGAAAAAGATATTTATCTCGAATAAGGTATATACCTGTACATATGGCGCGATGAAATAGTATGTGCATGTGTTAACTTAATTCAAAGCAAATCAAATGCAAATTGAGAAGAGTGAAAGAGCGCCTTCCACGTGCTTCTCAAGGGTATTTTATTTCTATCAATTTTCTTTGTACTGCATGAAAATTGTTTGGCTTTGGTTTTCTGGTTTAAAGTATTTACTTATTAGTCAATGAAATATAAAATAAAAATAAATACATACACGTATTTATAATTTTTTCCGTAAATTTATTTCAGAACGTCACGTTTTCTGACAATGTAGGTGTCTATCTTAAACAAGTTATCATCTTAAAATAAAATATAAAAGATTAAAATGTTTTTAAATTTATAACTGCCTAACAAAACTAATTTATTTATGTAAAATACATTAATTAGTAAGCACTAAACACATTTCTGTTCTCAGTGAGACTGCGTTTGGTACATTTTCGCTTGTGGGAAGCATGGGGAAGTTCTCTTTGAAGCGTCCAACAGTAGTCTGCCATCATTGAAAGGCTCCATCTTCCCTGGTATCTTTTTTCCATCTGCTTAATATCATATCACGTCTCCTAAATTTTCTGGAAAGTGGTCGAGGTGGGGATGAAGAAATTGTACTTTTTAACTCAACAAGCAACCTAAAGCTTAAAATGCTTTTAACGTTCTTTTGACGATTTGTTTGTAGTTAGTATCTTTGTTATTGCCTAAAAATGTCTTTATGACCATCAGCCATAAGCCGTCTAATATGTGGTCCAACGAAAACACCTGCCTTCAATTTTGCTTCCGAGAGGCCTGTAAAATTTGATATTAAGTGTTTGAAGCAATTTCCATCTCTTGGAAGTGACTTTACAAATTGCTTCATCAATCCCAGCTTTATGTGAAGTGGTGGTAGAAGAACTTTATGAGGAAGCACCAAAGTTTCATGCAGGACATTCTTTTCGCCAACTTTAAGCTCCCTCGGAGGCCAACACTTTTTGGTCCAGTGATTTGTTCGGTCTCTACCATTCCATAGACACAAAAAGCAAGGGAATTTGGTAAACCAAGATTTTTGTCCGAGCGCCATGCCCAAGATTTTGAAATCACCGCACACTTGCCAACCGTTGTCTTTATATTTTAATTTGCAAATAATCAATTCCAAGTTCTTGTAGGTTTCCTTGAGGTGTACGGAATGACCGACAGCAAATGACAGTATAGAAACCGCCGTTGTGAAGCAGAACTGTTTTAATTCGACAAAAGTTTATAATTTAATTATATTTGTTTTAATTTATTTGTTAAATCATTCTAAACAAACAAGACTTACTGCCTATAATAATCACATAACTTAATAATAAGTTAAAATCTAGATTAAAAATACCTAAATAAAGACCTAAAACTTTATGAGTGACTGAAATAGAAATATTAGTGTTGCAAAATAAACATTAAAGCATCTTTAAAGTCGATTAAACTCTTCAAGTCCTCTTATAAAAGAAAAAAAAGCGAAAGTTATTCTATTCAAAACTATCGTTATAAATAAATTATGAAAACGAAATACTTTCTTAGCATTGAAATAAAATTGTCTAAGTAGAGCTAAACAGTCAATAGTACCAGAGATTATATCATAGATAAATATTAAACTTTGAACTAATAATCAGAAATTGCCAAAAATGTGACCGCTTTAGTATTCGCAATTTCGACAATTTTAATTTAACCAATCACAAACGTAAATATAAAAAAATATTGTCTCATCTCAACTAAAGAATTTTGTGCGAAACTGTATCCAAAGCTTTCGAGAAATGAAAAGTATGAGGTATAAATTTGGCACCCACATTTAGACCCGGAAACAAAAAACTGGCTGATCTTAAACCACTCTCTCACTCAATTTAAATTGCTCATATTTTATTTTTACAAATAAACGCAATAAAGATCAAAAATAAAATTATAGTTGTTACATTAGCTGCATCAGACTAGACAAGAGGCTCGACAGTAACTGGGCAACAATGTCGTTTCATGCTTGTCAAAGGCTTAATGATAAAACTTGTTTAGTATCTCCGAGTCCAATATGCTGATTATTTAATAAGGTGTCAGACCGATTATTAGATATGCAGCATAATGCACTGATGGATCCAAACTTGATATTGCGAACAACGGGACACAGGAGACAGATGTAGAATTAAGAGAAACGTTCCGATGGGACACACCCAAGCAAAGACCAGAAGGAAATTCATTTGACTTTAATTAATTTAATAAAAGTGGCGACTCTTATTAGGCTGCTTGTTAAAAAAAATAATAGAAAGGAAGCACACACACATCACTTCAGTTTGCCACTGCGTATGAGCAACTTACATCTCTGCGTTTGAGTAATTCTTGGCAGTCGTTGCTTTATAAATTACCCTCGTTTAATGTAAAATATGAAAAATTGGTTATAAAACAGCATTTTTGTGTTTAAAAATAGAATTCCAATTCATACACACATTCTTACCTACACAAACACACGCAAATACATATAAATATAAAAAAGAGATTTGCTTAAATATGTTAAAATGCTGAACTCAGCAAAAAAACACTCTGATTTAGTTCATGGAAAATATACAAATGCACGAAAGTACATTTAATAAATCAAATCCTATAACGGAGCACATGAAAAGTGCACAACAACCACATAAACTTCAACCAGCAATGTCAGCCAACGTCTCAAATGTACTTGATAGGTGAAAGTAAATATTTTTACATTTCTGTTATTACGTTGCCTGCGTCTGACAGCGCAACTTGTAGTGCGAAATTCACTAAACAAATTGAAAAATATTTCATGCACTTGTCACTTACACTAACAATGTCAGAAATATGCGAAAATAAATAAGAAAAGTGATGTATGCAATGATGAGGTTAAAATGATGACGTTTTTAGAGCAAATAAAAAGCTTATATATTCTGATATTTACATAGCTATTGTCAATGTCAATATCTGTGATTTTTTCTTAATGTTGTAGGAGCGCTGCAGTTGTAGTATCAGTGTAATTGCTGCACCAGGACTATTATTAGGAAACACGTCGAATGATATGTGTTCAATAAAATTAGAAAATCATTTTTTAAGAACTTGTTCAAAACAAATTTTAAATCCACATTTCTATGCATTGTGTTTTATTTTGTTTAATTCAGAGTTACAATTATTATAACAAAAAATTATAGAATTCTTTCTTTGATTATTGTAGAGAAAAAATTATTGCGTTATAATTGGCAATAATAATGAGAGAGAAAAAAGTGTATAAGTGAGAACCATTTCGAGACTGGTTGAGGAACTTATCGGGCCTAGTTCGGGGATAATTTAGTACATTTTCGTTCAGTTCGCGACTAGCTTCAGACCAAGCAGGTGTGGTTAAAGATTTCTTCGGAACAAGTCACGAATTATATTCCCGAAATGGCCGTGAAGAATTCCCGAACTAGTCCCGAACCAAAATGATAACGAAAATGTATCAAAAAATACCGGAAAAGTATATATGTAAATATTGAAAATGAATGGAAAATTAACCCTAAATGTATCGAAAAATGTATCGTAAATGTACCGAAAATTACCAAAACTGTACCGAAAATGTACCGTAAATGCACCAAAAATTATCGCAAATGTACCAAAATGTATGATAAAGTTACCAGAAAAGTACCGAAAACTCACCGAAATTTTACTGAACTAATATCGCATATGCAGTACATGCCGTGCACTCATTGTGTTTATATTCGGCTTCTAATAATTTTTATTTTAAAAAGGCTTTGTTTTTACTAAGCAGATCAGCTGTTTTTTTTTTGAAGTGTTCTGTTATACTTCATGATTGAATTCTTGAAGTTTTTGTACTTTGTGAAAGTGAGAAAAGGGGACGAAAGGAAACATAAACTAAATTCCAAACTTATCTCAGTATAGATCAGGGAAGGGGAAATAGTAGATATTCACTAAGAAAAAAATATAGACGTATTTCTGTTGGGGTAAGCAATGAATATTTAAATGTATCGAATAAAAAAATTAGAAACTCTGTTGCAACTTGCAAAAAAAAATATAAGCTAGCACTTTTTTATCTGACCCCACAGATTAATAATTTTTTTTTACCGATCGTTTGATTTGAAAAAATGTTAAAATAAAAAAATATTACTTTTTTTGTTTATCATTTAAATCAAATACTCTAAAATAATAAATATTGTTCGTTTTTATAATATTATGAAAACAGCGAATTTAACCTTTAAATCTATAAAAATCCAAGTGACTCTCTTTGTTTTAGTCATTTATTTAAAAGTCAGTTTGCAATAACGGAATAAGTGGGAATTTCTTTCTCTTGATTCTCTAAACAAATATGAATAAATAAATTAAACAAAATAAAGACAATTATTCTAAAAAAGTTACATATGCATTTTTTTCAGCTTAATATGTTTTTATCCAAGATCTGACCTTTGCTGACATTAACAAAACGAAAAAAAAGTCACTGAATAATTTATAATTTTTATACATTTTATGACATCATTGGTTTTAATATTCTAACTAGTATTTCGATTATTAAACTATTTAGTTTATAGCAAGGCATATTTAAAAGGTAGACGCAGAAGAAAAATTGAAAAAAGTAAAGAGCTCTGTATATTTTGTTTTTGCTTTTGAAAACTAAAGTTTCAAAAATACTCGTATTTTATCAACTACCTTAAATTGTACTGAACTCATTCTTATTTAAATGATTAAAATAAAATAACGAAAATTATGGTTTATAACATTTATGGTCGGGATTCATAGTATACTAGTTGATTGTGATTGTAAGATATCGACTACTCTTTTACCTTGAAATTTCTTAATCATAGAAAAAGTTTTTTTGTAAAAGCGGCCACCCCTCGGCAGGCAATGGCAAACCTCCGATGGTATTTCTCACATCAAAAAGCTTCTCATACATCTGCCGTACGGAGTTGGCACAAAACCGTAGGACCCACCATTTGTGGTACAACATAAGAGACGCACACCACAAATGGTAGGAAAAACTCGGCCTAACACTGAGCTTAATAAATAGTTTGAGCGCAAAATTAATAAAATACTTAAATGCTTCAGAGTCGGAAGTTTTTTTTTTGCTTTAGAATTCGCCCGAGTAAATATATAAAGCCCTTCGTTTTACTATTAAACATCTCTTTATTTCTTATTTTTTTGTTGATATACACATTTTACTTACTTCGTTTACTCATTGTAAAATTAATAATAATCAAAATGTATCAAAACTTTAACAAAACGTTCCTCCAGGACAGTTATCGGAAGTATTCGAATATTAGTTATTCTCCATTGATTGTAATCAGATATGAGTTTTGACACTCAACAACTTAAATCCCTAAACGAAAGATGAATATTAGTATCATATTGATTGATCAGTACTAAGCCCAGTTAAATAAAATTTAAGAGGCGGGTGGGAATTGGGTCAATTTATTTAATTTTTTTTTGTATTTTCTAGTGAAAACAAATTTTAATTTGATTTTATCTTTTCTCATCTAATTTCCTTTACTTCGTTTATGCTATCAGTATGGTTGTTATTGAAGCACTACTGCCAACAAGTTTTAAAGAGCGGCATTTCTACATCTGCCATTCTCCTGCTACTTGCTACTTGCTTACTTCTACTTTTGCTTCCTTTGATTGTACGTTTAATATAACACATTTGCGCTCTATGCTATCCACCGAAATCATATTTTCTTCATCAATAATTTTCCATGTTTTGAAGAGTTTTTACATCAACGTACGAGTAAAATGCACAAATACAAACTCGCACTTGCTAGAAGATATAAATTTGAATTTTCCTCACTTATACAAATGCAAAAGTGAGTCCACTTTGTAGATTGTAAAATGCGAAGTAGTTGGCTGGGAAAAATTTTCAAACGGCGGCACAAGAATTTGGCTTTATGAATGTGGCTGCTGGCTGGATCGTACAAACATAGTCGTTGTATTTGTGTAGCTTGTAGTTGTTGTTTGTGTGTGTTTGTGAGCATTTTATGTACGCCGATTGCGGCAGAATACATTTCGCTCCTGAATGATTTTTCAATTTTTCTCTAAACCGCCACTTTCACCATAATAAATTTCTAAATAAAAAGGCGAAATAGGTGTAGTTGCTTTGCTGTTGAGTGGTAAATTTTGATCCCAGCCGGTTAAAGTGCTTTAGTTCTTAAAAGTGGTAAATTAAAGTTGTATTTTTAACGTCTCTGTTGATAATCAAAATCGACCAATTGCTGTACGAACTGTAATATCAATGGTTGATGTAATGATTTTGATTTCCTTTATTGCTATATTGCTCTTTTCGTTCGTTATAAAAGCTGAGAGAAGAAACCTGAAAAAAAAACGAATTTTTTAACTTTTCACGAAGGCAGTGGGAGCTCTTGCTATAAGAAATCAAAAAAGATTAGCGAAGCCTGTTAAATCTCGTAAAAATAATAACGAACATGGGTTTTTTCGAAAAATTGCTGAAGAGCGTCAGTAAAAAAGTTCCAAAAAACAAAAAGAAAGAGGAATAAGAAAATTTTAATTTAAAATCAATTAGAGGAGTATTATATAATATTTTTCGTATATTTAAATATTAATGGCAAAGGAAAAAGTTATAAAAAGATTTTAGTTTGAGTTTTTAGAACATTTTTGAGGCTCGAGAAAAGAGTTGCCACCTGTTAGAAAAGTATTACTTCTTATTTGTATGTGGAAGGGATGCCACTTATATAAAAAAGCCTCTTTTAACTTAGCTCTTCAGCTAATTTAAATAAGTAATAAAAAATACTTTAAGATAAAATACTTAACTTAACTTAACTATTCAGCTAATTTAAATATGTAACAAAAAATGTTTTAAGACAAAATACTAAAGCGATTTAAAAAGTTTTTGTTTAAAAACAAAATTGTTTTAGCAGGTTGGCATCTCTTGAAAAAAATTAATTTAATTAATTTAATCAAACGAAAGTGTTTTAACATCCTTTTACAATTCAATTTTTTTATATTAGCGCTGCCACCTGTTCGAAAAATCAAACAATTAGGCTGACAAGTTATTTTTTTGTGAAGCAAATAGATTTTGCTGTTGTTTGTGCTTATGCCACTGATAACAGCTTGAAATCAGTGTGAAACGTTGCTATTAGTTTGTTAACATTTTAAAAATTTTACTAAATGAAGCGACTTATATCTTTATTTGAAAATAGTGGAAATAAATCCGCCCTAACTAACTTAGTTTTTATAAATTTCGTCCACAATTTATTACAAACAAGTTAAATTTTCTGCATATTTTGTTTGGGAGTATTTTTGAATCGTAAAGTTCGCAATTGCAGTTTGCACTACTTTTTAACGATTCCCAGCGGCATCAAACCAAAGCATTATGAATGTATGTACGTATGTTTGTGTGTAATATTCGGGCAATAAATAAATGTCGATTGAGTATTCATAAATTTATATTTTCCTATTTTCATATGGTGTGCTAGCAAGGATGTTAACACTTACATACATATTGCACACGTACATACATATGTATGTGGTTATCGAGAATTATGAAAAAATATTGCATCTAAAAAGGAAAGGGCAAACTCATACAAATGATTGCAATTTGAACTTCATGCAACTCACAAGTCAATGCGCTTCACTTGACTTCAATATGGCTGAATACACAATCGCACAGAATTTCAATCACAACCAGTGTTGCCATGTCTTTATTTTTTAAATAACGCGCCCGAATTTCAAAAATCGTCCAATTAAAATTTTGACAATTTTTACAAACACACTACAGTGGAACTTCTTTATAGTGAACTTCCCTACAATGAAGCTCTCCCTATAATGAAGTCATTTTGAAGACACAGCTTTTTGGTTCTACTTTCGGTGCATTTTTGTCTCCTTATAATGAATTTCTATATAGTGAAGTTTTCTATATAATGAACAAATTTTACTGCTTGAAAATCAAGCTTCATACGTTTTTGTCTCCGTATAGTGAATTTTTTCAAATATGTTTTCGGTTACATTCAATTATTTGTAACTGCGTATTCTCAGAAATAAACGAAATGTAGAAATGTAATACGGGGAATCCCAAAATGAAAATACATACATATGTACATTGTAGTAGGAGTTCAGTTGTGTTAAGAAATTGAAGTAAAACTGACGCATCGAAGCAGCATTTCACTTGAAAAAAAGTTATTAATTATTAACAAAGTTAAAGAAGGGAAGGTACGAAAAAAAGATATTGCTAATCAGTTTGAAATACTTCCCAGCACTTTATCGAATATTCTAAAAAATAATGAAATGATTTTGAAAAATGTAGAAGATGCGGCAATTAGCGTAAAACGCAAAAGGCTTCGAACTTGCCAGTTTGAGGATATTGATGAAGCAGTGCTGAAATGGATAGTCGTTGCACGTGGTAAGAATCTTCCTTTATCTGGAACAATATTGAAGCAAAAGGCCAAAGATTTTGCTGAAGCACTAGGACACCATGAATTTGAGGCAAGTACAGGTTGGTTAGATAAGTTGAAAAGACGCCATGGTATTGTTCAAAAAACGTTATGTGGAGAAAGTGCTGACGCCAACCTACAAAATCGCGAAGAATGGGTAATGAACGTTTTACCAAGATTGATTGAAAATTACAACGCAAACGACATCTTTAATGCCGATGAGACTGGATTGTTTTTCAAATGCCTGCCAAATAAAACACAGACATTCAAAAATGAGCAATGCTTTGGGGGAAAACAAAGCAAGGAGAGAATAACTGTCATGGTGGGAAGCAATATGACTAGATCGGAAAAACTTAAATTGCTTGTAATCGGAAAGGCGAAGAATCCGAGGTGCTTTAAGGGAGTAAAATCATTAGATGTCGATTATGAGTTTAACAAAAAAGCATGGATGACCAGTGAGATTTTTACCAAATGGATTCTAAAGCTGGACAAAAAACTTGGTAAACAAGACAGGAAGGTCTTACTTTTTGTTGATAACTGCACTGCGCATCCTAGAGATGTAAAAGACAAGCTAAAAAACATTCAGCTTGCTTATTTTCCTCCCAACATGACTTCGTTACTGCAACCAATGGACCAAGGCATTATCTACAACATGAAACAACATTACAGGAAACGTATTTTAACGAATATATTGGCTCAGCTGGATGGGGGAACTTCTGTTTTTACCATAGACTTACTCCACGCTATTCGAAATTTAAGCACTGTATGGGATGTCTATGTTAAACCAGAAACAATTGCCAACTGTTTTAGAAAGGCAGGATTTTCAAAAGATGCCATGCAGAATCCATCTGAGCAGTGGGATGAAGAAGACCTTCTTTCAATAGCGGATTTGGATGCTTTGCAGTCTTCATTTAAAAAAGTGACAAATATCGAGGCATCATTTGAGGACTATGTCAATGTTGATATTGATTTGCCGACCTCGGAAAACCCGTCCGAGGAAGATATCCTCAGCAGCGTTCTAGAAAGTCGCGGAGTTCCAGCTGTACCTGGTGAATATTTATTTTTGTTGTAACCAAACAAATATTTATGTAATAAACATAATTTCTTTTTTTTTTTCCTTTTTAGATATCGATGAAGTCGATTTGGACACTGAAGAAGAAATGGCAGATACTGATGAGGCATTACCTACATTAGGACAAGTTTCTTCTTCCATTAACTGTATTAGAACCTTTGTGGAGATGAAAAGTGACGTACCGATTAATGTTTTTAACTGTCTAAATGATTTGGAAGCTTTTGTTGAAAATGAAAAATGGAAGAATGTAATTCAAACCAAACTTACTGATTATTTTAAATAAAATTACAAAAGAAAAAAATTTATTTCTATATAATGAAGTCTCCATATAGTGAAGCGATTTTCAGGTCCCCTGCGAATTCACTATAAGGAAGTTCCACTGTATTTTAATTTTTCAAAAATATTTTTTTTTTTTTTTTTTCGTAATCAATCAGCCTTAAAGTTCAAAATCTATCAATGAAAATAAATTTTAAGTCCAAACAAAAATTGTACAACAGTTGAATTGGCAGCAAAACTGCATACCAAGAATTTTGTAAATTTGATTTCAGATATTTTTATCAAATTATTATTATTAAATGCTTAATGGGAAATAAATTGAAATAATAAGGTTGTCAATATCTAAAATACTTGTGTTTTTCTTACCATTTATTATAAAAAATAAACACTTTTAAACATTAAGAATAATGTTTTCATTTCTTCAGAGCAAATTCTTAGCTATCTCAGATAATTTAATGCAATAATTATAAACTTTCATATAAGATTTTTATACAACAATTGATGTAAGAGTCTCTTCATCTATCCATAAAATTTAATCATAATTGCACGGGAATAAGCAAAAAAAAATGTTATCAAAAAAAGATTAGTATAAGAAATATAGGGCGAGGAATCATGATTTATATATAACCCCGACCTAAAATTTATTCGTCGAATCCTTGAATTTCAACAAAACTTCATCAAAATTATTAGATTAAAAAATTTTTGAGAATTACTTGGAGTATGCAGATTTTTAGCCCTTCCAATTTTAGTTTCATTTGTTTTTTTCGCAAGTTTTTTCATACTCGATATTTAGAAGAAATTGTCAAAAGTCTACGGTAATTTAAGCTCATATCTGTATGCTCAGAAAGTTTAATATTTTTTTAAGTTTGAAATATAAATACATTTTTTGAATTATTATAAAATTTTTATAAAGTTTGAAAGTTTGAAAACGAATTAAAGTAATAATCTCTAGTACATGAGTCTCAAACTACAGAAATCGGCATAAGACGCTTTTTTCTGTCACATACAGTCATTACACCATCTCACTACACCCACCCACAACAAACTTTGACAAATTTGTTTGGTTGCACTTACTTATATGTGCGTATGTAAGGTAAATTGGGGTGATCTAGAAATGAATGGGGAAAATAGTAAAAAAAAAATTTTAATAATCGATAATTTTATTTATTTACTAATTTTAGCAACAATCAAAGATTTTTGTTTGCTATCAACATGAGAATCATTTGAAATTAAATGCTTTTCTCAAAGCTCCATTGACAACTCTCAATAACACAAAAATCAATGGAGTATAGCATTCTTAAATCAAAAGAGATTTTTAATATCTTAATTTTATTAATTTTCCATTTCCAAACTTTACTTAATCTCTAATTTAATTCAAGTTGTAAAAATAATTCTCAAACATCTTCCAATATATCTATAAGCTGAGAAAAAAGGTTTAAGAAATTGGTTATACTTTTTTGGTAAGTAAAACTCAAGGAAAACTTAAGGAAATTAATAAGGAGTTATTAAAGGTTATAAAATTTTCCTTCTGTTGTTTTTGGAAAAGAGTCTCCGTCTTCTATTGTCAAATTTTGTTGGTTGACAAAGCAATTTCTGCGTTGCACCATCTTCGGTAGGGTTTTTCGTTGTGGAAAAAATTTAGTCAAGCAACAAAATCACAGAATTTAACGTGAGAGCAAAAATTATTTAAATCTGCCAGAATTTAGCCTTTCTGATCATTTAAATTTTTTTTCGAAAGAGGAAAATCCGTAACAAAGATAATAATTTCCTAAAAATTACTCTAAAGAAATATCCCACCTGTCTTTAAATTCATCAATTTATTAGTGAATTTTGACTTTTGTGGATGTGGAAGAAATTAGTTTTCGTTCCTCTTTGTCTATATAATTATTAGGCAATGACTTAACAGAACTTATTTGGATTATCCTCATATTGCTCTGCACAGAAAAATTCTTTTTTAAATTCATTATAACATCTAAACTTTATTATTATTATTACTTAAAAGTTATCCTTGCATGGATAGACAGTTCAAAGGACTACCTCGGACGAAATTCAAAAACTCAATATCAAAGCAAATAACTTGAATACTTTAAAGTATTTTTTCCAAGGCAAACAATTTTTCTTGAGCTTCTTTAAAGGTTCGTTTTTTGGAGAAAACTTTAAAAGTTTTAAAACGAACTTATTTGTTTTTGACAGCACACTGCAATAAAATATTATTTCCATTTTCGATATATGAACTGAGAAAATTTCTATTGTGTCTATATTGCCGAAATTTGCCGTTTTTGAGTTTGCAAGTTTTTGAAAAGTATGTGTAATCTAAAGGAAAGTGTGTGCAGCTCCAAATGCAAAGGATTCCCAGCTGCATCTGCGTTATTGCATGCAGCTGACATGAAAATACACGAAAATTGCACTTTTTCGCATTTGCTTTTTCTATTCATTCATAACCACACTTTTATTGGATATTTCCATATTTTTTTGCTAGATTATTGCTGCGGGCTTTTTCGCAATGCCTTTGCACGCAGCTTCTTTATTTTATTTTATTTTTTGGCAATTGTCATGTGGTTGCTACGTGACATTTTTCTCATTTCTTTATTGTAATGCTGTTCCATTGCAATTGAATTTTAATTCGCATATATGCATATGTATGTACATTCCTCTCAGCTGCTTGAGAAAAAAATATGGCTCGAGAGTAATAAAAATTTAAATATTGAATGAGAGGAAAATTGCTCGAAAATTTTACCAAACAATTTTATTTTTAAAGAATTTTTCAAGACTGGGTAGAATCCCTCCTAATATCACATATGAGGAGTGAGCGTCCGTAATGTTATCAGAATGGTTTCCGAACCATGACATGTTTAAGAACATTAAAGTTCCTATAGCGTAGTTTCTTAGACTCTTTGGCCCTTTATCCAGTCCATTGTATCTCAAAGAACTTCTTCTTTAACTAGCTCATCATTACCCTCTACCAAACTTAATTTTCTTTTAATCGTTCGATAGTCCGGAATTAAACGTTAGGTTGCGAAATTTTAAATTAATCAAGTCACAATTTAAGTGTTCAATTGCATTTATGATTTGCTTCGCTTCGTTGAGATGCTATGAGTAAGGATGAGATGAAGGTGTGCTGAATTTAAATGTCTTATGTTCCCGAAAGGGATGACAATCATTTTTCGAACAATTAAGAGCAAACTATGTGTGATCCTAAGATTATGATAGCTGTCTCTAAAAAAATCAACGGTAATTCCTAGCCACCTCTTTTTATTTAATTATATATATACTTCATCACCACTCTTCCAGACTTTGAAGCAAGGAACATCAGGTTGCAGAGCCAACGCGCTACATGCTGTGCTACGTTGTTTGTGTTTCTAGCAATCAATATAATTAAATAAAATGACGGCTATAACTTCTACAATTAAAAACTGTTTTTGTTTTTTCCAAATAAAATCTTCCACAAACTGGCCTCGAGCTCAATAAAATAGTGAATTATTATTCATTTAAAGGCCAATAAAAATCTTAACAAATTTATATAAAAGTCTTATAAAAGTATCGAAGGACTTTTTTTTTTTAAATAAATAGTCATCTAGCTGATTTATTTTTCGTAAAATTACTTCTCCGCTTATGTTTCTAATCTCTTCAAAGTCGGATCACATTCGAATGAACTGTCTTTCTAAACAACACGATTTAAGCGCCGCAAAGTAGATTTACAGTCAAAATTTTTTAAAATCTGTCAGAAAAAAGATAGTGAAAATATCATTCAGATAGAGAAAGAATACGGCAATGGTTTATTAGATATTTGTACACATTTAAAGTTTCCAACCAAAAGAGAAGCAGGCAATTACATTATTTTTGTTAGGAACTTTTATTTAAACTGATAATATTTTAAAAGAAAACACATCTTTGAATGTGGGTGTGTATTAAATTGTAGCTTTGGTGGATAACATGCCGCCTTTATGTCTTTTATTTATTTATTAGGTTAGCAGCAGATACCCTTTCTACGCATTTTGGTCACCGACTTCACATTTTGACTAAATATACTTATGTATGCTTGTAGATACATATGTATTCCGCTTCATTTTTGGATATATTCATATGAAGGTATGAAGAATTGAAATATATATTTATGTAGTTGTTTACCCACATAAAAAAAAGAAAAGTTACGAACACGCTTGTCAGCAATTTTTAAATTACTAAGACATTCCACCCACATACATACATATGTATGTATGTATGAATATACTTAAGATGTAATGCGTAGTGGTATAATAAAATAAAATAAAGAACGACTATTAAAATTCAGTAAAATGTATTTATGTATATATACATACGTATATACAGATTTATACAGGCTCCAGCCAACGCCGATGACGACATCTATTTTCTGTATGTTGAAACTTTTTCATAGACATTTTTATATTATAGATGCTTTTTTGAATATTAACATAGAAGGATGTGTGCAAACACGTATATACACAATTTATTTGTTGTTCCTGTATGCTCTAAATAGCTTTCTCTCAACTTTTTTTTACAAACAATTCTTGACCTTCAAACATATTTCGGGACTAAACAAAAATCTATCTATCCTCGAAATGGTCTTGAAAAAGTTCTGAAATGGTCCCGAAATAGTTCCGAATAAGTCTCAAACTGTTTCCGAAATCTTCCTCAAAAGGTCTTGAGCTAATCCCGAAATGGTCCTAAGGAAATTCCGTATTTTAAGTTTTACACATTATTTTCTCTTTTATAATTATTATGAAAACTCTTTTATAATATAACTCTCAAAATTTAAGTTATTTAAGAGTTAAAAATATTTCTTTTGTTGATAGTTAATAATATTCATAAGTTTCAGCTGACTTTTTTCAAAGTTCCACCATCAAGTAATTACAAGATGCGGGTGCTGTATGGAGGATTATGAGGTGGAATCTTCTCAATACTAGCTTCTCCGCTGTCGTGCCTTCGCAAGGCTCAGATTTAAACACCTTGGCTCGCACTTCTTTGATGCTACAGAGAGGCTCTCTGGGGTAGACATAGGTCGGTTGCGGACCTTCATTACGTGCTCCCGGCGCTTCTTCTTATATATATGTATATATGTATCTTACGGTGGGTATCGTCTCAGTTCAGGAAAAAAGGGTATAAATGTATTAGTGGTACCACAATGGACTTTAAATCAAGTCTAAGTGCGCCCCCATCTTCGGGTTACCATCTAACCTAAACCTAAACCTAACCAAATTAAAATTCCGATTTCCTGTTTTTAAGTATTTTAAAAAAAAAAAAAAATTGTCTGTATATTCCGATCTTAAGATAAATTAACAGTTTATACATCTCTTCTTAGCGAAATAAAACTAAACGTTCCCTCCAGAATTTCAAGACATTTCCGGCCTCTCTTTCTTAAGCCATGTAAAAGTAATTTTGAGTGAAATGAGCCACTCCGTAGTTTGTGTCAGGATTTTAACACTCACTCCGGTTCTTTTGATATTTCAGACTCACTTTTTTACATAAAGAAAACTATACTCAATCCTCTCAATAATTAATACATACATACATATACATATATTACTATTCGACCAGCTGATGAGCATTTGTTCTGTAGCTGAACAGTTTTAGATCTCGACACTTAACAAACCTCTGCCTTTCATGACTCGGCGGGATATGGAGGGATAAAACCGTTGGGATTATTATTATTATTATTATTATTATTATAAGAGCTTATCCAGAACATTTTCGAAACTTTAATTCTTGCAGATTTTTGTAAGACACTAGTATGAAGTATTTTTTAATGGATCTAAAATGGGTTCTTGGGCCCTCAGTCCAGATTTTGAAAGAAAGTATTTGGTTTCATCAATTGAATTCAATATTCTTTCTATCGGTATTCTAAAATAATTTAATTTCAAATCCAGCTGGCACTGTCATTGTTTAATTGATAGTTTATTATAATTCTTACCGCCTTAGTTTTTGAAGGTTTTGTCATAATAAGTAATCCATTAGTTCTTGGCCGTATGCAGTTGGAAATGGTACCTTGGATATCGCATTGCAATAAAAGTCGTATATAAATTTTAGAACAACACAATTTCTCAAATATTAAAAAAAAATGGTTTGTTTGTTATATTTTGTGCGTGTGTTTTCTTTTCCTGGCACTGTTCACTGAGGCTAACTTCTAAATAGTGTACATGTAACATGTTAGTGTGGTTTTTAATTAGGCAATACTTTTTTTGGAGTTGGTCTTTTTAACAGCTATTACTTGATTTATACTCAGTTTGGTTTACCATTTCAAGACGCCTTAGAAGAGAACCCAAATGCTGCAAAAAGTGATCGAAATTTGGGCCTCTCGGCGCGGCGATCGCTTGCCCGTAATATTTTTTAAAACATAATGGCAAACCCTTATCTTTATAATAAAGCAAAATTCTTGGCCATATCAGTAAATTATATGCGTTTTATTTCTTCTTAAAAACAACATGTCTAAAACAAACACTCTTTACAATAAGTACAGTATGAAGAAAAATTTGCAAAAATTATTGCTTTGTTAATTCATTTACAAAATTATTGCATACTTTTTGGCGTCCATAAAAACGCCTACACAGGAACAAGTGAATAACTCACATAAGCACAATCATTTTTTAGTACAGTAATCTTGTGGAAATTTTGGCATTTTAGCGTCATTTTAAAATTAAAACGCTTTCGATATACTTAGCCGTCATCGTTGTTGCTGTTTTCATTCCATTACAAAGCGCTGTGCCATACAACAGCGGCAATATTGCAAAAGTTATATATATATGTATGTATGTAAGTAAAAAGTGCATCCAAACAACTAGAAACGAGCAATAAATTGTCTATGGCATTCGCGTTATGACAGAAAGAAATATTTATATGAATACATTTCCATACATACAATGTTTGTATGTATGTAGTGCATAGCGCAACAGGATTTTTTTTGGGGGCGGATTGATTCCAACTAATTTTACAAACAAATCTTTTTGCTTACTAGGGTAAAATTTTTGAAGCGGAAAATGGTAGTTGGCCATAAATAGCAAAATTTCATGAAATATAATTTTGCAGAACATTTTAACCCTTTAACTCTCTCACGAAATTGTCTTTTTGACCCCCACTTAAGTAGTCGCTAGAAAGTTAATCACTGAAAAGTTTCACTTAGGACAGATGAAATTTGTGTAAAAAAATGTAAAAGTCCACATTAAAACAAATGATCATTAAATTATTGCACAGTTTTATAGTGTTTAAATGAGATATCGGAGTTTTTTAACAGTATTTAAAAGAAAACGCAATTCGTATTATAACTTAAATCACGTAAATAAAACACACAAACTGTGTAGACATTTCATATTTTGGTTTAAATTTCAACCTTAATAACTATAATCTTTAAAAAATTTAGTTAGCAATTTTATTATAATAATGTGCAAGCTTCAAACACACGTTGATTCTTGAAATTTTTTTTTAAATTTTTGAATAACTTTAACTTTTTAAACAACTTCGGTAAAAAAAAATTTCTGAAAAAATAACTTTTCGCATTTTTATATATTCAATAAATGAAAATTTTGTATTCGATTATAATGCACTCGCTATAAAACAGCTTATTGAACTACTGCGCGGGTGGTTATTTTTTATATTTCGTTAAAACAAAAAATTATGAAAAAAGGCCATCGCTGAGAAACAGTAAAAATTTGCATCAAAATTAATTTTTTTTCCATGATAACGCGGACACTTTTAAGCTTATTTAAATATCTTTTACTTAAATTTGAATTTCAAAAAAATTTATATAATTATGCAAAGGAACTAAGAACATGGAAAGCTTAATTTGGCATATAAAATAATATAAATAAAGAAAAATTTTATAGCAATGATTTTTCGAAGTTTTTCTTGTTTTCATTACAAATAAACTAAGAAGTTGTGTCTTTATCAGGACTGAACTAGTATGCGAACTAGTTCAATACTCCTTGCAATGGGTTGTCATAAAAATCTAATAGGTTGCAGAAACAGGGCAGCAAATTCCATTTTTTTCATTTTGAAAGATCTTAATATTTTTTTATTTTTTTCAATTAAAATACTAATTATTTTTTAACAAAAACCATAAAATCCATTTTTTAAACTTTATAAAAAAATTTACAATGGCTTAACAAAGTCTCGAACTTTAAAAAAAAATTGAAGTTATTTGAGTAAACCGTTTTTTAGATAAATAAATTTTGTTAGCATTAATTTTTTTTAATGACGTTTTTTCTCAATTTTTCGAAACAAAAATTAAAACGGATCTTTGTTATATGGAGGAAGTTGCCAGTAAACAAATTGTCAAAAAGCAGTGTTAATTTGTATGTACTTAAAACTTACTCTTGAAATTTAATGAGCTAAAAAACTGCATACGCAAAAAACTTCTTTTTTTAAAGTTCGGAATTTCTTATTAAATGGTTTTATTTAATATGATTTTTTTACGTTTTTTTGTAAGAGAATGAACGGTATTTTAATTGAAAAAACAATTTTAAATTATTAGAAAATAAATTAATTACCCAAATGTGTGAATATTGTTGTTGTTTGTGCTAAAATTTTTAAAAAGGATGGTAGCTAGTAGGTTTTTCCCCTTCGAAGACATCTAGTAAAATTTCGATGCCCAAAATTTGTGTAGTAATTTCTAACTCGCTCTTTTTTATTTAACTTGTATGAAACTTGTTTAAATAAAGGCCCGTCTTAGTTGAGAGTTAAAAAAGAATAAAATGTTTAAAAAAAAAAAGAAGATTTCACATTACATTTTAACATACGTTTTTCGAAAGAGGGATTATGTTGGGAGCTGATTTAATGTTAATATTTCAAGAGAAATAATCGCAAGGGAAATAAAAGCAATAAATAATTGCGCTTTTGACCAAAACATAAACTTCAACGCCCTATTAGAAACGTTTTGATAACGTGATACACATCACGCAGGTAAGGTTTAAAATTGGTTCGATTGATACCCCAAATAATGATCAAACAACTATTCTACTCTTCAAAGAACCACCAATATTTTATTAATAAGAAAAGCTGGTGATTTATTTGCCAGTGGCGCGAATTACAAAATCTTTTGAAATTTAAGAAATTAAAAAGACTGAATTCAAATATTTCACTGCTGACCAATTTGCATGCGTGTGTTTGTGAGGGTGTGTGTGTAAACGCATTTATTATGCATTCCAGTGAGTGCACAAACAACGAAATGTTTACAGAGCTGCTTAATGCTTGCGTCGCCGTTTGCTTATTTGTACGTTTGTTTCCTTTATAATCCTTGCGACGCCGCTGCAACGCTCAGATAAAATCACAAACGGAAGCGCAAATGCCACAAGCGAAAGCAAACAACAAGTGTGCAAGTGTGTAAGTCGAAACACACACAACCAAATAAACTAATGCAAATTGCATTTGTGGAAACTTAAAACCGACAGCCGCGGCCCTGAAGAAAGTGTGCATTGCAGTTCAAGCGAGCCGAGATGCGGCACAGTTTGAATCAGCGCACCACTTAAAGGCACACTAAAGGCTTTTAAATGCGAGCGAGAGTGTGCCGAATGTTTGAGAAGGCAGGCAAACCAACAGAAGTTTAACTCGTCGGCCGGCCGCTCGTTTTCCGGCCGCTTGACATGCACCTCCGCTAGGACGTAATGAGCTCAGTTGCGCGGAGCATGCCACAAGTTGATTGTTGTTGTTGCTGCATTTACTTTTCGTCTTTCTTTCAATTCTTTCAAATGTTTCGTTAATTTCCTCAACTTTAATTTTTTTTTTGCATTTGCAATCATTCAATTGCTGCCTGCTGGCAATCGCACGTTCGTTTGTTCTCTCAAATGTCGCACACGGCGAAGTACACTTTTCTTTTTTCGTTAATTTTTTTCCATCATTTCAACTTGCGCCGTGATTGATTGTATGCGGGGCAACAACTGTTGCAGTAGTCCAGTGTTGCGCTGTTCTTGGGTAGCTGCTTTCGCCGCCAGCTATTGGCTGTTGGCTGTTGTCGCCATTGCCGGAAATGGGAGTCGCTGGCAGATTTATTATAATTTCTGCTGATTCAATGATAATCAAATGAAATTCGATGCGACTACCTTGGCAGCAGAGTCGGTACAAAGCAGTATAAAGCCTTTCAACTTCGGCCAACGAAATACTATGCAAATGTATGTACATAATTTAGTGGGTAGATGCAATAAAAGGACTCCAAGTGAGATGTGCTCTTTTTGCATTGAACGGCATTGAACTGAAAGCGGAGTTCATGACATTTTGAAAGTATTGATTTCTTAACTTCAAAAAATGCTTAACTCAAAATGTGCCTTCTTGCATAGAACAAAATTTTTTTTGCGAACTATCTTAGAGTTACATACGAAAATTATTGCAATTTATTTTGTCAACGAACATTTTTTTAAAGGACAGCTTCGAACTGACATTAGTAAACATTGGTTGGACATTTTTGAATCACTACTACGAAATCGTGACTAGCTTTAACCAGCTTTTTAAAATGTTAGATCACTCTGTGAACTCTTTGTCTTGAAAATGTCCTCAACCACTTATTTGGGTGAAAAGGGACGAGTAACTTTTGGAAAACTTGGAAAGCTAAAGTATGGGCACATTTCAAATTTCAAGCTAAAAAATAAACAATGTTCAACTAATGTTTGGCTTCCTCCGGAGGGGTGGGACGACTTTTCGTTGAAGTAATGAAAAAATTATTCAACTTGTTACTGTAAATAATTTGACGTTCTAAACAGGAGGAGAAAAACTATTGAAATTTGTTTTTAAACAAAGGTGTAATAATTAATTTTAATTTTTAAACAGGTGATGACTCTTTTTGAAAAGTTCTTATCTGTTATTCAGACAACTTAAATAATAGTTTTTTATAGTGGAGCATTAGAAAAGTCAAAAAGGATTTTGAAAGATTTATGAACTTCGTTCAATAATAATTCTGAGTGGAGACAATTTTTTAATTAATCGATAACTACTTAAAAATTTTATTATAATTATTATGAGAGGCGGGAAAAAATTTATTAAACCAGGAACTTTTCGGCACAAGTTCCAAACTAATTCAAGAATTTTTCAAGATCTTTTCAGGACAAGTTTAAGGCAAATTTGGTTATATTTCGAGACTACTTCAAGGCCGGTCCGGGATCATGCAGGAACGAGCCGAAAATTATTGAAAATTTAACAATATATGTATACTGAAAATAGATTTAAAAAAATGTACCGAAAAGTAACTTAAGTGTATCCAAAAAATATTGAAATTGTACCGAAAAAGTACCTAAAATGTATCAAAAATGTATCTTAAACGTATTGTACAAATACCTAAAATGTACCATAAAGTACTTAAAATGAACCAAAAAGTAACGAAAATGTAACAATATTAACTGAAAATAAATACAAAGTGTATCGAAAAGTTGCTTAAGTGTATCGAAATTGTACCGAAAATACACCAAAAATTTACCCAAAATTTACCGTAAAAGGCTTTATACTTTTTACAAAAAAAAATGTATGCACTGAAAAAATACCTAAAATGTACCGCACATTAACCCTAACTGTACCGTAAAAGTGGCTAAAATGCACCAAAAAGATAACAACGAAAATGCACCAAACTAATCTCGAAATTATACTGAGCAGGTTCCACGTATTGGGACTTAGTACGAGTATATACGACATTTTTTGTCTTCCTCAAAATTAGTATGGGACGACTTTTATATTATTAGTCTCAAAATATGTAATTGTTAACGATGAATAAAAATTGGTTTCTTACTTTAATAAATATTGATTGAATTTTATCTTTTAGTTCTTATGTCGCTGGTTTTTAACCATAAACTACTTTGGACGAGAATTTTTAAAATTTTTGGTTTTAAAACGCACCATTATCAACATTACTCAAGGCACATTCAATAGGTAGCAGCAGTAGAAAAATTGAAAAAATTGCTTTTAAAAGCTTAAATTTCAAAAATATTTTATCAAGTTCCTTGAATTATTACTGAAAGCATTCTTATAACAACGAAATTCAAAATTTGACAATTCAAACTAAAATAAAATATGAAAAAAATTCAAAAAAAAAAGTTTGTTGCGGCTACCTATTTGATGTTAAAGGACAATATAATCAGTTTTTTTTTTGTTGGAAACATTTTTTTAAATATGTATAAACGTTCATTAATTTCCAGATTTGTATTACTCACCTTTTAATTAATTTTAGTAATGCAAAAGTCTGGTTATTTTAATAATCAAATTTATGCGTTATTGTTTTATGTTCAGGAAAATTTAGATATGTAAATAGCATATAATCGTATAAAAGAAAATAGTTAAAATAAACAAAATGAACCCGCTAGATGGAGCTGCTGTTGAGCTATTTAGAAAATCTATATTTGTTAAGCCTTTTTCGTGAAATTAAAACTTCAGAATGTATTACGAGCAGCTCGCGCTTCGAAATTAATGAAGTTCGGAAAATATATACCGAAGATATATGGCAAAGAATATACTTTAATCCGCTAGGTGTCGCTAATGTCATGAACTTTTTAAATTACAAAAATATGGTTGCTTTGAGTGGAAAAAAGAAAAAATCAATCCGCTAGCTGGCGCTAGAACTTTAATATTCAGGAAGTCCGCATATGTGATCAGATTCAGCTGAAATTATAAATATTTTTATTCCATACATTAAATGATATTTAAGAGTGAGGAATGAATGCAATTTTTATTAGCTGTATAATTTAATTCCTCAAATGTAAATGCTTTACGCAAAAAAATATTTCTCGAGCGGAAAATATAGCAGACGCCTAGTGAAGCGTTTCTTAGGAAGAATTTTAAACTATTTCCTTCCCTTTTATAAAATTAAAAAAAATGTCAATGTTTGCACCAGTATTGTAGTACGTGCCAAAACTCGCACATAAAAATTAATTGGTTGTGAAAAACTTGCTTCGCACTTTTGGCACTTCACAACTTTTGTCAAGCAGTTTTACTCTTACTTAATTTTTAATTGACAATATTTTTATTTTCTCTTTTAGCTATTTACACTTGCGCGCTGAGTAAGCGAATTGCCTAGAATGAAGAAAAAATGCCCATTTACGCACCTCCAAGGAACAAAGTTGATCAACTTAAAATTGAAAAATATAACGCAAAGTGTGAAGAAAAATAACGAAGAAAATCAGGCACGTACAAAGGTGGAAATAAAAGATTGAAGCTGGCTAAAGTTGCTACATACAAATCACAAAAAAGAAAAAAAAAAATTTAGTTGTATTAACTTTTTACGCAGCGCGCTGGCGACAAGTGAACTTCTTGGCTAGCTTTCTATGTAGTCCACAATCTTTTTTTTTCATTAGGATTATAAGTGTTTATATACATAACATACATACATACACTCATTTCAACTAA